>JAHLJT010002406.1:207186956-207826518 GCA_031308135.1 Acheta domesticus
TTTCTAACATCCGCCGAATCCTAACTTCCTACGTACCAGATCCCTTTCACGATTGCTCTCTTGTAACGTGATAGTGAGCTGTATGGAGAGCAGATTCACTGTCCCACCCCTGGCACCAAGTCTTATTAGTCGCATCATCATTGCTTCAGGGCGGGCGCAGTAGTATTTTTTTTCTTCGCTACCAGATAGCTCCTGCAGTCATGCGCGCACGGAGACAATGGACGAGCGCTTTGCGCACAAAATTGTATGGGCGTTAACGGGTTAACTTCTGCAAACGGACCTCACTACAAGCAGGAGGAGTGACGCTTCGCAGGCGCTGAAGCCTCAGGGTTGAGGCTTAGACCAGGCTCGTCAACCCGCACTCCACACGAACTTCTTGCCCGCCCTAGGGGCCCGGCGCTCTACGGTCACAGGCAACTTCCCCCGACTCCGCAACGCATTTTCCCCTCCAAATCCAGAAAGGGACACCTCGACCTAACGGCGCAAGCTGAAGCGGCGCGAATAGTGGCTTCATTGCGAAAATATGTTCGCCAAGATTTTTTCTATCAAATAACCTAAATTTTGCATTATGTTATCTATTCTTCACTAGGAATTTCTATTCATGTTTATATTCTTTCTAACTCTCCACTAACATAACCATCTTTGCTAAGTGTTAGGAATATGTTTGAAGGGCGAATTTCTGGCCCTGTTTTCATTTTGTTATTAAACCTTTTAGTTATTCATTGTATTTAGCAATATTGTGAAAATCATTAACAAGTATTTACAAGTTAACCAATTCTCGCTTACAGACGGACAGCGCTTTTAACAGACAAGAGTATTTGTCTGTTAAATCTCCTAACCTGAACGTAGAAAGTTAATACTTTTATATCACTTTGAGTAAAGAGGATTACAAAATCAAGTTACTTTTGATTTAATTTTGGAATTTTACTCTCGATTATGAATTTCAAATCGGACTGGTGCATTATTTCATTTAAATGGATCATTTATTTTCTTAAAGTGAAAATGAGAATTAATACCACTAAATTTCTGGAGAATGGCTGCCAAGAAGTATGTCAGTGATGTATCGCCATTCCGTAGAATTTGTGCAACACTTACCATAAATCTCACGCCAATTTCTTTGAACGCAAAGCCGCTAGCTGTAGTAAGCTTGCTACTTACGACCGCGACCTTGACATGAGTAGCTTAGACAGACGCCTTTAGGGTGTCGGAAGGAAGCGGGCGGGATCTGGAAAAGCCCGGAACTGGAGTGATACAACATTCCAGACTATTTTCAAACTATTTGAAACCTTTTAGTTATTCATTGTATTTAGCAACATTGTTAAAATCATTAACAAGTATTTACAAGTTAACAATTCTCGCTTACAGACGGACAGCGCTTTTAACAGACAAGAGTATTTGTCTGTTAAATCTCCTAACCTGAACGTAGAAAGTTAATACTTTTATATCACTTTTGAGTAAAGAGGATTACAAAATCAAGTTACTTTTGATTTAATTTTTGGAATTTTACTCTCGATTATGAATTTCAAATCGGACTGGTGCATTATTTCATTTAAGTGGATCATTTACTTTCTTTAAAGTGAAAATGAGAATTAATACAGCTAAATTTCTGAGAATGGCTGCCAAGAAGTATGTCAGTGATGTATCGCCATTCCGTAGAATTTGTGCAACACTTACCATAAATCTCGCGCCAATTTCTTTGAACGCAAAGCCCGCGAGTAAGTAAGCTTGCTACTTTGACCGCGACCTTGACATGAGTAGCTTAGACAGACGCCTTTAGGGTGTCGGAAGGAAGCGGGCGGGATCTGGAAAAGCCCGGAACTGGAGTATACAACATTCCAGACTATTTTCAACTATTTGGGCAAGTCCTGGGATTTGTAGGGACTACCAGCAGCCAGGTCCAGCCACCCTGGAGGAGCCGGATGGCGTCGCGGCGATCGCGTGATTTTGTTGGCGCGAGAACGCGAGCATGACGCGCCAGTCACGTGGGCTGAGAGCATAAAACTCTGAGCGCGAGTCGCAGGGATGGGAAGAAATGTTCAAAAATCCTCTTTTGATACCCGCCTTTCAAATTACATCCAATATTATAACAAAAGACCCTCCCGCGGCCGTATACACTTCTCCACTGAGGCCGGATTTCTCATCCCACCATAATTAACAAATCATTGGACACTAAAATCAACTCAGTCTGCTTTCAAATTCCCCAAATTCTCCTAAAACTACCTAACCAACTATACTCGTTATTAATCACAAATTCCAATTCAAAAATTCCGCAACGTCTATATAGCAATAAGCTTAAAGAACCACCAAATCACAAAGACTTTCCAAGGCCTCTGTTCCGCGTGTGAGGCAGCACTCTTCACTTCCAAGTGCACCACCAAGTTCACCACCACACTCTCTGGCGGAAGAGCGCAAATAAACGTAGGCCGCCCTGACAAACGAAGACATACTGCCGGCCCCATGGACGAGATCGTTAAGGAAGTAGTGCAATAATGATCTGGGACTGTGGCGTCGCGGGTTTGAGTCCCGCCTCGGGCATGGTTGTATGTGTTCGTACTTTCACCTCCTATCATCATCATATCGTTTCATCCTCACACCATCACGTTACACCCAATAGTGGTCGCTAATAACCAAATAGTTGATACGATCTTAATAAAAATATAAAAAATAAAAAAGACACACTATTTCGATCGTGGGGGTGGGACAGAGCGGGAGACCTCGTGCGGGATGCACAAAACATACGCCCAGTGTGGTGCGTTGACGAGCGATGCTCATGGGGTGAACAGTATGTTGCGAAGTCGTAGTAGAATATCAATTACACTTGTGGGCGCGGTCACGTGATGGTTGGCTGCGTGCGTAGGTCTTTGATTGGTGGCGAGAGTCACGAGTCAAGCAAATTCATTACAGGTATACACGTAAGCTTCCGCGGCTCGAGTCCACGACTTCTTGGCTGTGCGGGAGACGCCGCGTCGTGGGCTGACAGACCGTTTCGCCGCTCATGTCGCAGGCTTTCTCAGGGCAGTGAGGTTTCGTCAATGCCCTGAGGAAGCCTGCGACATGGCAGGCGAAACGTCGGCCTCTCAGACAACGACGCCAAAAAGTTCATTACTCGTAGTTAGGGATCGCTCATGCAATCCGGGGACAGTCTACCAAATCTGTATACAGATACTTTGTTTTGTTATTATCTGTAAATAATACTGTAAATACACCTCCGTAAATAGCTGAGCTCTTGTCTGTGATTTGTTCTGAAATCCCCAAGACGTCACACATCACAGCTTCAGCGCATGCGCAATGGTACTTTTTCCTTCGCATTCACCGCTAGAAACGGCGACGGTTTCCGCCGACGCGGGAGGGGCCAGCCCCCGTGTCGCGTGCCTCGGCGTCCCCACCCCCACCCCGCCTCAGCATGCACGCCGCGCACGCCACGGCCTCTCAGCGTCGCCCCTCCGCACGCGCGCAGCCCTCAGCACCGCCCCACGTAGGCCCGCGAGCGCTTTTCGGAATACCCACATGTTGTGGTCACGACTGCTCTGATCGCTAGTTTTCCGTGGTTTCTCCGATCAACATCAGGTGAATGCAGAAGCAGTACCCTAACAAACGGGACATGGATCTTTCCTTCCTCTTCCTTGTCCTATCCTCTCCCCTTACACACACACACACACACACACACACTAACATGCACTACACTATTACTCATGTCGGGCGACCGGTCGGGGGGCTTAGAACTTGTCCCGGCCGGGGCGGTGCCCCCGCTGGTGGGAGATGCCTGGTTGGGGAAACCCAGGTAGTGGCTAGTTTTCCGAGATTTCTCCGATCAATACCAGGGGAATCCCGGAGCAATACTCTAGGAGGCTTCGGACCGCACGCGATCTTTGCTACCTCTTTCGTGTCTTCTCCTCACCCTTACTTACCCTTACATAAACTACACCACCACAAACGTCGGGAGACCAGTTTGAACCTTGTATCTTGCACCAGCTGGCGCGGTACCCAGCTAGAGAGATGCCTAGTAGGGGAAAGTTTTTATTTATTTATTTATTTGCGTCAAAAAAAGTTAAAAACTGCGTATGACGAGCTATGGGGAGAAGTGAATTTTGTGCACGTTTTCATAATTCTGTGGTCTCTATCCTAAACCATATTTTAGTCGAATTTTGAATACAGAAAAGAGAAGTTTTTTTTCGAGTTTTGTTGACAAAATATTCGCTCCTATATAATAAAACATATTTTAAAAGGTAAATTAGCTATAAATTCCTGCCCTGAACCCTCATGTTCTTCATGAAAGAATAATACTTTTCGCCGCGATAATATGAAAAACGATAATTTGAATAACTATATTTCCCACTGAAATTCAGAAGACGTGCACAAATAATGAAGTTACATTTATGTCCAGAAGCAAAACAAGGGACCATCTCAGCATTTGCTCAAGGATCAGGGAAACTGGACGAAAAACCTGATCGAGATGGGGAGTTCCAAGAGAACTCGTTGGGGAATACTTCAAGTTCAATTTTCAGAACACTGAGTTCCTCCAAGACGTCGCGCGTTCCTGGAACTCTTTTCTCAGACTTCCAAGCAAAGACTACTTTGTCTTCTTTTGTATTAACAATTGCCGAATAATTTTTAGAGAAAGAGTTAATGTTACCACTCAACATAGGAGTTTCCTGTTGGTTTCGTTTACAGAATTTTCAGAACAATCTCTTTCAGCTTGTTCTCGGGAACACAGGAAATGGACCTTGAATCCCAAGAGACGCGATGCCATTTCAATTTCCGTGCGATGCGGTGTGCTGCCCGCCGAGATGGAAAGGGCGAGGGAAGGGAGAGGGGGAAGCGGCCAACGCGGCATCCCGCGGTCAACTTCTAAGCCGTTTATCTATCTTCCCTAAAAGCGTATACCAACTGCATCCCGCGGTCAACTTCTAAGCCGTTTATCTATCTCCCCTAAAAGCGTATACCAACTGCATCCCGCGGTCAACTTCTAAGCCGTTTATCTATCTCCCCTAAAAGTGTATACCAACTGCATCCCGCGGTCAACTTCTTCTAAGCCGTTTATCTATCTTCCCTAAAAGCGTATACCAACTGCATTCCGCGGTCAACTTCTTGTAAGCCATTATCTACCTCCACCTAAAAGGTATATACCGACTGCATCTCGGGGTCAACTTTTCTTAACCCATTCACCTCCCTCCCTCAAAAGGACTAAACTGACTGCATCCTGTGGCCAACATCTAAGCTGCTTACCTTCCTCTCCAAAAAGGCATAGCCCGACCACATCCCGTTTTGTTTTACCATAGTACGAAGATTCTTTTCTACGTATCCCGTGGTCTACTTACAATCACATTGATCGAGTATAATTCATACGTTTCTGTTTGTTTTCAAGGAATATTTGCATGTCCGTTTAGAGCACCGCCAACGTTGAAAACTAACTTTAAAAGTTTGTGAAAACAAATATGTCGAGCATCTTCTTTACCTCGCTGAATAACGTACATAATTCCGAAGACTCTGTCATGTTATTCTCATGTGTTCATATGTTATTCACATGTGATTCAAATCAAAATATCGAACCGTTTTCAAATAAGTTCCGATTTCAGTTGATAAAATATTACGAGTCTTGCTTCGATTTCCGTTCTTCATAACAAAAAGTTGCGGTTTCGGTTTTAAAACTTTTAAAGCTGTTTCCCCCCGTTTTATTCAATCATGTCTAAATTAATGGTTATGCTATATAATTTTGATTTCAGTTTTGTTGTTAGTATTGAAACTGGTTTTAACTGTTTCGATTTGATACCATTATGTAAATAGACTGAGAAAAAGATATCGCTATTTAGGAAAAACTTGTATAATTTGGTCATTCCTAACCGCTCTTCGAGATAGTTGATCGGCTGAACCCTACTTATTGCACAATTAATCCAAAACAATTCTCTTCACTACCAGCCCAACAATAGCAACCATATCCATATCCACAGAACTCACATTTCCCATACCACAGGAATTCGCTTCAATAACCCCCTCAAACTCTACTAACACTAGAACCAACTCCAGAACAAACCTGAATCCACAATTACCTTACGTCACTGAAACTATACCTCCCATAAATATGCAATCCCACCCCTCAAAAAAGTTATTCCCAAACTGCACAAACCTATATTTGCCCCATATTAACATCACTGATTCCTAACCTTCAGTGTTTCTTTCAGTCCAACACTAACGCATGTACAGAATAATATTTAAACCTCATAAATCAAATAATAACGTCCTTTCCACTAACGTTAAATAACAATCAAAACAGTTACCAATCCTAAACTTAAACTTTTAAACTCTAGCACTTGTAACAACTCTGTCACTCTCCCGCATTATTCATCCATCAACTAAAGAATTCAACCTCCCCTTCAAACTCTACTGTCGCAGGACCCCAACTGCGTCAGCCTGCAATATTTTCTGTTCATCCCACTGTAACTAATAAACGGTAACCACACGTGTAAACAGGCTATTCAGTGAAATAGACACAAGAGAGAGAAAGAGAAAGAAAGAAGAGAGAAAGAGAAAGAACGAGAGGAAAAGAGAAAGAGGAGGGAGAAAGGAGAGAGAGAAGAGGAAGAAAGGAAAGAGAGAGAAAGAAAGAGAAGAGAGAGAAAGAGAAGAGAGAGAAAGAGAAAAGAGAAAGAAAGAGAAAGAGAGAAAGAAAAGAAGGAAGAAGAGCGAGAAAGATAAAAGAGAAAGAGAGAAAGAAAAGAAGGAAGAAGAGTGAGAAAGATAAAAGAGAAAGAGAGAAAGAAAAGAAGGAAGAAGAGTGAGAAAGATAAAAGAGAAAGAGAGAAAGAAAAGAGAGAAAGAAGAGTGAGAAAGATAAAAGAGAAAGAGAGCGTGGGGCAGGCCAGCGACAGACTAGCGGAGAGCGATAGCGCGTAGAAATGCGCGTCTGATGAGTCGCCGCTGATAAGTCACGAAGCCCTGTGGGAAGCCCATATCTGGCCGTCGGCCGTTGCCGCGGCGCGACGGTTGTCTCCTGATGGGACAACACATGACTGGCTTTACAGTTGATGAACTACTACTATACATCGGATGGCAAGGCACTAAAACAACGTTTGGGGATCGTAAACATCTACAATATCTATAGATATGTCTGCAATGTTCCAAATGTATTAAGATGTAGTCCTTGCATTATTAGCGACAATTAGCGACTTTGTTAAGCGCTGATAACCACGAAATATGTGTTAATTAAAAGGGGAGAATATAAACAGGAATGTTCTAGATGTTTCTTAAACACACACACACACACACACACACATACACACAAAGGGGCAAATCACAGGAATAAGGCAATAACCCAGGAATATTTTTATTACAATTATTCTGGTGTCCAAAGATGTGAATTGTTGCCACAAAATTTTCATTAAGACGCCTCTCTTTCCAAGGCAAATTAAACCCGGATCTCATATTCCGTAGGTTTTCGACATATAAATGCCCTACCACAAGCCATTTTAATACCTCCAAGCTAAATTCTATAACCTCTCATCTCTTTAGCAATACTTCCATTCGTCAGCAGATGGGTTTGTAAAGAGAGAATTATCTATTAATATTAAACTTACTGTTCCAAAATAGTCATATGTAATTCAAGAAATGTTTTCAAATTGTAGGTGAACCATATTCCTCTTACCATGTTTCTTCAAGGCAGCGAAATGCCTCATTTTATTCATTATTAGGTTTAAATAAATATAAAATTCGATGAAAAAAAATAGTTTTAAGGTGGTAAAACCTAATACAAACGTGCATGCAATTACATCAGTAGTGTAATTCCTCACTATAATGTAACATTCACGTTTCATATGCAAACATATCACCTGTTTGGTGAGAAAGACCCCAAGAGCATTGATGGTAGGCGACTGTTACAGCAATACCAGAACTGATAATTCTGTGGTCACGGGGTAAAAGTTCTTGAGGCAAAAATATTAGTTTGGAGAAAACAAGGTAAAGAGTTTTGAGCCACCGTTTGTTCCTACGGTAAACGCTATTTCTTATTGTTTTTTTCTCGTAAGGGAGACAACATTTGAATTTGGGCGTTTTACTAAAATAAAATATCGATACTTAACTTGTAGTTTCAGACTTAACCTAATTTTGCCAAAAATTGACTTAAGAACTTTTATTCCGAATAAGCCGTGTCGCAAAGAAGTAGTATATTTTTATTAGTATTTTGAATGTCACCCAATATCTAAGCATCTTTCTCTGTTACATGTCACTACTTGATAATGTCATAACTTTTTCTATGTGCTCCTGACTTACGCGAACAACAATTTGAGAAACGATGACACTGAAGTGAGACAGATGTTTCTTACATACGAAAACACCCAGATAGATTTCAAAGAAAACAGAAATTATTCTAAATATTTCAAAAAGTTTTCACAAAACAAACTACGTCTTAACAATTGTCACGGGTAAAACATATACGGATTAGTTCGAATCGCAGGAAACTGTTTGTGTAATGTATTTCCTCTAACACTTGGCGACATAATTTTACCCAATACCATGATTAGTTTTATGAAATAAAAAATACATGATTTGTGGAGATGAAGAGACTTGGTACCCTACCAATGCACTTCATCAATGCAACTATTCAGTGTGTCCCGTGGTGTAACTAGGATTTTCTATTTATAACTATTTATAATGTGTTCAATGGAGATATTGAATGAAATTTGTTTATTTTTCAAAATTAGTTAAAAGTATATTTCTGAGAAAGTATCATACCATAATACATGCGTATATTCCCTTTCCGTAGTATTGTTCCTCAAAATACCAGGTTGTCTCATACTATAACACATAATATAATATAGTATACTATATAGGCTACGCAATAAAATATGTTTATAAAATTAAAATCGGATAAAAGTGATGGAATTCGCACCATTCCAAAGAAGCTTAAACGAACGCAATCTGCCTACGTAAGCTTTCTACTAAATCCTTGTATTTCTCCTCCAGAAACTTCGCCTCGAACAGTTTCTGTATTCCACAGCACGTAACATTTTCACAAAATGAAAAGCGCGCAGTTGTGGACGCGAATAGAATTCGCACCATACCTATGAATCCTACAGCGGAACAATTCAATCTGCCAATGCGAACTTCGTCATAAATCTCGGCGCGGGGTCTGCATATCACGCCACGCCAACGGGCGAGGCCCCATGCATTCATTCATGGCCTCCCACAATGCAGCTGCGTCAACCTCCTCCCGCGGAAACTGAGTCCAACTACTGCACGAGCCGCCCGAACAGCGGGAACTGCTGCAAGCGGTTGCAGGCGAGTTCGAACACGGAATTCAATAGCGCAGCACGACACCACGAGGACGGGCAGGGGGAGGAGGGGGGGGGGAGCTCAATGGGGTTTGGTGCGCCGTCGCGCCACCTAGAGACCGTATCTAACATCGTGAGCAGGTCACGTGACGAGCTGCGAAATACCTTAGCCAATTATATGATAGCGTGGATAACAGAAAGCATGCACTGTTTTACTTGCAGTCGCCCTGGACACTTACGCGTTTGAGGCAGAAGCGTGCAATTACGAGTTGAAATGAAAGTGGCTTTAAATTCCACATAACTCACGAATATTTTCATCAAGTGTTCGTGGTACAGCGGCCTTTCCATAGCCCTCTTCTATTAGATCCCCAGCAACCATTCATCCGTAATGTGGGCCCACACCCGGTTTATAAGAGCTGTGGGGTGTCTTGGCGTAAAAAGGTGGTGAGCTCAAAACACGGGGGAAGGGGGTACCTAGGGCTACTTACCCCTGGCTAAGACTTAATTAGAGTCCGAATTTTATTTCATTTAAATCGAATAGAAATATATTTACCAATAGAAACGAACACTAATCGAATAAAAATTGTAATTCATGCTAACCGCTATAAGTTGTTTCTGTTGAAATTCATGTTAATAGCTAAAATTTATTTTCGTATCACGGAAAAATAAATTTTGTTTATGTATTGGACGGAGAAGACTTTCGTTTCAAATCGGAAACCCCGTAAACCAACTGCCTCAGGCCACCTTCTCTGGGCGCCCTGATACAAAGACATTAACGGCTAGCCGAAATAGCTCTATAGGCTTCCTTTTGTCTGTCTGAATAGTGATTCTGGGCGCGTTAACTGCTAAGATCATTAGTCCCGCAGGTGTAGTGCTTGTGTTTTCCTCGAGAGGTGGCAGTGATCATTCCACACTGGATGGTGAGATCTAGTCGAGATCAAACCTACCGTCGTCGTTGGGGAAAACCCCGTCAATGGGGGTTTCCCACAACCAGGTATCTCCCACCAGCGTGGAGACGCTCCAGCTGGGACAGTATCTAAGCTCCCGACCGGTCTCCCGGCATGTGTGTTAGTGTAATGCATTGAAGTGTGTGTAAGTAAGGGGTGAGGATAGGAGAAGGAAAAGGAAGGAAAGGTCGGGCGCGTTCCGTGCCCTGTTTGTTAGGGTACTGTTCTAGCATTCGCCTGGTATTGATCAGAGAAACCAAGGAAAACTACCTCAGAGCGGCCGGCCGCTACAATGACTGAACTCGAACTAGCTATGTAGCTTGTGTCTAAAATCCTGCTACTGTCAGGACTCGAACCTAGGACCTCTCGGTCAGAGGCACTGCAGTGACATGCGAAGCTCTGAGCGACCCCTCTCGATATGGGCTTCCTGGAGCAGCCAGGAAAGAGAAGGAGTTCCCCCATCACCAGCCTGTTAAAGTGTAGAAAGGAGAAACGGGACGGAGAGATGATCAAGGACAAGGAGATAACAGAATGGTAGTTGGAAGACTGTACGTTACGGTGTACGGACTAAGCGCCAAGTTTACTGTAATTATAGTTCATCAGAATTAAATGATTAACATTTAAAATTATAATGCGACAAGAATGTGACGCACGAAACCACCTCACCTTAGCGATGGGAACAACAAGATCACATTCTTGCAAACTTTACGTGCATGAGAACACGTTACGTTGAACCATTCGATAGCCCAAATATTGAATTTGTGTTCATAGATTCGGTGTCCAGTAACATCGGAATTATTCATATAATTTTCGTCAAAGAAGTGCATTGTAAATTATTCGTTGCACTGATTAAATTATGTTAGGTTAATTGCGTTGGGAAAAACCTCGCCGGCATTTGCAAAAGCGGAATCAAAGTGAGTAAGCTTGTCCCTAAAATTATTTTGCGCGAACTAAAAGTAAAGATATTTTCTACTCAAACTACTTTGCTTAAAACATATACATTTTCAAAAATGAAATTAGGATAAAAATTCCATTATTTTAGTGCCTTTACAAGCATAAGAAGTCCTTACACGTGTGTGCGATATTTTTGCATGGCTTTTCAGTTAGTAGAAATTAAAAATAATTTCGTTAACGTCCAACTGCAAAAGTCACTGCTAATACTGACTCAAGCCATATTTTTTTGAAATATGAGTCGGTCGCGATGAAGATCCTAGTCATGGGTCAAACGCACTACGAAGGCGACAATTTCTGAGAGATGATCCATTTCCTAAAAGAGATATCGATTATTATTATATTAAATCTCTTATAAACATCAGCACCACCACCAGATTCATGAAAACGAGGATGGTAAAATCAAGTCTACCAAACCTAATAGCAATAATACCAAGTAATCGAGTACACACTTTTAATAAACGAAATATTACATAGAATGAAAATATTGACATCAAATTTCCGAGGGAAATTCGGGGTACGCAATATTACCCACATACTTAACATCAAAGGGGAAAAAGGAGGTTGCAGTACACGTTGAGGATTCCTGTATTTTACAGTTGTCCTCATTAAATGTGGAATGCGTACACACAAAACAAGTTTATGCTATAAATGATAATAACGTTTTATCGGTCATACCATTACTTCGGTGCAGTTTTTCAGGGAGAAATGATATAACATTCGCTTCTCTGATGCTTAGTGTTTGTAGGCTTTCTGAAAGGGCATTATAATATTTCTCTGTCAGATCATTATCATTATGATGAACAGTCCATGATAATTAAGCGTTACACATTAACGGCTCTGCAATGTGTCTTATGCTCATAGAGTGAAACCCACTCGCTGAGCTCAACACCGTAAAAATGTATCTAATTATAGTAAGGTAATTATGCAATGATATATAATTTACCCCATTCTTCTTTGTGATTCGTATATTGTCATGAGCAAGAAGCGTTTTTGTATGCTTTCGGTCGCAAGGGATGTAAAGCTTACCGTTCGGCCTGGGAGATTTGTGGCGCTGAGAAGGACATCAAAACCAAAAGACGCCTCTGAGATAAAACATGAAATGGTCGATCGTCCTAAGTACTTAGTGGTACTTTCATTTGCTTTCAGATAGCATAGAGGCGATAAATCTGACCCATATCACACAATCACTTGCAATAGGAAAAGAGCATAAGAACATTCATCACAAAATAGGGAATTTTTAGTTCTCTGCCAGCGGAGCGGAACAGGACGAGGCGGAGTCTGGAGGGGCAGAGCGGGCTGTGATGAAAAGTCGTGGAGCGAAGTGAAGCGTGGCGGGGAAGAGCGCGGGTGGCGGGCGAGGGGGGCGGACGGAGGATAGTGGGGCGAAGCAGACCCTGGCGGTAAGGAGCGTGGCAGGTCGGAGCGTGGCCGGGCGGAGCGTGGCCGGGCGGAGCGTGGCGGGGCGGAGCGTGGCAGGGAAGAGCGTAGCAGGGCAGAGCGTGGCAGGACAGCGTGGCAGGGCAGAGCGTGGCAGGGCGGAGCGTGGCTGGGCGGAGCGTGGCTGGGCGGAGCGTGACAGGGCAGAGCGTGGCAGGGAAGAGCGTAGCAGGGCAGAGCGTGGCAGGGCAGAGCGTGGCAGGGCGGAGCGTGGCAGGGCGGAGCGTGACAAGATGGAGCGTGGCAGGGCGGAGCGTGGCCGGGCGGAGCGTGGCCGGGCGGAGCGTGGCAGGTCGGAGCGTGGCAGGTCGGAGCGTGACTGGGCGGAACGTGGCCGTGCGGAGAGTGGCCGTGCACAGCGTGGCGGAGAGAGGTGTGGCGGAAGGGAGCGCAGCGTGGCGGGGGAGAGCTTGGAGGGGCGGAGTGAGACGGGCGGAGCACGGTGGGGAGGGATGGAGAAGGGCAGGGCGGAGCACGGTGGGGATGCGAAATGTGGCGAGCAGTGGGGTGGGGAGGAGCGGAGCGGGCGAGGAGGAGCGCGGCAGAGCGGAGCGTGGCGGAGGGGGGCATCTAAGGTTACCAGATGTCCGTATTTAGAAGGACATGTTCGTGTATTTAGCGATTGTGCTGGCGTTCGTACGTATTACCAGAATCAGCAAATTGTATTTTCATCTTACAAATAGCGATTGTCTTTTCAGGCACCGTAAACTAACGTTTGTATTTTTGTTACAAAATTTCATTTGATTACTTTCTTTACTGCAATATTTTTGACATTATGTTGTACTGTGTGTCAACGTTGCATCGTTGTTCTTTAGCATGTTAAAAATCGATAGTTTCTGTCTGAACTTTATATCACACGTCCTCATCTAGTAAGCCATGAGCGTACTTTTCTAAGAGAATTTTAGATTTCACAGTTAGACTGGTTGAAATGATAAGAAATAAACAAGAAGAATCAAGACACCATGTCCATGCATGGTGTGAAAAAAAAAGTGTATCAATTTCAGCATAGTTTATGCGCATAAGAAAAAAGTGTTTGGTGTTCCCTATATGGTATAATGAAAACAAAGGTGTACATTTACTGCTGAGTCGGAGGTGAAATACAAAAACCTCATTAAACTGCTGAGGGAGCAGAATGTTTAGTTTGAGTCCGGAACGTAGGAGTCTGTTACTAGCGATTGTTTTAATATGTCCTGCTTTTGTTCTGCATTTTAAACTCACTTGTTCTTCTTCACATCCATTCTCATCTGGCAACCCTAGGCATGGCAGAGAGGAGCGCGAAGGTTGGTGGGCCGAGGCCCAGCACGGCGGGAAGGTGCGCGCCAGTCACAGTGTAAGATTCTCCGTGGCGGCAGTGCGGTGCGTGGCGGGCAGTGGCTAGGCAAGGCTAGGCAGGGAGGTGCGGGTGTAAAAATACAATTCAGTTTTATTCTTAGATTGAATTCGTTCCTTTTTATGTCTAATGATAGTTATAATGAATACCCGGGCAACTTCTGCTACTTTACTCATTAATCAACATAATACAAACATTTTGTATTCTGACATTACACAGAAAGCAAACATTTTGTTCGTTTCATTCCAAAGAGAAAATACTCTCGGATCATGAGATACCCAATACAAGTTTATGACCAATTATATGCAAATTAGAGTTCTTCCCATTCCTCATTATTGGCAAGATTAGTAGCTAAACACGCATGTTTGCTGATCAGGTATTAATACGTTAATTACGCATTAATATTTTTTTAACATGTTAGGAAGCCTATTTAGAAGTAGTCTACACTCTGAAAGAGCCTCAGATGTAGTTGACATTTTTGATCTAGAACATGGCCTGCGTTCTGGATCAAGGATTCGACGTTTCTGTTTTGCATGAATGCGTCCATTGACCATCTAAGTTTCCTTAATTCTAAGTGGAATCGAAGTGTAGTTGAATATAGTAACTAAATATCTGACAAGGGGAAAGACGTATTAGTTTAAATCCGTGTTATCAAACATGTAGAAAGGTACAAACTTAGGTTACATGTTCCGCAATGCGGTACTAGATAAATCAACATTCTATTCACTGTCCCAGATCACGCACCTTTTACATATAATGCGGAGTTGACACGAAGCTCCGTGCTTCTGGGGTTGTTTTACAGCTTTATCGAACATGATTCTTGGCACATTTTTTGGGCTATCATGTCTAAGAAACTTTATTTGAATGCATTATTATGATTCATTAGTGCTATTATTGCATTCTTATATTCAAGTTAAATTTAAATATTTTGATGTGACTAGTACAGAAAGTAAGTCTTTGACATACGGATAAAATGACGTTTGTTACTGATGGCATTTTGAATTGAGATCGCCAAAGACACTTTGGAACGAGGTGCGTTCATTATTTTTAATACAAATTCAATGATAGAGTGGGACGTCCTCGATTATCTGGACTAATTGGGACGAGCTGTAGTTCGGATATGCGATAATTCGGATAACAGAACGTAATGTCTATGTAGGCTACCGTTGCAGTAAAAAGGTGGGGTGGGGGGGGGTTCTGCCAACCATGAACATTCCGAGTGAGTGACGATTCTCATTTAGAGTTTATCTACCTACTGGGAGGCTCCTTACTTCAGCTGTCACTTCAAATGCTTGCACATCTCCGAGAAAATCTGCTCACAATCGTCTTCAATGCATTTCTTCTTAATATTACGTGCATCTATTCACTTATTTCGCAGTCAAAGCATTATACCGTATTATCTATTTTCCTATTAGCCAGTCTACTCTTTCTCTGACGAAAATTAATTTTTATAAATAAACTGATATTAAATTAATAATTCACATTATATTCCACTCTATTTTCCTATTGCAAAGTTAAAGATGTATTTTGTACGCGTTTATATTTCCTCTGATAATAAAATCCCTACAAACCTCTATGAGATAAACATTTACCTAAATACTGAATTTTGGAAAGAAAAACAGGATAACTCACGTTAAAAGAAAAATAATGAGGATACTATAATTTGAAACTATACACAATTCTTCGACGAAATTTACAACAAAAACAAGTTACTAATGAATGCCAAATGTACGACTAACCAGGACAACTAAGCTGAAACCTCAGCCAATTTTGTCTCATGGGATGGAACTCGTTTCTATTCGTTAAGGTTCACGCTTTCAATCGCTGGGTTATCATCGGCTAATCCACGTGGAATTTGTGATGGACAAAGTCAGTTCTAGGCAGGTTTTCTCTCCAGTTTTTCCTGCCTCTTTTTCACCTCTTCTTCGTCTTTATACTTTTTGCTATTACCTAATAATTAGTACATTACCCATAGGCCATAATGAATTCAGCTGTTGAAAAGCTCCTATCCGCAAGTACATTTCCCTCATGCAGCCCATAAAGCAAAATTAAATGGGTAATTTATTCAGAAGAAAGCAAGCAAGAATTAGGCAATAGAAATTGCATAAACAGATATAACCATACAATAGAATCAGGCTGACAACCACACTTTGAAAAAGTACAGAGAGATGTAGAAAACCCATAAGACGATACCTAATCTATGGGAAAGGAACAAAATCAGCAAAGCCGAAATCATGGCCAAAAACCGAAGTCGAAATCACTGACACAACAGCGGCGAGTAAATGTATCTATAGTTTCGTAGTTGTGTTATCAGAAGTATTTCAGGAATGATAAAATAATATACCATATAAATATACAGCGTATATTGTAGCGATTCCGCTCAAATACCAAAAGTTGGCGAGATCAGCCGCGCGATTGCGCTGCCCTACGAGCTTCCCCCCCTGTTCCCTTTTCAACTGTCGCTGGCGGGGAGGTGAGGGGAGGGGTAGCTGTGGCTCTTACGAGGAGAAAAAAGAAGGCAGTCTAACGGAGTCAACGGTCGGAGTCGGACGCGAATAGTGCGAAACTTTGATGTGCCTGTTACAATGGGACGAGAGATTATCGGACCATTACGTCGCGCGATTGAGAGTAAATGTTTCTCAGTGCTAGTGATTGAATAGGCAACGGAGATAAACTATTCGTGCAAAACACCAATAGGTAACTTGTGAACAGTTACGTGGCGCATGTAAGAGACTCTATACAGAACATTGTTCGAGTTTACACCAGCATTCTTCGGAGAAAGTAGAGCTACTTGGGCCGATATCTCTACGCAACCCGTAGTTGACCGCGTGACCACTATCTTGGTTTTGCAATCAAGAGACGTTCCGCAGGAGCGCCGTAGGCCGGCGGAGGCCACATAACCACAGGCCGCTGCAAGGTCTTGACAGCGGGCAGCGCTGCGCTTCCTGTACGCCACATGTGTTCCCGGCAAGGAAGAGATTAACGGTGCTGTACCGAAGGACCACCACAGGCTGGCGGAGGTCACGAGCGTTTGCTGTGCTGCAGTTGCACCGCGCCGCGCTACTCTGCCGATAATCCACATGCATTCCCGGGAGGAATGGAGTAACCTTGCCATACCGAAGGAGCATCGCAGGCGGGCGGAAGTCTAGCGCACCCGCTGCGCTACCGTTACACCGCGCCGCTCAGCCTGGACGCTGCAAGCATCAACGGGAGGGACGAGGTCTTTCTTGGAGGCCAACTGAGAAGGCATCAAGGGATCCCGTCGCGAGTGCATGGTCTTCAAATAAAGGGGAGTACTACCTACAAATAAACTGAGAATATTTTTTTATAATCTGAGAGAAAATAACGATGAACTTTATAACATTGAATATTGACTAGTAAAATTAAAAGTAAATATGAGTAAAGGTACCAAAAGTGAAGATAAACTTTATAAAATTGAATATTGAGTACTAAATTTAAATATAGAATTGATAGAGGGTACTAGAAGCATTTGCGCAAATTGCTCACTAATCAATTTTTTTTTGTCATTGATTTATTTTTGCTTGTGTGTTGTTTTGTGGTAAGAGTCAATGGTATTGGCAACTTTATTTTTTGTATTTTTGTTTAACAAGTGCATAATTATATTGTTGAATGGTTTTTCCACTTGATGTTGTCGTGTTTTTCTTCAAAATTTCACAGAAAGCCCAAAACCCTCGATATATCCCTCGAGAAGACCAGAATGAACGGTCACATAATTGGCGCCCAACGTGGGGCTCGAAATTTTGAAGAAATTTACGCAATTGATGAAATTAACTTTGTCTACAGCAGTGTTTCTTGCAACTTTGATATTGGGCAAGATTGTATAGTGATGGTTAATGGTATTCCTGTATGTAAATAGTGTAGGATGAAAGACTTACTCATAGTATTCAACGGAATATTGTTACAGAATTGTTTGTTAAATTCAAAAGAAACAATCATTGGTCAATAATAGGGTGAAGTGTATTATAGAGTTCATAAATTGTTTAGTTTGTCACTTACAAAAGGTTTAGAAAAAAAATGGCAGATTCAGATAGGACGGAGATGTTTAATCGGCAAAGAAATATAGAAACTGTAGGGGAAAGTAGTGAGGAATCAGATAGGAGTGAGGATAGAGAAGTGTTACTAGAGGGTAGTGGAGGTTTCTCAACAGTAACAACTAGGGAAGGTGAAGAAGAAACAAGATCTACTGACACTCCAACTGGAAGAGAATCAACGCCTACGACATCTCAAGATCAAGAGGGAGAAATAGAGAGAGCAAATAGAATGATGGCTAGGTTGATGCAACAATTTATGCAACAAATCGACATCAAAATGCATTCTCAAACAGAATCAATAACTAGTCAGATGATAGAGAATAATAACAAATTAGAGGAAAAGATGGTAGAAAATAATAACAAATTAGAGGAAAAGATGGTAGAAAATAATAACAAATTAGAGGAAAAGATGGTAGAAAATAATAACAAATTAGAAAAAAAAATTAAAGGGAACAATGCTAAATTAGAAGGGCGATTTGGAGAATTAGAGAATAAATTTAAAGGGTTATCAGAGCAATGGAAGGTTATAGTGAAGGAAGAAATTCAGACAGAATTAGCTAGCATTACTGATCAACTAAAAGAAAGAATGCAGAATCTTAGGCAACAAATTCAACTTCAATGTGACACTAAAGTAAATGGCATTGAAGAAAAGGTTGATACACAGATAGCAATAGTTGCAACTATTTCTGATAAGCAGTCATCTTTAGAGAAAGAAGTAAATAAATTTCAGAAAGAATTGTCAGATGTAGCACAGGCTCAAGCAACTAAATTAAATAATGCTATTAAAGATTTGACTGAATATGACCACCAGTTAGAAAAACAAATTAAAGAATGCAAGAATGAGGTAGAAGAGTTGAGTACCAAAGGAGGACATACTTGTCTAGGGCCAGGTAGTATAACTCCTTTGTTATTGACTTTGCCTCCCCACTTGACTTTTAGCGGATTGAACACTGAGAATCCATGCACCTTTTTGAAAGCGGTGGAAAATTATTTCTCATTACATATGGTGAAAGAAGAGAAAAAGGTCAGGATTATTTATCAGATGTTAAAATCCAATGCAAAAACTTGGGCAGATACTCTAGAACCTTTGCCCCCAACATATCTGGAATTTAAGCAGAAATTCTTTTCCAGATATTGGAATCATGAAATACAAACGGACTATAAGATAGAACTTTTATGTGGATCATGGAAGAGAGGTGGCTGCAATATGCAAGAGTATGCTACAGAAAAATTGGCAGGACTCAAATTATGCACTCCAACAATACCAGAAGAAGAAATTGTGTGTCTTCTTATCCGACACTTTCCCAGCCAAATTCAAAACCTATTGAAGAACTTGTTACCTCTAACGGCTGAAAAACTTATTACTCAATTAGGTTCTTATGATGCTACTTATCAAAGAATAGAGAAGCAAAGCAAACCGAAGACAGGCACCACAGTTTCATCTACAATAGTTGAAACAAAACAAAATTATTCCAAGAATCAAAATCAGAAAAACCGGAACGAAGAGGAAAACAAGAAGGAAATTCACAGAAGCCGATCAAGAGATAAGAAGAATCCATCAGATGGAAGGGCGTGTGGAGAATGGAAACCTACGCCGAGTACATCGAAAGGAACAAACTTCTGAGGTTTGGGGCGATTAGTCATCCCGCGTCGAACCTAGCAAACAACAACAGGAACGAGGTGACTATCTTGTCGTGGGAATTAGCAGATTTTGAGGAAATAACAGGAAGGGAAGAGATTCTTCAAACAAATGTAAATAAACGACGTTGTCCGATGATCCAAGTCAAATGTAATGAAATTATCTTGTCAGCTCTGGTAGACACCGGTTGTATAGCTTCAATTATCACAGAAGACACAGTGCAGTATCTATTAGACAATGGTGTAGACATTCCAATGCTGCCACTAAGTCATATATTATTGGGGTGAATAAGAAAAAGTCATGTCCAATAAATAAGCAAGTAATGCTTGATTTAGTTATAGGTACTACCAAATGTGAAGTAGTATGTATAGTAGCAAAGGATCTGCTCTATCCATTGATACTAGGAATGGATTTCATGTCACAGTATTCAGTAATAATTGATGTTCAACAATACAAGTTGATTATTCCACCGAAGGATTTGGTAGACCTAGAATGCAATGATCCTGGGGAAAAAATTTATACATCACAATGTGTCGAACTACAGAATCTGGAAGATTTAATAAAATCTACAGTACAAGATAATTCAAATTTACTATCTGATCAAAAAGAACAATTAGTAGCAATGCTGCTTAAGTATAAGAAGGTGTTTGAAAAATCTACAAAACCTGTTAGAAGTTTCCAATTTGAAATCGAATTGACCACTCAAGAACCTTTTGTAGGCCATCAATATAGAATACCTGAAGCTTATAAACAAGAAGTAGAGTCTTTAATTGATAAAATGTTAGCAGAGGGTGTAATCAAAAAGCAAAGGACACCATACATTAATCCGATAGTTACTGTCAGAAAAGCATCAGGTGAAATACGACTATGCTTAGATGCAAGAAAATTAAATTCAGTAACTGTACCATATCGGGATCGACCCATTTGTATGGAGGAAATTATGTGTAAATTGAAGAAACCTACGTGGCTATCAACTACGGATTTTACAGCTTCATATTGGCAGGTGGAGATCAACGAAGAATCAAGGCAGTACACGGGATTTCTGCACAAAGGCATTACCTACGTATTTTGCAGAATGCCTTTTGGGTTAAAAAACAGTGCATCCGCTTTGATTAGATGTCTGGAAAGAATAATTACCACCAATTTAAATGATTGCACAATTCTATATATAGATGATGTGTTGGTGTATGCAGAAACGTTTGAACAACACCTAAAGAATTTACAAAATTTGTTTCAATTATTAATAGATAATAATCTGCAACTTAATTTTCAAAAGTCAAACTTTTGTACTCATAAAGTAAAATTTTTAGGATATGATCTTACCAGAAATGGAATTTCAATGAATCTTGATAAAATAAAAGAACTTGATAAAATAATTCCACCTAGAAATAAGAAGCAATTAAGAAGTTTTATTGGATGCGTGAACTATTATAGTAGGTTTATCTATAACTATGCAATGTTCATCACACCATTTCTGCCCCTTTTAAAGAAAAATAGCAAATGGAATTGGACGGACCTACATGACAAAGCGTTCTACAAATTGCTTGCGGAATTTCATCAGTCATGCATGCTTACTTTCCCGGATTTTCAAAAGAAATTTATCCTACAAACAGATTGTAGCGATAGTGGAATGGGAGCGATCCTATATCAGGGGCGTCCTGGAGAAGAAAATGTGGTAGCATTGATAAGTCGTGTCCTTAAAGATCCTGAGAAGAAGTTTTCAGTGACTGAGAAAGAAGCTTGTGTGATTGTCTGGGCTTTACATCGTCTGAGAGAATACTTGGTAGGACGTCATTTTTTGATTGTAACTGATCATAAAGCTTTGACGTTTCTCCAACGATGTCACCCGAACAACGACCGTCTATATAGATGGATACTATGGCTACAACAATTTTCTTTCGCAATAGAACATTGTCCAGGTATAAAGAATTTTCTGCCAGATTTATTAAGTAGAAATCAAGTCCTTACCTCTACAATACAAACCAAGAATACCTTCTTCGCCACACCAATTGAACTCGGTATTATGCATATGCCAGGGTTAAGTTGGTCAAATGTAGCCAAATTTCAAGATGAAGACGAGCAAATGAAACCAATAAGAAGATTCCTGAAAGGCGAACTAGAAGAGAATGAGCCTACCGCTATCCAATATAGCCTCGATCGTGCACGATGGAAACTGATAGATGATGTCTTGTTAACCAGAGTTTCAAGAGATCCAGATGTTTATAGGATTTGGATACCACCTGTTTTAACAACAGGCATCATCTGGCTAACGCATACGACCTTGGCGCATTTTGGACCGGACAAGATTGACAAGACCATTAGAGAAGTATGTTTCTGGAAGGGTAGAAGAAAACAAATAATAACGGAACTGCGAAAATGTGTGGCTTGTCAGAAAACAAAATACCCTAACAGGCATTTTGCAGGAGCTCCGCAACCTATTATTCCCAGTAAACCCCAAGAATTGGCAGCCATCGACATTTATGGCCCTTTACCTAAGACCAAGTATGGGTATCGATATATTTTTGTATGTGTGGACGTGTTTACAAAATTCGTCCAGATGTATCCGCTAAATAGGGCGAATACAAGAAATTGCCTACATAAATTAAATAAGTTTTTTTCATTGGCAGGCAATTATGAACGCATACTCTCAGATCATGGGCCACAGTTTACTAGCGAACAATGGATGGAAGCCATGAACCAGTTAGAGATAGTTCATGTGCTCACTAGTATTCGACATCCGCAGAGTAATCCATCTGAACGTCTTATGAAAGAACTCTCTAGAATCATCAGGTTGTACGCTCATCAGCAACACCAAGATTGGTATCTAATACTTCCGATCATTAATCGAGTTCTTAACCAAATCTATCATGACTCCTCCGGATTATCCCCTCATGAAGCCCATTTTAATGAGAAGCCACCACACCCACTTCAAATTTTAATAAGAGAAGACATAAGTCAGAATCGGAGAACCCAAGAAGAAATCTTAAGCCAGTTACAAGAAGCTGCAGAAAGGAGGCGAAGGAAATGGAAAGGTAAACCGTATACCTTCAGGACAGGAGACAAAGTATTGTTAAGAGTTCCTAAGCCATCTGACTTAGAACATAAACAATATACAAAATTCTTTCAACTGTTCCAAGGACCATATAATATAAACAGGATCATCGAACCCAATGTAGCCGAATTAACTAATAATGAGCAAATAATAGGAAAATTTAATTTCTATAGCCTAAAGCCATTCCATGAATAAAAAAAAAATCTTAACGTTCTCAAAAGAAGAACAGATTTTTTTTTCTTTGAGAAGGGGGCTATGTAGCGATTCCGCTCAAATACCAAAAGTTGGCGAGATCAGCCGCGCGATTGCGCTGCCCTACGAGCTTCCCCCCCTGTTCCCTTTTCAACTGTCGCTGGCGGGGAGGTGAGGGGAGGGGTAGCTGTGGCTCTTACGAGGAGAAAAAAGAAGGCAGTCTAACGGAGTCAACGGTCGGAGTCGGACGCGAATAGTGCGAAACTTTGATGTGCCTGTTACAATGGGACGAGAGATTATCGGACCATTACGTCGCGCGATTGAGAGTAAATGTTTCTCAGTGCTAGTGATTGAATAGGCAACGGAGATAAACTATTCGTGCAAAACACCAATAGGTAACTTGTGAACAGTTACGTGGCGCATGTAAGAGACTCTATACAGAACATTGTTCGAGTTTACACCAGCATTCTTCGGAGAAAGTAGAGCTACTTGGGCCGATATCTCTACGCAACCCGTAGTTGACCGCGTGACCACTATCTTGGTTTTGCAATCAAGAGACGTTCCGCAGGAGCGCCGTAGGCCGGCGGAGGCCACATAACCACAGGCCGCTGCAAGGTCTTGACAGCGGGCAGCGCTGCGCTTCCTGTACGCCACATGTGTTCCCGGCAAGGAAGAGATTAACGGTGCTGTACCGAAGGACCACCACAGGCTGGCGGAGGTCATGAGCGTTTGCTGTGCTGCAGTTGCACCGCGCCGCGCTACTCTGCCGATAATCCACATGCATTCCCGGGAGGAATGGAGTAACCTTGCCATACCGAAGGAGCATCGCAGGCGGGCGGAAGTCTAGCGCACCCGCTGCGCTACCGTTACACCGCGCCGCTCAGCCTGGACGCTGCAAGCATCAACGGGAGGGACGAGGTCTTTCTTGGAGGCCAACTGAGAAGGCATCAAGGGATCCCGTCGCGAGTGCATGGTCTTCAAATAAAGGGGAGTACTACCTACAAATAAACTGAGAATATTTTTTTATAATCTGAGAGAAAATAACGATGAACTTTATAACATTGAATATTGACTAGTAAAATTAAAAGTAAATATGAGTAAAGGTACCAAAAGTGAAGATAAACTTTATAAAATTGAATATTGAGTACTAAATTTAAATATAGAATTGATAGAGGGTACTAGAAGCATTTGCGCAAATTGCTCACTAATCAATTTTTTTTTGTCATTGATTTATTTTTGCTTGTGTGTTGTTTTGTGGTAAGAGTCAATGGTATTGGCAACTTTATTTTTTGTATTTTTGTTTAACAAGTGCATAATTATATTGTTGAATGGTTTTTCCACTTGATGTTGTCGTGTTTTTCTTCAAAATTTCACAGAAAGCCCAAAACCCTCGATATATCCCTCGAGAAGACCAGAATGAACGGTCACAATATAACAAATAGTTATTAATAACCATTTAATATCAAATGAAAAATAATAATCTATTGTTTGGTAGCACGCTTGTCTACATTGAGGTGCCCACCCCGTCTGAAGCAACGCACCTGTTCGACAAACAATGCTCGCGAATTGCCTCGTTTGGACATCAACCATCTCCGCTTCCCGTCCAACCTGCGCCTGTCCTAGCCTCGGTTCCGCTGCGTCATCCTTCCCGGCGCCCGAGGTGCTTGGGGCAGCTGCGGCTCGCGCCAACGCGGCGGCGCCGCGGAACGGGCGGCGATAAAGAAAGCGCAGGTTCCCCTAATTGGACGCTGAGCAGCGCCCGCCTCGCACCCTCCCGCCCCGCTCCAACCCGCTCCGTCCCGCCACACCCCGCCTCGCCACACCTCTCCCCGCCACGCCACTCCCCGCCACGCCACTCCCCGCCACGCCACTCCCCGCCACGCCACTCCCCGCCACGCCACTCCCCGCCACACCACTCCCCACCACGCCACTCCCCGCCACGCCATTCCCCGCCGCGTCACTCCCCGCCACGACATGCCGCGCCACACCCTTCCCCACCACAGCCCCAACACGACACTCCCCGCCACGCCACGCCACGCTACGCCTCTCCCCGCCACGCCACGCCCAGCTATGCCACTCCCCACCACGCCACGTCACGCCCCCGCCACTCATCGCCCCGCCACTTCCCTCCCCGCCACGCTACCCCTCGCCACACCACGCCCCTTCCCGCCACGCACTCCCCGCCACGCCCATCCCCGCCACGAATATCCCAGCCAAACCCCTCCCACTCACGCCCATCCCCGCCACGCCTCTCCCCTTCCCCGCCCAGCCACGCCCCACCACGCCACACCCCGCCCCGGCGCGGCTCCGTCCTGTAGCTCGCGCCGCGGCGGCGACTGGAATATCCATTCTCCGGCCCGTTGGCGCCGGAGCGGAAAGGGAACTGCGAGCGGAAGCCCAGGAGCAGGGCGCGAGCAGACGAGGAACGGAAATCGGGAGCGGAAACGGCATGAATGGGAGGGAGAGATCACACGCCAGAACGAAAACGGAAGCTGGAACGCGAATGAAAGGGAGAGCGCGCAGGGGAAGTAGATGAGGTGAAGAACGGGAACGAGAACAGTAGGTCAAGGAACAAATGGAAATGAACCCATGAGGAAGTGAGAGAAGAAGGGGGAGAGGGATACGGTAGGAGGTGAAGCAGAGGCAATTGTGGGGGAGATAGAGCGAGAACTGGAGCAGAAGTGGGAATAAGAATGGATGCAGAAGTGGTAGCGAGAATGGAAAGAGGAACGAACTATGACCGGGAACGGCTGAAACGAAATTTAGCAAAATTGGAAGAGAAACAGTGGGAAATGGAAATAAATGGAATGGGAAACGAGAGCCGGACCGGGAAAAGTTATATAAACGGGAACGGTAGTGCAAACGGGTGTGGGGGACGGAAAGGAAAAGCAGGAATGGGAGTGGGATCAGGTACGACAGCGGAACAAAGGAAGGTCTCTGGTGGGGTTCGTGTGCGGGAGCGGGAGAACGAACGGGAATCGCAGCGGGAACGGGAGAGCAGAAATAGAGCAGAATAGGGAACGGGAATGAGAACAGGCTCGCAGAAGTCGGAAACTCTGGGAGTGAGAAAGAAGGTGCAGGAACAAACGGGAGGCGCGGGAGGTGGATCGTGTGTGGGGACGGAACCGGGAGCTGCAACTCCACTAAAGCGGGACCGGGTTCGCTGTCGCCCCGGCGGCCGACGCCCCTCCACCCCAACGGCGCCGTTGCGCGGTGCGCCGCCCGCCCTCGCGTGCTCCCCGGGGGCCGCGCCGATCTTTGGGATGTTCGGTCGATTACGCCCCAACGTTGGGCGACGCGGGGCAGAAGAGGCGGGCGGAGCGGAGAGGGGTGGGGTGGGGGCGGGGGCGGGGGCGGGGCCGGCGGAGGGCGGCCAGGGGCGCAGAGCGTGAGGCGGAATGCGGGGATGGCGTGGGATGGGGAGAGGGCGGGAGCGGGGAGGCGGGGAGCCGTGGGAGCGAGGGCCATCTGGGCGGAGCGTGGGGAAGATATGGAGGGCGGGGCGCAGTGTGCACTTACCTCCACCGGCCGGGTTGAGGGCGGGGAAGGGGGCGGGGAAGAGGGCGGGGAAGAGAGCGGGGAAGAGGGCGGGGAAGAGGGCGGGGAAGAGGGCGGGGAAGAGGGCGGGGAAGAGGGCGGGGAAGAGGGCGGGGAAGAGGGCGGGGAAGAGGGCGGGGAAGAGGGCGGGACGGGACGAAGGGTGGGCGGAAGGGCGGCCGGAGGGCGGAGCGACGGGCAAGTCGGAGAGCGGGGCGAGGCGAGGGGCAGGGCGTGGGTGGGGCGGGGCGGAGGGCGGGGAAGAGGACGGGGCGGAGGGCGGGGCGGAGCGGGAGGAGCGGTCGGCGGGGCGGAGGGAGAGGAGGATTGGGGCGGGGCGATGGCGCCGGAGCCTAATTGCGCCGTTGCGACCCGCGTTGTGCCGGCGCTCGTCACACGCGCGGACGCGGCCGGGTCGCATGCGCGGGAGCTCGCCACTTTTAATGTGGACGGCCCCCGAATCGCGCTATCTGCGCTCTCGAAGCGCACTTGCTTCTTATGATTCGTTTTTAATGTTACAATGGAATTGCCGAATGAACAGCATGTCGCCTAGGGAAATGAGGTCATTTGCGAACAAGTTTACGAGCAGTTTAACTTGCATTACCAGCACTATCCAAGCCAAATGTTGCTCATTTATAATACACTTATTGTTTAGTTGTTAGCGGCACGAACGGCAGTTGCTTATTCGTACTGCAATTAACGCACTAAATACTCCGTTCAACCGTCGACAGAATTTTCTATTCCTCTTAAAACAAATATCGCTATAAATTTCAATTTTCAAATACAAATATAATTTTTTCCTTCATATTTTCAAAAAAAAAAGCTCTTTACAAATATCTTGAAATTTGTCAATTTCTCCAGCACAGTTGCAGCAACACTAAAACATCAACTCGTTTTTCCTAAGACCCTTATCAACGGATACCCCCGTCAACATCACCCACTTCCTAAGTCCCGTATCAAGTGCAGCGAGGTGTAGAAGAATTTGAAAGGATTTTGAAAGACACCTGTTAGGAAGTGCAAATGTTCAGTGCTAATTCACACAATAGCTCACCATGTGAGTTCTACAACAGCTTCATCTCTTGCAAGAGGCCTTTTCCCTTTATGGGACACATTAGGCTCATTCTTTCATTCATGCATCATTCATTCATTCATTCATTCATTCATAACGGAGCGGTGGGGTCGCAGTGGTGGCATCAACTAAAGTCACTGCAGCGCTTCTGACCGAGAGATCCTAGGGTTCCCGTCTGGACAATGGCAGGATTTTGGACACGAGCTAGGCAGCTTGGTCGACATTCAGCTGCTGTGTGGAAGAGAATTCTTGCGTCCGGCTGCTCTGATCGGTAATTTTCTGTGGTTTCTCCGATCAAGAGTACCGGCAATGGTGGGTATGTTAATTCATTTGATACACGTAGTAAGAGAATAGTCGAAAAAATTATTTGCTTTTTTTAATAAAATCGAAATTGTTTAACTGTTTTTGTATTTTTCTCAAGACCCTGGGTATTTGACGACATAACATGAACGGAAGCTGCATAGTTTGCTTTCAATTTCCATGCATAACGTAAATTAGCAATAAATGAAAGCTTGAAATAAAAACGAGTTTGAAAAGGAGTAAAAATGAGTTTATATATACGTAAAACCCACTGACACACAGAACTCCTGTCATTTATAATCACCCCGTAAAACCGTCAAGAAATGGACTTTGGCTCTTATTTATATTATAGTGATTGATTCATTTATCATTACGCTGGTAAAAACATAAATTTAATAGAAATGGAATTTACGTCCTTTTTTATTTCAAACCTTCAGACATGCTCCATGTAAATATCAATATTCGGATTGTAGTTCGTTGCAAAAAAAACCATTTACTTATTTGATTATTCCACACATTTCCACCATTATTCCACACATTATTCCACCATTTACTTATTCCACACATTTACTTATTTGATTTGTGGTTAAGTATTCCTGACTTATCATTTTATTTCGAGGAGAATTCAACCTTTTTTGTTACAATGTTGTAACTTTATTAAGTTACTTCGCATTTCCATATCTTTCAATTAACACTAAAATTATCATTATCTACTTTTTAGCATTCAAGAGTTTTTTCAATGCATTCAATAAGAAGCTGTCCTACCTTTTCAACGTACATCAAATTGTTTGTTTATCGATTGACACGCACCTGAAAAAAGAAACAATATTTAATAATCGTTTCAAATACAATGTTTTACAAACAAAATTATCTCCAGCAAGACTTTTGTAGGAGATATTATTACAACAGTATACTCACCTAGAGTTTACTTGAATTAGGAATAGAGGTAAAAGGATTTGACCTAAACAAACTTCAAAACGGGAGCAAGATGCCAGTCACACGACGAAGAACAAAGAACACGATCTCACATTACATTATGTTTTACAAGAAAGTGAACAAATACTGAGGGCCGTAAAAGAGGATCTGAGCTAGCTAGTTGTATCAATAAATCCTGGGTCTTCGAGGCCAGGTCTCAGAACCAGGCTGTGTCAAAACACTCAATTATTCCTTTCCCGGCATCCTTTTTGCCCTTCGCCATTTTCTTCCTGAAACACGCCCTTGGAAAACTCCGACTGCAATGCTCACGACCGTAAGTGCTGCCTTGGCCGATCCTGGGCCAATGACCACTAGTTTGACTCGTGTGAATGTTGGTAGGCCGAACTTATAGGGGTAAGAGACGCGTTTCTTTTGCCATAGCCTAGCGCCCAGTTCCAATGCCTTGGACCTAGGGGTCACCGCCGAAAGTCGGTTGCCTTAGTCCCCTCTAGAGAAGAGAGCTCGAAAACAGCGCAGAGCGCTTCAAAAATTGTACAGATCTGATCTTAATCAACACATCTGAAACGTCTACAATTTCAAAAAAATATTTTTTTTACTTTCTCTTGTTTCCAAGCTATGGAAGTTTTAATATTCAAGCTGGATATTTATTTCTTATGCGATGTACTACTTTTCGACATTAGATCTTTAAATCATTTTAAGCACGCTTTTTTCGAAACATTAGTTGTTTCCGAGTTATTTTCAATCAAATATCCATAATTTTGTCAGATTTAAAAATTTCTAGTATATTAAGGTTCACTTTTAAGACCAACATCCAGACCGTATAACATTAAGTAAATGGTCTACTCACTAGGATCGGAGCGTAAGCGTTGAGAATAAGAACCTTGTCGAAGAAAATTTTTTGTTTGTTTCTTTTAACTTCTTGTGATGATAGATCAAAATACACTGAATTCAATAGCCGAGACTTTGTCATTTAAACTTTGAATTTTCAAAAGTTAAATATATGTATTTTTTAAACGTCTTACATCTCGCTTGGTTTAAATTTTTCCAATGATGGTTGAAGTGTTAGGATCGAAGTTGCACACCATATATTAAATACGAGTCCATACCTGTTAGTAACATTGCAGCTAAGAATGTGCTGTTGCAGCACCATTACTTTTCAAACGAATCGCAAACCTCGCGCATTCACAGAAGAGCGACTGAGAAGATGGTGGAAGGTGGGTTTAAACTCCCTAACAGCTTTTCTTTTCTGACAGTAACTTAACAGTAAATTGTTACGATCTGACAGTAACTGACAGTAACTTAACAGTAAATTGTTACGATCTGCCAGTAACAGACAGTAACTTAACAATAAATTGTTACGATTTTTATGGTAACTGTTGAAAGGCAATTTTTGTTATTATTGATTTTTGAAATATGGAATCTGTTTTGTTATCACTACAATTCCACATTTTATCGAATTCGTTTGGTAGTCAAAACATTGTTTCCTCGATGAAGGATGAGTAACTCTAAACACCATCACGTGTACGTCACTAATGTATGGGCAACTACCAACCTTAGGGCAGCAGAGGCGTATCTAAAGTATGACACGTGCCATGGGCAACACTCACAGGAGTGCTATTTAGAGTATACTCGCTAAAACAAATAATAGCAACCCTAATTTGAAGTACCACGACAGGGGAGCTGACAAATTCTACGCTTGCCATGGGCACCTGAAGATGCATATTACCTCCCCCAGAGGGAAGGTTTGTTTAAACTCCCTGCGTAACAGCCCCGTTCGCTCACAGCAGCATCCGGGCCTCACTGTGCCGGCCCGCCGTGCCTTGTGAGGAGGCCCTCTCAAACGGCTGAGCGCTAATTTAATAAAAACACTTGCAGGGCAACGGAGGCCCTTTCCAGCGCGGCCAGTTCCAACTTCCCAAGATCAAAAAAAAGAAGAAAGCCGTGTCTGTTTCCTGTTGGCCAGCTAGGCAGCGGTAGCGGCGGTGGAGGAGATGGCGGCGACAAGAGGAGCGGCAGCGGCGTTGTTTGTACAAGAACACGATGGGGGCCGAGACATCGGAAGAAGAGAAGGTAGAGGTAGAGGTAGTGACGGTTGTGCCAGACGACGGAGGCCGAGGAAGGGAAGCTGGGGGCAGAGGCAGCGGGGACGGCGAGGGAGGAATCGGAGGCGGCGATGATGGCGGGGGAGGCAGGGAAGACTGCGGTGGAGGTGGCGGAGGTGGCTGGTGTGGCGGCGGCGAAGGAAGCGTTGACAGCGAAGGCGACGGCGAGAGCCTAGGTGACGGCAAAGATGACAGCGAAGGCGGAGGTGACGATGGCGAGGGCGAAGGCGAGGGTGCAGGCGACGGTGATGGCAAAGGTGATGGCAAAGGCAAAGACAACGGCGAGGGCGACGGCGAAGTCTAGTCGACGGATAAGGTGACAGCGAAGGCGGAGGTGGCGGCGAGGGCGAAGGCGACGACGACGGCGACGACGACGGTGATGGCGATGGTGCCATTAATTCTAGACGAGGGCGAAGGCGAAGACGATGACGAAGGCGAGGGCGAGGGTGACGGCGAAGACAACGGCGACAGTGAAGGCGACGGCGACGGCGAAGACGATGGCGAAGGCAACAGCGACGGCGAAGGCGAAGACGATGGAGAAGGCGAGGGCAAAGGCGACGGCGAAGACGACGGAGAAGGCGACGGCGACAGCAAAGACAGCGGCGACAGCGAAGGCGACGGCGACGGCGACGGCGAAGACGATGGCGAAGGCGACAGCGAAGACGATGGCGAAGGCGAGGGCGAGGGCGAAGGCGACGGCGCCCGCGAAAGCGAAGCAGCGGTAGCGGGAGAGGCAGGAAAACGGGAGGGGGTGAGGGAGGCAGTAGGTGGCCGAGGCGCAGGCAGCGTTTGCAGGAAAACCTAATAAATGGGCGCCAGTTATCTTGGGCTCGTGCGACGAGGGGGGAAGAGGGAAGTGAAGGGGAGGAGGGCCAGGGGGCCAGGATGTAATTACATCTCTTTCAACGTCGCCGCCGCGCTCCCGCCCGGCGGACGGTCCGAGATACCCCGACTGCAGACCGGCATGTTTCACGACGGGAGCACAGCCCGAAACATTGCGGTTCCAACCCCACTGTCCGTGGGCGAGCGAGAGGGTGCCAACACTTGCAGGCAAGGCATAGGTTCCTGTGTTGGAGTCTCGACCCGTTGAGATAGCTCAGGGCTACAACTGTTGTATTGTAGGGACTGTGACCTTGAAAATGGCTTATTAACCCTAATTATTAAAATGGCCTCCTGACCCGACGGTGCATACGCATGTTTCTTGTTGGATAATGTATTTTGGGATCTATAGTATCACAGACGTGTATTTCAAATTTGAGAAATTCTCAAATTATTCTATTTGTGAAACAAAATCTGCTCTGTTCTAAATTGTTACGTTTATATACTTTGAATATATGTTGCTTACATCAGTGTAAATGTATTTCATGAATTAGTTTATGTACCCAATTACGGCAAAGACACAATGTTTATTAGAGAAACGAGGTGACAAACATGTAGTGTTTGCAGGAACTGGTTTCAATTATCACAAACTGTTCATAGTTGGGCTCTGTGCACACATACATGTGTTACACGCCCAACTAGTGATTGGGGATTCTCTATTGTCCTGTGCCAAATTCTACCTCCCTACTGCACCTTTAGAAACATTTATTCACGGTAAAAATTCACTAAATAAGTTAGTGGAATGAAATGTCATCAAATGCTCAACCGTACTGCTAACTTAATTTGCACGAAACAGGAGGGCAAAGTTTTTGAGAGAAAAAATTGCTGGAATCTCACAGACCCCACCCCCACCCGGTGTGTATGTGGAGAGTAGTAACATAAATGTAATGTTGGAATAAAGCGTAGCACGTCATGTAATGGTCAGAGAATTACATTAAATGTTCGACTCTTATACGCAGCCGTTATATTTGAACAGAAATGACAAATTAAAGAACTCAATTAGACTAGAGTTTGATCTAAGAGTTCGCATGTAAATTGTTTATTATTTACAAAAGAAATGAACATATTTGTTCAGAGAGAAAAATTAAGCGAGAAATAAAAAAGCACCCAATGTACACAATTCGACTGCTTTTTTATTTCTCGCTTTTTTTCTGTCTGAGCAAATATATTCATTTATTTTGTAAATAATAAACAATTCACATGTTTCTGGGGTGTTTCTATGTTTCCATAATGCAAATTTATGCCCAAATCATTTTTTCAAACCAACTTTTGAGTGCTAATAGCGGCTCAACCATTCGGAATATCCACGTAGTTTATTAGACAAAATACACTTAGAATTGTCTGAAGAGCTTATTTTCAAAGTTTCGACGTTTTCTCCCCGGACATCCTGTACAGGAGCGAATATTTTTGTCAACAAAACTTGAAAAAATAACACTCTTTTTATTTGTATTGAAAATTCGACTAGAATATGGCTTAGGATAGAGATCACAGAATTCGCTTTTCCCCATAGCCTGTCACACACAGTTTTTAACTGTTTTTGATGTCAATAAATAAATAAGTAAAATAAAAGTACATAATTTTGACAAAACGAGGAAATTTCAAATGTAAATGTTGAAACAGAGTACGAAAACCAATTACATCACATACAAAGACACAAAATTCAATCATGGATTGAAACGTCTGTCTTAAGCAAATCCCAGATCACATTGATGTTAAAGTTGCAAGTCCTAAAAACTAAAGCCTTGAAACAAATATAGTTTAATAAATCAATGTTCTTTTAACGAGGCTGCATCTTCGACCACAAAGTAAATACTTGGGTAGAGGAATGGAACGTTATACATCAATGGATACAAGTGTTGCATATTAAGTACGTAGTTTGCAGTCTGTAATTTAAATACTTTGTGTTGCTATATTCTCAGCATCAGTTTTGTGCTAAGCTTTGTTCCAATCATTTCTTTTCACTACACTCTGGTGCTTCTTTCACGTCCATCAGAATAGCCCATTGTACATCGTTCTCAGGACACTGCTCCTCCAGTGTTTTATCGGAGTGGAAAGAGTAAACTAAGCACAATAAAAAATTAAACTTGCATCTCTTGTTTAACTATTAGATCTTTGGCTTTTTTACTGCTGAAGAATAATTTGATATAGTTTCCAAGAAATTGCAGATGACCTTAAAATCGTAACAAATAAATACTGCAGCCTTCATCCAAGTACACCATCTAGTGAGAAATGGAGAAGTTGAAAGAATAAGTTCCATCTTTTAAACGATGTTTTTTCTTTAATTATTGCAGGATTAAAATGAGAAAAATAAGACAAAAATAGAAAAAAGGTATAAAAATGTAAAAAACATGAGAAAAAGGCGCAAAAAGGTGCTTGCATGAAAAAAAATGCAATTAAAGCACTGTTTGCAAGACATCGGCTTTATAAAAGGAGCCTGCACCGATCTTAACCATCTCAGGAACAGCACTAATAGACGTTTACCCTAACGTGTGTGTGGGACGTTACAGCTGAAAGAACTTTAAACATGGATATTTACGAGATCATTCGAGATCATATTGTTGAAGTGATTCCAAAGCCAGTAAAATGTCAACATATGCCTAAGACATTTTGTTTACTAGCTATGTAAATCAATATTTTCTAACATTTTACAATATTTTTCTTTTATTCTTGATATTCCAATCATAAGTATTTCTTTACAAATGAAAAAAATAGAATAAAATGAATATCTGATGTGTGCCTTGGTCGTAATAATCTTAAATTCAGTTGGATTGGGATCTGGACCATGGATCCGTCAGAATCAAGGCAATGTCTCCTTCGCCGCGTGGCGACGCTGACAACGTAGCAGCCGAGAGTGGCTGGTGTGCACCCGAGGGCGTAACAGGGACGAGCCGCAAAGCACGCGGATGTTACAACGCTCAAACGCTCTTCCTCTGCTAAGTCCCAACGTTTAGACGCACCAACGCTCCAGTGCTTGACCACTAGGGAGACCTTTAGATCAAACGACCAAGGCTTTAGGAATTGGAGTCAACTAACCTAACCTAACCTAACCAAACCAAAAACGTACTTTCTGCTCTGATTGTAACCGGTTAAAAAAGTAACAACTGGGCAAAATTGGCTTTGTAAACAGGTCAATTAAAGAAATCGGTACTAATTTGGAGGTATTTTTGAATCTGAATTAACTGGTAGGAAGTAACAAAATCCTTGCCATCGGTGAATGCCTTCATTATGATTTCGTTTAAATCTCGTGCTTCGTTACATATTTCAAAAATATGTTTGTATACAATCCCTTTATTTTTAAAACAGCAAAGCTAAAAGATTGTTTTCTGAAACAGTCGGTTAAAATAAAGATGAAAAATACGAAGCTAAAAACAGGTTATTTCTATAATAACTGACATCCGAAATTCGGGCGCGATGCCGCGTCAAGACCTGATGGCCAAAGGATTCATTGCGCATTTTGAAATTCGTATGCTTCTTGAAATTATGCTACTAACTTAACTGTGTTCTCCCCTCAGGGGCCAGTTTCAACGAAGCTACAACCCACGCCTCACCTGGTGTACATTCACTCTCTATTGACTGTAACTAGGGTCTTGAGAGGTAATGTACCCCATTTCATCATTTCCCGCCTCTTTTTCTAGATCACCAAGCCGGGACCCTACCTATCGATAACCCGCTAGAGGTAGCTGCAACTCTTTTCAGCTAGTTCCGCGCTTACCGCTTAGATGCCGCTGTGATCCGTGGATCCTTAGTGGAATAATGGTTAATGGGAGGACAGGGTAGGGAACGAATGATGGAGCAGACAGGTGTAATGCATATTGGCAAGGGAAACGGGAGAACCCCGAGGAAATCTGCTGCGAACCCACTTTGTCCACAAATTCCACTTGGACCTAATCCGAGACCCGGCGGTGGAAGGCGTGGTACAGTCTGACCACTTTGCCACGGATCGCCCCTAAATTAAACGACTATTCTACACGTTTAATACGTCTCATTGCAAGCGCATGGTTTAAATTAAAATGTAAGATTTAAATTTTTTTTTAAAAAGCGCATGGTCAAATGTAAGATTTTAAATTAGAGGCCAATAATTATGAACTGAATTTTAAATTAGGTCATAAAATCAGCAAACGATGTTTTGTCGTTTATAATCAATTGTTTAGAACATTGATCCAAATAATTTCGACGGAAGTTTCCAGCATTTTGTTCACCTTTGATTACATAGCAAAATATTCTCGAGACAGTATCAAGTAACATGAAACACAAAGAATATAACGTAAGTTAATACTTCATGACTATAACCCTACTAAGTAACCTAAGAAACATTTAAATGAGCACAAATCTTGATGATGTGATCTTGATCTGTGAAATTATAGACAGAAAAGTACGTAAGAACACTGAACTTCAAGAATATTTCTGAATGTCAGCTGCTCAAATCGGTCGTTTTCGAAGCTTCCTTGAATTAATTCCAGCTATATGTTGAATCAATATTGAGTACTATTAACAACGGACCACACCAATCCTGTCCCCACTCACGTCCTTAAAATTGAGATGAATTTCCTTTCTTCCTCGTCTTCTCTAAGAACCTCGTGGTTTTTATATCTATGTCTTATCTTTATGAAAATACTAAAGAATCTGAATTTTTAAAGTTCTCCTAAGTCTATCAACAACTTCTGCATCTCTGTAGGGCAACTTATAAAATTCGTAAGATAGAAAACCTTCTTGGAAGTATGCTCAATTTTCATTAACTAACTCGCAATAACTTTAATATAATCTTATCATTATAATCACAATTCCTTAGTTAGATTTTCCGAAGCTTTTTACAACTTCCTGATAAAATTTTGAGTATTAATATGTTTCCTTTTCTCCATTAATAGTTGCTTCTTTGAACTCCTGTTCTTCTTAAAGATAGGTGAACCACCATTTCTAAAAACGGCTGTGTCAGCACTGCGAGAACGAGATTTCAGGATGACATCATAGAGCGCTCTAGGGCCAGAGAAAGAAGAGAAGCAAAAGACTGCAAGAAAGCGAGAGCACGAGCGAATACTGAAAGACTCAAATCCCTCTCAGCTTCGCGTAAACTGTTCGTTTTGGCCTTTAGCTCGTACCGAGGAAGTTTCCAGAATGCAATATCGGCTCGGCGGGGAGGCTCGGTTACATTCTAACGGGTGGGATGGAAAGTTATTTCTACTCCGCCCACCGGTCGCCCTGAACTTCAGGAGAGTGAAATACAACGCTCTTTTACAGCAGCGGAATCATGATACTAAGAGAATATTTAAGCGTTGATGAATTTTTGCAACGTACAAGCATTCTGGCGGCCAAGATGGGTTACGATGCACTTAGCAGCCACGGACGCTGAGCTACCTAAGCAAGAAGACAAAGAAATGCACCAAGATGGCAAAATCTGGACCAAAATGTTGTATCTAGACACAACGAGTGACTCATCATGTATTAATCAAAGTACTTACCGATAGCGGAAAGCATAAAGGCTATCCCTTACAACTCGAGGTGCCGGCGATAAGGAGATTGCCGGTGATTAAGACGTTTCGTTATGACCTCCCACGTAAAGGAAATTCATGTTCAAGAACAGTGACGACACGTTGGTCGGGAACGAGTTACAACGCGCACCAAAGATTGTTGACGAGAGTGTCTGTGTGAACAATTTCACAAATAACTTTTAAAACTTGTGCTCCAGACGCCTTAATTTGTTAACGTTGGGGACAGAACAAGAAAGGTTTTGAGTTTCCATTTATTTAAGGACAATCCTGGATCGCTATTCAGTGACGTTGTCGGATGAGTTATTTCGCAGCATTCACTGACATTAAAGATAAGGTTGAGTTCAGGACGCGACGCTGGGCTCAACCAAACCACGAAGACGACATGGCATCGTTCGGTAACCCAAGGTGCCAGAAAATTAATTCATGTGTTTAATGTCGGTGTGTTTGTAAGCAGGCTGGTCTGATCAGTGATTCCAGTGGTTTCTCTGATCACATCCAAGTACACAAGAGCAGCACCAACAGGCTGTGGTGCGAACTTTCTTTCCCTTTTCCCTTCCCCTTCTCTCAACATTCCCATTTCTCCAAATCGGGACTGAAACGCCCGAGGGCAGTGCTGTCCAACTTTGAAGGGCTATATATCAAATTCTAGTTGTGTCCCAGGCCGCACCGTAATTTAAGATCGTTTTTACTCTAAATACTGAGTTTATTCTGAAACAAATATATTTTAGATACGACTTTTTTAACATACGTAAGATTAATGCACATGCAACGAGAAAATTAATATAAAATTAAATAAAAATAAGATGAGTAGTGCAATTGTATTGTATTTGGTTGGTATAATAACTGGCGGCCCGCAGGACGGAGGCAATCTGTATTTTCTAACCGAAAAATATTTACCGACCGGTAAATATTTTTTACCGATTTCGACCAGTTAAAGTCCGATAATAATTTGCATTTTGTTACAAACTCATAACACAAACAGAAGTACACGAACGGAAGAGACTGCAAGATAAGTTGTTCTGAGATTGCTCATTGAAAATCGTGAAATTTCATACACACATACTCTTTCAGCTAGAAATCTAAAAAAGATATACATGTTTACGGAAGTATAAATAAATGTGGAATAAGGAAACTAATCGAATTTCAAAAAATCTTCTTTCAGTCACTTAGGTTCTGGCAATAATCTTTTCTCGATTATATGAGATTTGCTTATTTTTTCAAAATAGCATTCGAGCCAGCATTTCACCCTTAATTTTGCTACTATTAACTGCTTATTGTTCACGTCAAACTGCATTTTTATATATCTGTTTGAATCAAATAATTTTATTCACTGACTGAGAAATATCATTTTCGGAAATATCACGTCCCATTTCTTTTGATGAATCGAGCATCACGTAATTTATTTAATGATTACATTAATGACTGAAGATAATTCGAAATACTTATTCTCAATACTAATTTTCATCAACACAGCATATAATATTTCGTCTGTGAATTTCAGTGTAAAAGAAATAATCATATATTTAATTAAATATACGGAACTTTTGTTGAAGAAAGAAATATTTTTCTTTAATATCTTTAGTGCATAAGAGATTTAATACATACAACAGCATATTTTGATTATTGAACATTTGAATGAAAATTCGTATTTTTTGTAACATGTATATTTTTTGTTGTCTGTGAATGAACAAGCTCCGTGAATGAAAGAAGACATAAAACCTAGCAAAACTCTATTAAATGAATGAATGAATAATTAATTTATAAAAGAGTTAATATGAAGAACAAGTATAACAGTTTTACTCAATTGAAACTGATCAATATATTCTGGTATTGCTATTATTCCTTTCAAGTTTCCTAGTATGTGCTTGTGGATGTGCTGGTAAATAAGTTAGTAGATAAAGGATTATTAAGCATCGTTCCACACCAGACAATACTTCGTTATAAATACATCGAATTTTCTCATGCACGCAACATCGCCAGAACGCGTAGACGGGACATTTTCACAGACGCAAAAAATTTGCAATACGAACGTAATCGATCATTTGGAACCCACTCCACCGTTCGGAAGGCAATCACGCAAAAGAATAATAAAGGTCGAACAGTACGATATCTGGGATATCGAGTGGAGATTTCCCCCGAAACGGAAAAAAAATTAAATGCGTCTGAACGATAGAGTGCACCTGGGAATTCCATCGCCACCGCCATGAATAATGCAGTCTTCTGCCACAGCGAATTGCGAAAAAGCCCTTGGGGTGAGAAGTGAGCAGTAGCATATCTGAAGGGATAGAGGACGGCCGTCGAGCCGTCAATAGCGGCACGACAAAGGGGCGGTAAAAATGAAAGAGAACGGAGCAGTGCCGCAACATAGCGCATACTTTCTCGAAGTTAAGGTAATCCTTACGTAAAATTAAAGAAAATTTATTCAAACTTGTATTACAATCAAGGTGCAAGAAAGGTTAAAAAAACATTGAAATGCGGCAGTTTAGAAAAGTTAGGTAACAAAACGAATTTTTTGAAAGAAATGAATAAAATACTAGTTCATTACTGTTTATTAGTACCGTTTATGGTTCTGAAGCAAAACATGCGATGGTATACTTAATACCCTTTCGGAGCTTCCGGATTCTTTATACCCAAATATTTAAAATAATATTTTTTTCCCAATTCTTTTTCTAGTTTTTCATATGTTGCTAATTTCGCTTTTTTAAATTCTGGGCCTCAAGAAAATGGGCGCAGATAATCTCTTCCCCCATACGTCATATAAAGTTTTTACTGTTTTTTGACTAAATAAATAAAATAAAAAAATAAGAAAAATAACTCGATATAAATTATATTTTGTTGAATTACTCGTAATATGAAAATTGTAATTTTGAAATGTTCCCGTGAATGTAAAGTTCGTATCAGTGGCTTTTTCTGTTACGAATTACATTTATTTTATAGACACAGATACTTCTTGAGTAGTAGTAGTAGTAGTAGTAGTAACTCTAATAGTGAAAGAGGTGGAAGGCACATCCTCAAATTGTAATTTTTTTATGTAATGGAATCTTCTAAAATAGCTTTCGGCAATAGCCGCAAATAACTTAAATGTACAGTTTCATTCATGCAATTCACATTTCCATTTTCAATCCAACTCTCAAATAAACCCAATTTTTTCATATATCACTTTCATCACTCTCAAATACACACATCATTTTCTTGTATTTTTGAAGATCGTATTGAAAACAAACTGTCCGTAGCTTTGTTAGCTTTTTTAGAATATGGAACTTCAAATTATACTTCCATTTTGTACGAACAAACCTGTCCAACTATGAGTATTAATAGCAATTACATACTGTTTCGTTCTTCTGCCCGGCATTTGGAGCAGTGTAGTGCAAGTAAGTGTAAGTAAATGGTGAGGACAGAACAAGGAAGAGGAAGGAAAGATCGCGCACGGTCCGTGGCCCGCTTTCAAAGGTTCTGCCCCGACATTCGCCAGCCATTAAAATTCTCTTCCAGACCACAGGTGAATTCGATCTAGCTGATTAGGTAATATAAAAACAATCCTAATCCGTCAGCACTCGGACCTTCAATTGAATTGATGCCTTACTTTACGTGGCGAGGCTCAGGCCATGAGGCCTGCCCTTCCGTCTAACCACGCAAATTTCGTTACGCTCCTTTCACCAACTAGCAGAGAAAGAGGGTATTTCTTGGGCGACGAAACAGGCGATTTGAATTTACCTCAAAGGTTTCTTTTTGGCTTGAGGATCTGTTATATGCAGTAAATCCAATACACCATGGACGCCGCAAACGACAACCTTCTGGTCAGTGCCGCTGCAGACAAGTGGCAATGCTGATCGTGAGCTAAAAACTCAGCCGGAACCCCCCCTGCCATCACGCGCTGCGTGTGTGGCACGGAAGGGGAGCGTGCAGGGCGAGCGTGAGGCCCCTTGGGGTAGTCAGTGGTGGAGGGGGTGGGCGGGAGGGTTCTGTGGTGTGATCCCGACAGATAGCGGCGTTACGTGTTGACCGCAGGAAGCGTGGAGCGATTGCGGTGCTCTGACACGAGGAGGAAATCGAAATGTTCTGCGCGCCTGTGCTGCAGGCGAGGACGCAGAGGGGCATTTAACGACTTGCGAACATATGAAGACCTCGGGGCAATAACAAGCTATGCCACAATAGTTAAGTTTTGAGAAAACGGAGAGTAGAGGTTTAGACACTACACATCGGAATAAAGAACATTAATTTACGAATATCACTACCATCTTGCAGAGAATCTTTAAAATAAAAAACCCAACATCTAGATATATCTATGGGGCGTCGAAATACACTAATATTTCAGTTTCATCAGAAATGTGGCATAGCCCAAAGGGCTTCATTTTGTTTTCATGTCTGTATCTGTGCCGTTGCGAAACTAGAAAAATATAAGACGCGACCAATTTGCATTTTCTGGCACACACAAATTTCATTACAAACTTTAAAATAGTGTAAGAGGTGAATTTTAATATTAAAATATGTGAATTGAAATGAGCATAAATACCCATTTTTCTATGATGCTTATGTATTGAATTGCAACGAAAGTTCGTTAATTTCCACTACAGGGCACTTGGCAGCGGCCCATGACAAGTATTTTACCGGCTGTTCAGCTACCTAAAGAGCCGTGCACTTCCAATGTACAGAGCATTCCAAATGTCCCTCGTGGCGACTGCTTTACCACTCTACTTAATTTTGTTAGGAATGTCGACTTATCAAAAGATGGCGTCTTCGTAATAGTCCACATCTACAGAAAACGAGCTGAATTGAGGGAATTGTGGTTCTGAAAACGTCTTTCCTTTATCTGTCACCCTTCCTCTCCGCCCTTTCCTGTTTTTCGGTGGCCTATTGCGCCGCACTGGAATCGAGATTTCGATGGTGAATCGAGTTGCGTTCGTTCTGTTTCCCCACGAACAATCTAAAAGAGATTTTTTTGGAAATTCTGCTAACAAAATCAGCAGGAAGGGGAGAAAGTCTCTATTGACCAGATAAATTAATCCCCTTGTGTCAATATTCCGGAAGACAGAACAGTTTGAGACAAAAGCGTTAAGTAGGGTAGCGGGTGGCTGTACCCCCTTCCCAAACCTCGGTTTTCCCAGAACTGACTTGTGTATGAACGAGAACAGACAATATTTTGGGAGGCGCAGATAGCAAACAGTCCGAGGTTGCCACTGACGGAGATAAAAACAAAGGGGATTCAACCAAGTAAAATGTAACGTTTCCATTTCCGTATAAAAGAGATTACAATGACAAGGACGTCACTACCTTAGCTTTACAAATACCGCTCCTCGAAGAGCATTTTCAATATAAAGCTTCCAAATTCTATTCAAAACTTAACGCATCGAATTAAGACATAATCAAAAACTTAGCTTTGTACGAGCCGAATCCGACGGCCAAGTACAAAAGTTCGAGAGATACTATGCTGCAGTGGATAACTCCGAAACGCGAATACTGACAAGAACATTGCGGTAAACAATGCCAAATGCTCGCCGAACGGCTAATATCTTTCCGGATCTCAGTTATATTTTCTGTTACATATCAGCCATAGAGCCATAGGATCTTGGAGCCATAGATGTCCGCATGGATAGAGACGGCTACAATGAAGAAAAGTGTGATGGCATCTTACCATGCCGCCACACGGAACTGTGCTGTAAATTTGTAAAACGATGACCGGAAGTCACTGCAGGGAGACTTTCTGGACGCACTGAAGGAATTTTCATAATGTCAACCTTTTGCAGATTCATACTATTGCAAGGATCTGCAACCCCCTAACACAGACGTAGCAGTAGTGTTACTAGGTGCTGAACAGGACGCCTAACGCGCCATTCATCCCAATCCAACCGTCAATTCTGGATAAGATGTACTGTGTAATATTGCACTTTCAGAAGTAAAACTTACCGATTCCGATCTTTAAAAAAACATCGTTAAAACTGCATTATGCACTACAAGTTAACACAATAAGATTCGGTTGTAGAGAAATCTCAACATCGGTTATACTGAACCAAAGAACAACTTCAGGGAAGAAAATGTTGCATCCCTACAAATGAAGTAAGTGTTCCAACAGAGCAAGAGGTATAGAAGGTAATAAGATTGTACTAAGATAATACTCTCTGGGTAAGAGAGAGAGAAGCATAGAGAAAATAAAAAGCACTGGCCCTGGACCAGGAACCAGAAAATCGATTAATACCTGCATCCAGCAAAGACTTTTCATGTAACTGATTATTTCAAGTCAAAAGGAAGTGAACATTTTTAATTCGCGGTGTTTGGATATTTTACGTTACCTCTGAAATAATAAAACCCATTACAGTGGAGTGAGAATCTAAAATACCGAGAATGTTTAAAAAGTGAAACGGCAGTTTTTAAAAACGAATCAAGGAGGGTGCCTTAATTTAATTTAGTCCGGTCGCCCAGAGAGCGGGGGGGGGGGGGGAATAGACACAGCAGTGAAACTTATGTATGTGCCATTAGCAGGAGAAGGTTATAAACTACACTGCGTTTTAGGCCCAAAGTAAGCTCTTAAAAGACAACTTGTTGAAAACTTGTCAATAAGCAGTATAAATTATAAAGCAAATTTTTTCAGAATTAATTTTATTTCATTTTCAGTTTTTTTGACAATTTTGTTGGTATTATTATTTATAAGTAACTTTTTAGCTACACTAAACGTGGAAGCAATAATTTGCGTGTTTCGATAATGACTACATTTCGCTGAAGTGAAAGCAATGCTTGCATACAAGTTGGGAAAATGGTTGACAAAAATGACGATCGTGAGTTTACAAACAAACAAATTAGATTGTCGCATGTGTGTGTTGAATGAGAGCGTTTATGTGCTATTAATTTTCGACATTCTAGAAATTCCTAGAATGCAATATAACTCACTCCGAGCGAGTTATTTCGTGACTGAAGTGGCAGGAAGATGCAAACAGGCAGAAAGATTGATCGAATTTTGTGGCACCTCAGATCGTGGTTAGCCTCGGGAGTTTTTCTATAAAGTTAAACCTAGTCCAGTAATCTGAATTGAAATATGATACAATCGCTAGAAATTAATAGCATAATTAATAACTAGTCAACAAATTGTGATGATGTTGCGAACACATAAATAATAATAATGTTTCTTCGAAATGAATTATTGGAAATTAATCAAGTTCGAAATTAATCGAAAATAATTAGCCAAAATAATAAAAAATCTGAAAAAGTGATCGTTAGAGTACCTTTTTTTACTCTAATGCTGAAATACGCATTTTAGGCACTATAAATTAATTTCTGTAATATTGTCACATCGTGTAAAGTGTTTATTATTAATTTTGAGTGTCTACTTCGAAACAGAAAAGTAAACATTTGCCTAAAAATCTATGTCTAGATTTCACGCAGTGACTTCAAGTAATATTGTGCGCATTGAAATGATAGAAAAGTGGGATTGTTGAAGTACTTAAAGACAACCACCTAAGCATTCACAATGTTTTTGAACGATACACTTTTATCAATGATAATGGACCGAATAAAAGAAGTAATGATTTAAGTGTTAGACGGTCCCTTTTCAAGAACTGCAGATCGTTAAAGACATCGTACTTTTTAAGATCTGAATGAATTACAATGATCTATGTTACGCATACAAGTATGTCAACAATTTAAACAATCATGGTTCAGTAATTATAAAAATGTTGTAAACAGTACAGTAAAGTAAACTGGTCACTTTTACTTTTTATACATGCTCTGATTTACTTATTCTAAAGTAGAATGTAACCATCAAATATTACCTGGCATCGCGCATCATACAGCGATAAGGCACCTATGTGCTCTATACATACCAGTGTGCGGTATAAATACTGCAAAGGAATTCTCAACTGATCATATGACCGAACAAGGAACTAAATTAAACTCATCACAACAGAGTGGATATTTTAGCATGTGTCGCTCACCGTACAATCGGCCTTCACACTTGCTCACGGAAATGTGCAAAGAGCATTTCTGGCAACGTACAAGCTCACCTTCCATAAGGAACACACTCCCCAACGGGCGTGAGCGTTCACACACATAGCTAGCGTAGGTACACTACCTCCCCGATCTTTTTGTACTCCCACCAGTTTATTTTATTTCCCAAAACGAGTTACATACATCACTCAATGTTACGATATAGGAGAATTAATGGATCTTGGAGAATATATTGATTTCTTGATCTTTTTGTACTCCCACCAGTTTATTTTATTTCCCAAAACGAGTTACATACATCACTCAATGTTACGATATAGGAGAATTAATGGATCTTGGAGAATATATTGATTTCAATTCTTAACACGTTAACTTGCAAATATTTGTAAAAATTAGCAGTTCGGTGTCATCTCGGCGCATTTACTGTTTTGAGCGACTTCTATTCACAATAAAAACTGAAATGGTTGTTGATACTTGGGACACGAGATGGTATCAGAGCAGTCTGTAGCAATAACTTATACGGCTAGCCAGCATTTATTTTTCTAGGTATTTTTCCAGCCGACAGCCGATTCCCCATTACTTCCCGATGGGATGCATATTCGACCGTACACTAGATACTTACACACTTGTGGGACCCTCTGAACTGGAGTCGGCAGAACGCGAGGCCCTAAGCGACAACCTGATCACATACACGAGAGACAAGGGACAAACAACCATGTTCGAGGTGGAACTCGAACCAGCGACCCTTCGGACCGAAGGGCTGAGACGCTACCCGCTCTCAGCCATCTCGGCCACCCAGGTCTACAACCCGGTCTTACGAAATGTAAGATATGCCCAATAACAGAAGGAACGGGTTGGAAACCCTTCCTACAGAACCCACCGCCGACCGATACAGCTCGCCCGAGCTTCTGCACACACACACGCACACACACACACACACATACACACACGCACACAGCTACACTCATTCCTCGACCCCATCAGGTTATTTTCTTTTCCCAGGGCGTGTCACACACAATGGCCCATTAAATCTTTCACGCGCTCGCGGGACCAACGACGCGAACTAAAAAAAGGTACGCCGGCTCTATTGGGTTTTACCTTGCTAGTGCCGCAATATGAGACGATGGATATTTCAGCGGGTTCGTTTGTTGGGGGCCCCGCGCTCGCGCAGGAACGCCAGCTCTTTAAAAGCCCGGCGCGCGCAGCGTGGAAATAATAAATGAACGTCGGCCCGCGGCCCGCCGGCACAAAGCACGTTTTCCCCTGGCGGGTGCTGTGACACAGGCGACAACGCCTCCTGCACACCCACACAGCCGCCGCCGCCGCCTACGCGCCCGCCCGCCCGCCTGTGGAGTTGATTCCTTGACAGCATCGCTGGATCGTTCTGACCATTGCCAGAAACCCGACTGCCCTAAAAGACGTTTATTTATACTTGTGCGCTCATGGTGGAAAGAGACGGGTGATCTATTGCGCATCGTATCCGACTTCAGCCAGTCAGCTTCAGGCAACAGTTTGCGTCACAGTATTAGCTGGAATTTTTAAATGCACCCAGATACCTAAATTATCACCTTGTCAAGAGCCATTGAAACAGATATATGAAGAAATTCGTCTAAATATTGCTAATAATTATACACCTTCATCGTGTTAATTTTGGTCGGTCATCGTTGAAAATTGTCACTTTGTGCCACTTTCAAAATGTTTCACAACACTTCTCGCTCTCCATGCAACATGGCGGTCAGCGTCTGGTCTGGCTTTTCAAACGAAGTGCTCGTGCTGTAGTCACGTGGTTCGTGACGCGAATGGGTGCTGGGCAAAACAAGCAAAAAAATCGGTGCGCCGTAGTAGCTCACCCAACTCTTTCCATCATATGTGCGCTGAAATTTCAAGTGGTGTATCAGAAGGACACCGCAAGCAAAGTCGAATATCCACGGAATAGTTTGTGATACAGCCATACAAATTCTAGATCTGGTCAAATTCTCACGAAACGAAGACCGTCTTACAATACGTTTGCCGCATTGGCCAAATTTCTGATGAATAGCCTTGATTCCAACGCGTCTTCGAAAAACAAGTGGTTCGTTGAAAGCGCGTAGACTCGTAGTACTCCTACTCCTCCGGTTTTCAAGTCTGCCTAGCCGCGGCACGTCTACATGCGATGCTAAAACAGTCATGCTAGAAGATGACATTGCAAGAGGTAATGACGAAGGCTTTTACAAGAGAGGCAACAGCAAACGAACTCATTAACTAATTGAGCACATTCACATCATCTGCAGTTAGGCTACCAGCAGTAGCCAAGCAGTAGATTTCAAGATGGTCCCTTCTTAGAGTAATACCTCTATTTAGGGAGAGGCTAGCCACGGGTGGCAGGGACGTTTCTCGCCCTGTTCGCTGCGCTGTCAACGTGCGTTCCGTTTAGGGAAACCGCGGGCCTCCCTTATTTGGCCTGAACAGCTGTGCGCTGTGATTCTGGAGCCTCCCCGCTACCCGACCTGCGCCCGTCGATGACAGTTTGTATTTGCTAGTTCGCTGTGAGGAGGGCTAGACGTTTGACTAAGCAGGGGACAGCGGTTTCGCCCACTCAGCATGCAATGTACCCCGGCCTAGTGGTCTGTTATGATGTCGGAGATAAGAGTAACATAAATTCACGAAGAAAATGAAAGAAAAAATATAAAGTTAGACAATAGGTAAATCGTTAAAGATGAAGTACAAAGATACAAGGTACTAGCTCATGCTTTTATTTCAAGAATGGAGATTTTCTTCACTTTTTTCTCGTCATACTTTACAAAATTACACGAGCATATTAAACTTGATAAGTTTATGAGTCTTCTCGCGCTTTATCTATTTAAATATTTAATATTTTAGATATCGTAATTTTTGTTAAAAAATATTAGTTATTTTATCACGAAATTGCACAATATTTTGGCTGTCTCTCCGGAGATGAAAGTTCGCCTGCCTCTTTCACACGGATGGTTTTAGTGTTTTATTACTGACAACGTCTTTGCTGGATTTTCAAAACTTAGAAAACTGAATTGTCTTAAACAATGCAGATATTTTACTACCGTAATGAATGTGATCAATACAAAATAGTTGCATTGTAATTCTATTAGTGTTATCGTACACTATCGTACAAAATGTAATTGTTATAAATATCTAATCATTTTATTGTGTGTTGTGAAAATGAAACATTGATAATGAAGCAACAACCCTTCAAATAGTTGTTCTTCATGTCCGCATTTTATTTTAAATTCGTTAATTAATTTATTTATCAAATCAGTAAAATAATAAGTATTACGGAATACGTTATTTTTTTTAATATATTTGGATGTTCTTAATTTTATATTAGAATTTCTTTTCAATGTAATCTGCTTAACGTTTCTGAAATGTTTCCACGAAATGTGTGTATTCAGACTTGCCTACCATTACCTCTTTCCCATTCCATCTGCTTGTTTCATTATTCCAAAGATAACCCTTCCCCCACTCGTGATATTTCTACAACCTCATTCCATTCCAAAACGCTGGGGCCCATCCTGCGGTCCCTCTCTCGCCATTTTTCCACCGCCCACACCACCCTCACCGCTACCTCCACCGCCATCACCGCCCCCAAAACCCTCACCACACTCACCGCCATCGCCATCGAGGACGGTCATACCACCATCACCGCTGCCACCGTCTTCAACACCAACCTCACCGCCCCCCACCCCGCCCCTTTCGTTCTCCCCCTCTGCGCGCTGGAGGGCGGCCGATGGAGTCGCAGGGAGGCAGAATCCCGTTAGAGCAACGAAGGGAGTTTAGCGAGCGCCCGGCGTCCAAAGGAAAATTGCAAGGCGCAGGGGAGGGGAGGGGCGGGCGCTTTGAACGGGGGTTGCGCCACTGAGGGCTGCAGCGACGGCCGCCCACTCGGCGGCGGAGCGTGGTCCGTCCGGCGACCTCGACCAGCCCTATCCCCGCCCCCGTCCCCGCCCCCGTCCCCGCCCCCGTCCCCGCCCCCGTCCCCGCCCCCGTCCCCGCCCCCGTCCCCGCCCTCGCCCCGCCTCGCCCCGCCTCGCCCCGCCTCGCCCCGCCTCGCCCCGCCTCGCCCCGCCTCGCCCCGCCTCGCCCCGCCTCGCCCCGCCTCGCCCCGCCTTGCCCCGCCTCGCCTCGCCCCGCCTCGCCCCGCCTCGCCCCGCCTCGCCCCGCCTCGCCCCGCCTCGCCCCGCCTCGCCCCGCCTCGCCCCGCCTCGCCCCGCCTCGCCCCGCCTCGCCCCGCCTCGCCCCGCCTCGCCCCGCCTCGCCCCGCCTCGCCCCGCCTCGCCCCGCCTCGCCCGCCTCGCCCCGCCTCGCCCCGCCTCGCCCCGCCCCGCCGCTGCCGGCTAACTTAATCGCGTCGTCGCGTCTGCGAAGCAATCTAAAGGGTCTGCCCTGCCCTCACCTCTGCTATTGCCTCTCCCGCCGCCATCAGCGCCACCACCGCCACCATTGGCGCCCTCCAAACACATCACCACCGCCGCGCCGGCCTCCGCATTTCCATCACTCCCCACCACCTCTAGCACAAATACCACCCCCACCACCCCAAACATCGACTCCCGCTCAGACACCACCACTACCATAGACACCACCCGCCCCACCTCTAGCACAGATGCCATCCTCCCCACCACTCCCGCCCCATCACCACACTCCCCATCACCAGATCCCACCTTCACCACTCTCCTCATCCCCTCTAGCTCGGATACAACCATCACCACCCTCCCCAACACCTCTACCCCAAATACTACCTCCACCATTCTCGTCAACTCCAGCACAGACACCACTATCACCACCATCGCAGGCGCAGACCACCTTCATCACACTTCTCGTCATCTCTAGCACCTCTACCACTCTCCTCATCGCCTCTAGCAGACACCACCATCACCACCACCGCAACCCGCCCCGCCACCACCCTCCCCATCATCCCCAGCACCGGAACCACCTCCACCACTCACTCTATCGCCTCTAGCACAGACCCCCACCACCTCCGGTGCTGCTCGCCGGTCGCGTCACAGCGTCGCGGCCGCCGCCTGCGCCGCCCGGGGCGCGCCCTGCGTGGCGCCGTAAAAATAGCCGCGCCGCCGCCCGCTATTGATTGCACTCAGAATTAGACGCACATGCCACGCACCAGACGCCGCCGCCGCCGCCGGCCACGCCACAACATTCAACAACGCCCTCGCCGCCGCCGCTAAGTCCAACAGCGACGTCACCCACAAGAGGTGCCACCGGCCCTCCCCCTTTTTTCCCGGCGTAGCCGAAGGTCAGTGTGAAATTGATCGTTGGATCGTTTTGCAGTGCGCACGCATATTGCGTTTTACTGCTAATAGAGTAAATACAGTAGGTTCGCGACGTACCTTAGTCAATTGCCAGTTTGGCGATTTGTTAAGTCACTGTTGTGACTATGTCATTTAAGTAGGTATGCTCGCTCTATGCCCTCAATACATCCGAGGGGGGCCCTCCCCATGACTCTTCGCGATACTTATACTTCGATTTAAACATAGTGGCACTTCAAGGTCACGAGCTGGACGGAGAGGGGGGACACTATCATCCAATCGGAAGCTTCCTTATGACTTCCATCAGTGGTGTCAAGGTCTTCTACTGGTGGCAGTGGCACGCGTCGTGGCGCCGTAGGATGCCACGAGCTTCTCTGAGCCACTAGCGTCGGGAATGGGAACTATTACGAGTAGTAGTAACCCCGCCGTTTTAATACAGGGATGGCGTTGTCTGTGGTGGCGGGGTAATGAACTGCGTGGAGGGTCAATTTCGTCGTGGCACTCGTGCCACGGAGTCCTGCTCGTGGCATCGACCTTGACAACAGACTTACATTTTAATATTGGAGCTCCCGATTGGATAACAATATCCCTCTCGCGACCTAGAAGGGCCACTACGGTTAAATCGGAGTATATTTTGGAAGTTGGACTCCGATGAAACGGTGCGGCGGTGACGATCGTCCCGAGGAATGATGAAAAGACATGGATGCCCTACTCCGGCGTACTGATTTTGGCTTGTTCTGCGCAACATCAAGTTTACGTCACTAACTTTGTGACCAACGCTTCCTATTACTAATAGTTCTAGTGCGACAGCACGGGCGCTTCGTTTGAAAAGCCAGACAAGACGCTGGTAGCTCTGTTGCAGGGAGAGCGAGAAGGATGGAGAAACATTACAAAAGTGGCATCAAGTGAGAATTTTCATCAAAAAATAACACAAAGTTGTAATGGAAATAAATGATGCAATATTTTTTTTTTAAATGCTCCGTATACCTCTTTCAATGACTTGTAACAAGGTGATATTTTTGGTATCTGGTGGCATTTAAAATTTACGCGAATATTGTGACGCAAATTACTGTCCGAATCTCATTGGCTGAAGTCGGATAGGTTGGGCAATAGCTCACTCATGTCTTTTCGCGATTCCCGAGGTAAAGAAGAACTGTGCGCGATCCGTAGCCCGTCCGTTGCGCTATCACCCTCCTGGATTAGATCTGAGAAAACCACGGAAACCACTATTCAAAGCCTCTGGAATTTTCATCCTCCGAGTGACTCGCTGGTGTCGACATCGACAATCGGTCACCGTCTAGTACCAAAACACAGAAATTCCACATTCTACAAAGCGTCGCAACCATTGTGCTAAGCTTTATGGTGATATGTTAAAATGGAAGGTATGATTTATACTTTCAAAGCACTGCTCTTAATGCAAAGAGCGATATTCAACGGAAATATAAAACATATTCCGTAGCATTGTGTTCACGTCGCACACTAAATTCTGTCGTCAAGTGCAACATTGAATAATAGCCCGGCTGACAATTCTGCTGACAGCAATATTTCCTTATCACATAGGCCTGTATTTGGATATTTTGACACATTTTATATCGTTTATATTGCGTGCAATACTGTCAGGTGTTTTTGTCGCTATAAAATGTAGGTCACTTATTGGTGAAATTTTACATGGTGTTACATTTCAAATACGGGAAGCGATCGCATAGGAGCGTATCGTTTTCAGATATTCTATGAAGCCATCATTAAAATGAAACTAGACATTTTTGACGGTTCCATTTATAAACAATATCATGAATCACACCGTTTCATGTAGTTTTTCTCCTTAAACGAAGTGTGAAAGTGAAAATTAGGAGCAAAAGATCCAAACTCCAGAACAAAATGTATTGCGTTTTGAAGTGGTTTTGTCATAGGATTTAACATTTTCTGTTGTGATAATTATATTTCCAACGTGATTTAAAATAACTTTTTTAAGGAACTTAAACGTGTTAACACCGTGATATAAATCAACGAATACTTTTTGATTCAGTATGCTATCTTTGGTGTTTATTGAAAAATTTTAAAGAAAAATAAGAATTATTTTCAAACTGACTTAAAATGAAATGGATAATTAATACATTTTGATCTGTCGCTCCACATATATATTCTACTATTAAATGTAGAAATGTATCCGAATGTGTGCAACAAAGCAAAAGTTCTTCGATTTTTCTCTTAACTCTAGCAGTAAACTTGATATTTCAGAGAATTAAAGAACGACTGTCGCTAACGACAATGATTGTCTCTACAGTACTCTCATGGTCCCATTATCTCCAATCAATATGTATTTACGATCATATTCTCATATAAAATCACGTTTTCGATGGACACAGAGGAAAACGAATACAAAAGTCGATATTCAATAAAACAGAACGGATGTGATAAAGTAAAAAGACTACAGAGTTAAGAGAAAGTTCGAAACACGGAATGAAAAATTACGAATTATCAATTAATTAGATTATAATAATTGTGAACATTATTACAAGATGAATTACAAGATTATAATAATTATAATAATTGGATCAACCCATTGGCTTGTTACATTTTTTATAAGTTTGGTTTTCTTATTCATCCAATTTTATATTAGTTTGAATATGTATCAATCTAAAAGTGACATTGTCTGTGAACATCGCCTCACTTATTAACTACACACATTAATAATTTGTATTATCCAACCTACAATATTTTCCCACCAATTGCCCTGTGTTAGCATACACGAGAGCACTCAGACATCTGCGTGTACAGATTTGACTGAGTGTAGTATTAAGTAACAGCTGAACCCGTGCGAAAATTTTGCACAATTGTACATGTAAAGGATACTGAAATACTGTATTTTTTTTAATCTGTTTCATATTATTAACTTATAATAATTTGAAGTTTTAAATGAAACATTTTGAGCACCTTTAACATAACTGATTTTTCGTAGTATTTTAACATATTATTTTGAATTACCATCATTAATGCATCAACAGGGGTTTAATTTGGATTCTCTCTCTCCCGCATGAGCGCGAAACGCAACGCAACGTAAACTGATCTCGTGACCTCAACTGCCAACAGAGTAAAGTTCTCCAGAAGTCAAATACACTTAACAATTTGCTTTTCAAAAACAAAAATGCAAATACAGAGTGTCATTCTCTTAAAAGCTAAGCTTTTAAGGATGGGATAAAAGGTTTAATAAATCTTATTTCGTAGATTAAGGAATATAAAAACAAAACGTGCCCCTATGGAACACGAAAATCTTACTGTAAGTCTCTAAAACGCTTCGTATTCCAGTTTTGCACACCAGTAGTGCGCAGCTGCGTGTTGCGGGTTGCATCCGCATGCTATATATTTAATTAAATTTAATATATTTGTAACTATATTGTATATATCTATTTAGCTTTCTGCATTCCTTCTCCTCATGAAATTTAATTATGCCAAATATCATACTCCTCCGTGCGCGCAATATGCTTAAAATGGGGCACAAAGGTTTTTCTCTTCACGTATTAATAAAGAAACTTCGTTTTGTTTGTTAACAGTACCTGTGCAACTGTAACTTTGTTATTTCGCGTTAATTTAAGTAAAATCTTGAGTGGGCAGCACAATTGTGCGCAACGACGGCGCTTCCCAGTAGCAATCGGACGAAACGTAATTACTAGCACACAGTGAAATAACTGAGGGAGGACTGCGCATTCATTGTACTTTCAACAGGAAGAGCGATCGAAAATTGTTCCAAATTATGTGTATTCCACATCGTCGTGAAGGAGTACAGAGAGAAATTACATGCACTAAGAGCAATGTCTATAATGAGTAGTACTAAATACGTACGTATTTTAAGCAAAGTAGATTGTGTACGTAAAGACATTACACCCAATAAATTTTGTTATATGAAATTGTGCACACACGTATATTTGATTACGTATTGCTTTGTAATATGAAGTTTTTATTTTCTCCTTTTAATGTTCATTACGTAGTTTACTACAGAAAGCATTGTAATACCGGGAGGGGCGGGCCGGGGAGGGGCGGGGAGGGGCGTAGCGGGACGGGACGGGGCAGGACGGGGCGGGGCGGGACGGGACGGGACGGGGCGAGACGGGACGGGACGGGACGGGACGGGACGGGGCGTGGCGTGGCGTGAGGGAGCGGGGCAGGGCGGGACGGGACGGGACGGGACGGGACGGGACGGAACGGGACGGGACGGGACGGGACGTGGCGGGGCGTGGCGGGGCGGTACGTGGCGTGGCGGGACGTGGCGGGGTGGGGCGGGGCGGGGCGGGACGGGGCGGGGCGGGGTGGGGCGGGGGGGGCGGGCGGGGAAGGGCGGGACGCGGCGTGGCGTGGCGAGGCGTGGCGGGGCGGGGCGTGGCGGGCCGGGGCGGGGCAGGGCGGGACGGGACGGGGCGGGACGGGGGCGGGATGGGGCGGGGCGGGGTGGGGTGGGGTGGGGAGGGGTGCGGGGCGGGTGGGGCGGGGCGGGGAGGGCAGGTAGGAGCTGGAGCGCGCGTCAATGGCCGCCCGGGCGGAATAATTAACTCCAATCTGGGGACGCCGCCGCCCGCAGAGGACGCCACACCGCCGCTCAAGCCTCGCAAACACACGCCGCGCCGCCCCGCGCCGCGCCGCGCCGCACTTCGGTCGCGCTCCGTTCGATTAATTGGCGCAATTCCCAGCCTTCAATACCCTCGCGCTCCGCAGGCGCACGTGGACGTCGTTTTAGGGATTTAGGGGCGTCATTTAGGCTTGCAATTTCTTTTACTTCCCTTAATCTACGACAGGGAAGACTCGATTTATTCTCCTCCCGAAGAATGGCGAATAAAATGAGCGACATTCGAGTATTATATATTTCATTACGTAATATATTGTGATACATAAAACATACGATATATTCGTGTCCAAATCGATCGTCATACGGTTCTCATCTCGCGATCTTGGGACTTACAGCCCGATATGGTAACGAATACTCCACTGATAACTGAAATTCAGTGGTATCTTTTTCAGCTCTAAAAATTAATCTATGTGTTTTGTTCCCGCGAGCTGATGGATAACAGTTGTCATAGTTACATAATTTCAGGAATTCAGATGACTTCAAAGTCGTCACGTGCACAATCATGTGCATAACTCCTCCTGCCGGTACATGTGTTCTACTTTTCTAGAAGACACTACCCATCTCCCTTCTTTGTTTCTCAACCCGCTCTCCGAGCTGGCGAGCCCGCTGGCTTGTCATTTCTTTCATGATGTTATAGTTTTCTGACTGGACATTCCACCGGTGTTGTCTCTCTTCTCAGTGTTACTACTGTGTTACACTGTGGCGTCTTGTTACAGTGTTACACTGTGTTAGCACATTTTGGTCGGCGCGGACAAGTTCCTGCGACTTCCGCCCACCTGGGCACTCTTTGTGGCGAGAGCCACACCTCGCAATGCGGAAGCTTGCGATTACATCCACATGGGTGAACAAAGTGCATCTGCATCGATATTCCTCTCAAACTCGAATCCCCTGGCAATTTTCTCCGCTAGCCTGTATCGCAGGAAATCATGTGATAGTGTCTCCCACGCCTTAGACTCGAGGGATTGCCTAATATTCGTTAAGGAGTTCGGCCGTGTACAAATAATAATAATAATAATAATAATAATAATAAGAAGAAGAAGAAGAAGAAGAAGAAGAAGAAGAAAAAGGCCCGCCGGGAAGCGAGTTGTATTCCGAGGGCTGCCATCATGCTTCAGCCCCACTCTTCCGTATGACACCCGCCTTCCAAACACATGCTCGCGGGCGGCACCCTTTGAGACAGCGGAACTGTGGTCGCCGCCAGCCGGGCACCAAGAGGAGCAGCTCCTCGCCCCGCCGACCGCGCTCACCGATCCGATCAATGTGCTATGACGTTACACTAGCTTAGTCTCTAAAGAATTTTTATACTCATCATTTTTATTAAAAAAATTAAATCATTTTTTTTGTAAAAATGGTGAGAAAAGCTAGTTTTGGCAGAAAAAATTGAGGAAACTTAGGGTAGTATGAAAACAGTCTACACAAAAAAGTTAGTCTCTTTAGAGGATCTGCCTACAGTAGATGTACCAGACACAGACAGCGAAGAAAGGAGGCAGATAACGGGAAAGATAGGTAGGAAGATGATGAAAGATAGAGATGGAGAAAAAAATAAAAGAGAAAGAAAAGAGACAAAGAATGGACAAGAGATGAAGAAAGGATAAGAGACAAAGAAAAGATGTCAGAGAAAGAAACGGTGAGAAGGAAAAAGGGGGTGAGAGAGAAACAGGCACACACAGTGTGGAAGAGATAAAATGGAAAAGAGAATAAAAAAGAGAGAGAAAATGTAGATGTAAATAATATATATATATATATATATATATATATATATATATATATATATATAGAGAGAGAGAGAGAGAGAGAGAGAGAGAGAGTGAGAGAGGGAGGGAGGGAGAGGAGAATAACGAGAGGGAAGTTATACAAACGCTCTGGAACCTGTTGCGTGAGGGGCGCAGCTGCAGCTTGTGATGCGCGGGGCGGAGTGGCATTTCCATTATTTTTAAATGCAGTCCAAACGCTCCGAGGCGATCTAAACTATTTGTTTTCCTAGTCCTCTGCCGAGACTCAGCTTGGCGCCTCATCTTTACTTCCTCCTACACGTGCGTATACTACATGGAGTAATATACGTAGAACACAGAAAATTAATGTACAATGTGTACGCACTATCAACAAGCGTTATCTAATGCATAATCGTTGATATTGTTTCTGTTTGATCTCCCTTGGCCTTTCGGAGTCAATACGCAAACAAAATAGAAACTCTAGCGTAGAAACCCATGATTATTATCGGACTGTTAATAAAAGAAATAATTTGCCCGGGAACACAACATTTAAAAAGGGAAGAAACAATATTTTTATAACTTCACAGAGAAGCCGTAAATGAATAGTATCGCAATGTAATAAACCGATTTCAAGAATACTAACTACACAAGCAAATTTGAACTGAGGGTGGTACTTAAACAGGCCCAATACTTACGTGCAAAATGCTGAAATGTTTAGTACTTTTATGTAAATTGGACTAAGAGTTTCATCAATTTATAATGTCTGTCCCCTGAGCATGACACACACTCATCTAACACGCTACATTTTTCTACATATTAACTATCCATTGAACAAGCCACGCAAAAAGACACCGAACGTCATTCCATGCCTCGTATAGAGGGTGATGCGATCACCAGTTGAAATTGCTTGATTGGATGAAACAATTAAGTCAAATATTCTACGAAAAAAGTTTTTTCACAGAATATTGAAATCTGCCATTCTTTCTTTAAGAAAGTAACTTCCTGTATTTTTTGTCCCAACATTTTTATGTTACTTCTTGAAATCGCCAATATACAAATCAATTGTGTTCTACCGAAGTCGGAAAACTAAGAAATATAAATTTACTGAGTATTTAATTACAAAAACCATAAGTGCTCCAATCACGAAGTTTTAAAATTAAAAATATTCATACTCTACCGCTCAATTACATTTTGTAAGTAATAAATTAGAATCACCAAGCAGATGGTTGCATATATTCATGCGTCTACATATTTGTATATTAGGCCTATGAATAATGGTTACATTAATTGCAAATCAAGAAAACACATGTCAGAACGTTTTCGATTATTTCCAAATCCTCTGAGGCTATCCGACGCCGTTATCAAATTTGGATGTCATGAAAATGAACAAAAATACTGAGGTACGTCCAATTAAATAGTCTTCCGTATGAGGTTGCAATTGCAGACCTATGTAGTTCCAAAGCAGCGGTGTCAAGGTCTTCTTGTGGCAGTGGCACGCTTCGTGGCACCGTCTGCGCAACTAGCGTCGGGAAATGAAATTATCAGTAGTGCCCCGCCGTTTTACAATAGTGATGGCGTTGTCTCTTGTGGCGGGGTGATGAACTGCGTGGAGAGGCGATTACGTTGTGCCACGACTCTTGCTCGTGGCATCGACCTTGACAACACTGTTCTAAAGAAACATTCTGATGGAATAAAAGGAAGATGTCTAATATCAGATTTATGCAAGTGTGTCAAGGGTCAATCAAACGGAAGCAGCAAAGTACTTTAAACACGACAGCTTCAGATCGTCCGTCTCAGACTTTTTATTTCGTAGATTTTTATCGCAAAAAAAACAAAGTGAAACGAAACAAAATAAAAACAAAAGCTCGGAGGGCTCTGGAGGACTTCTCCTACTCCCCCTAGTGCGCATGCCAACCGGACTGCCTCTTCCCGCCGTCTGTGCCGGACGGGCATCTTCCAGGGCGTCTCGTTAACATCAAGAAATATGACCCGCGTCGTTTCGAAGGACTTTTTCCGGACTCATTTAAAGAGCGGATCTCTTCCTCCTCAACGTGGCTGGACAGCACGGGAAAAGGACGGGGAGTAGAACGGTGGTTGCAGCAGCAGAAAGAAGAGCGTAGAGAAGGAGAAAGCGGCGAGGAGTGAGTTGATTACTTTGTCTCCCGGCATGTGTGGTAGTGCAGTGCATGTTAGTGTAAGTGCGTATGTGTAAGAGGAGAGGATAAGACAAGGAAGAGGAAGGAAAGGTCGCGCGCGGTCCGTGGCTCGTTTGTTGGGGTACTGCCCCGGTAATCGCCTGGTGTTGATCGGAGAAACCACGGAAAACTACTTAACAGTGCAGCCTGCTGCTAGAATTCTCCTCCAGACAGTGATTGAATTCAGTCTAGCTATCTAAACTCCGCCAGGGTTTTGCGATAGCTGACGAGTAGCCACCAGGCAAGGAGTAGAGGGCAGCAAGGAGTAGAGGGCGGCAAGGAGTAGATTTGTGGTTCACCACGCGGGGAGGAGAGTGAGAGGTGGTGTGCTTACCGACGAAGGGGAAGGACGGGGGACGAGACCGAGAATAGGAATATTCGGGAAAGGAACGGCGGAAGGGCGAAGTGACGACGGAAAATGGCGCAAAGTAAACTGGTGGGGAAGTAAGCTGATGAATAGCCGGAAAAGGGAGGGATAGCAATGGGGACAGGAAAGTCTACACTCCGATTTAAATGTAGTGTCCCTTCGAGGTCACGCGCTGGAAAGATATGGCGATACTGTCACTCAATTGGGAGCTTAAACGACTTAAACTTTTGGTAATGAAGCTCCCGATTGGATGACAGTGTCCCCATCTCCTTTAAGCTCGTGACCTTGAAGTAACACTTCATTTAAATCGGAGTATACTTGTGGTGAGGGCGGGCGAGGAGAGAGTGAAGGAACAGAGGAAATTAATTTGTGAGCCGCTGATTCGTCCCCGAGGCGCGGCGGGCGGCGGCTGAAACAGCGAGTGCGTGTGACGTAGAGCTGGGCGAAGGGGCGCGCGAGAACAAAGAATAAAAGTCAAAAGGAATAAAAACAAAGTGATTGGTTGTGTCGTGAACAGGCGTCACGTGTGTGAGGCGTCAATACTTCGCCCTGGCGGTGGAATGTTGAATGAATGTGTGTGAGTTATGATTGTTTATTGGAAGCCACGAGTACATTTTTCTCGATATTTAGACAGGAACCATTTTCACGTTTCTCCAGCGCGAAACAATTGCACAAGTCACATCATTCGAGGTAGCGTCATGAAGAACGTAATTTTGTTAGCCTTTCAATAACATCACATTCGCAGCCTTCATATGATCGCAGTTGTATCGACAAAGTTGTACTGACAAAGGCGCGAAACTGAAACAATTCAATATTTTGTAATGTAGTATTTCAAATAATTCATAATAATTCATACGTCGTCCACATAATATATGTTATTCCTTATGAAACGGAAAACGGAAAACGAGAAAACCAAATGCAAGCTTGAAATGATTTTAGTTAGCATATTTGTTTTATGGAGTGGCCTAAAACTGAAACGTCCAAAAAGTGCATTCTACGCCGTCATCAATTATACGAATTTATTTTACGAATCTCACATACCGAATCGTTCAGGCAACATATAATATTTGAAATGACACAATTTGAGGATTGCAAGTGATGCTATAGAAGTTCTCATAAAAATTACTGTCTTTTCAATAACATTTTCAAAATCTACGCACAAATATTAAGCCAGATATTAGCAGAGTAAACACAATTGAATGTTGATTTAAATCGCTATAGTATTCTAGTTTATAAAATTGTTAACAGTACCGGACGTGTCCAAAAATTAAGAGAAATTTACACTTGCCCCAGTGAGGACCATTCATAAAATTTATTGCTTTCTCTATCCGATTTTTTTTACCGCTCCTCCCTACTGGCCAGTAATAAACTGCAACTCATCTATCTTAAGAAGTGGTGTGTATCGATTGACTGTCTTTAAGTGCAGTAACCGCGTATGTATTATAAAATAGCATCTTTAATTTTAACATGCATTCAGTTATTTTCAGTATTTGGCGCATTTTGGAACTCTGTTGGATGTAATTTCATTCGTGGAATTGTCCTATTAAATACCACTCGTGCTTTGGAAATTCTCGGATAAATCGACAATTTATAAAGCATTCGTGGTATTACCTATGATGCCTTTGGAAAATCGTGATTGCTGACGAGTTTTTCTATAAAATGTGGATATATCCGAAGTAGTTTTCTTCTAGCAAACCTCTGAGAAGTGAAAAGAAAAGCATTACCCCACAGTTTATAAATACAAAAGCTACCTAAATATATTTAATAAGTTATTACTTAATAAGATTTACGTTAGAGTTATATTTGTGAAAATCCAGTATTAAGGATTGTCCGCCCTGTGTTACCAACCCTTCCATATTTTTACGTACTTAAGATCGCTGCTCAACAACTAAGGTCATAGAGCGACCACTGTAAGTAACATTGGTGGTAATGGCAATGGTATACGGACACCCATAAACATCCATGCCCCGTGCGGGATTCGAACCCGCTCCGCTTCAGGCACGAAGTAGCTACGGCTTTCCAGCTTTAGCGACCTCGGCCACACAGGCCGGCAACCCCTCCATTCTATAATCAATGAAGTTAAATTTATTTCAACATAATATTGCCAAATAGTTCAATTTCCTTTCTCTATCTTTAGAGAAACGAGATTTCTTATGTCTCTGAAAATTGAATTTGAAAACTTGAGACATACGTACTCCATTGTATTTCGAATTACTATGTTACTTTTGGATCTGGGCCACACTATCTGAGCAGACAGTGAATCCGTAAGGCTTTTGAACCACTAAGAAGGGAGGCTTCTTCCTGGCTTTATGAATTAAAGAACTAACGACTAATTTTTCCAGTTTTTTTTCTGTAAACAGATTGTAGAGAATTCCCATTCCATGTCACTACAATAAACTGAAGAAAAAGTGAGCTTCCACACCAATGGTAAGGCAAATGGGTACTGCTTTCATTTTTGGTTCAATATCAGAGATATAACGCCAGTTTCCAAACTGGTTTCGTAAAAAAAGCTCTAAATCAGATTTTATTCATTAGGTTCTTATAATTCGTCGGTCAAAATAATAGGAATTACACAAATAATCAAAGATATTTCAAATCGCCAACCACTTCATTTAGATTACAAATTTTCTTTCATTTCACCATGATTCAACAAGCATACCAGGAAAGCGCGTGGCTACTTTAATGAGCAACAGGGTAATGAGAGGAGCGGTTCATTAAACAAGTAAAATTAATTTCTCTAGCGGTTCCAAAATTTTGTCATTCAATAAAACAAACGAGTGCCATTAAAAGCTCTCTTTTCTTTACCATTGGTCCACGACCCGTCCTTTCATGATGTATTTTCAATTCAATAATTTCATATTTTCCAAATTACGTAGTGATATTTTAAACATTAATGATCATTGAATACAATTGAATTTATGTCCGAATGTACATAACTGTAATAACCGCTTTTTCTTTTGCTTCTACAAATTCACAACAGTATACAAATGGAATCAATATTGTGATTATATCTGTAACGTAAACAATGCAATGCAACTAAAGATTTTCATAACATTACGTTTTTTTATATCTTATACTATCACCTACACAATGCTGGGTACCTTCAATTAAAAATTAACTCTATCATTTTTTTTAAATTTTTGCTTCCTCTTTCTGTAAGTTTTACAAGATGTTTCTGAAAGGCATTCAGACTCCAAATTTTACACTGCGACGTTTCGCGTATCTCTTCTTATCATCATTTTGAGATTGATGATCTGACCCGACTTTGGGAAAGTTGCAACACCAGAACAGTGTTTACCAGTTATATCACTTCCCAGATATTTACCGTTTTTAAAGAGTACATAATTCTTCTTGATGTTAGATTTTATTCTCTGATTAAAACTGGAAAAAATTATAAGATCTCCAGATTTCACCTTGAGGTAAGGGAACCATAAATTACGAAAATGATAATACTGACTCACATTATAATCGGTATTGTCCTCATCGATTACACACAAAGAAACAATTTATTTTTCAAAAATCCCATTTGCAAAGTAAATAAAAATTACATACCTTAATATTACACAATAACAAAATAATGTAAATCTCATACAAAAAACGTACCATAAATAAAATAAAATTCTACTATTCTACCTAAATATGGGATCCTACTAAACTGTTACCTGCTTGGCTTTCAAAACAAGGTAATTTTGAAGTCTTCTGTTTGAAACGAACCTGAAATGAATTTAACCATAGATAAAACCAAACCTACGCTTCACAATGTGGTTATTACTTGTGTATATTCACACAAATGAATTAAATTACCCTCATAATTTTATTCAATAATTTACACTAGTCCCATAAGAAACATACAATAAGAAATATACAATAAGTGCTACAATAAATATACAATAAAATGTCTTCCTTTATAAATATATTATTTTCACAACAATAAACCAGTCAAATCTATATGCTATGAAACAATTACGAGTCCTTTACAACCTTCCTTTTCAAGTAACTGATAGTTTTTTTTCTTTTTCTCTTTCAGATCTCCAAAAATGTTAGTTACTATTACCCCACGGTGACAATACACTTGTCCACCGAACCACTTAATTCGATGTGCCCTCCCCTGTGAAACGATCTCGATCGCTTGATTCTCGCCTCTACCTGCACTGTTCAACGAAGTCTTTAGCTTTCTGCGAAGTTACTGATCTTACACCACTCTGTAATTTTAATATTTAAATAACTTCAAAACATGATAAACACGAAGAGTTCCTACGGCCCAATGAATCACACGAGAATTGGTCAGCTATTCCAGACCCTCCACACGATTACGCTGTATTCGAATTTTGAATTACAGTCACGAATTACAATTATATTCAGTTCCAGTAGTAATTACAATTACATTCTGTAATACAATATTGAGGAATTGCTATTAAAAGAAATCCCGTCTATTTATCATAGTTGTCGTAACTTACCCTCCTTCAGTTTCTGTTCTGGTTTGACGACAAACTTGCGTAATGAAGCGCTTAAACGGAATTTGTTTTCTCACCTGAAAATGGAAAAAACAACATTGTTATATCAAAGGCATAGACCACTTTGAATGAAAGCATAGTCACATGAACAATTCCAATCTGCCCGTTCAGTCAATTTGTGATTTCTCAACGTGTAAATTGAACTGACATTTGATGGAGAGCAAAGGTTAACATTCGGTCAAAATTGTCCGTAAATGTCAATATTGAGATTCAATGAAAACTCTATTATCAACTAGAAACCAATTTGCATGAATGCACTAGTGAAACACAATCTATGCGTCACAACACGAAATTCAAAATACTGTTATACAAAAACCTACTATCGTTTAAGCAATTACAGATCTATTCCTAAAAAATAGTGGATTTTCCGAAGCATTATCATCTTTCCACATTTTCTCTTTTTGGTAAATCGTATTTAAATAATTTACGATGTTAGCATAAGAAATCAGATTCATAATTTGTACGTAAAAATATTATTCGTCTTGTGCATTTAAAGTTTTTGTATATTTCATCCCTTATATTTCTTTTAATTTATCGGTTTAATAGTATAAGGAAATTTCTAAAACCTTTTTCTCTTCTTAAGATGTTGCTTCGCCTTATGGATTTGAGAATAACATTAATTGCCGTTTTACGTTTTTCATAAACTCAGCAGTTCAACAGAATTTGAACTTTTACAGTTTTACAGATTTACTTTTACAGATTTATAGTAAAATATCAGAGAGAAATGTATGAGAGTTCTCCATTTCTAACTCCGTTGAACTTCTACTTATTGGGAAGACAAGAATGGTGCAAACCGTAGAAAACCAATGGCAGCGCTTTGGGAATAAATTGAAACGGTATATATTGCAATCGCTGAGCACACTCGTAAATGCTGCTCGAAGTACTCTTCTGAGTGTTGTTGGTCACTGGTTTCTCGAGAGGTGTATCAATGCCGATAGTGGACATTTGGAGCATTTGTCGTAGCGGTTGCAATATCAAAAGTCTAAGATGATTAGAGCTCATCATTTTCTGATTGTGAGAATTCAGCTTTGTTATGTTCAGACAGTTTTTTTATATGAGTGAAGTGGGTATTAATTTTTCTGGCACCCTCTGTATAATGTGCGCATGTGTTCTTGAGATCCAAAGTCCCCAACCTTCCTTTTATTACACATTGTTGGTTTTTTTATATTATTTATTCTATTGTTCCTTTTCTTGTTCGACATACAAATGCCTTTCAAGGATGTGTACAATTTCAACATTTTCACAATTCAGCAAATTTGAACAAATAACATTGAAATACTGATTTTTTTTCTTGAGTGGGCTCCATCAGGAGTGGAAGGCTTTTGTCTCCTTGTCAGCTCGGCGAAGAGCTCATGAAGATACTGTTAGGTTAGGTTAGGCTGAACTCGTGCATTGCGAAGTGTTAGGTGACATACATATTGGTAGCGTGAAAGAGACGGTAGCGTGAAAGGATGGTAGCGTGTTTTCGCTTGGCCAAGCGAAAGGCCGAAACTTATGAATATTGTGTAACTGGTTAAGCGATGTTTGGAGATGTCATAAGGTGTAGGCAAGCACAACAAGTATTTTAAAATGACTCTAATGACATCCTGTTTGTCGTCCTTCTCATTAACAAATAGGTTTTATACGTAAGTCTCTTTGGAGAAATTTCAGGATTGGGAAAAGACATTTCTATTTTATTTCCTACTAAGTTATCTTCTATTTCTATGCCACTTTTTTAGAGATGTGCGAGAAACACCGTTAAATGTACTGTATATAACATTGTTGGATAATGAATAAGGGTACCGATAAAGCGTGGTTGGCAACATTTGATAAATGGAAATTCTGAGTAATAGAAAACTTATTTGCATCGGTACGTGAACTTAGATTTTATTTTATAGTACTGCTAACAAAATAGCAACGCACACCTACAATTCTATTCCTACCACAAAAAAGGAGAACATCTCACATAAAAAGGAGAATTGAAAAACAAGTATGCATGTGAAGATACCGTTGGGTTCAAATTATGAAATAACGGGCATTCTCAATATTTCCTCAATACACCGAGAAGAATTGGTCGAAAAACCTGATCGAGATGGAAATCTGAGAAAGAGGTACTGTATGGTACAAAGGCATATTGAGACAAATTCGCGGACTAGATCAATACTACACATATCATTTCGAAACTAGTCACCAATAAATCGAGGTTATGGTCTGGATCCTTGCCTTGTGTTGTAGTTGCTTCCTTTTTGTGAACCAGTAATAAATGATGATAATTGTTATCAATAAATCCTCGGGTAATGCTGAGTAATAAGCAAATAAATGGCGACAAAAGATACACCTTCCATACGGAAGTACATGGTTAATATTTCTTTAGATGATCTTTAGAGTCTTTTGGACACCAGAGAACAACATTAATAACATCTTTAGTCGTCTCTGACAAAAAAGTTAATCCGCAATTCATCAATTACCATACGAAGGATTTCCCCCCGAACCGTCAGCTGGAAAGGCAGTCAGAATCCAACACACACATACACATACCCGCAGACACACACACACACGCGCGCGCGCGCGCGCGCGCACACACATACGCACACACTTCCCCGCCTTGAATAACCTAACAGCCAACTGACCACGAAGTTCAGGCTATATTCAGCCATTACCGCATCGGCAACCACACAGAAAGAACATTACGGTTCACTTCGCAGGACTCGCAATTCCGCGTGGTTCACAAACGCCAAATTGCAATCGATACGCGGCTCGAACGCAGCTGCGTCAGCAACGACAGAGAAAATGGTACGACGGTGTCATCGACGCCAACTGGCCAGTGCGGGGGCGAAGCGACGCACATGCAAATCTGCCACACTTCCGCAATACCGTAATCTCTTTCGCCCTTCCCACAGTTTCCTCGTGGGAAAGGCAGAAGTGATTACCCAATTCATTCGGAAGAGAAAAATTAACGACCGGATTGAAAGTTATTGAACTATTTTGGAAGTTTTTTAATAAATCGAAAATATCGTTTCAGTTCATTTCAACTTATTTATATCTAAAACTAAGAAAATGATAAAGTGAATTTCATAAAAGATTCAACTGATTGTTTAAAATTACATGTTATAAAATGACAGAAAGTGACGAAATTGTTTCGTCCCATGAGGCAAATTCAAACCTTCAATTCTGTAAGGCTTGCTCCGCAGGAAGATAAGGTTACGTACGATGTTGTAATACCAAAATAAAAGAGTAATCGCAGTAATTATTTTAGATATTTTTCACGTAACAATAAAATAATAATTGTGTTCGTTGCCACTATTTTAATTAAAATCCTAATTCAATTGATAATAAATTCAGAAAAGATTCAGAAGAAATTATTCCCTTCTATTAGTGACTAAGTGAACTTGTCCTTTCCTTTGCAATAAAATGTAAATCCAAATCTACAGCATTTACTTACTCAACATTACTACCGCAAAGTAAATCCAAATCTACCGCATTTCCGTTGGTGGATTATTTCGTGATTCTGAGAGCGACAACGGGTATAGTCATTAGGGCCCCTAAGTGTAGTACATGTTTTATCTCGGGAGATGGCGCAGTTCTTCCTCAGTTGGATGGCGAGTTCCAGAGCCCACCTGCGAGGTTTTTTCCAATCAGGTATCACCACCAGCCGGGACAAGTTCGAAGCTCCCGACTGGTCTTCGGACTCCTGTGGTAGAGTAGTGTATGTTTGTGTAGTGAAGAGTGAGGATAGAACAAGGACATGGAAAAATACCGCGTAGCCCGCAACTCGTGTGCTATGATGCTGCTCCGGAATTCGCCTGGTTTTGATTGGAGAAACCACGGAAAGCTACTGATCAGAGTAGCTGGCCGCTAGAAGTCTCCTCCAGACTGTGGCTAGCTAGTTCACAAAATCCTGTCACCGTCGGAACTCGATCCTCAGAACCTCCCGGTCAGAGACAGTGCAATGACATCATTTCAAATGTATTTTATAATTACACATATTATTACAAATATTTACATTTAAATTACAAATATTTTAAAATTATTTATTTCGAAAGTTTCAATTACATATTAGTTAAAAACTGAATGTTTTGTAATTTGTATGTTTTGTATCGGGCAACTGAGGATAATAAGTAAGCCATCGAACGCTGCTATTGCATTAAATAATAATGTTGGCCAAGACAACGCCTCTACTTCTTTTATTTGTAATGCTTCTAATAACAACTCACCAAGAAAACAATAATATTGATAGTAAAGTTTGACATTCGAAAATATTTTCATTTATGTTTACATATTACTCTCGATAATTAAAACTACTGACTGTTATTACTGTGTCTGCACTATAATACTCCACAACCCGGATACCTGAGCATTCCAAACACAGAAAATAACTGTAATATAAGAAGATTTCGGACGGTGAAGTGAAACAAGCCACACCAGACTGAGCTGAAACTGATATCAGAAAACATTTTCTAGTATGTTTAAAGCATTAATACAAACCTATAAATACATTAGTGCATGAGTAATACAGTGTTTTTACGATTAACCGCCTTACGTTTCCCGTATAATAAGAATACACGCCCTATGCATTCAGACAGCAAACGATTCTCAATAAAACTATATTCTTAAATGTTTTAATTACCCTATTTATTTCAACCACAAACCATGTTCTGCTTAAATGCTGCTTACCAGGTTTTCTGTTGCTTATGTAGAATGAAAATATTTCATAAAAAGAAGAATGAACAATTTTCACTTTTCGTCAATTCCAGTACCTTGGAAATACGAATACGTCCACTGAAGAAAAGGATTCAGGCTTCAGAGAGACTTCAGAAAGAATACTACACGTTTTCAGGAGGTAGTGTGATGGACATTATCAACAAACATGAATAATAAATTGACTTTAAATTACAGTTTTGAAAGGAATGTTCTCATAAAAAAACTTTAGAAAAAAATAAGGCCATAAACATGTGTTTTGAGCGTTTCATGAGTAAAAAGTTACTTTAATTTGCATTTTGAAGTACAGTTAACATATACACTTGTCCAGTTCCTGCTCCTTTAGCAGTAGTGTGTTCAGCACCCGGGTGGTGCTTTTATGAGATCAAAACTGTTGATAATGCTGCACGTGGTTGTTCAGTAAAGGTGAAATGCGTTGCGGTATTGTTCAAAACACTCGTAATATCAAACAGCGTCAGTTTACAACTGCAATCAAATTTTATGTCGTCCTGTGTGCTTATCATCTGTTCCAGATTTGCGCGCCCGTTGGGACTGTACGTATTAACATCAAACAGTTGAAATGATAGAAGATTGCACTCATATTGGACACTACTACGAGCACGTATGCACGTTGTGCATGTGTAATGTTTAGTCATTAAAAAAGTTTGCAATATCAACTCCGTGTTCTCTATTTTCTATTCTTTTTTAAGAATAATAAATAGAATTTTAATTATTTGATTTACCAAACATGTTGATCATGGTAAATTGCGAACTGAACGGCAATTAGTGAGATAATGAATGCACAAGATCTTCAAAACTCAATCGTAAACATGTGCGGTTTTGGGCGGGTTTTCAAATTACGACGAAATTTTCAAAAAATAAAAATGACACTGACAGTGAATTTTATTTTTTAGTTTTTTTACTTCATATATGATTTTTTTATTAATCATTTGTTAATTGGTTCAAATTTACTTGGAGAAGTGTGATGTTAGTTTTTAAACCTCTAGTACGTGGCGTATTCTAAAAGTCATATTGCCTTTGTTGTGCACATAAATGTATCACATAGGCAGTACCTGCAGTTAATTTTAGAACACGCCATTTAACATTAGTCATCTTTTAGAAGTACGGTGTCACTGCCAGGATTTTTCGTTAAGCCATAGGGAATAAGCATGCATATGTAAGCTTTATTTTAAATATTAAGATATAAACTTTTTATTATAAAAAGTTATATATCATAAAAAGATTTTACATAAAGTGTTAATAGCAATATTACAAACAATACAACTAATCAAGCATTTCATAAACTCACTACCTCAAAAAACCTACAAATACATATTATTTTAACGCAAATCCAATTTACCCGCTTGGAAAGTTGAATTTTTCATATTGGACGGATCCATTGGCGGATTACATCCATCTATTGGCGGATGTTTGTATGAAGCATCTGGCAACCCTGCCTCACGGTGATTGTAGGTGGAGGCACCCCCCTCTATACTGCGATTTTCGTAACTTTGTCCCTGACAGGAATCAGCTGTTTCGCTGCCATCCAATCGGGAGCTTATATTTCGCGATAGTGACGTCACTATGGTGACGTTTAAGCTCCCAGTTACGAAAATCGCAGTATAACACCTACTTCCCGTATCCCGCTTGCAGTGATGCGCGTGGTCCCGGCGAGGCAACCCGTGCGCTAGCGGCCACTATTTTGAGCAAACCCGCATTAGCTCAAAAGATTGCGTAAGCGGCTTTTCCAACGATTTGGAAGCAGCGACGCGCGCAATCGACTGCGATCGTGGATCGCTTCAACAAGCACGTTCAGGCGTTATGGAGTAGACATCCGATACGGCGCTAACATTTCGGCGGCTCACCTCTCGGGCACCACGGGCGCCGCTCCCGCTGGCATTCCTAGAAAAGGGTGCATCGGTTGCGGGCGCGTTAGCTGTGACGGTCGCATGGTCCCGTGAGTGTAGTGCATGTTTTCTCTCGGTGATCTCCCGCTGGGTCACGTGATGGCCACCGGCCGGGACACGCTCTGAACTCCCGACTGCTCTCTAGTCTGGAAGTGCATAGTAAGTGTGTAAGGGGGAGGATAGAGCAAGGAAGAGGAAAGAATGTTCGCGCGCGGTCCGCGGCCCGTTTGTTAGGGTACTGCTCCGGCATTCGCCTGGTGTTGATCGGAGAAACTACGGAAAACTACCGATCAGAGCAGTCCGCCGCTAAATTCTCCTCCCGTCACCAGTTGAATTCGATGTAGCTAGGGTCGAAAGTCTTACCACGTCGGGTCTCAAACCCTAGGACCTCCCGGTGACAATAGTTGATGCCCTGAGCCACCGTTGCTGGCAGTAAATTACACAAATTATCAACTGACCTATCTTCTAATAATTCCCACCGACGCTTGTTGATTACTCTACGTGAGTATACTCATGTGTTATGTAACTTTTGAGTTTACTCATGATTATCGCAAGAGGAATCCTGACTGAGCGTTTCCCTACTACTTACGGAGTTTCCACGCCGAGTACCTGCCCCAAGCCAGGGCAGAGGCGGAAGTCAACGAATACTCAGGCTAGTACACACGCTGTACGCTCTGTAATTCAGCCGACTATAGAAGGACAGGTAGCAAATATATGAAAAACAAACGAACCCATGTAATAAAATAATAAAATACAGTAAACCCTCGTTAGCGCGAACACGTTTAACACGAATTTCGCCGTAACACGAACAAAACTTCGTTCCCGGCAAGGGATTACAGTAATACGGACATTTATAATACTCGGTTAATACGAACTCCAATTATTTCGGTTCCTTGGTATTCGTGTGAATGAGGGTTTACTGTCGTTCACTCTTTCATTTCTGCACGAAAGAAATTTAAAAATATTTCCTCGAATCTCTTCAGATTTAATTCTTCCAAAACAAATTTTATCTTGAAAAATAAATTAATTCAAAATATTTACACTGATTTAAGCTTTATAGGACACATTATCAATCTAGATAGCAGTTTAGTATTCAGTCCGTTAGGCTCCACTGGTCGACCATCTATTGCTTCAAAACGGTGCCTGCCGCTACATCAATAACAGTTCTCTTCTCGCAGAAAATATTGCGCTTGGATGTGAAATGTCGTGTGGAAACTTTCTGGAAACGATCCCTTCGGTTTTCCAATATACGAACGTGAAATACGAAAGTGAGGCAAAATATCTCTAGGAAAAACATTTTCGTAGAAATATGTTTTGTGCATCGTCAACGCAAAAGCAATATGTCCTTCGTAGAATATACACATTAAAAAATATGAGTAGAAAAATATCTGAATAGGAAGGAGTTGCTGAATTTAATACAGATACAAAGCAACGCATAATAAAGATGCAAGTGATTACTCTACACTTAATTTCTGAAAAATGAAAACGATTTCTAATATCTAGGCAAATCCCAAAGAAATGATGAAACAGGTTCGATTTTGACTGAAAAATGCAAATATATAATTTTTTCCACCAATTCTCATACAATGCATACCGACCGAATTTTCATACTCAGATCGTCATTGTTTACGGCGCAGCGGATGTCATTCGATCCCAAGGCTTCAAGGCAGAGACCGACCGCTATTAAAATATTGCTATTCGCATAGTGAGTTATGTAACAACAGTTTTCTTATATTATTGGTGTGGGGAAAACTATTGTATTGTATATATACTAACTCTCCTATGTTAATGCCTTATTCGTGAAGACGATTTTTGCTAAAATATTTATTTTGTTGCTGCCACAGTGCGCGCTACTTTTTGAAAACCCATATTGGGTGGATTTGTTCAGCAGATTTTTTTCTTCTGGACAACACTGGTTTTAGCTATATCGTTCCTTTTATACTTTTATAATTACAAAAAATGTCTCAGTCATACGATGTTGTTTGAACTTAATATTCCTAAAAACGAAATACTCTTTAAACCATTTTTTTTTCAATTGACTTACAATCGTTGTTAAATGAAAGTTTTCATTTCACCAATACTTTAAGAAATACCATATCCAAAATAACTTAATTGTACAAAACTAATTACTACCAAATTCTCTACTATGCAATGCATCAGTAACACAACGCTATAAACACTAATAGAGTTAATTGCAAAAAATGATCGTAAAACAAAGAATGGATTTCCTCAAATTTCTTTTAATTGTAATTACGGTGTTCTAAGAAGTCATTTTACAGCTTTCAAGGCGAATCAGGACCGTTTTGATCGCTAATGACCCACATGTTGATGTGACCTTATATAACAAAAAAAGGGAAACTCTAGGTCTTTGGGGGGAGGATGCCTGGATGCACCAGTGCGGTGGGGCGAGGCGGAGGCGCCCGGACGCGGAGGGTGCGGCTCCCGCCCACGCACGTCAGCGCCCGCCGCGCACGGCGCCGCGCCGCCCTCCATTTGCCGCCTTTCTGCGCCGGCGGCGCGCGACGCCACGCGACGCCACGCGACGCCACGCGACGCCACGCGACGCAACGCGACGAGACGCGCCTCGCGTATTCTCGGACGACCCTCACCGGCGGCGTCCGCTCCGCCCGGCTTCATGTCTCCCCGCCTCTCTCTCTCTCTCTCTCTCTCTCTCTCTCTGTCCCTCTCCCTCCCTACCACATCCCGCTGCGTCCCGTGCTGCAGTCTTCGCCTTGCGTCCTCCATAATAATAATATTAATAATAATAATATTAATAATAATAATATTAATAATAATAATAATAATAATAAATTGTGTCGACTTGTCGATGTTGCTGTGCCATGTGATGGAAATGTCGTAACCAAGGAGGCATAGAAACGTCTTAAATACAAAAGTTTGGAAATCGAGGTCAGCAGAATGTGGCGTAGAAGCACAGGTCGTCCCGATAGTTATCGGAGCTTTGGGATTTATTCCGAAAAAATTGTGTAAGAACTTGGCTAAACTTCCAGGTCATTCAAAGGACTGGGAAGTGCAAGAAATTACTTTATTTGGAACAGCTCACATTTTGCGCAAAGTATTGTAGAGGCACCAACAGTCCCTAGATCTGCTCCTTAGGTAGCTGGTTGCAACCTGGAGTAGATTATATATTCAGCCTACTCATAACGTATTTAGTCGTGATATAGAGGAATAATAATTACAAAGCAATTGATGCCAATGTTGGGCAAGGCCTCTCACTTAAGTAGTGGGGTGGCTCAAAATTGTATCCGCTTTCAGGTGAACTAGTCCTGGAGAGCGTTATCCACAGGGGGCCATCAAACCGCGATGTTCAATTGAAGACCTTGGGGCAATACCATGCTAGGCCACATTTCTGATGAAATTGAGATATTATTGTGTTTCGACGTCCCACAGATTGATCTAGATGTTGGGTTTTTATTTTAAAGATTCGCCGCAAGATGGCAGTGTAATTCATATATTAATGTTCTTTATCCCTATGTGTAGAACGCCATGTCTAAACCTTTACTTGCCTTTTTCTCAAAACATGGCATAGCACGTAATTGCCCCCAAGGTCTTCAATTCTTGCCGCTAACTTTTCACCTCAGGTTATTGATATGCAAATCCCGGCCGATTCATGTGAAATGTATTACGGACAAGCGGATTCCCGTTTTCCCGAAGTTTGTTATGAACAAGCGATTTCACATCGCAACGTCACTCCGTCATCATTCAGTATCTCTAATCAAACCTTTTACCTCGGGTATAGGTGGTGATAAAGCGGGTTTGCGATAGTTTTTTTTCTCGGCACCTCTGATCCTCCCCCCCTCTGCTCCCAACCCGCTACAGCGCTGGGCTAATTCTACTGCCAGTGCTCCGACCTTGCTACTACCTTTCCCTCTACTCCGATCCCGTGTACCCTCTTCCGCTACGCCTCTGTTCCGTCCCCGCCTCTACCCCCACTCTGCTGCTACCCATCCACTCCTCTAATTCCCCGCTACCTTTCCGCCCCCTCCTCTGCTTCCCCCTTTTCTACCCATCCTTCCGCCCCCGCCTCTGTTCCGCCCCCGCCTCTGTTCCGCCCCCGCCTCCACTCCCACTCTGCTACCCATCCACCGCTCTCCTTCCCCGCTAACTTTCCGCCCCCTCCTCTGCTTCCCCCTTTTCTACCCATCCTCCCGCCACCGCCTCTGTTCCGCCCCCGCCTCTACTCCCACTCTGCTACCCATCCACCGCTCTCTTTCCCCGCTACCTTTCCGCCCCTGCCTCTGCTTCCCCCTTTTCTACCCATCCTTCCGCCACCGCCTCTGTCCCGCCCCCATCTCTACTCCCACTCTGCTACCCATCCACCGCTCTCCTTCCCCGCTACCTTTCCGCCCCCTCCTCTGATTCCCCCTTTTCTACCCATCCTCCCGCCGCCGCCTGTGCCCCGCCCGCGCCCCAGAGCGCCGTATTTCAGCAATTCCCTCCGCGTGTCCGGCGCCCAGGTGCGTGTCCAACCGCCGCCCGGCGCTGTCTCACTCCCCGCGGGAGGCCGCGAAAAATCCGTACCTCCTCCGCAAAGGGAATTCAACACCAACCACCTACTTCCTCCTCTGCGGGATTTAAGTTCGCCAACACTATTTCCTACTTGGAATTGAAATAAGTACAAGCGTGAACCCTTAACTAACCATTCGTGCGGCAAACAGAACAATTGTAGATGTGCGCGTAGAAAACGATTTTGTGGACGGAGTTTGTTCTTGCGTTTAGGCGAATCTCCACTCCCTTGGGACTCTAGAAGCATAGAAAACCATCGGGCCATGCTTCTTGCACGGGCAAATGATGTCAAGGTAGTGACTCAATCGAGTTCAACTGTTCGGAAGACGTCGCGGTGACGGTTGAACTCATGATGGCGTACGTTTACCCGGCCCGTGTCAATGGATTCTTAGCTGCCCAGTCGTGTCCTAGGCACATTTACCAACGTTTCATCCGTCTTAATGCACCCTTCCTCAGGGCTAAATACATTTAGCCCTGAGGGAGGTCGCAGAACGACGGCCTAAACGTTCACAACCGAGAGCCTAGGACGCGACATCTCCCAGGCAGTCAAAAATCTACTGACACCGGCCGCATAAACCTACGCGTTCGTGAGTTCAACTGTCAACGTTACGGAACGCGTGAGGACACCACGTCCGACAACGGAAGGGAAGTTCCATGAAAAAGAATGAAGTATAAAGATGTTATGAAAGCGTAATGAAGAAGTCTAAACGTACAACGCAGAATACAGAGAAACGTCCGTGTGAAACACACTTCGTTCCGCATACGTACAGCAAAGCACCTCAAGCTACATCACCATGCGCCGTGGACGGGCGAGGAGCAGTGTTGCCATGGTAGACGTTTTCCCCCCTAAATCGAGTTTTTTGGGGTCTTTCCTGGATTTTTCAAGGTCAAAATTTATTTGAGGGATTTTGTTCGGGGTTTTCGTCGAGTTTTTAAAATATTGTTTAAAACTACCAACTGTTTATCACAAAATCCGAAAATAGTTCCCTATGATTATAGGAGATATATTTATTGAAATGTAACTAACCGTAGTAAAACACTTATAGGCGTGTGAGTCCCTGAAATCGAATATACGAGATGCAGCAGAACAATCGGATATGAGCATTCTAGTTAACAAGCGAACGAATTCCTTCGTTTAAAATTGGGCAAAAAGCTTTTGATGAAAAGGAACGACTCCCAGCAACAACTCAATAAGTAACGAAAACAACGATTTTGGTTGAAGAAAAGTCATTATCTCCTTTTTAGTCATTACAATGAGTGAGACTAAGATACCTCTTCAGTTTCCTAACTCGTATACGCTGTAAAACACCTTAAAACAAAACTTATGCAATAGACGTACATTTTCGCATTATTATATAAATAATTGTTATACATACTTTTATGCATTACAAATGTAGGTATTTACTGTAAAATATAAATAACATCGTATATAATTAATATTATTTTTCGTATTTCTTTAATTTTCTTACTTCCACTTATAATTGAAGTAATCATTTTTTGAATTTGGTGTGTTTTTTTGACTTTTTGGTGGTTTTGGCAGCGCTTCCTAGTGGGAAATGATTAACACAATGTGGCAAGACTGGCCAGGAGCGCAGCGGTCGCAGCGCAGGCAGCGTCCGCGGCGGAGACGCGCGGATTACGCGTCGACGCGTCGGAGCCAAGATGGCGGCGCGCGCCCCTGCAACGGAATTGCGGGGGGGATTCCCCGGCGGCGGAGGCGCCGCGACGTGTGCTGGGAGCACAACGACCCTCCCGGCGACCCTTGCTGCCAAGGTCAGGCCGCTCACCTTTCACCTCTGGGGACCAGGGTTCAAATCCATGTGCAATTTAAGGGACAAAGCGGGTTTGTTACCCCCTTCGTCTCATACCACCATAGTTCTATCATCGTTCAATGCATATCGTCATCACTTCAGATCCATGTGCAATTTATGGGACAAAGCGGGTTTCTTACCCCCCTCGTCTCGTACCAGCATAGATCTATCATCGTTCAATGCATATCTTCATCACATATCAAACCATTCTTTCCGAGTGTGGCCGAAATGGCTGAGGTCCTTTGATTCGTAATAAACGCCTCCCGGTTCACTCACGAAGCCAGATCGTGGGAGACCTGCATCTGGTGGTACGCTTAGGGATCAAGGATCGACTGTTTGCAACTGCTGTGAACCGTGGTTCTCAAACGACTGCCCGAGAATGTCCCGTACATTCAGGACAATCGGAAACGGTAGGTGCAAAAGTAAAGGCAATGCCCAAAGCCCTCTAAGATTATCAAATGCTTTCAGGGTTATCGCCGTTATTTGGGAAATTAACGAATTGCCACCTGGAAACAAGCAGGCATAATTCCGAAGATGCCTACCACGCTGTTTTATATTTGTATTCTTTTCACTGTGCCCCTTTTTCCAGCCCATATGTTGCTTTAGGGTCGCCCCCTTCATCACCATGTTTGGTGGGTGACGTCATTTGGGGAGGCCAGACACATTTCGTCGATTCGCCTACAGTAAACATTGCGTGGCCGAGTAGCTCGCCGCATCGATCTGTGTGAAGCGGGTGCGTGTAGACGGCAGGTCCGCCTCGTCGTGTTTAGACGCACAGGGCACTGGGACAGGATGCACCGATTCTTTCTCTATGTCGTGCGTCCCGCGGTTCTTATATGACGTATATTTCTATAGTCATCAAGATCTATATAATGGATTCGAATTCAGGTGGCAATGGTGCATTAGAAAAATTCCCTTCGATTCGGTAGCGCGGCTCATTCACTAAAAGCCGTCACATTTCCGCCGCACTGAATAAAAACTCCGATGATAAGTTACACTGAAGAGCTGATGGTTTCAATTGATCACATAAGAAAATGAACAATGTTTCGTGTTTCGGCAAAGCTTTTCCAGGCAACAAATCATTCTTTGCGGGGCGCAGAACGAGTGTGTTCAAACAGTTCTGAAAAAACAAATCGAGAAAATATTTACCATCAAACATACTGTAAATGAAATGTTCAGTGAGATATTTGTAAAAGCCTTAATTCTGAGGGCTTCTAGTAAGTCGAGTTAAACTACACAAAAATATCATTTTTAAGAAACCACCTTACTATCCAATGTTGCAAGTCGCCAATATCTCGAAAAATGATAATACATGCCATTTTTGCTCGATCTGTATTGTTTCATCAGTGAACGACGAACTTAAAATTTACTATATCGTAAATCAGGAATGTTGCTACACGTTTTCCTCTCAGTGACCATTCCTCACGAAAAACATAAACTGAGATATTGCCTTGCAAACCATACGACTATTTACACTTCATCAGGCTGAGACGGATATCAAAACCCCAACTCTTGAAATGTTAGTTAGTTAGTTAGTTAATGCCTTATTTTACGTGGCGAGACTCGGGCCATCAGGCCCGCTCTTCCGTCTGACCACGCAAATTTCGCTACGCTCCTTTCACCTAGCGGAGAAAGAAGGTATTATCTCGGGCGACGAAACAGGCCATTTGAATTTAGCTCAGAGGCGTCATTAGGCTTGAGGATCTTTTACATGCAAGTAAATCTACTAACATGGGCCAGCCGGCTTTACTTCCCCTCCGCGGAAGGCGTACGAAGGATTTTTTCGCCCTTAAAAATCCACGGCTTCGATCGGGTTTGAACCCGCGAACTTGGGTATGGCAGTCCGGCACGCTAACCGTCACACCATCGAATCCGCGAATCGCGGATCATGGAATGTCGCTCCTCGCCGGTCGCAGAACCCGTCCGACTCCCGAAAGCCGTCGTCGCACTGCCGCCGCGGCGCACGCGCTCCGAAGGCGACGGATTCCGACGGGATCCGCCGCGAGAGAGCGCGCACAATGGCGAAAGACAAAAGAAGCGCACAATGAAGTCCGCCCGACGGAAGGCTCGTTACGGGGGAAGACGTCCGCGCCGGCGCTGCTCAATTGTTCCAATTCCTCGCGCGCCACCGGAGACCCCTCGAGCCAGCCTTCGAGGAGAGCCCTGCAGTCAGCGGCGGAGCGTAGAGACTGGGGCGACTGGGGCGGCGAAACGTCACAATAAATAATAATAATAATAATAATAATACCGGATATAGTTATCCGAGATTTGGCGAAAAAGCGTGTTTACTTGTCGATGTTGCTGTACCTTGCGATCAAAACGTCGTTACCAAGGAGGCAGAGAAACGTCTTAAATACAAGAGTTTGGAAATCGAGATCAGCCGAATGTGGGGCGTAAAAGCACAGGTCGTCCCGATAGTTATCGGAGCTCTGGGATTTGTTCCGTAAAATTTGAGTAAGAACTTGTCTAAACTCCCAGGTAATTCAAAAGACTGGGAAGTGCAAGAAATTGCTTTATTTGGAACAGCCCACATTTTGCGTAAAGTATTGTAGAGGCACTGATAGTCATCGAATCTGCTCCTTAGGTAGCTGGTTGCAACCTGAAGTAAATTTTATATTCAGCCGACTCATAAGATCTTTAGTCGTGATGTAATGGAATAATAATAATAAAAATAATAATAATAATAATAATAATAATAATAATAATAATAATAATAATAATAATAATAATAATAATAATAATAATAATAATAATTGATGTCTCAATTCCAAACACTTCCAATCTTCAGTTCAAATATACAGAAAAGAAGACTAAGTATGTGGATCTCTCAGAGTCTATCCTCCAACAATGGAATGCTTGCAAAGTGAGAATCGTTCCAATTGTAGTATCAAGTACTGGAGCCATCCCGAAGACCGTGCATCAAAGTCTCAAGGAATTAGATCTTCCTGAAAACCTATGGAAGCTTATGCAGAAGGTTACTGTCATCTCAACGGCCAGAATCGTCAGAAAATTTGTAGGAAATCAACGTGAATAATTAGATTCAAAATTATAACCATAATTTGTATTATGATTATGTTAATCTGTACATTTTATGTAATCACCGTAGAGATACGAGATGTAATATGATAATAATAATAATAATAATAATAATAATAATAATAATAATAAAAATAATAATAAACAAACAATGCATGCAATTCAAGTGTTGAAATTACCATTCTCATACGTAGAACACATGCAGAAAGCAGTAATACTGGATAGCTGCAGAATAGTAAGAGAATTTCTGGGATGCACGATTGATTGGGACACGATTGATTGAAATGTCAAGAGTAACATTCGTTTGTGTCTTGTCTCCGCGAGACCGACCGAGCCTTGATCAACAATGGTCAGGTGAATGTTCCTGCATGTAGTGCAGAGTGAAAAATTATAACAATAATAATAATAATAATAATAATAATAATAATATCTTGTAAACATTTGAACCATTTAATTTCATATTTTTGTCGCACCCACGATCCGGACCAATTGAAATTAGCACGAAATCTTTCATTATTTATTCTGTGACATCTTTAAATGAATATATAGTGATTATTATATTGTACAACATATATACATGACTTTGTTTTGTAATCTGCGTAATACACAATAACAATGATTGTTCTTGCCGAAAAGTTCTTTAAAATTGCTGCATCTTTTATTCTTTTAAATTGAAATACCTAAATATGGGGGCGGCGAAACTTTCCTCCTAATGATAGGATACAACGCACAAGTAACGGACTAATCTCTGCTATCATTGAACGTATTATTTATTTATAGTGTGGGATTATTTGCGAGAATACGGCTATTAGCCATAGTCCCCCTCCCTTATTTTAGACCTAAGTGTCTCACGGGCGTTCCCTGATACACCTGGTGTGATTCCCACTTTCTCTCCTGGTTGTCAATTTTAGTTAACTCTCCGAAATGTCAGATTCGGAGAACGTGTAATATCGTTGGGAGGGGATATTGCCGAGGGGAATTAATTTTTTTCTGACCAGTTGCCACGACTATTTTACATACCACCAGTGTGACATGGGCACTGTGGAATTTTCCGCACTTTAAAAATGCACGCACTTCGCCCGAGAACGCGTCCGTGCCCTGGTAGTTCACAGAGACCAGCTAAACACAAGCACTCCGTGACTGCAAGCAGTGGCATACAGAGTATGAGAATTCAGTTAGCACGCCTAGATTAAGAATAGGCGGAAAAACACACCAAATATTTGCATTTTCAGTCAAAATCGAAACTAATTAATTGTTTTTGTATTTTTCCTGAGTACAGAAGAACCCCGGTATTCCGAACTAACTGGGGGTGAGGTCTGTTCGGATTCGAAAATGTTCGGATTGTCCGAAAAAATGTACCGTTCTGACACCAATACATCTATATAATCTATATACATCTAAGATAATGCAACGTAGCGTGCAAGGGGAGGAAATGGCAACGTAGCGTAGCCACATGAAGTGGCAAAAGAAAATTCCTCTAAGTGAAACTTACTGATACGTAAACATGTGATATACATTGTAGTTAACAGTGCCATAAAAGTTTCATTTCGACAACTTATGTTTCGATAACTAGTTGCTCAGTTCTACAGAAATTGTAAAATACTATCTTTACACTACAAATAAGCATTTTATGTATTTTGTTTATTTTTTTCTTCCATCCCGAATTTTGTTCGGATTATCCGAAATTTCGGATTTGCGGAGTTCGGATTAGCGAGGTCCTACTGCACCGAACGAAACCACGTACACCTTTCCCGTGACGGAAAGCTACATACTTCTTTATCAATTTCTGCGTGCATTGAAAATGAGGAATATAGATTACAAAAGCCCTCGAGAACTCTGTGTGTAATGTCCTTTTAAATTGCATCCAAAGACAAGTGCTACTTATATTGCTTTGACGTTCGGCAGTGATACTACTAGGTTAGTGTCAAACTCTCTCTGTACACTGATGACTCGATTACACCGACAGAGTCCAAACTGTCTCAAAGGAATAGTTGACAGTCCCTATAATCATACGACATAAGTGCTATTGATTTTGCGTCAAAAATTGTTTGTTGCTGCCGGGAATCGACTTACGTACGGTGTAATAGCAAGCTGGCTGGTTATTGTGGCGATACGATAGATTCCTGAAAGACAATAGTAAATTGCCATTGGTCTGTCCACTGGATGGCGATCAGTCCGCTAGATGCGGCTAAACAACGTCTGGTGTCAAGGCAACGCCTGCGAGCAGCGGGAAAGATAGTTTGCAGGACTTGTGGGAATTCTGATGCGGTGTTGTTGACGTAATTACAAGGAGCAATAACAGAAGTCATCTCCGTGAACTTAATATATTTATTCAGAGAGCTTTCGAAGACTTCTTTTATTACTCCAGTTTGCAGGACGGCAGTATGTAAACTCCGCATACCTACTACATTAATTTCTGACTAAAGCTGTTCAAACCATTGGCTACCATTTTTTAAACTCGGGATTCATTTTCTTATATTCTGCCAACTTCTAAGAATAAGCAGAGTTTTTATTTCATTTGCTTCATTTCAGTATTATTAACATAAACTCAATATTAGCTTTGCAAATAAAACCTTTAATAATGATTTATTTTATTTTTGCGCATTTAAAAATAAAAAAATATTGGAACCATGCCAGTAATACACATAATAATAAAACTTAAGATGTTCAAACCCGTATTTATTCATTTACCAATTCATCGTTCATTCACAATCATAACCACTTGGTAGTGTCGCGTACACTAGCTTTTAGGCGTCACATTTCAGTTTCATTTCCGAAATATTTGAAACCGATGTTGCTATTATTACATATACAAGGGCTGCATTCTGACGTGAATTGAGATTAATGATGAGAGAATCAGTGCAGAACTCGATTAAGGACACAGTTTGGTCGATTTCGGAGCGTACTGTGAATGCCATCAATGTCTAGTTAAGCAATTGCTCTTTGGAAATGACATCTGCTTGAATTTTGATGCAGTGTAATTCGAGAAGTATTAACAAAGATATCCAGTAAAATAAATTAATTACACTAATCGAATTTAGGTTTTTCAACAGCTGTTTCAGTAAAATTTCTTAAACAGATTTACAATATACTTAACTGGAATGATATAAAAAAGACGATTAAAAAAACCAGGTATCAACTAGAATGAACATCAAGGTAATACAAGATGATGGTACGTTGACAATATAAGATTAATTATTTTCTCTTAAGTTTCAAGTGATTTTAAATAAACATATTTTCTTGCTGTTCTCCTATGAAAACTTTATAATATTTTATTTTTCAGTTTACACTTTATAACTCTTTCTCAGAAACAATAATGTTCTACAACACACTAAATTGAATTTACTTCATTGTATTTAAACGAAGCTACAGATTCTGTGGATTTCTTTTAATACATGGAATAAATACTTCCCCACTACTCAATATAGTAAATTTTCATTTCCCCAGAGACGTGAGAAAAACGCCAAACCACGAAACACAATTTGAGAGATCCCTCGCTGACCTGGATCGCAGGTTTTGCGATAAAATGTTCTCAATTACTTTTCGTAATCTCTACGTTCATTACTTCAGTAATTTACGGCATGCCTGGTCTTTAGTGCCCATTAAAATCAAACGGTGCTTCGTAACAAAACGACTAATGGCTCAGGAGGCCAGGAGCTGCCAAACGCAGTCACACCGATGTTTATGAGAGCGTATATCAGGTTTTATTACAGGTATTTCCATTTCGTCTGAGAATCACTAGGCAGGGACTTCGCGCGGATCACAAACACAGGAGACACTTCGCCGCGGGTGTGGCACTTCCCTGACTCCCACTTCGACGGCGGCACACTTCGGACATTCCTGCATCGGCGCTGAATGCCATGGCGAAATGGGTGTAACACTGCGCCGTATTCCAGCACCACAGCCAACAAGCACTCAGAACTCGGATGACTCATCACAGACCCGAGTAAGAGGGAATTTTAATAACGATCAACGTTAATATCGATTGCGCTGTTGTAACATGGAAGTCGCATCCAGAAGTTGCAACCAGTGTCGAGCTAGACTGTTGTTCCCAAGTTCCCTAGTTTGATTCCCGGCCGGAACATGGATTTTTTGATCCGGAAATCGATGGCACGCATGTCGTGTGATTATAAAGAATGTAAATGATCCCTTGGCAACTATATGGGCTCTGTCGGCAAAATTGAATCAGAAGCATCCAAAGACAGCTCATACTTGTGCACTACGAACTAGCAGCACCAATACCGGACGAAGAGCTTAAGTAATGGAGTCCTTTCCATTCAGTGCCACAAAAAGAGTGCAACGTACCACGTTACTAAAAACATTAGTACACGTACAACATTAAAATAGTAATTAAACGATATTATTTTTAAATAAATTTCCCCGGAAATTTGTTTCTTATATGAAACCATAATACTCTATTACTAGCTTAGAATTAAAACTTTGAGATTAAACCGTTATGATCAAACCATTAGGAATAAACCGTTATGATTAAACAGCTAAGATTAAACCGATAGGATAAAATTGGTAAGATAAAACCGTTAGAATTTAACGTTTCACTCACTAAATTGTCTAAAATTAAACCGTACGAAACATTATTCAAGATTATTTTCATTTATTGAGTTTTCATGGTTTACAGTCTTGCTTTTGGGAGGTGCTATTACAGAAGAGTAAATCTATCTTAAAATCAATACGAACTGGCTATAACATTAATTCTAGCGATAACTTTACAAGCATTGATCATAAACCTATAAATCGGAAATATCCTTCAACATACTATAATAGTCTTTATCTTCTGGAAGTGACTGTCTGCTACTGATCTTGGCTCGTGTTTCTTATAAACAAAACTGGGGTTTTATAGTTTCCTACCCTAAACTTGCCGGTTCTTGGAATCACACACGACTTGTTTATACGCATACGTACTCGCATTCACACTCTTGTATTCACCAGCTCAGCCGATTGTTGCTCGGCGGAGCACAGTTACTCCATTACAAGCGCTATGCTGCACTTTGGTTTATTCTCAATACACAAATTCACAATGAACTAAACCTCCCTACAATCAATGATTTTATTAAAAATTATAGTCTTAATTTTTTTAATACTTTTCCTTCATTACACCATGCACAGATTTTTAATCTTGGTGAAACTTATCCCTTTCCTGGTAGAATTAATTCTAAATTTCCTAAAGATAAATTTCATCCTCAGTAATTTTATTTATTTTCTCTTCTTTTCCGTGTTTCTTAGCCTTATGCATTTGTCTAATTCTTAAAAATTTTCCCTCATAAATCCTCTTCAAGAGGTAACTGTTAGTGTTCAAAACGACTGTCCACTTATTGTAAATTTCAATACCCTGAAAGACAAATTGTCGAACAGGAAGTAATAATTAAAAAAAAAAACAGGCGCTGTGAGTGTCGTCTCTGCGGTTGGCGGGGCGCTCCGGGCGGCCTTTTCCTTCACGGCACGGGGCGGAGAGGGACGGCAATCGGACGCCAGGAATGGTAGGTGCGCGGGCCGGGTACTCGGACTCTAGCAGGTCCTCGCTGGCAATGTGGGGTAGTAGCACGTGGCGCTACCCGAGATTGCCTCGTTCGTAATGTTTAAAGGCGGCTCCACACATCCGTTATTCGGCGAGTAGTGAGCAACTGCTCTCCGAATGCCGAGTAGTGTGGACGGGCCGCTTGCTATTTGCCGAGTGACGAACATTCGATGCTCACCTTACCCGTCGCGTGTCGGTAGTTTGGACACATCAAAGGAAGCGAACCTTTGCCGAGCACACCAGCTGTTCAGGATTGGGCGAGCGGTAGCTAGCTACTCGGCGAATGCCGAATGTGGGGAACCGCCTGTATGTGCGTCTATATCCTCGCCTCGAGATGATTTCTCTCGGGGTGGACCATCTGCGCGCTAGCATCTATCCACAGCCCCCGCAGGTGCACAAGTACGCCATTGCGCTGGAATCCGAATCCTGTCGGAAAGAACCTCCCCACTTAAGCCTGGGTAGAGCCATCCAGCCAGCTCCGAGCTACTGGCTTTCCGGGCTAGCACGGAAGTCGAATTAAACGCCACTGACAATGCGCTGGGGCAAGTCCCTCCGCAACAACCAGTGAGTGCCAACTGGGGAACACCCGGACTAAGGCGCGGATGTCTCCGGGTGCCCAACCTGTCTTCTCTCTGCCTCAACTAGGAAGTCACGTGAGTAGTGCGTAAATCTAGGCAACCAGACTGGGAGATCCATGCTCCCCATCGGGCTTTGATGTGTGAGATTGGGACGAAACCCACATTCAATCCTCCGAAAAGTCAGTGACAAACCAGCTTCTGAGCTCCATTATAGTCCGCGCTGGCACAAATGTGTTAAAACTCGGCGACAATAATAGTTTGAATACAACAATAGTTTTTTGAATTTCCCGCCGAAAGTTAATCTCTTAAAGAGTCGCGTCGGTGTTCATGTATCACTTGCCAACCACTGTCTCTTATCTCAAAAGCAAGTAAATAAATAAATTAATGAAAGGTGTTGTCCAGTATCAAATACAGTATGTTGAGGCTTAAGATCTTTTCGCTAGCATAGCTATCATCAGAGCTACCTTGCAGCGTCTGGGCGGAAAACTAAAATTCCGCTTCTTAAGCCTCAATATACTATATTTGATACTGAACAACACCTTTCATTTATTTATTATTAGAAGGTACCTACATCACCAGCAATTCTATTAATAACTCAACAGGAGGTGTTGCGCGGCCAGTAGTGTTGGAGTATTGACTGCGAACCTGTATCTGCGCGACCCAAAACCAATGCCTTCCATCATATTCCTATATTCTTTGCATCGTGGACTCTTCCCGTAAATTATTACATTATGTGTTTACACGTCAACTAAAAAAAGATCCTTGTAGCAGTTTGCAAATAACAGGTAGAAAAACTAGAGGGGTTCTACAGATAAGAATTTGCAAGGTTTACAATCATTTATGTTGCTTTTTGTACACTTATTAGTAGATTTTATATATGTGAAAGAGAACAGTTTTATTTTAAACGTAATCTTAACCTCCCAAGACGGATTCTGCACTTTACTCATGAAGAGATGTAATAATGCCCAAAAATTGCTAAATGCTGATTCGAATTTTACATTTACCAACCTTTTTAAACGAAATCTATTTTCGCTTTTCCTCATTAACCAACACTTTACTCGATTACTATTATTATTACTCAATACAACACAGTCAGTTGGAACTTGCGAGAAATATCTTTCCAGCAAATAACTAAAAAAAATTAATTCCATTTGTAGACGAATTACAATCCATTTCCGTTTCCTTTTTAAAGAAAAATGTTTACAAATGCAAAATCTGTGATGCTTAGCGAGTAGCTTGCAGTTACTTTTGCTTCCTTCGGTTTAGTTAGTTCCATTGCCAACGTGGCCAGATCACAGCCGAAAATCAATGCGCGAATATCACTGCCCAAATCTCAACACACCGCACAGGAAATAGCATCATCAGGGGATAATACCGCATCCCTATTGATGTAGCGTCATCCCTCATCTCGAACCTTCCCCAGCCACTAACGCTCCCCTCGGCAGCAATCGGCGAATCGCATTTATCATCCGCCCCCACCTCATTACTCAAAGAGGAGGGCGATCTCATTTATGAGGTCAAACCCTCCCTCTGCTCTAAAGTTTTGCGGTCATCAAACCACACGTGTAAGGTGTGCAATAAAACGACCAGTGTCCAGAGGCTAGACCAAACGCGAGGTGGGTATGTGCTACATTAATTCCAGGGAGCAGGAACACGAATGGCACGAGCGATTGATTGTTTTGTTTCTGTACCGGTCAGCTGATGTTGTAATTACACCCGTAAGTCTAGTGTATGATGTAGGTGGGATGTGGCGGTGCTTTCCCTCGCAGACGTACGTGGGTTTTCCTGTCCTCCGGGCATCGCCCCACCGATGCACGAATTTAATGTTAGAGGTTGCTAAACCAGCATTAAAACACCGATGTTCAAAAACATGGATGTTTTTATTTTGATCATTGATATTTGGCAACATAGTTGATCTGTTGTCGATGTCGCATAACTAACTCCATATGGAACAAGATTAAGCTCCGGGAATGTGTGGTATTGTAGTGCATATAAGCATAAGTTTGTGTGTAAAGGGTAGAGGGGGTACGAAGACGAGTATCAGTTAGTTAAGGTACTCTGGCATTCGCCAATCAGAGCAGCAGACCGCTAGAATTCTTCTGCGGACAGTGGCTGAATTCGAACTCTATACAGCTAACGGCAACACTCCGCAACTGTCGGGGCACGAACACTGGAACCACTCGGTCAGTGACGCTGCGGTGACAGCAGCTGTTGCCTTTAGGCACTCCATCCGGGAGAGTCATCAATTTCTTCTACTTCTTCTTTTTCCTTAAAATAATAATAATAATTATTATTATTATTAATATAATAATTATTATTATTATTCATACATTTTACACACGTAAATATATATATATATATATATATATATATATATATATATATAGGTACATGTATGAGGCAAATTCCGAGACCGTGAGACCGATCTCCATGAAAGCTGGCACTTCTACATTTTTTTCACCCAGAAGGTTTATGTGCTATTAATTCTGTTGTAACTCCACTACACGGCCCTGTAGAACAAAACTAAATATTCACATCAAATGCAACCCGCAACACTAGGTAACATTTTGAATTTATATCATTATAACTCCTAAACTATGCGTTCTAGGGCATTAAAAACTAAAGTTTTGAGGCCAAAGGCCTCAAAGACCCGTTTCTGCAGAATCTATAGAATGAGACTTTCATGAACATTCTATTACATTTTTGCTGGTCCGGCGCTTCTCGATATTACCTCACCAGCTCAGACATGTGCAGTATCTGCAACTAAATGTAAATGAGAGGGAGTCAGAGACGAAGTCACACTGAGACTGTCAGACTGAGACATGGTCAGAGAGAAACGGAGAGGCAAAGATAGAGAGAGAGGGGGAAGGACAAAGAGAAAGGGAGAAGGAAGGAGAAAGAGGGAGATGAAGGGCAAAACAACGTCTGCCGGGTTCCGCTAGCATATAAGTATATGTATACACGTATATTGCACATTCATCACCATGTAATTAAATTGTGGCCGTTCTGGATGGAAGGACACAGTATGTCAATCTCCTATCTCTGTAAGGGGGCTCGTCACCGCGGTTGGCATGCTCGCGCACCGGATGCGCGGGAACCCCGAGGTCTGCTCTACAGCATCTAGGGCCGTCCAAAACCCTACCACCGGAAATATTTCTATGTATTCCTAAGAAGCATGATAAATGTTCTATACCATAAATTACGTAACGCAAAATTAGAGTATTTTGGATAAACCCTACGGGGATATTTTGGATAACCCCGTAACGTGCGCTTGAAACCCCCCTAAATGATTACGTAACGGTTGCTGCATCATCCCTCCCCATCTACGAGAAGTAAAAGTAAATTATATCACAGTAAAAACAATTTCAATTTATTTTGTCTTTCATATTAAAATATGTAACAATTAAAGTCGGAATTGGTTGGCGATACTAACGGCATCTAACAATAAGATTGGGAACAATCTTTGGTAGAAGGAAGGACGCGTAGTGGTGAGAATTTCTGACAACAAACATTGCACACGCTGTCGTAGATAAACATTGGCGAGAGTCTACGGCGCCAGTTTAATTGGATTGTAGAATATTCGATAGGTCAGTTTTCAACATTTTATTCCTAAACTTACAATCAATATACTATTGATAAATACATCAATATGTTGTAACAATTTATACACAATAACTTTCTAATTTATTTATGATTAAAAATAATTAGTTCATATTTTAATGTTTTGTTTTGAGGTTGAAAAAAATTATTTCAAAAATATTGAAAAGATTAAAAACGTAATATCTCAGCCTAGCGTAACCCCAAACTATCACCCCCTACCCTTAAGTAACGCAGCATAACGCCCTCCCCCTCTGTACCATTATGTTGTTTATTGGACGATCCCCTAGGAGTTGCGTTGGACAACACCAGCTCCATTACCTGAGTTGGACATCGCCACAGTCGTAATCAAAGTTCTAGTTGTCGGCTGCCCAGATCGATCGTTATCGTGGTTTCCATTAATCAATTGTAAGCGAATATCAGACCGGTAGCTCAAATAATAGGCCAGGGATTCATCCCCCTCACGCCTTTTCCATCCTTAGCTGATTCTTAATTGCACCAATAAAAGTCTGCAATGTTTCTATCTGAACTTATGCACCATTGAATTCAGAGAGTAAGTCCGAGAAAAAAAGGAAGAAAAAGCACGCAACATAGTAAATGTTTCGAAAATTTACTATCATAGTATAAGTCTTTTTGATCTAACTATGAGAAACTGGGAACTATCATGAAGCTGATGTGGAATGCTAAATAAATAAAGTTTTAATGTAAGTAATGAATTGCATTGAATCCGAGACTAAAGATATGTTTTAATGCTGTAAATCAAATATCACTAATAGAAACATAAGGGAACTGTATTGAAATTACGTGATATTTCAATATCCAAAACATACTAGTTAAATTTTATTTCAATGAGGATTTAAAATTCTAATGAATATCGCTCCACATTTCATTACAGCACACGTGCAATTGAAATTTCACAACTGCAATATTTTAGCGGAAAGAAATATAAAATGTATCCAGAAGGGAATCTAGCCATTTTCACTGCAGCCGGTACGTATTCAGGAGGCGGTAGCAGCAGTATCGCTGACGGTAGCAGTACTATCGCTGACGGTAGCAGCAATATGGCTGACGGTGGCAGCAGTGTAGCTGACGGTCACGACAGAAATCCTCAGGTCAACCACTCTCTGAAGGTGAGAGAAATCATTTTAAATCTGAAAAAAATAATTTGTACCTAGATTTGTCAGCAAATACAGTACACGTGAAAAATGCCCTTTCCATTACATCATTTTTTTCGCATTTAACATAATATAGAAAAGGAGTTCTGGTAGGCAGGTGGAAGCAAGTTCTTCACTTCATTATTGAGAGTCACTGCTCCAACAAAAGAGATACGATGCATAAAGATCTCCAAAACAAGTCGTCGAAAAGAAAGTGTCTTAGGCCACTTGGACTTCCTACCAGCAGAAAAACTGTAAAAGCTCGTCCCCGATCGATACCTACAATCCAATCTTGAAAGGTGCCCCGACGTCTCTTACAGGTAAATAACGGAGAACAGCACGAAAAAGGGAAGACGAAAATCTGATAAAGTAAATTGGGCAAGGGCCTGCCGTCGACAACGTACCCAATTTTCCAAAGGCGGAGAAATACATGACTATATCAAGGGGCAACTTCTATACACGAGTATTACTAAGTATGAAAATATAAACAAAACTGCTAAGACACAAAGGCGGATCCAGGGGGGCCGTGTGGGTCTCGCTGTCCCCCAACAGGCGAAGGGTTTTCGTTTGTTACCTTACTTTACATGGAAAAATTAATTGAAATATTTATTTATATTAAAATTATGTAATTATTTAAAAAATAATATTGTATAGTATCATATTCACACTATAAAAATAATATTCAATATAATAAATATGTTTATTATTTAAAAGAAATGTATGATGCCTCCCCCCTCAAAAATGATTGGCTGGATCCGCCCCGGTGACAGATCTTAAAAGCACGAGAATGATAAAAACATGTGATCATGAAGTCGACTGTGAATAACTACGTCAGCTCATCCAGAGAAAGAGAACATCAGTCTTGATTATTGAGATTAAAGAAACTATTGGACAGTTATGAAACACATAACAGATTTAAATGATGTTTGTTGAAATATTGTGCTTGAGAAAATATACAGTTTTTTAATGATCAAATACATAGAAATGTAAGATCATTTACGGTTTCCAGTAAAATATAAATGAGATCTTCGAAACCAGTGGTAAATTTTCTCCATGAATGATAATATTCGAGAATCGAAAACAGTGTGAATGTGGATATTCTGAAGGTCTTATTGTATCGATAAATTCAAATACGTTAATTCAAGAGAGAGCGTACAGACTTATAAGCTCAAGAAAAATGAGTTCCTCTTATACATTCCCCTAGTATGGACGAAAGGAAAGCGCGAAAACAACTAATCAGACCAGTCGGCCTTCATAATCGCAACCAGTCACTGGTCGACTTCGACCTTCACTTCCGAAAAAATGATCACAGGCGGCACTCGAACCCAGGACCTCCCGTTCCACTAAGTTTCGTTGTTGTGACATCGCTATTACATCTGGTTCCCTGTGTTATTAGGATCCTCAAACAGCAATTCACACTTGCTGTGGCGCTTCAATCTACGGGAAAGGCTTAAGCTGAAGGAAGAAACAGAACATCGTAGGCTAGAGGCTCTTCGTGAGTGTTTGTCTCAGACGCCTGCCCTGTGTACGGCGCGTCGCCGGCTGCTTCTGCGCTCGTCAGCCGCCCGGCCGCCCGCCCGCGCGCGCGCGCAGCTTTTCTGCGCCTCATTCGCGCGCGGCGTCGCCGGCGGTGGCAGCGTCTTTGTGCGACGCCAGGCTCCGTCACCGCCTTCGCCCGCCCGCGCGCAGCCTTTGCGAGCGCCCCGATGGCGTGCCCACGGGCGCGGGATACGCTCGCAAGCGCCTCCCGCGCTTACGCCCCACACCACACGCCTTCCATCCGCCCCTCCCCCCCCCGCCCTTCCAGACTACTCCAATTCCTTTCCATCCCTCTCCGCCTCTCGTTCTCCCTACATCTCTCTCCCTCTCTCCGTCTCTCTCCCTCTCTCTCCGTCTCTCTCCCTCTCTCTCCGTCTCTCTCCCTCTCTCTCCGTCTCTCTCCCTCTCTCTCCGTCTCTCTCCCTCTCTCTCCGTCTCTCTCCCTCTCTCTCCCTCTCTCTCCGTCTCTCTCCCTCTCTCTCCGACTCTCTCCCTCTCTCTCCGACTCTCTCCCTCTCTCTCCGACTCTCTCCCTCTCTCTCCGACTCTCTCCCTCTCTCTCCGAACTCTCTCCCTCTCTCTCCGACTCTCTCCCTCTCTCTCCGACTCTCTCCCTCTCTCTCCGACTCTCTCCCTCTCTCTCCGACTCTCTCCCTCTCTCTCCGACTCTCTCCCTCTCTCTCCGACTCTCTCCCTCTCTCTCCCTCTCTCTCCCTCTCTCTCCGACTCTCTCCGACTCTCTCCCTCTCTCTCCCTCTCTCTCCCTCTCTCTCCGACTCTCTCCCCCTCTCTCCCCTCTCTCTCTCTCCCTCCTCTCTCCCTCTCTCTCCGACTCTCTCCCTCTCTCTCCGACTCTCTCCCTCTCTCTCCGACTCTCTCCCTCTCTCTCCGACTCTCTCCTCTCTCTCCGACTCTCTCCGACTCTCTCCCTCTCTCTCCGACTCTCTCCCTCTCTCTCCGACTCTCTCCCTCTCTCTCCGACTCTCTCCCTCTCTCTCTCCGACTCTCTCCCTCTCTCTCCGACTCTCTCCCTCTCTCTCTCCGACTCTCTCCCTCTCTCTCTCCGACTCTCTCCCTCTCTCTCTCCGACTCTCTCCCTCTCTCCTCCGACTCTCTCCCTCTCTCTCTCCGACTCTCTCCCTCTCTCCTCTCCGACTCTCTCCCTCTCTCTCTCCGACTCTCTCCCTCTCTCTCTCCGACTCTCTCCCTCTCTCTCTCCGACTCTCTCCCTCTCTCTCTCCGACTCTCTCCCTCTCCGACTCTCTCCCTCTCCGACTCTCTCCCTCTCCGACTCTCTCCCTCTCCGACTCTCTCCCTCTCCGACTCTCTCCCTCTCCGACTCTCTCCCTCTCCGACTCTCTCCCTCTCCGACTCTCTCCCTCTCCGACTCTCTCCCTCTCCGACTCTCTCCCTCTCCGACTCTCTCCCTCTCCGACTCTCTCCCTCTCCGACTCTCTCCCTCTCCGACTCTCTCCCTCTCCGACTCTCTCCCTCTCCGTCTCTCTCCCTCTCCGTCTCCGTCACTTTCTGCTCTTCTCTCTCCGTCTCTCTTTCTTGATCCTTCTCACTCATTCATTCGCTCTCTTTCCATTTCTGTGACAAATGTTAAATCGCTATTGTGAGTTCAAGTCGTGAATTTTTAATAGCTTAAAGCCGAGATGCAGAGCACAATTCTAATATTGTCAAATTAACGAGAGGCCTACCGGTCTCTGGTAAATCCACTCTTTAGTCCATCCTTCGCCTCCGTGTGACCTACTCTCTCAACAGAAATCCCAACGATCTCTGACGCCCTCGGAGGTCGGACCTACCCTGTCCTCAGCGCACAGCAGAAGGGGCGCATCTTGCCAGCGATCTCCTCAGGCGCCGACAGCGGCGCTTGAGGGAATTACCCGCTTGTTTCTTTGCCCCTGTAGTCTACCCGAGGAGGAAAGAGACAGCAGAAAATTTCATTAGCAAGTGTTGCATTCAGGGAGATTGGAATTTAAAAATTAAAATAAGAAATGATTGAAAATAAATAAATAAAAAGGAGCAAAAAAACGAGGAAAATAAATAAAATAAAGCAACAAGACGAAGAAAAGAAAAGGAAAGTCTGTCCGCGCCAATTTCAGTGCACTTTGATAATTGAAAGTAAATGTAGCAAGGGTAATGAGCATATAATTTACCTTTAATAACGTATTCTACTATACGTCACCGTTTGTTAATTTAGCGTAAGATCTTCAGTGCGGGAAAACTGTCCTAATAGTCGCAGCTGCGCAGCCAGCTTCTCGATGTTGTTGTCGTCGTGTCTCACTAGTAAGAATTGCGGTGTGTTGGTGATAATGGTTATGATGGTGATAATAATGATAATGGAGGGTGAGATAGAAACTAATGCAATAAAGGTTGAGTAGGTGGAAGACACGAACGCAAAGAATCCGAAGGAAAAACTCTTGCAAATCCTTCACAGAGCAGATGAAGAGCGACTGCAGATACATGCGCACTCAGCAGAGCACTGCTCTGAGAGAAGCAATATCCGTGTACCCGTTCCGTGTTTTTGTATCATCCTTGATTTAAGACTAACTCTCGCATTTCTCACAATATTACTAAATCGTTTCTAAATCGCCTTGTAAACCCAAGTCCGCGTTCTCTGAATCTAGGTCGCCAAAATCCGTCAGAGATATAGGACCAGTCAGGATATGGAAAGACGAACAAGAGGTGAAACGAAGAAGACTGCGGAAAGGAGAAGAGGCGGTAGGAATAAATGGCGAGATGAATCAAAAGACGAGCAAGAAGAAAAATTAGAAATAAAAGAATTAAAACTGGACGAAGGTTTAGAACTGGAAGTAGAATTAGAAATGGAAAAGTGCTTGAAGCTGAAAAAGAAACCAAAAAAGGCAAAAAATTGGTAAAGGGCAGCCATGAAGTCAAAATGGAACGAAAGGAGAAAAACAAATCGCGATTAACCCAGGACCGCTAGTGGAGTTGAGCACCCTCCCCCGTATATTTTCGAGCGAGAGCTCCCTTCCGACGCTGCTTCCAGGAGCCCAAAGCCACTGCCGCAGGTCGCCGCTAAGCAGGTAAAGCCGGAAGAGGGAGGGCAGAGAGGGGAAGGGTAGAGGAAGAAACTTATAACGACGTTTCGCCAGGGGGCTTCGAGATTTTCTCCCTTCCTTCTCTTTTACTCGGGAAATTTTCCTCATATTGCAGTGAATGGGTGGGTGAGTTGGTGGCGTCCGTTTTCCAGCTTCCCAGCTAAATGAAATACGACGCGGAGTTGGCATTAGTGAGAAAACTGCAAGCAATACTTAACGCTTGTTGCTTCCTCTGTGGTCCTTCATGGGAAAACTTCATTGAAGAAAACAAGGATGATATGTTAAATGCGTAATTTAAGTGTAATTCCGTTTTTAAAAATATTATAAATAACCTAGGGCGACATCTCTTTCATTGTAAACAATTGAAATTATATTATGTTTACATTTTAGCAAAATTGCAGTTGTTATTGCACCATTGCTGGTGAACTAAAGTATCGATTTGTAATGAATATTAACATTCTGATAAAATGAAAGCGACAAACCAGCCAGTAATGTGTTAAGTTTTTGTGACATAATTACCGTTCAGCGACAGAAAAACAATTTAATAAAACAGCAGAGGAAATAATCACTCTAATAAAATGATGAATGATGGCATGATAAGAATTGTGACATTCACGCGGATACTTCGATCGGTTTCAATGTAGTACACTTGACGGAATGCGTTGCTATGTAGAATACTAATTTTCACTCACAAGGAAATTATTGTTTAAAGAATGAAGGTTGAACATTAGGCCGTGTAACCCGTTCAAAAACTTGCGATAAATAATGAAATTAAATGGCCCTTGAGTCTACTTTATTATTACATGTTTCGCTGTAATGCTTTTCGAAAACTTCTTAAAGCCTTCATCGCTTCCAAGATGAAACTAGTGGTGCTACAGAATGGCACAGTTAGTTTTCTATTTCCTTGGGTCTGGCCTAGCTATTCGGAATTGCCACATACTCGTGCCAACTGCCATCTATCGTCGCCCAAAGTACATTCTTTGACATTTCATTAATTTTTCGGTTTCTTAATGGTAGAAAGGAAATATTCATTTAAAAATATTAAATAACAGTAAAACCACGTCATAAATGGCAATTTTCATTGAAAAATTTGAAGCCGTTTTTTAAAAATAAGCGTTTTAAGCGCTACTAAAAATGCGAAATTTTAAGCTCTTTTTCACAGAAAAAATTTGAGTTTTCGAAAATCTTCATTTAAAGTCATTTGAAGCACATTAACTCACAAATACATAGTGTTTACAAATTGCTGGAAATGTGCATATTAAAGGTGTGGGAGATCTTTCAAAAAAATTACATTTCTCTAATATTTGCAAAAACAAAAAAATACCCCAAATTGAACTTTACGTCATATTAAAGAGTGCAATTAGCACTATCCGATCCAAAAGTTTGAAGAAAAAATTTGGAGCCATTTACGAGAAAATGGCGTTTGAGCGTTTCTGAAAATTCGGAATTTTGAGCTAGTTTTCAGAGAAAACGGTTGAGTTTTCGAAAAACTTTACTTGACATTATTTAAAGCACATGTACTCGTAAATATAGAGCCGAAAAAGTTTGGAGCCGCTTCTGAGAAAATTTTGAAAATGTTCGGGGGGCTTCATGTAAAGTACCCCCAAATTTTGAAGAAAGTTTTTCAAAATCGCGGCGTCTCGAGTGGACGCAGGTCGATCGGGGAATATTCATTTTGGAAGAAATCTCACGTATGGTTAAGGCGCTAGTGTTGTTCACAGACGGACGGACGGACGGACGGACGTTTTGAAAAAAAAAACACTTTTTCGGCATCAGGGGACCCCAAAACGTGTATTTCCGTTAAAATCTTGAAATCGATTTTCCGCAGAATTTCGTAACTCCCTACACGAATCCGTATATACGGGAAAGTAAAAAATAGATCGTTCAATCATCTGATCTTGAATGTCCGTTAATTCAAAAGTTGGTATGAGTGAAGGGTGAAAGCTCGCAATGTTAAAAGACAAAAACATGACGATCTGTATCTGGCTTACTCGGGTAGAATGGCCTGAAAAACACCAAACTTAGAAACAGTAATTGCATTATTTCTACTAGTAAAGTAAGAATTATTTTCTCTTAACAAGCCATTGAAATTTCAACATTGTTTTGTCCAAACACGCCTGACCCGACCATAAACCAGATCGGATGAAGTTATTCATGCCTAACAGCACGCTGTTATATCCTCCGATATTGGGTTACTCTCGTCATTCACAACCCAATCGATGGCTGCTGTTCCCTTCGTAATGTGTTGGTGAATACATCGGAAACCAGCAGAGTGCAATAGATAAGATAATCCGATAATCTCGTCCACCTTCGGTTCGGTGCGTCGCGATCCGTGTCTGCACATGGTTCACAACGAGCTTTAATGCATCTGAAGCTAATGACACCATTGCAACACCAGAGGAAGCTCCGAGATCTCGTCAAATTCGGGACGGCTCATCGACAGTTAGGTTTGGAGGAGAATCTTCAAAGAATCTCACCCACCTCTTCGGTTCTTCAAAATTCGAGCACAATTAATTCCTACTAGCACTTTTAATTTCTAGGAGCCCAATTATAATTCCTACTATTATCCTACCTTTCGTTTACTGAACACTGGTCCGCTCTGTATTACAACACAGCATAAATGGCTGGGGTGGCATTGTTCAAATGTATCTAAAATCTTTGAAATTACTACAAAAACGCAATATCAAAATGTTCTTATGTAAACCAACAGTTTACGTTATATTTTAATGAGCGTTTAAAGGGTTTAAAATTGGTATATACACTTATATATAATTTACTAATTTTATGTTATATTCATTAAATTATAACTAATTTATAAATAGTGGCTAATGAACACAGTACCGGATACAAGAGCTGACTTACTTTACATATATATCACACTTTACTAGTAAATTAATAAAATGTACTACAAGGAATGAAATTATATCTTTAATGAATAACTTCTTAATAACACAATTAAATATACCTCAAAATTGTTGTCTTATGCGTAGGTTAGACCTATCAGTAAATAAATCAGAGAAATTGCAAGAAACAAACATGGCATCTGATCAGCAAATAAATTGCCATCACCGCCCCCACCGCCGCTCCAACCACCACCTCCCCACTACAATCCATTACCAGCCACTGAGCATCCACCACCACCACCACCACCACCATCACCCACTATACCCCCACCACACTCCGCAACCACTAAATATAGCCCCACTACACACCGGTACCACCCACTTTATGCCCATCACACATCACTACTCACTACAAGTCACACTAAAATGTACTACCCTCACAAATCAACTACTAAACCCCCACTACACATCATCGCCCTATCCACTACACACCGCCCATACCACCACCAGCACCACAACTACCACCTCCATAACCATCGACATCACGAGAACAATCAAGAAACATATTGTTATTTTAATTTACGTTAAGCACAAGAAAGTTAAGAAATTTCGTATAATGTATTTACGAATACCCCAATTAACAAATTGTATCATTGCTTAGAAGCTTTTCTTTACCACGTCACGCAAACGTTCTGCAAATCCTGCGAGGTGGTGAGCGAACTCATTTCTCTCCAGGGAATTATTCTTACAAAGATAGATAAAACGAAACGAATTATTCGACTAACCGCTCTTTCGTTTTTGCTCTCTCGCGGACCAGATGTCGAAGGCACTAAAGCAGGAGCCCCTTTCAGCGAATATTTCACCCTGAGTTAGTTTTGTTTCAGAAAAGCAATATATCCGCCCAAAACGGCCAGGAAGACCTATCCTCCACTCACTATTCGACCGGCGCTGCGCGGCGCTGCAAGATGGAGTGTTGAAATAAATCGATTGTCGAAGAGCTCTCCATCACTGCAGTCGATGGTACGCGTTCTCTCGACCTGGGATGAGAACGATCTCTCCGTCGACCCTTCTTGGAGAAGGAGCGCTGGCGCTTGCCTGTCGGTGTGTACGTTTCACTCGCCGGCCCTCCCTTCACCGATTCGCCATTCGAGTTCTGCTTCCATCACCTGCTGCCCTTTCCCTTTAGCATGATTTACTCATCATTCTCTTCTCACCTGCTCCCCTCGTTGCCTTGCAGAATTTTGTCGGCCGCTCCCTCGCCCGCTCCCTCGCCCGCTTCCCGCCCGCTTCCCGCCCGCTTCCTCGCCCGCTTCTTCGCCCGCTTCTTCGCCCGCTTCTTCGCCCGCTTCTTCGCCCGCTCCCTCGCCCGCTCCCTCGCCCGCTTCCTCGCCCGCTCCCTCGCCCGCTTCCTCGCCCGCTTCCTCGCCCGCTCCCTCGCCCGCTTCCCGCCCGCTTCCTCGCCCCCTCCCTCGCCCGCTTCCCGCCCGCTTCCTCGCCCCCTCCCTCGCCCCCTCCCTCGCCCCCTCCCTCGCCCCCTCCCTCGCCCCCTCCCTCGCCCCCTCCCTCGCCCCCTCCCTCGCCCCCTCCCTCGCCCCCTCCCTCGCCCCCTCCCTCACCCCCTCCCTCACCCCCTCCCTCACCCCCTCCCTCGCTCGCTCGTTCCCTCACCCGCTCTTTCGTACGCTCTTTCGTACGCTCTCTGACTAAACTCAACTCTTTCATCCAATTTCGCTCAGTATTTGTTCAGATATTCCTCTCTTCAGGATCCTTTTCTTGAGTGCTCTTTGTATGTTCGGTTCACTGCGCGTTCCTCCAGTGCATTCCTACATAACTCAGCAGCATGCTCTCCTCACGAAAGGTTCAAAGTTTTCTCCTCCCTTTGTGATCTGCTTGCATCGATATCTACTTTTTTGTATTTTTTCAGTTCACAGTGTTGTTGTCCCCGCTGTCACCGGTTGTACTCGCCCTTTGTGACTGAAACGTCACCTTTTCGCCTGTCATGCTTCGCGAGCAACCGGCTTCTGTTTTCTACTCTTTGCGGGAACTCATAAAAAAAGTAACTAAATAAAAAATAAACAAATAAATAAATGTATAATTCAATTTTAACAGAACTCAGGTCAAAAATCCTACTCTTCAAAACTAGCATATTCTCTTCAAAAATAGTCTTCAAACGACCGCATTGAATACAAGAGATTCAATGAATTCATTGAATACAAGAGAATGTCACTCGTAGTATATTGTGTTACTATGTCATCAAACATACGAATTCCTTCAGCAATAGACAAAGATTTGAATAAAAATTGGATTAAAAGTTATTATTATTACGAAATTGTGAATGTCTATTTAGATAAAGTTCTTTTTAGTTCAGCGAATGGAACGTGAGGTGTAAAATTGTAATTACACTTATTATTAGGGGGCAGATTTTGATGACCTAAAACATTGCCAAAAATTATCAGTAAAATGCTCTTAAAATGTTTTAAAAATGCCCTAAAAACAATGAAAAATGACGTAAAAAGTTGTTGGAACTGTCATTAATGGAATCGGGGCTTCTTCCTTTTGTTCAAGTGAACTCAGCTTGCAAACGTTTGGTTTGGGCTGTTTTTTTAAAAGAAAATCTGTTCCTTTATTTATCGCGAAATCGGCCGAACTGACAATGGCACCCCCCTAGGCGTCTTAGATTATATAGTACTCACAACGGCTCACATTACAATATATGAGCGAAGAAATCGAATAGATTATTCAGGAATTCTGTGGAGAACTTTGCTCCATCTCGTAAATATTGTTGGAAGCAGGTACCATTAAAATGATATTAAAATCGATTAAATCACCAAAATATGCTTTAAAAAATGACTTTCAAAGGTAAAAAAATGACATATTAGTTTAAATTGACGAAAAATGCAAAAAAGACACTTAAAAATGGGGCATTTCGTTTTATCATAACATAAAATGAATTTCTATACTAAACGACGTTGTTTTAAAGCTAAAAGACAAAAAATGGCATTTCATTATAATCCACCCCCTACTTATTATGTATTTCGCATTCATATTTACCTACATTTTTGCATGCATACTTTATTAAGTATTATGTACAAGGAGAAAGATTTTCTTTTAGGGTGGTTTACTTTCTCATGATACTCTCAAAATATTTTTCCAGTGAGTAATAACAGTGGTGGTTGACCCCGAGTGATTAAAGTTCACTCATTTCTCTCAGAAGCCCTAAGTTATTCATCATCATATTCTCTTTCATGCCGGTTTTTTTTTCATGGAACTCTCATAAAAATCAATAAAGAAGAAAATCAATACATACATTAAGTGTTCAATACTAACAGAATGTAGGCCAAAAGACTGGTGCTTCCATATCATCCACGCGTTGTGGAGTCATACTTTATTCATGTACTGGACAAACCACCAAAACACAAAAAATAGCTTAAAAACTGGGCTTCTGTCCAATTTTGTCAAAAGATGTATCGAATATGAAAAATCGTTGACAGAAAAAGATCCAGAAATCTCAATATTTCATGGCGTCCATTTTGATTATTCTTCGTTTTCAAAACCGTTAACAGACTTTTCACCCATTACATATTTTCTTATCATGTGTACAATTTTCACTAGACTTCGTCTATGAAAGTCCATGGTAAGGAACCACACTGCAAGAAATTTCTCACATTTAATGCGCTAATCCATTTCAAAGAATTCTAGTAAAACGTTACAAGGAAGAAAATAAAACTAAAATTTCCTTGCATTTTAAAAACTATTTTGCGACCAATAGGAAGTCTTGTTGTATTTCTTTACTAAAAAATAGATTTTACACAAAAATCTAAATTTTAACATTTTAAAGCACGATTCTTTTCTTGTTTTAAATGGAAGATGACCATTGTATTACGTTCAGACGACAGTATACTTCGCCCATTTTGTCAACTTCTCATAACATACTTATCAGTAGAGGAGCGGATTTTATTTAAATGTCTTTTTTTTTCTTTTCACTTAAGAACAACGCCGTTTAGTATAGACATTTTTATGTTATGACAAAAGTACATGACTTATTTGTATACGTCATTTTTTGCATTTTTCGTCTATTTCAACTAATAAGTCACTTTCCGTATCTTTTTCCGTAATTTTTAATGTATTATTCGCGGGTTTCATCAATTTTAATATTATTTTAATTGTACTTGCTTCAAATAATGTTTACGAGTTGCAACAAATGTTTTTCACAGAATACCTGAGCAACCTTTTCTGTTTCTTTGCTCAGAAATTGAAATGTCAGCCGTTGTCCTTGTACTTTTACCAGGATTTTAATGAAGATACCATGTATCAGAATGAAGACATCCTGTTATGCTTAAATACCAGGATTGTATGTCTATTGTAACAGATGTACGATTTAAGATTCGTACAATATTTTTATTCAATAATTTAAAACTAACACCAATACTCCAATGATGTTGGTAAAAACAACGCCATAAAAACATTACGGGTGACATAGGAAGGTCTTTTTCTAGCACATGTTAGAGTAGAAAAACGTAGTCTTCCATTTAATTTATCGCTATAAAATGAATCAATATCTAGTAAAATTTAACGGTCTTCCTGTTCGCGTTAAAAACATAAATGTCGCCTAATAAACATAATTGAGTTGTGTGAACAATTTCATAAATTAAATCAATTGACATTGATACCACGAACTGTAGTGAGAGTACCAGGAGTTTTGAAGGTTGGTACTGGGAAATGCATTTAATCATCTGGCAACGCTGAAGAAGCCCGGATTACATCAGTAACATACCCAACAGATTGAGTTGTTCATCTGAACTATTTTTGATTACACATTTTACGCTATTTTTCTCTGCTTTTAGAGAATTTTAAAAAAATTTTAAGAGTATTTTATCGATCATTTTTGGCAATGTTTTAGGTCATCAAAATCTGTCTTCTACTCATCAGGCTTTACACTCACTAAATATTTTCTCGCAAGCTGTTGAAAAAGTTTTAAATGCTTTTTTCCTCGATCAGTCGCCACCGATGTTGAGGTAGTTTAATGAAACACTAATACCGCATTTAAGGCATTCAAATTTCAATGTGAATAATTTAGTGAAGCATAACAAACGAAGGAAGTAATAACCTTTTTCTTACACCTCAAAACCTCATTTCCTTTGCAGCAGAATGCGTGTGTTGGCTGATACCCAGTTTCACGACGTCCATGTGAACAGAAATAATTACAATTCACAACAAAGGACGTCAATTTTCTACCTCACATCTCACACACATTTTTTTAAAGCGATTTCCTCTGATATTTTAACGGATGGCGCAATTTCATACCGCCACACAACACGTGAAACTCCGTCTCATATGCAAAGCGAAACTTCATCTCGTATATGAGCGCAAAAGCGAGAGACAGAGAGGGAAAGAGGAGGTAACAGCAAGAGAGAGAGGCAAAATCCCTTTCAACGGAACAGACCAACCCCAGTAAATACACAGAATTTCCAAGTGGTCTCTTTGTCAAGCGCTCTCCTTCCGCACTCTGATGATCGTTCGACACGGCGATGACACTCCACGAAAGAGGAGCCCGCAGCCACCCATAGCCAGTGCGAAACATTCCGCTGGCACATTCAATTATAGCGCAGTTTAATTTTCTGGACTAATTTTCAATTATAAACAGTGACAGAACCTGCTAGTAGAACGTCATTCACTCATCGACGTGTTTTTTTTTAAACTAAAAAACATAAAAGGGTATTGCGTTAATATAAAATTCTGTCAAAAGTTGGAGTACTATTGATTACTATCTCTGGAAATAATTACTGGACTTCCATGCGCGTGTATCATTAATTTAGTTTACAGCGCAGTAAAATATAATTCACAGAATGATTAGTATTTTCAACGTGCGTCACACATCCAAAGACTTTGACTCAAGAAAAAAATAATTTGGAAAGTTGATTTACGTTGCCTTGCAGAATGTCGTATTGGGAAGGTACTAAAAGCAATAAAATGTAACTATTATGATTCACTAAGTGATGAAAATTCCGCGAAATATTTTGTAGCACACAAGTTCTTTCAGTCATTGAACTGCCAGATATCAGTAAGTAAGCTGCGTTTTGCCCTACTAAGTATTATACTGAATTGTTAAATCGACATAACGCATCCAAACAGGGGAACAAAAAGTCATTCTCAAGGGTCGGTGTCCATTAAGGATTTTAAAAGTTTGGCGTTCGTTAAGGGTCAAAACGAATTACCTGTTGCTGAAAAGATGTGCGAGTACTCCTATTCTTATAAGGGTATTAATTAAGTAAATGTTTGTTTTAAAAAGGTGGTAATAAGAAAAGTATTTAACGACTCAAGGTCGATATTACAAGTAACGGAGTTGGTACGTTATAGACCTCGGCTACTGCCTCTGCTTACAAACTTCAACTGGGTCTACTTTTTGCTCGAAATTGGCCTAATGACAATAATTATAACACGTTCATTCAACAACAGTTGAGATTCCATTCCTTTCATTTCGAATGAAATTCTGGAACTTGCTGTAGCGTCACGTGTGTTCCACTTTCCAAAAACTCTGCAATGCCAGAAATGCTATCTCATTACTTTTAGGTCACACGTGCACACGTGATGCAGAGAAAACATCCAGAATGAAAACAATGAGTCCTCGGTAACAAGAACATCGACATCTCGAATGTTTTGAATAATCGAACTCTGTTCCTTATCAGTCATTCTCTTTCCTATACACTGAATTCCTGGTACCTACAGCGTTGGTATGTAGAAATATCTAATCTAGTTTTTCGCGTCAAGTTTCGACATATTCAGCTTTCTCTAAAGTAGATACTACTGCATTCGCCAGTCACTTGAAAATATTGCAGCGCACGATGCAGGCCCGGGGAAAGGATCAGATGACCCCTGCCCAAGTTTGCCGGATTGGGAAATTTTGTTCCCGAAAAGGGGATTTTTTTCCTTCTGGGAAAAGAATAGGGAGCATAAAGAAACGGGGAAATGTTTAGGGATTGTTTGGGAGATTAATTTCATCTCGAGCCGAGATAGAAATTTTGTTTTCTCAATTAGTAAGAATACAAAAGAAATGATACACATTATTCACTCTCATTTTTATGTACCAAAAAGCAAAAATAAATGACAGGCCTAGTCAAAGGTAAATATGAGAAAAATAAGATAGAACAGCTGGAGGAACGATGATTCCTTGATTTGAATTATTTGAGTTTAAGGGGACAGCCAACGAATTCGCGTGGGATAGCACTTGTCGTTGGTCCATAATTTGGAGAATATTTTTCGTTTCAAAGTTGGGGAATTTTGTTTCACCGGATAGATTGAGTAAATTTTGTAGACGTGATGGGAAAACAGCTTTCAGTACATCTTGTATCGCTGCTCCTGCCACAACACACGCGCACAAGCGACAAAACTACTGCTTTCAGATTCCGCGTCTTTAGCAGCCCTCACAATGTAAGATATATAGGTGTGTTCACTTCCAGTCTAAAACTGAAGCTTATGTGAGGCTCGTGCACACAGTTATCGCATATAAGCGCTGCGATCTTTGGGTCTCATTTGGGCAAGGTTGTGATTGGTCGTGATCCTATTCGACAGCTCTGTGGCCAGCTGATTTCTAATTTCAAGTCAGTGATTTGTTGTTTCGCGGTAAAATTTGTAAAGCCTAGAGCGAACAGTTACGAAAATGGTTAGGAAATGTTTTGTAAAACTGTGTAATAGGCACAGTTTAAGATGTCATCTTAAGAGGATATCTTACGCCGTGACCCAAACCGATTTTGCGCACTATACGGACAAGCGAGGAACTAGCTTCAAACTGGATTCAAAAAATTCAGAAAAAAGGCGGCTAGTTGACACACCTATATATCTCACACCGTGGCAGCCCTTCACGTTTCACCTGCCACAGAATGCTAATTTACAACTCATTCACAGAGACCACCGAATGGAACACTTTGATTCATCTAGCGTTTTCAAACCGCGCCGCGACACAACGGTATCCAGTACGGGCGCAAGCTGAAGCGGCGCGAGGCTGTGAATATTGGCTTTATACGAAAAATGTTTGCCAGAATTCTGCTATCAAATAACCGAGAATTCTATTAATGTTTATATTCGTCAGTACTTATGAATATTTTCTTACTAAATTTTCCCTTGTATAAACATCTTTGCTAAATGACAGGAATATGATAGTCAATTGCAAATTCTTTCCTTGTTTTCGTTTTCTTTTATGTTGTTAAATCATTCAGTTATTTATTTTATTTAGCTATTATGTGAAGTAAACTAACAAGTCCCTATAAGTCCTCGATTACGAACGGACAGTCGAGAACATAAGTCTGTTAAACCTTCTAAACTGAACGTAGAAAGTTCATGCTTTCATATAACTCTTTAAGTATACAGAATTACAAGATCTGTTTATTTAGAGTCTGCTTTTTAAAATTTTACTCTCATTTGAGAATTAGAAATCGGACTGATATATTATTTCACTTTAATGAATCATTTCTTTGCCATAAAGAGAAAACGGGGAGTAATCTAGCTAAATTTGTGACAATAACTGCCAATAACTTCTCTCAAAGACTGTCATAGTCCAGTACAGCCATTCCGTAGTATTTGACAACCCTCACTTTTAAACCTCGCACCAATTTCTCTGGGCGCAGTGCTCGCGAGCTATAGTAAGCTTGTTACCACGTTCGGCGAACTTGACAAGCCAGATCTAGAGAGCTCATGTCTCTCAACTTCTGTCGCAGGCGATTCTACTTGTGCAGACGGAGCGGAAGTGCCGCCTTCTAGCGGAGGCCGCGCTCCGTCTGAAGCGAAGAAGAAGTCGCGGGAACCTGTCGTGCACCTCCCTCTCGCTCGAGGCACAGAAGGGTTCCTCCTGCTAAAGGGGCCCTCCGGCCGCCGGCCCACTCATTCTGATCGCCCCGCCCCGCCCCCACGCCCTCGCCTCTGCCTCCAGAGCCGTAACCGTTCGCTTTAAGGGCGACGCGGCAGCCGCGACGCCGAACGCTCCAATATTGACTGTAACGCGCGCGCGAGGGCCCGCCGACAAGTCTCGCCAGCCGTATAATGGAATAACTCGGGCGCCGATGGCGCGGCGCGGCGGGGCGGGGCGTTGCGGGGCGGGGCGGGGCGGGACGGGGCGGGGCGGGGCGGAATGGTAGGGTGGCTGGCTGCATCGGGGCGAAGCAGTATGATGCGAGAGCTTGGCACTGAATGGGAATGGCACTGACGGAAAGGCGATACTGAGGGGATGATGGAACGCAAGAGAGGGACGGGTTGGAAGCAGGGCAGAGCGGCCAGCGAACATGTTGAAATGCGGAACGTCCCAGGACAGGGAACGGGACGGATCAGGTTATGGGACGGGACGGAACCGAACGAGACGAGACGGGATGGGACGGAATGGAACTGAACAGGACGAGACGAGACAGGTCGTTTGCGCGTGCGAGACGGGACGGGGAGCGAGTCGAAACGAGGAGTGGGAAGAAGCGGAGAGGGGAACAGGTCGGGGAACGGGTCAGGATGGAGAGCGGGACGGGTGGGGGGACGCGTCGAAACGGGAAGGAGGAACGGGTCGGGGACGAGTCGGGTGACGGGTCGAAACGCGAAGGAGGAACGGATCGGGACGAGTCGGGTGACGGGTCGAGACGGGAAGGAGGAACGGGTCGGGACGAGTCGGGTGACGCGTCGAAACGGGAAGGAGGAACGGGTCGGGACAAGTCGGGTGACGGGTCGAAACGGGAAAGAGGAACGGGTCGGGACGAGTCGGGTGACGGGTCGAAACGGGAAGGAGGAACGGATCGGGACGAGTCGGGTGACGGGTCGAGACGGGAAGGAGGAACGGGTCGGGACGAGTCGGGTGACGCGTCGAAACGGGGAAGGGGAATGAGTCGGGGCGGCGAACGGGTAGGAGCGGGTCAGGACGTGAGATGGAGCGGGGCTGGTGAGAGCGCGAGCGGAAGTGGAGGAGTGGGGGAAACGAGACGGAAAGGGCGGGGGCGGGGCGGGCAACTCCCTGCGGGCGCAGCGAGGAGGGCCCGCGCTCCGCAGCGTGTCAATATTTACAGGCCGCTACTGCGGCTGCTGAATGCACAATTGGTCGCCGCGCCGGGCCGCTCGCAAAGGCCTGGCGCCGGAGGGAGGCGGCGGGCGGGCAGAGAAAGGGGGAGGGGAGGGAGGCTAAGGCGGGGAGGGGAGGGGGCGGTGACGACGACGGCTGAGGCTGCGGCCGGAGTGATGCGGGTGCGAGAATATAGCGTGGTCGCCCCCCCCTCCCTCAAACGATATCGCAATAGCAACACCCCGGCACAATGCACTGTGTTGAGGACGTTGCCATACTGCAAAGATGAAACAGCAGCATCGAAGAAGGAGAGGTGTGAAGAGTGTAAAGAAAAATAAATGGTGCATCCATGAAAGGTCTGGCGAAGGAAAAGAAAGTCCGCACAGAAAGTTTTTCAGGAAGCAGTATACAAATGAAACTGTGGATTCCGTTTTGGTGAAGAGATCGTAATTATATATTACATGTAAAAATACTTGTTTCAATTCATTAGTAAAAACATGCGATTTTAGTCTTCTCTCATTAGCCGTTTTGCGGAACATCGAAATTAAGTTAATTTCTGTAGGATTCAAAGATTCCGTACCACGACAATAATGGTTTGGTTGTAAAGTATCTCTTATTGGGTTTTTATTTTATTGAAAATAAATAAGTATTTCTACTCCGCAATATTTTGCAATTTTGCAGTGAGTAAGTGTAGCGTTTCAAACTTCACTCTCGTCATTACAATCAAAACCATGTCTAGAAATGACACAGAATACTACATCCACAAATCCACAACTATTACTGACACAAAGACACTGACTTACGCGATAGACCTAAACCACAGTAGTTAAATCGAAAGCACAATAACTAAAACAAAACTTCAAAAAGTAAATCAATTTACAATGCTGTGATTGCAGAAAAGGACCTGTTTTTTTCACAACCTTACATACTGCCTTCGAGATGATGAATAATACACTTCCTCTTTGCTTCTTCCGGGCGCTAAACAATTCCATAATCTACAGTTAACCATAGAGAGGTAGCGATTGCCGGAGTTACGTTAGAGGTGGCGCGGGGTCATTTTTGACCCCTTTAAGTTATTTCTTAAGAAAATTATATTTAGCAAGAAATAAGTGCGAAATTAGTTAATTTAATAATAATCAATCATCTATAAAGTCGTATTAACTTATTGCACTATTTTAAACAAACATGCAAATGAGGAATTGAAACAAATAAAAGGGTGAAATTATCATTTATCTTTCATTTTATGTAGCGACTCCATTTACATTTTCCCGAATTTTTCAACGACAAAGATATCAAAAAATTCAGTAAGTTTCATTTTCTAACATTGTCTCACATATTAACCAACAATTTATTGAAAATGCTTAAAAGCCAGTCAACACAACTTAAGTACAAAAAGTACGAAATTTAAGATGTTTGTATTGATTTCACAAATATTTATTAATGAATTATTACATATAAAATTTTCAAAAATCTTTCAGATCAAAGCTAAAGAATGTGGTGAAAGGTATGTGAAATTTAAAGCTTCTGACTCGAAAAATTAGGCAACTGCAGCTAAGCAAGGATACGTGGGGTCACAAGAGACCCCGCGCCACCTCTCTCGGGTTAAACCCATGTTGAATTCACAAATAATCAATTACTACCTGCGGCTTCCTTTACAGCTTAACAAAGTAATAGATTCCTAATATTTCACGAACCATCTAACATTAAAAAAATATTGTGAACTTACAGACTGTTCTAATCTATATATAGTTGGCACTGAATGGTATACTTAGCGGAAGGAGAAAGTTGAATTAAACTACGAATCAACCTATACAAATACATGTGCCGCAAATACACATTATATTACCAATATTTCATTCATTCAGGTGGCTGCAGAGCAAACGGTCCAGTTGTAATTGGAATATTTATAGGAAATAAATTAAGACATGCGGTTAATTTATTTAATGATATATAGTTTTGTATGGCTACATTATATGCAAACTTCAACTTATTTAAATTTGTTACGGAACCTAATTGTAAAAAGAGTTTTATTTCTTAAAAACGAATGAATCGGGGAAATAAATAAAAGTCAAAGTTAATGTGAATTGTCGTAAAAAATTAGGGGTATTGATCCAGAATTTAAAGTTTTTTATTAGCTATAAGATTGTTTATTTTGAAATTTAAAAAAGCATTTACAAATATTGAAACAAAAATAGTTTAACCACTGTTCATGTAGCATTATTTAAGAGGAGACCAACTGAAACAGCCAGAAAAAGACGAGTCTTACACACACAGTGGAATTAAAACAGTTTCCTCAACTCTTTCTATGAAGTTGTTGAACCTGATTAATAAGTTCCTTTCTGTGCAACGTCCCTATCTATGTAACTTTAAAAAAGATTATTCTTTTGTAACTAAAGGTATTGTTAAGCAATGAGCAGGCATGAATACAGTCCTTTCAAAACGTAACTAGGGAAAGATATCTTCACAGCTCTAGACAATACCATTATTTTTAACTTTTGTACTCATTGTCATTTTTGCTTTGTCCAGAGATCGTCTCTTTCAATGAAGTCGCTTCTCTTGCTCTATTAATTTCAATTGCAAACAATTTTGAAATAGAATTTAGGACAACTCATAGTTTATCAATTACCGCAAAGAATTGTAAAGTATCGTTGAACGTTTGATCTACACGCTCCATTATCTGACTGCATTTAACACATCCCAGCCTCCAGAAAGTATAGTCGAAGAAGAGAACTCCAGAGAAGCCAAAGCGTAAGGTAAAAGGTGAGGTAAGAGTACACATAAGTTATGAAACAAATGAAGGGATGATTTATTCCACAAGAGACGTTGAAAAGAGTATTTCGATAGCTTGATAAAGTGGATGAAGTCGGAAAATCGACCGGGAGAGATGGCTCAGTGCATCAACCTGATGTCACTGCAGTCCCTCTGACCGGGAGGTCCTAGGTTCGAGTCCCGACGGCGGCAGGATTTTCGACACTAGCTTGTCAGCTAGGTCGAATTCAGTCGCTGTCTCGAGGAGAATTCTAGCGGCCGGCTGCTCTGATCGGTAGTTTTCCGTGGTTTCTCCGATCAACACCAGGCGAATGCCGGAGCAGTACCCTAACAAAGGGGCCACGGACCGCGCGCGATCTTTCCTTCCTCATCCTTGTCCTATCCTCTCCCTCTTACACAAACACATACACTAACATGCACTACACTACCACACATGCCGGGAGACCGGTCGGGAGCTTACAACTTCTCCCGGCAGGGGCGGTGCCCCGCTGGTGGGAGATACTTGGTTGAGGGAAAACCCCGCTAGTCGACGGTAGGTCGGCGCCAGATCTCGCCATCCAGCGGGGAAAAGATCATCGCCACCTCCCGGGGGGAAAACACGCACTACACTTACGGGACTAATGACCTGAGCAGTTGACGCGCCTGGAAACATCAATCAATCGGAATCAATCGGAAAATCGTAAATAGCTACGGACACCATCTTGCAATAAATATAAAGGCTCTAACTGGATAAGAGGGGTTTCCGGTCTTAGTTTGCAATTCGACTCTCATTTTTCCCTCATGTTTGTATACAGAAAGTATTATTATTTTCAAAATATGAGACTAAAATGTCTTCATGGTAAGTGCTTGCAGCGAAAAAAACAGTTTTTCATGTTTACAGTTAAGAAAATAATCATTTTATGGCATTTATTTTATTTCTTTGCTTCTGATTTGAACTTTGCCAATATAATTGATTAAAAAATTGACTTATAGATGCCTTTCAGCTCATAAATAAAGTAATAAGTTGACTAAAATAATTTTTTTGTTAAAAATGTTAACCAAACATTTATTTTTTTAATAAAAATTCGCCTAATTCATAAACTTCCAGAAGGAGTTTCAGATAGTGCTACTTATGAAATGTAGACAATTTTATATGCTTTTGAGTGCTCCAACCGGCAAAAGTTCAGGACTTGATTTACGACCTGGCTGGTCACTGAAGAACAAGGGGAAGGGTCCCGTCAGGATATCAAGGGGATGGAACGTAGGTATCAGTGTAAGTGGAACGTGAACATGATGGCGGACTTTTGCTGGATCCTACATCGTCAAACACCTAAAGGGTCATATTCTCCGAAGCGCACATGAAGTTTCACAGCGCACAGGTGAAAATAACATATTTTCACAAAAATTACAATTAAATATGCATCAATGTTTACTCTGGCAAGCTTATATCCGTACGAAACAATGTATTTGGTAATGTCAATAACTTGTAAATGAATAAAAACTGTCAACCGATTCTGTTTGACATCGTTATAACTACTATATTATGTGAACCACGTACACCGAAGGTATACGTCCACAACGCCGGCACAGAACGCCTAGCGCAATCGTAGGCAGACGAGACGCGTCGCGATCGATTCGGAAAATCGGTGCCGACTATTGCCTGGACGGAGCGAGCGAACACTTATCTGCGAGTCGCCGAGCCGTTAGGAGGAAGCGAACGGAGAACGCAGCCGCTGCGCTACCTAACGCGAAGTCATCGCACTTCTACACAAAAAAATACTACGCCAGCTCAATAGAGGTAAGCGATGTTTGTGATGTATTGTGATAAAAAACCTCTATTAATCTAAAACGAGAAGAGAGCGCGTGGCGAAGGAAATAAGAATGTGATTGCGATGATAGATTCGTAGGCCAATGACGTGGCTGCTTATTCGCCCGGTTTCTTTCGGCTTTTTCTCCCGTCTCCGACCACGCAGTTGCAATTTCCAGATGTCTATCCTGTTCATTTTTCTATCCTCTTCCCTTTCCAACCACCCTCCCTCCCCCCACATTATCAGGTCTCCCAGTATCGCTCCATTCCCTCTCCGCCAATCGCGGGCCACCTGCCCTCCTCCCATTGGTCGCCGCTGCGACCTATCAGCTCCCGCACCCCGTCCTATATCTATGCGACACACTAGCCTCTCGGCAGCAGTATACCTCTGAAGAAAGCCACAGCAAGATGGCCGAAACGTCAGCGAAACCGACTGAGACGCGGCTCATCCCGGACAGCCAAGAACATGATTGCGATGATATTATATCACGTAATGGCGCCACGTGGCTACAAGTATGAATAGTATGCATGGAGGGAAGAATAACAAGTTTTATCAACTTTTCAGCTTTTTATATGTCCTGCTAAGAACGATCCTGCGACTGAGGAGCAGAATTAGTAAAGCGAGCCAAGGCCGAACGAAATCAAACCAACAGCTGTGCGGAGTACGACATGAGACGCCGCGACCCACCGGCTGGATGCAAGGTCACGCTGCTGCCAGAATAACCAGGAAAGTCGAACGAATTTTGTTCATAATTTTTGTATAAAACGTTTTGCCAACTCCCAGCTAAATCTGCGGTGAGTTAGGTTACCTATTGGATCATTTCATGTTATTTTAGGCAGACAATAGAATTTGTTAATGAGAGCATCAGCTTCAAATTAGAAAGAAAAAGTATCTTAAGTTTTTTTTTCTAGTTTTCACCTCGTTAACAAAATCAGTATAATAAGAGGGTCAAGGTGCAAAAGAAATCGTATTTTTTCGTTTCTCCCATTTTTCGATTCTTTGTAACAGTGCACTGCACGGTAGTAAGTCGATTAATGTAGGAAGAGATGTTTCTTTCATTTGACAAGATAGTAGGTCTAAAGTTTTTCTTTGTCGCTTTAAGCACGCACAAGTATAATACTGTGGTGTTATAACCTGTCATATCGTGACAAATTCATATCCTGTGGGAAGTCACGGACAGTTGATTACAAAGAGTTCAAAACCATTTATTCTGTGGATGTGTATTGGTATTAGTGTTATATTCTGTAACTGTGTTTTTTGTTTCTCTAAATAATTATATTGTTAGTTTGTTATGCATACAAGGTGTTTCTCTTCTGTTGATCATAAATCTGAGAGTAGCCCAGTTCCCACCAGCAAGAATTTTTTTGCAACCCTGAATAACCAGGGATCCTTTCCTCCTAAAATCGAGAATAAGATCCCGTTAGAAGGTTTCAATTTAGAGATTGAATTTGAGATTGAATTTGAGATTGAAAAAAAATCTATTCGTAATAGAGAAAAACTGACCTCGCTTTCAGTTTCAGCACATCAAAAAACATACAGATCAGATGATATTATCAAATCAAATTTCGAAAAGTTTACTTTTGTAGACCTGTGTTGTTTTATTGGTCTGTGTATCTGAGGAGGCGGAATTATTTGTCCGTGGTACGTTGTACCTGCAAATGTTTTTCACTGCAAAGAGAAGTTACATAATGATAAGTCATGTTACACCATATCCTGAAGAGGTTGACTCGATGACTAGACAATTGTTTTTACTTTTGTTACTGCTCCCGCATTTTCCACGGAAATCAAACGAAACAGCATGCGTAAAATAATCCAAAATTCTTTTTAAGAATTTATAATTTAGATATTTTTTAATAACATTTTATAACATTTTTGGTGACAGCATACACACAAACAAATGAGAAAAAAAACTGAACGAAGCTTCATTTTTTTAATTCTCGAAAATTCGTATAATAATTATATGACTGTTGCTTTTGGACACGTCTAAAATCACATTCAAACTAAAAAATATGGAATTTCGGAAGTGTCACTGGAAATAAATTCCATGCTATTCGGCTTGCGGCACTTTGCCTATTGCGTTCATAAGCTCCAAATAATCGGCGCGATATCGCGGCATTCACGCCATTCAGAGAACAAATGAACGAGATGACAATTACAGTAAGCTCACTAAATTAGTGGCATTTCAACGAGAATGAGAGGTATGCGTTATTAGAATGTGACAGTGTAGTAGTACGTGTAGTAAATACGCAAGTTTGAATTCCAATATTCGCTTTTATGAGCTTCGTGATATAGTGGTTATTCCATAATGTCATTTCTTCGTACCTTCATATTATTATACAGTAGTATAAACGTTTTCTTCTCCGGGAATCATGTAAGCAGATTTCTGCATTCATTATTGACATATTTAGTAACGAAATAATTACTTCCAATTCCGGTGTTTTCTACTTGTATGTTCGAAATGAACTGCATGTTAAATCACCGCAATGAAAATTACTTACAAACGCAAAACTTGCGTAGGACGTTTTCATATTATTTTTTACTCGTAGACATATATATGGATTTATTACTGTTAACGGGAATACGTAAAGAGCCTCTCACATTTCTTAACATATTACACCTTATTTACAGAACATACAAATAATATAAAAAATAGAAACATAAAGCTTGTTTAAACTAGCAAATTTGGAAATTTCTGGCTACTTTAACGACACTCAGAACTACGCAAAAAATGGCGAATGTGCTAATGTGTAGGCAACTAATCAATACAAAGTGGATGATGTTGAAATACACTGAAAATGGCTAATATCCTAACTGTTGATAACTGATCAATATAAAGGGAATGATTCTGCAATACACGCAAAATTGCGAATGTGTTAACGTGTAGATAGCTGATCAATACAAAGTGAATGATAGTGGAATACACTGAAAATTGGGAATATGCAAACGAATAGATAACCGCTTCAAATGAAATGGTACTGATGCTGGAATACACTTAAAACGGCAAATGTGCGTGCTAATGTGTAGATGGCGTGCTAATGTGTACAAAATGAACGATGCGGGAATGCACTCAAAATGGCGAATATGCTAACGTGTAGAGAACCGCTCAATACAAAGGAAATTATGCTGGAATACACTAAAAATGGCGAATCTGCTAATGGGTGGATTTCTAATCAATACAAAGGGAATGGTTCTGGACCACTGGCGACATGAGTGGCAGGGAGAACGAGCGAACTGTGACGAAAACTGCCGTGTTGCCCACACGTTCCACACAGGGCGACTGGTGTTTGAACACCTACAGGATGAAACCTTATCATTCTGTCGTTGCACCACGTGTCTCTAGAACAACAAAGACATCTTTATTATGATCTTTCGTCATTAGCATTCTTGACCGTACCTGATACAAATTGTTCCTGATAATATGGTTATAATGATGGTCAAAAAGCAATTAAAAAAGAGTCTGAGGAAGAATCCAGAGGAGACCCCTTGGGTTGCCTGAAATTTGAATGCGGGTACCTCCAGGTGGAATATGAGCTGTCTGGCCACTGTCCGTGTCGTCCCAAAACCACGAGGTTACACGCTACGCGAATGACAAGTACGAAACATGAAAACTGAGACCATGGAGGTTAAATCATCATCATAATCATAGATTGATGATTGAACTGTTGGTCCGTTCCGTCGTCAAGATTGTCCTTCCATCGTCTAATTGGTCTGCCCTTACTCCAGTTCCCGTTGGGGTAGTAGTTGTACAGGATTTTAGGCATTCAATCTTCCAACATTCTCATTAAATGATCACGCCAATTCTTCCTTAGTAGCTACGTCTGTTTTTTCGGTTAGGTTGAAGATCTATTATTCATTTCTGATGTCCCAATTTCTTTTATGGTCTACCGTTGAAGAGTCCACTGAAGGTCTAAGGAATCTCATTTCCGAGGATCCTGGTTTTCTCTTGTCTGCTCTATTGAGAATCCAATTTTCACATCCAGAAGTTATCATTACTATTGCCATTATTTTATAAAATTTCAGTTACGTGTCTCTACGTGCTTTCTGTCAGAGTATTTCCTATAGTTCCGCAAATTTTCTGAAATTTCTGATTTCTTACATTAATATAATTATTTTGACAGTATACAATATTGTGACAGAGATAGTTGAGTTTACATGCTCAACACTGTTACTAATATTTTACACCTTAGACGAGGTTAAACACCAAACTAATAATGTACGAAAGACTTTGGCAGTTCGGATGGTGCTGCTACCGGCAGACGTAATGCAACTGTGCAGGTTGTTGGTAGTCCATTCATACCCCATTAATTCTACACGAATCGACGGAGATTCATGAAGACACTTATAACGCCATCGGCGCATAAATAACTATTAGTTTATCGGATAAACTTTTTCTGGACCTGGTACAGAGATGGCATGTCTGGCATTCTGGGGCTGGCAAGAGGCAGTTACATAATATTAAGATATTTACTGACTTGTACGTAATATATATGTGTTTATTTTATCGGATAACCTTGCGTCTCCCATGCAGGTTGTTGGTAGTCCATGCATACACCATTCACTCTACATGAATCGAACCTCTACATGATTCAAACCTCGAAACTCTAAGGTGTAAAGCTAGCGCTTTGCTCGCAAGCCTACAACTCTTGCCCATTGACTTCGTTTTACCCCCGTTAAATCCCGCGTTGCCGAGGTTCACCATTCCGACCCATAAGCAACGGCGGTTCTCGCCCGTAACGGTCGTTTGGGTCGCCATCTTCCCCCCGACGCGCGGAAAGCCCCCGCGGTGGTCAATATTAGCTCAGGGCGTCATATCACGCATCCACGGACTTTCCCCCTCGCTGGCGCACGCACCTTCACGCTCGGGCCGCGCGTCCGCACGCGCTGGACACGCACATGGCCCCGCCGCACGCACGGTCGCACGCCCCCTACGCACGGAGGCGTCGGCCGCCGGCAACGAAACCCCAACAGGCCGGGGACGCGCGACCCGGCGCGGAGCGGGGCGAGGTGGAGCGGGGCGGGGCGGGGTAGAGAGGGGCGGGGCGGGGTAGAGAGGGGCGGGGCGGGGCGGGGCGGAGCGGGGTGGAGTGGGGCGGGGCGGGGCTGGGCGGGGCGGGGTAGAGAGGGGCGGGGCGAGGCGGGGTGGAGCGGGGCGGGGTGGAGTGGAGTGGCGTGGGGTGGAGCGGCGCGGGGTGAAGCGGAGCGGGGTGAAGCGGGGCGGGGTGAAGCGGGGCGGGGTGAAGCGGGGCGGGGTGGAACAGAGGGGGGCGGAGCGGAGCGGGGTGGGGCGGGGTGGAGCGGGGCGGGGCGGGGTAGAGAGGGGCGGGGCGGGGTGGGGCGGGGAGGGGTGGAGTGGCGTGGGTGGAGCGGAGCGGTGCGGGGCGGGTTGGAGCGGGGCAGGGCGGGGCGGAGTGGGGCGGGGCGGGACGGGACGGGGCGGGATGGAACGGGGCGGAGCGGAGCGGGGCGGAGCGGGGCGGAGCGGGGCGGGGCGGAGCGGGGCGGGGCGGGGCGGGGCGGGGTGGAGTGGGGTGAAGCGGGGCGGAGTGGGGCGCCGTGGGATGGAGCGGCGCGGGGTGAAGCGGGGCGGGGGGGAGCGGGGTGATGCGGGGCGGCGTGGAGCGGGGCGGGGCGGGGTGGGGCGACGTAGTTAGAGCTCGCCGCAACACGAAACAGCTCATGAAAGATTTGGGAGCGGAGGGCGTGCCGGTCGGCAGCCGCTACTCCAAAGGGCATTAAACATTTGAGGCCTCCAACGAACCGGCTTTGGTCAACACCGAAACAATTAAGCACTTAATTTTCGCGGAAATGAATTTCTGTCTCTTTCCCTTGTGCTAGGAGCTGGGTTATCCAGGGTTGTTCATTTCAACCGCATACACTTTTCACCGACGTCGTCCAGAAGCTGATAAGGCTATTTAGTGTTTCCGGGCGCGCCAGTTGCTATGGCCATTAGGTCCGTAAGTGTAATCTAGTTTACACGTCGAGAGGTGACCGTATTTCTCCCCGGCTGGCATATGAAATTGGGCACAGACAACTCAGCTCGTTTTGTGTGCAGGTTTCTCTCCAGGTATCTCCATTAGCAGAGCACAGTCTCAGAAGGATAAAAAAAACTCACGAATGTGGCGCACTAGAGTGTACGCAAGTGCGTGTATGTGTGTGGGTTTGTGTGTGTGTGGAGGGTTCGCCTGTGTGGGGGAGTGCGCGTGTGCGAAAGAAGAGGGACAAGGTCGAGGAAAGAAAAATCGCGCGCTGTTCGTGGCTCATTTGCTAAGCGATAATGACACGACGATACGCAAAGTCAAGAGAGAGAGAAAAGGAACGATGAATGAGGAAAGTCTTTTAACTCATTCTTTATGATGATGCTAGTGCCTACGACTACCTACAAAGGAGTCAATGATTTTGGTTAGCTTATTATGAAGATGCATGACACAGCAGTGGTAGAATAGGAGATAAGGACAACGAAAGGAACTTGAGAAAACCTGCAGTGAATCTACTTTGTACACGAGAAATTCGATATGGATGACTGGGATTTGAATCCTGATTCCAGTAAAGGAAGGAGAGCAGTCTAACTACTGAACCACTGTGCTCTACAGTAATTCACCGGTGGCTTACAGTTTTCTCCTCGTCTGCGTTGCTGACGGAGTTGTCAGCTTCTCAGGAGGTGGCGAGGCTTGTCACAGAACGAACATCTGACGTATCGTACTACCGCATTGCACTTGGCACTAACATAACATAGAGCCTCAAGAAGTTCTTGGCCTCGGTTATTATAGAAAGCATCTTCTTTGCAGGAAAGTGCTACTGTTAATTCCTCTTGTCTCTTCAAGGATCAAGAACGGAAATGAAATGTACCGTCTTTCAAATTCTTTTCTGATATGGCTGTCAAGATATGAAATACACAGAGTTGTAGACGTAAGTCTCTGAATTTCTCAAAAAAAAAACAAACAACAACATTATGTTAAATTCAGAATATACTACAGTACCGGCAGCGTATAAGCGATTCTCACAGTTCTCTCCACATGTTCTGTAGTACGTCACGTGACCTGCTCAGAAGCAATCAGCTTGCGAGGATTTGTTTACTTCCTCACAGCCAAGATTCGGAGTTGCCGATCATCTGACTGGCGCGAAGTCACGGAGGGGACAAGGTTAGTTCTGTGGCGAACGTTACGAAAGACATGTCGTCGCCTGTCGGTAAGTGTTAATGTTTTGACATTCCATTTATCTGTCATGTAGGTGGTGCCATGTGCGGAGTAATATGTGGCAACAGCGCTTCGAACTATCAGAGTCGCTTATACGCTGCCGATACCGTAGTGTTATGATCAACATTTTATGAAAGGTTGTTTTTCTTCAACACTTTAGTACATGATTTAAATCTGATAAAAGTAATTATTCATTTCAAAACAACAAAGTCTTGCCGACCGCATTTTTCCACCGTTTGAAGCGAGGCGGCCTCGGACGGAGGATCTAGCTGTAGCCGCTGCCCTGAGGGTTTAGTTAGCGAAGGCGGATCGCAATTTGGGCGCTAAAGCGTAGCCCGCAGCGCCGCGCCGCACTTCGGCGAACTTGAACTTGGCCGGCTATAAATAGCAGCGCTGCGCAGAGCGAGCGAGCGAGGGAGCGAGCGAGTGGCCCGGCGCTATCGCCGCAGCCAGCCTCAGCCGCCGCCTCCGCCCGCCGACGCAGCAGCGCCCGCGGCCACGGCGGCGCCGGCTCCGTTGCCACCGCAGACGCAGTGGGGCCGGCCCCCCGCTCGAAGGAAAAGGGCTCTTTCTCTGCCTCGGTGCTTGTTCGCCTTTTCTTCCTCCTCGTTTCCACAGTCTCTTTATTTCCTCTGAATTCTTCATCTTCCCCTCCTTTTCACCATTCCTTTCCTCCTTTCTCTCCTTCGTCTCCTCCTCCTTTATTTCCTTCATCTCGTCCTCCTTTCTCTCATTCATCTCGTCCTCCTTTCTTTCCTTCATCTCCTCCTCCTTTTCCTCCTTCCCTTCCTCCTTTTCCTCTTTCCCTTCCTCCTTTTTCTACATCTCCTCCATTCTCTTCTACATCTTCTTTCTCTCCATCTCCTCCTCCTTTCTCTCCATCTCCTCCTCCTTTCTCTCCATCTCCTCCTCCTTTCTCTCCATCTCCTCCTCCTTTCTCTCCATCTCCTCCTCCTTTCTCTCCATCTCCTCCTCCTTTCTCTCCATCTCCTCCTCCTTTCTCTCCATCTCCTCCTCCTTTCTCTCCATCTCCTCCTCCTTTCTCTCCATCTCCTCCTCCTTTCTCTCCATCTCCTCCTCCTTTCTCTCCATCTCCTCCTCCTTTCTCTCCATCTCCTCCTCCTTTCTCTCCATCTCCTCCTCCTTTCTCTCCATCTCCTCCTCCTTTCTCTCCATCTCCTCCTCCTTTCTCTCCATCTCCTCCTCCTTTCTCTCCATCTCCTCCTCCTTTTTCTCCTTCATCTCTTCCTACTTTTTCTTCTGTTGCTCCTATTTCTATTATCGCATTCTATGGTATAAATATAAACATTACGTAATCTTAAGATATTAAAAATCTTATAGTTGACGAAAGACAAACGACAAATACTTGTCTGATGTGCACACGGGGGTTGCTTTTATGTAGAAAACTCTAGCAACAAATATTATAGAACTGACGTTATCGTGGAAAGCAATGCTGTTCTGTCAAACTGCAGGCTGCCAGCGGAGGACACCTTGAGGATCTCCGTGATACTATTCAGCAGGATTTGGGAGAGGATCAAGGGTGACCGACCTAGGAGGTACGCGAATATCTTTGAGATCGCTTTCGCGTACTCACATATCAGGGAAAGGAGGGAGGAGCTATCTTATTAAGGCCAATATACACGGTACAGTTTTCGTGCAGATTCTTTATGCAGTCTAGACTTTACGCTTTCTGTATGACAAAATTATGAACATGCTTATAATTTTTCGTGTAGAAAGCATACAGTTTGATTTCAGCTCCTCCAGCGCCAGAATCTTGCACTAACGATAGTCAGCCCTGTTGATTTTGTGGTTAGGTGTGTCAGGGTGCGATTGTATGAAGTGATATATTGTGAAAAACTTCCTTTTCCCCAATTCTTGCCTTCCTATTTTTCTTCTCTTTGTTCCAAATGTTCAATTAATACACATGTACTTAATAAAGATTACAAAGCCTAGCGCACGCACAGAAATACCGCCTCTGAAAGTACTCGGTCAGCGCAATTCATTAGTTACCCGGTAGACCCTCTAGTGGAGTCCTGTGGCGATTCATGCAGAAAACGTGCAGACCGTGTAGGTGCGACTTTTGACCTTTATTCTTGTAGTTTGGGATCTTGAAGTTTCTGTACAAAAACTGTATGAGAATCTGCACGAAAACTGTACCGTGTATGTCGAGCTTTAAGAATGCTGAGAATTGGACGTAGAAAACGCGTTGGTATTTTATAAGTAGATAATTATGAACTTCAAACATTTCAGTGTTAACGTTTAAATAAAAAAACAGGAAGCAAAAGTAGAGCTTTGAGTTGTCCGTTACGGAGTGAGAGCTGCACGAATTGTCTCGTTAAATCGAGGGAGAGTCCACTGTTGCCTCGTTTTAACTACTTGGTCGTTAAACTGTGAATTTTTGCGACCACTGTGATTTTTATCATTAGAAATAACTATAAGGGAAACACTTAGGGCAACATGAACACACAAACATCCGCGCCAGAGGCGGGATTCAAATCTGCGAACCTTGTAGCTGAGGCAGCTACGGCCCTTTAGCTCTAGCGAACTCACCCATCCACACAGCCCACAGTGCTTTCAATATCCGCAGAGCTTGGTTTTGTCGTCGAAGACAACCTCGGTGGCCACCCACTCCAAATTTTTTGTGTACCAATCCGGAACACCTCTGTGAACCACCGCCTTTTGAAGTGACCAGACGCCTGTAACGTGTTCGATTGACTTCCACCGGTGTTACTTGCGCAACTTTTCTTGACCGATGGATTGAAAAAATGCGGGTAGAGTGGGAGTATTAGTTACGAAATCGGCCACTAGATTTTATGAAGCAATGCCAATCCCTGAAGAATAAATCATGCATTCGTAACTTTCTCCATAATTTGCGTTCTAGCTTTCTCAGGTCTTCGAGATATCTCTTGTGATGGATCTTCACCTGCTTTGGTCATTTCACGGAAAATCACGGACAAAATTCTCGTCTTTAGCAGAAAATAGTTTCTATTTCGCGCCAGTGAAGATGTGTTTGGAATGTTGTCATCAGTGCTCGCTGCGAGCTTTTGCCTTCAAGTGTTTGTTGTGGCAGAGAGCGGGAGGCAAGGCCATCGGTCAAGAAAAGTTGCGCGATTACAGTGCGTTTTTTCTAACTCTGCCTCTCGAGCCCCTATGGCCACGATGGAGTATCACACGGCATTTCGGGTCTTTCTCGGGTGTGCCGCTAGAAGTCGCATGGTTGCAGGCACTGCTTGATACAGTCGCGATCATGCGATACCTAGCGGCGCGACTGAGAGAGACGCGAAATACCGTGACAAATTCCATTGTGAAGTCGGGCCTTGAGAGGCAGAGTTATAAAAATCGCAGTGTAATACTTCCTCCGCCCAGGCCCACTGTGAGCGGCCGTTGGCGCTGACTGAAGCGCGATGTTTGCTCGCCGCCGGCGCGTTGGCGGGGCGCTCTCAGAAGCCCGCCCCCCCCCGCGCCAGGCCGCCCTTTCCCTTTGGTTCACGCCTGCATCCCCAGCCTCCGAAGCTTCCAAGACGTATGGAATGTGGTTCCCGAAAAGAATATTGTGATTTAAATGCCGAATTAAAAAGAACAACGAAATTTTTTACATTTTTAATTACATAAAAACGGTAATATTGATATTTATAGGCAGTAAAATTATTGTGGGTAAAATATCAATTTGGGGAACATGTGATATTAAAGAAAATATTTTAATAAATAACCTGATTTTCCCAATTTGACATTTTACTCACAATAATTTGACTGTTTATAAATATTAAAAGTCCATATTTACATAATTAAATTTAAATAATCAGACAGTCAGAACGTAAAGAAATGTTACATTTTTAATTTAAAAATTTAAACCAAAATATTTATCGACATTAATTATTCAGTTTTGTTACTAATTTAATAGAATTAAATTCTACTTTATGGTGTTAATTTTCCAATTATTTTATTTTTATATGTTTAGATATCACTTTGGTTGATTAAAAATTGTCTGCAAGAATTTCATAATTGTTTTAGTTTTTTTATATAGTTATGAAAAATAATTATTAATTTGAATAGAAACTCTATTTTATTTTTATTGTTATTACTAAAAGCACAAGTATTTTTTCCCATTTTAACTTTACGTGCGGTTCGCCAGGAGAGAAAGGGATGGGTTTACATCAAAAAAAGGAATTCTCCACGTATACAGATTTTAACTCCTGCAAATACACACGTGTGCATGTAGTGAACATGAAAAGAGGGTTTCTTGTATATTTGTGAGATTTTGTGTGTGAGCTCCAGAGAATCTGAGCCTGAGAAGCTTGTGCTCGCGAGAGCTTGTGCTCGCGAGAGCTTGTACCTGTGAGAGCTTGTGCTCGTGAGGGCATGGGCTAACTAGAGCTTGTGTCCATGAGAGCCTTTGAAGGGATTTGTGAAAGCTTGTGCTCGAGGGAGCTTATGTTTATGAGAGCATGTGCTCGTGGAAGCATGTGTTCCTGTGAGCTTCCGCCCGAGCGAGCAAATGCTCATGGGAACATGTGCTTGTGGGAACATGTGCTTGTGGGGACATGTGTTTGTGGGAACATGTGCTTGTGGGAACATGTGCTTGTGGGAACATGTGCTTGTGGGAACATGTGCTTGTGGGAACATGTGCTTGTGGGAACATGTGCTTGTGGGAACATGTGCTTGTGGGAACATGTGCTCCCTGGAAGCATGAGTTTTTTAGAGGAAATGTTAGTGGAAACTTGTATTCACGGGAGTTTGTGAAAGCAAGTTCTTGTGGGAGCATATGTTTATGAGAATTACTGCTCGTGGGAGCACGAGTTCATGGGAGTACGTGCTCTCGGAAGATTCGTTCGGGAGATCTTCTGCGGAGGAGAGCACACGTTCGTGGAAGCATGTGCCTCTGGGACCACGTGTTCGTGAGAGCATGTCCTCGCGTGATCAACGGCGTATGTGAACTGATATGAATTTGTACTCGTGTGCACGAAGATGTGAGTAAAAGATTGTGTATTAATATCCGCCTAAAGGGACTTCGAATTCCCACATAAGTCTACATTTAACAACGAAGTGCCTTGTATGTCAATGTTAGTATTAGAAGAAAATCGAATATTCCCACTGATCGGCTTAAAATTCTCTCGCATCAAGGACCCGCACACATTACTCTAACCATTAGTGTTACTTGGTTGCGTTGCCGAATGGTGCGCAACGTTTCGCCTTTCGCTAAGATTGACGGCTCCAACGATTACGTTTGCTCCCATAACCACGAAAGACAGGAATCGTAGTCGCTTACCTTATAATTGAACATCAAATCGTTGTGTGAAGGTGGTTGGTACTCACCTGGAACAAGAAAAATTGTTTATTATGTCTTTCAAATGAAGTCAGCTATAAATATAAAATTGATAAAATTTTGTGAGACATTAAATGAAACTTTTTAACACCACCTTTTTATAACAAAGTGCATATTGCTCATGAAATTGCAAACTATGTTAAACAACAATAACTAAATTTAATAGGAATCCTAAATAACTGTATAACCTTTTAGAGTTTCAAATTAGACTTTAATTTAAATTTATTGGGCGTCATTAGTTTCATACTTTTTCATTACAAAGAATAAAATTTGGTATTTGGTGATTTCTTTTTAAATTATGTGGCATACAATATTTTGCCTGAATATTACAAACCATTGGTACTATTCATTATTATTTTCCTGCTTAACTGCATAAAAACGTATTTTTGGAGTTTGCCATTTTGTAAGAAGGTTATTCTCAAACAATGCCTAAATCTCAATTACATAAATTATGTGGGTTACGACATTTTGCAATTTCGTTAGCGATGCGCCGATAACCGAAAACGAAATTTCAATTGACGGATCCTTAATTTTTTTTTGTTATGTAAATGTAGATGTGTGTAATGTACATCTGTATGCTTATGGTTATCACCAGGAAATTAGCCAATTTAAGCCAAATAATAGGTATTTATGCACCACGGGCGTTATAAGTGTTCTGATGATCTAGTGGTGACAAAAGGCTCGAGGGCTTTTGGTCGCGAAATCATTAGAACCAGTTAATGTCCGTGATACATAAATGATTTTATTTTTTACTTAATTTCAATTATTCATATTTATTTATTTGCTAATAAACTATAATAGTAGTTGACTCGCAATATTTCCTTCCCACATATCCTTTTAATAATTTCCTTCGCAAGAGAACACGTAGCAACGTGCAACTGTTTTCATATTTCCCTCGTCACCACGATTCTCTCGGTCCAGATAAGTTACGCAGTGAATATCGGGCCCCGCATCGAGAGCAATAACGTATCACTAAAACATAAAATATTATTATCGTTCTCAATCTTTTCTTCTAGGCGTATCAATTTTCACCACAGACTTCCCCAAGCCGTTCTCTTTAAGACGGGCGCCGCCGCTGTAACTGGGTCGCGCTCAGCAGCGGCAGCGGTCTAGGGCCGCCTCCACTCCATAAAACACGTATTAAACTAGCGCGCCGCCCGACGACGGGCCCGTTGACGGACACAAGAGAGCCACGCGCGCATGACGAGAATCGGGGCCGCCGCCCCCGCCACTCGCAAGAACTGCTGCGAAACTCCGCCAACAAGACCAGGGAGGCGGGCTAAGGTGACTCAGGGCATCAACTGATGTTCCTGCAATGCCTCTGAGCGAGAGGTCGTAGGGTTCCAGGTCGACGGTGGCGGATTTTCCACACTATACTTCGGTTTTTCTTTCTTGGCGCACGGGGGGTGTCAATAAAATGGAAAATCTCACGGTATTCCGCGTCGTTCTCGGTTGTGCCGCTAGGATTCGCATGATCGCGACTGTATCGAGCAGTCCTTTTCGATCATGCGACTCCTGGCGGCACAACGCAAACGACGCGAAATACCGTGAGATATTCCATTTTATTGACACACCCCCGTGCGCCAAGAAAGAAAAACCGAAGTATAGCTGGACAGCTACGTCGAATTCACCTTCGGCCTGGAGGAGAGTTCTAGCGTCCGGCTGCTATGATCGGAAGATTTTCGTCGTTTCCACGATCAACAACAGGCATACGGCGGAGCAGTACCCTAACAAACGGGTCATGGACCGCACGCAATCTTTCCTTCCCCTTCCTAGTCCCATCATTCTTACACACACTTGTCGGGAGCCCAATTGGAAGACACAGCTTGCCCGGCTGTGACGGGGACCCGGTGGAGGGAGATACCTGATTGGGGAAATTTCGCCGTAGGTCGGCTCCGGATCTCGCCAGTCAGCGGTGGAAGATGACTGCCACCTCCTGAGGAAAAACATGCACTACATCAACGGGACTGATAACCTTAGCAGTTCATTTGCCCGGAATCATCAATCAGTCATTCAACAAGGGCAGAGTGAGGACTGAGGAAGGGTATCAATCGTCATCATTTCTTTCACGTCCGCTGGTGGAAATCATCCCTTACAGAATTAATCCATTTTTAGATGCCTTCAGAGTTCTTCTCGCTTGAAACAATCCAGTGTTTAAGACACGCAGTGAATGAAAAACGTTATATTAAAAGATATCACATCATTCTTCATATCATTCCAGGAATCTGTGCAGAGAGTTTCCACCTTGTTGCACTACTTCAAATATATAGCACTTCCCAGTCGAATGGCTCCGTAACGTAACTGTTATTGGATTTTTATCACCGGAGGAAGAAGCAGGTGTAGCAGAAAAGCTTTATTGAACTTCCAGATGCAGGATTCCGCGATATGAAGCTTGATCACATTACGCGCAGGCTGACGGTCTCAAAGAAAGGCGACATGACTGATAATCGAGTATGAGAAACAGTTTTTCATCTCTCGCATGTGATATTGTTTGCGAGCATTGAAAACGGGATATAATGCCTGAAATATAAAGAACTGGCTGGAGCTGAGCGAATATTCCACATTTGACAAATCATTGTTTTCGAAGGGGAAAATCGTTGCATTCTGGAAGCTAACTCCGAACTGCCCCAGCCCCTGAACACGCATTACAGCATTATGGGCCCGGTAATGTGCCACAGTAATAGTAATTTAGGGTGTAAGGAAGTAAAATAAGATTTTATTCGCGAGTGTAAAATTTGGGCTCGAGGAGAATAGGAGCCGAGGGGACTAATTTTCACGAGCGAATAAAATCTTTTTACTCTCGCGTGACATACATTATTTTATCCTACTATACATTATTTTATCCTACATTTTTCAAAATTTCTTCTCATATTCAGGTATCATTTTAGCTTCAACTGTAGTCGCCATTTCAATGTTTGCTGTTTTGTTGCCAATGTAGGTAAACAAAACATCTTGTTCGTGAATGTGTTATACTTGGAAGTAGTGAATTAATACTTCTGACAGTGAAATTTAGCTTCCAGGATGGCTCATGGGCAGCGTGCTAGCTTCCCATGGTAATATGAGGAAAAAATAGAGTTGTAGCTTTCCTTTAAAATCGTCCCAGTTTCTGTAGCTGTGTGACGAAGAAAAGCTCAGGCAAGCGGATCTTGCTTGTTACGGTAAAAGAAAATACGTCATGTTCGCCACATGTCACTCTAAACCTCAAGTATGTGAATTGAACTAGGGCCAGGAGTGGGAGAAGCCGTTAGCTTGCCGGCAAAGTCGGACTATCGACCCAAAATGCCAAATACATACTGAAATTATTTTTAAATTTACAAGAGAATACAGTAACGTTTATATTGTCACGGACAAGGAGCTAAATCGTTTTAAACATCTCTAGTCAGTAAACATTTTTATATTGCTGATCGTTAATTATTATATTGTTAAGCGTTATTTATTCAATTGTTCATAATATCAAATAGTCAATTTACTTTTACATAGATTTCCATAATAATTGTTTGTCACCTAAGGAATGTGGAAACCCAGAAGACCTGAAACTCCACGAATATAATAGAAGTTTCTAGAACGAGTAAATTTTGTAGAACATGGCATTAGAAACATATCCAAACAAACGTCTACCACAGATTTAAAAAACGTGACCATTTGAAAATTTTCCAGATTTCAGAGACTTTAATAACAATCAGATTTATGCGTTTTGCTGTAAAATTTGAGCAAAACATTTTTTAATTGGAAATAAAGCTCACTGTCGTCTACCCTCCAAAACTGAAATAAACATATCAAAAATGATGGGCGACGAGTTCGCCAAGATACGTCCTCATATTTCCATTTTGGGAAAAATTGTGTATGGTTTAGAAATTAAATTCATTGACGAACAGACTCTTTGATTGACGGACGGACGGAAAGACGGATGGATTGTTGCACGGACGAATAAACGGATGACTGACGAGTGAACGAATAAACGCACAGGCTGTCGAGCGGACGAAGATATGAGTGTATTGATGCACTGATGAACAAACTTTGTGGGGACACTTTTTCGACGGCAGGGCCCCCAAAATGTGTATTTACGACAAAATGTCGATTTCAGTTTTTGGAGCACTATACACCTTTCTCTTATACTTCGTATATTACTATATGTATACTTACGTACACGATCAAGTAAAAACTGATCCTACTTCTACATGGATACAATAAATGTGCGTAAACATACATTAGATTATGTATTTGTTACTGCAAAAGTTAATTATCGCTATTAGTAACGCTGCAGAAGACATTGTGATTCAATCTGGACACGGTGTGAACTCGATCCAGCCAGCGGCTTATATGGTTGTAATAAATAATTTATAAACAAACCGACATCCAAAAGTGTTCCTAGTTTACATTTCACAATCTCTTCACAAATCGTACACTACAAGCTTTACAGCTTTTCGTAGAACACTGCTGTGGAAGAGAACGTTAAGCGCGTAAGTTACGACCTAAGTCTCGCAGTCTAGAATCGCACGCTCCAGTTTCGGCTGCTCCTAAATTGGGCTCCGCGGAAAACACCATTTCGTGCGATGCTGCTGTTTGAATGGTCTGTGTGAATTGTGCACCCATTACGCGCTTTGCCTTCAGCAACGGAAAAGAAAATTAACTACGGCGAAATTCTCACAAATTGCAGGATACTTCGTTACATATTTTACTAATTTCCTTTACCCTTTTTATTTGATACGTGTTCGATTATTCAAACGTCATGTCGAAAGCTTTGAACTTTATTTTATTTGTTTACATTCAAAGTGTAAATATTAGGGCAGAGTTCTTTACAAGAAGTGCTGAAAAATTATTTTGAACGTTAATCCATGTTCACAGAAAGTTACCAAATTATAAGCCTGAGAATTTGCTTCTATTTGCCAGAGAAAAATTGCAGATCGTTCTAATTCATTATAAAAGGTCGAAACACACTTAACTGAGTAAGTTTGCTTAAATATCTTTATAGCACATGAATTAAAATGTTCCAAGAACATTAATCGCGTTTTAAAATCAGGCTGAACCATTATTTTGGAAGTTGCTTCGCATCTGAAAGAACTTCAATGCAAGTTCAGTGAAAGTGTTTCTTGAATGTCACTGTAACTTTTCAATTCATCAATCACAGGCACCTTTTGAGATTGGAGAAGTAAGTGAAAAACTTCTGCCTCAGAACCAAGAATAACTTTGGATAACTTTCACGAAAACTTGTGAATGGAAGATGACAGGACTTGACATTTTCATGGAAATAAGTACAATACACACGGATTGACGTTTTTCTTTCACATTGCCAGAGACGTCCATGTAACATTTCAACTAGAGGAATTTAAAGGATTGATTTCCATCACTTTAAATAAAAGTAGAATATTAGTGATACAATAATTGTTCGGTCACTGAGTTGATATTAAATATCCTTTTCTTACAATTATTAGGGGGCTCCCTCAGAACTAGAGGCGTCCACGACAAAGTTGGAATTTGTACCTGAAGTTCCACGAGAAAATTTTCTTTCATTGCTAGGCGCCAAGGGATTCGCATCTTACATGCGCTGACAACGAAAGCCCACGAGTTTTTCAACGATATAACCTGTATATTCTTTAAAACGCGCTCCACAAACTTCTTAATACTGCACAATACAACAACGAAGGGGAAATTCCAAACTCTCACAAGTATTCTTTCTCCAACAACAAATCTGTCACTACGACAATTTTTTATCTTGCAAAGAATTTTTAATAAATTTAGCTCTCTTATGTACCAATCACACATTTTTCATAAACTTTCTAATTACTCGCATTAAATATATTTGAACACATAACAAACGATTTTGATTAAAAATTAAAGAATATTTGAGAAACTTAAAAATAAGACATTCACATATTCAAAAGATTTACTCTTGATATTTACAATGAAGTGAAAGTTGGCAATGCTTGAACTTATCACACTTCAAGTATACAATATTTACAATTTTATTCTGGAGATTTTAAATGATATGCAAATGCTTAAAACTTTGAACTGAACTAAAATTTTCGAAGTTATTTTCTTGTAATACATGAAAGAACCTCTTCTTAACAGCTAACGCAATGCTGATGTGTACATGTGTTTACACTCACTTTTCTAGTCTTTAGTTGGACACACTCTCTTACTGATCATCTTCAACATTAATACAACAGCGTATATATCGTCCCAGACTTTATAAACGAACATCAAAACGGAATACAGTATTCACCCCTCTTTTTTCGCATCTCTTATTTCGTATCCGCAATACTCACTTAAAAAATATTGTGGCCAGTTTTTAAAAAATACCGCTTTGTAATCATTGAATGTCAATGAAGATTAGAAACTCAGCTACTCAAAATCGTAAGCATCTTCAATAATTGAAAAATCTAAACATTTACGAGAATATTGGAGTACGAAATTATCTCTAAAGCATTTACGTTCAACTCTTTGTCATAATTATAGATGTTGTATATTATACAGAAAACGTAAGGAGGTCGATAAAAAAAGGCCGGGAATCTTTGCATTAGACAAAGTAAGGGCGTGACATCCAGTGCATCTAAAAATGAAATTCGCCGACTCTGTTTCTTACATTCAACCCCAATGCATGATTTTATGAACTTTCGAACGGATGGTCTTGGCGCAGTATCAAGACAAACCACACCACTCCCATATAGCTTCAAGGTATTCATATTTTGTTGCAAAGGTGGCTTATTACTTGTTCACATTTATGGAGGGCTTTGAATAGTAATAAAGAGACACTTCGACCGCAATCGATATATTAACATTTTAAAAAATCGAAAGTCTTGCTATTGCTGGTGTAGCTTTTCTTGTTACTTCCTCAAGCCCTTCGATTTCTTATACGCGAGTGCACACTCGTCCAGAAACTGCTTCGCACAGAAAACGTTCATTTTCTCCCGGAGACTCAGCACGAGATATCATACTCAGTCATCAAGACATTACACTACACTCAGATCGGTTTGGTTCAACAATTATTCAATTTAAATAAAATGCTTTTAGCATGAAAATATTAAATGTTTCGTATTTTCATTTCGTTCTAGTCTCCGCTTACATTTAAAATACACAAAAAAGTTTAATACGTTTTATAACCAGAGATAATAGAAGTCGCCGGTGCTGAAAAGAAAAGACATCACAAAAACTATGAGGAGAACTGTTTTCATGCTAGAGGAGCTGTTTTATTTCTCGAGCAATAACAAAGTGTTTTGCTCTATTTACCGTCTGTCTTGTAAATTCTCTTTGGACTTTTTATTGACAAAAATAGAATAGACCTTTCTTGCGTGTCGACAAAGTATGTTCAACGTTATATGTAGCAATGATTTAGATAAGAGATGGCTTGAAGAAACAAACATTTTTTCAGTATTCTCTACGGGACAGTTGCACATTATTATAGCTATGTCCTGCCCGGTGAAAGGAAATGTTAATGAAGTTTCTTTAATGATTCCATCATTCGAAAAAAAGTTCACATTTTTAAGCCTCTCGAACAACACTCCAAAATCGGGTTTATGAAACTCAGTCTTTTTGAAGAAGACTGTAAATCTCTTTTTTATTTTTTCGAAACAACAATATTTATTATTTAATATACTGACATTGGATACCCGTAAATTATTTTTATACTGCTCAGACATTGCAACGTATCAAAAAGATATTCCGGTTTTTAATGACGAAAAATTCAATGAAATGTTGAGAATATTCAATATTGACAAAGTTGGGAACACTATTATAATAAAAGAGCAGAACAAATATTGTACTGTGCAATCTCACTCGTCACTCACTTTGAAACCTTCGGATTTCAGCGTCAAATTCGTCGCTTTTGAGATACTCATTCTTCCTGGACTACACACAATATTCTTTGATGAAATTAACAGTGTTGATTGAAGCGGACATCCTTGGAGATGTTTGGGAAAGAACCTTGCGGTACTCGCGTCGAGCCATAATACAAATTTTATAATCTGAGATCAGAGAGTGCAGTGTTTACATAATTTCTTTTTCTCGATTTCTATCGCTTCTTCAAATAAAAACTGACATATTGAAATACTTATTCGTTTCATTTCATATATACCGCCTTCCGGTAATGGACGATTGATTTATTACAGAAAATTTCGACTATTTGCCACTCATGCTCCTTTAGAAATGCATCGTAATAACTCCCTATCCTTACCTTATAGGAGAATACAGCAAATTACCCTCGCTGTTCCCCGTAGAGGATACATCGGAGTACAGTGCTCTGGTTCAACAAAAGGCGCTTCGGAGAGAATCACGACTACGCGAACCAGAGCGCTAGCGCTGCACCGGGCACGCCTCTGCATTCTCTCCCCCGCCCCTCCCCGCCCCTCCCCGCCCCGCCCCGCCCCGCCCCGCCCCGCCCCGCCCCGCCCCGCCCCTCCCCTCCCCGCCCCTCCCCTCCCCGCCCCTCACCGCCCCGCCCCGCCCCGCCTCTCCCCGCTCCGCCCCGCCCCGCCCCTCCCCTCCCCGCCCCTCACCGCCCCGCCCCGCCCCGCCCCGCCCCGCCCCGCCCCGCCCCGCCCCGCCCCCGCCCCGCCCCGCCCCGCCCCGCCCCGCCCCGCCCCGCCCCGCCCCGCCCCGCCCCGCCCCGCCCCGCCCCGCCCCGCCCCGAGGCACAAAGAGCATCGGCGCATATTCATGTTACGATAGCGCTAAAAATGTTTCAAAGGCGCGGCGGTTGCGGCGCTCGCGTCGCCGCAGAGGAGGGGGGAGAGAGGCGGCGCTGCAAAACAATGCGGGACACAAAGCCAACAACGAAGCGATGGGCGGAAGTCGCGGAGTAAATGAACGCCCCGCGCCGCGGACGAGCACTGCGGAGGCCTTAGCCAGGCATAAATAAGCCACGGAGAACACATAAGCGCGCGCACGGGCGGGCGATGCACGCTGTAGAGTAAATGCAACGCTTCGCGAGATACATCTCCCTCGCGAGACATCAGGACGGACTGAGCAGTGATAGCCACGTACTGGGAGTACATAGTCCTATGATATTGTGTGGATTGAGTCCCCTCCTCTCTCTCCCATTATACACACACTTTATTTGCACTACAATACATGGGACTCTAGTATGGCTCATAGGTTGCGTACTAGTTTCCCGTGGTGTAGTCGCCGGTTCGATTCCCGTTCGAAGCAAGAATAGGGTCGTCGCTTTCCTTTAAAATCCTCTCAGTTTCCGTAGCTGCGGCGAAGAAGAGCTCAGACAGGCGTATCTTACTAGTACGGTGAAGGGAATCTTACTAGTTACGGTGAAGGGGTCACGTCCGCCATTTGTCTCTCTTACCCCCAAACTTGGGAATTGAAGTAGGCTCGGGCATGGAGGGCACTGTTAGCTGGCCGCAAAGGCGGACCATCGACCCAAAACTGCCAAAGACGTACAATGTGTGTCTGGAGACAGCTCGGAAGCGAACAGTTTGTTCCGACTGAGAAACAAACTTTGTGAAGGAAAACCCATCGCAAGAGCGATTCATTGAATGATTCCGATAATGATAACAGTTACGGTCTTTAGTACCTTTAGGGTAGTAAACTATCTACACATCAGCTTGCGGGTCATTTTCTCTTCCAGGTATCTTTCCCCAGCTGAGCACCGCCCCAGCCGGGACAAGTTCTGAGCTCTCGACTCTTCTACCGGCATGTGTGGCACTGTAGTGTAAGTGTGAGTGAGTATGTGTAAGGGGAGAGGCCAAAGCAGATGAAGGAAAACTCACACTTGGCCCGTGGTCTGTTCTTTAAGGTATTGATTCAGCATTCGCCTGTTATTGAGCTAAGAAACCACGGAAAACTACCGATCAGATCAGCCGGTCACTACAAGTCTCCTCCAGACAGCGTCTGAAGGAGAATCGTATGGAATGAAGAATGGAACAAGTACGTAGTTGGTTTGGAAAACCCCTGGCAGAGGCGCTGAAGAGTCAACGGCAATGCGGTTCCTGAGCTAAACAGCCGATTTGGAAGTCGACCTGTAATTCGGCGGCGGATCCGAGAACACAAAACAATCAATGAATCAACTAGCGAATTGCCGAGATCGCTAAAGCAGTAGCGATCTCGGACCCAAGCATCGTGGGTTCGTGTCCCGCCTCGGGCATGTTTGCATTTGTGTTCGTCTTTTCACCTCCTATCACCACCACATCATGCCGTCTTCACAGTTGCGAAAACGTTAAACCCAATAGTAGTCGTTAATGAACTAGATGTTGATGCGATCTTAAATAACAAAAAACGAGTGAATTCTTATACAAGTTCCTGCAAAAACAACATAAGGTCGCGGCGTTTGTATCCGAGGCGCCGCCCTGCCTCCCAGATCTTCGTCAACTCAACCCACACGTTCCTCGAAGCCGCTCCATGAGGCCTTGGCGTCATTAGTTTCGCAGCTGGGAGGCGCTCGGGTTGAAGGCGCACTCTGTGGGCGCGGGGCCTCATATTCAGAGCTCCCGGAGCTTACACGTCTCCCTCTCCACCGACGCCGTCCTCTTCTCTCTGCCGTCTTCACCCTTCCCGCATCCCAAAGGGCTCTTTCTGACAAACTTTCGTAATCATGTTTCAATATTACTATATTACGTTTCTGTGGAGCTTTCGTCTCCCCACTCGGGCGGCAGCAGCAGTCGGTGTTCGTAATAAACTCGTAAAATTCCAATACCACTCAAAGGCATTCCCTCGCTCTTCAAGGTAAAGAAAAGTAGGTTCGGTTCGGTTCGGTGAGGTGAGGTGCTGTAAATAGGAAGTTACAAAGGTTCGATCCTGACGTTCGATTTCGAGCACATGTAATATGAGTCGAAGTTTCGAATTACTGAGATCCGAGTTACCTTGACTCAGTGATTTCAACGACTGTTTGTGGTAAATGATAAAAGATGGTTTTGAGCATGTTGACAGTGAATCTATTTGGAGTAATGAATAGTGTGAGCGAACTACGTGGACTTCCAGGTACGGAGTTTCAGTTCCCTGGTAATTTTTATTATTTTCGGATATGGAACGAGATAAGCTGAGATTTGTGCGAAGAAAATATATCATGTTCCTATCCCGTAATAGTCATTCCTGTAAGCAGAGAATATATTTTACTCAAACTTTAAATACTTTTTGCGCAAAATGATGTTATGAGCACAGAGAATATTTCAGTGAATTTCTGCCATTTTATACTTAATTTAAAACTCACAATTTGCCAAGTCTTCGTCGTAAATAATGATATATAAAGTTACGTATCATACAACAGGTTTTACATTAAAGAAACAAACCACTCAAAAACAATATTTGCTAGTTGGACTCTATAACTAAGTTGCCATATACTTTCCTTACATTTTATCTGGATACCTCTAAACATCCATATATCATATATTTTAACCGCCTTTTTTACAAGTGTTAATAATGAGAAAATATATAAAATCTAGACTGGTTATAATGCTATTTTATTTACTTGCGGAAGATTTAGAAACCTTCAATTAGTCCTTTCTTTTCCCCTCTATTTCAGAATTTTCCGGAGGTGATTAATTGTATGAAATTTTGAGGAACTATTCAAGAGTAGCAATAAAATTTCAATTGTATTGTTTGTGCACTCGATGCTTCACTTTTGTCATCATGTTCTTTGATTAGATATTTTAACAGAAACAGTAACATTTATTTGAGAGTTTTAGTAAATCGTGAAATGCACTATCGTAGATCGTAATTAATATCGTCAATAGAAATAACGTATTTTCAAAAAAATGAGATTGAACATCTGTGAATCTTCTGCCACCATTTTATCTTTTATAAGGACAATAAGATAGTAAGACGGATAATTGATGAAAACTGATACTATCATATGAATATGTAATATACATCTATATTTCAAAAGAAAAATAAAGCTTCCTAGATAGTCTTAGAATGTTGATATATTTTCTAAATTTCCTCAAAATCAATGTAGCCTTAATATACAAACAACGTCTAAATCCTAAACAAATATGTTAGATTATTCCTGACACCTTTGAATGAACTTGAGTAAAAATTAACAATAATGTTCCTGCCATACATTCGTATTACGGATATTGTATTTTTCATTATTTTCGTGCATATCATATACTAATGTGGAATTCGTGTTAAGTGGTGGTGGGCAAAACTACGTTAAGTGTAACATTCGAAAACATTTGTCGTAGGCAACAAAGTCGGTAGAATGACCGTCAATTTAAATACCAGCATTGGTTACCGGCACATGTGCTGTAGAATTCTAAGCAGAATTATCGTGTTACGTCTTTCCAATTCAAGTCTTGCAAAAACTCTCTATTGTATCAATTCTGACACGCTTCACTTTCCGTTCTTTACGAAAAACGACGCTTTTAAAGAGTACAAAGACAATCGGTACTGTTTCTATTGTAATTGTACGAGCCATTCACTTAAGTTCGTAAATTTAAAATGCGAATATCATTCGCATGTTGATGCCTTTAAATTCCTCGTGGCTTGAAGTCACGAAAGGCTTCCATTATACTGCGTTAATCGTCTGTGCAGAGTTCCCCCATCCGGTTTATTATATTGGCATTCTCGCAATTGCACTCTCGAAATGGCGGACAGTAATTTGTTAAACTACAATAGAATTCTCTGTAATTGAACTATTCACGTATCTCTATTGACCAACAAAATCCTGGGAGCGCAATTCCGTAGTGCAGAAGTATCGGAGTCAGGAATGCTGCACAAAATCCAGAGCTACATGTCCAATAAATTTCATTTTGCATGACACTAAATCTCGCTTGCACAATACTTCTTTCAGTCTCCTGTAGAATTGACGATGAATTAAATGGATACGGGAAATACAATACTAAATAACCAGCAAATAATGACGCATGATTGAAGAGAAGTTCATAAATTTGGTATCAATAAACGAACGAATGTGTTTCTTAGATATCTACAAACAATTAACAAGGTTAAAACGTATGGTAAGATAGTCAAATAAACTTGATACTTCACAAATACATCTCTTACTCATCTCAAATACTCAATTTTCTATGATCAACATTCACAAAATGCAAATTATTATTTTACAATCAAATTTCTATTACAATATCCTCTATTGCATTTTACGACTACGGGGCGGCGAAATTGTAACTCATTTTAGAGTTTTAATAATTTCTATTGGTGTAGTGAAATATCTTTAAATTTCGTTTTGTTGGAAGGTGAAATGAAGCGGTGTCAGGAAAACAGAAGGATATGAAAACTCGACCTTCCAGAATTCACTAATTTTGTAAATTTGCTTCTTCTGAAAGATTGATTGATTAATATTTTACAGAAAGGATACATAATATCTTTCTGTAAAATTATTGTAAAGTAGGAAAGTTAATCAATTATCATCCATTGATGCCTCACACCGGATGGTTCACGTTTTAAGCATTTACATTACGTCCATATTATCTTTTCCTGCCCACAAAATTTATGTAAGAACGTGGCTAAACTCCCAGGTCATTCAAAGGACTGGGAAGTGCAAGAAATTACTTTACTTGGAACAGCTCACATTTTGCGCAAAGTATTGTAGAGGCACCGATAGTCTCTAGATCTGCTCCTTAGGTAGCCGGTTGCAACCTGGAGTAGATTTTATTTTGAGCCGACTCATAACATCTTTAGTCGTGATGCAGTGGAATAATAATAATAATAATAAATTTATTACAGCAAATGGACGTATGCTCGGTGGCAGTTAATGAAAGAAGATAACTCAAGAAAAAAGATAATTCAAGTTTTGAGCTTCAGATATTCCCAGATATCTGTAACTAATTGAGGCTAAGCTCTGCTCGCATTCCCTAACTGTAAGCCCCTTTGCGAACCATATTGTTCGTATCGAGCACAGGACGCAATTGGCACTTCCACCAAGCAAATCAATTGCAGCGCTCAGAGTTCTGGCTTGACGCCAGCTGGGAGCCCCAACGATGGATGGTTTCCGTGAAAATCCATAGGTCACAGCGTCAATTACGCTGCGATTTGAATCAGGCCATGGAACATTACGTTTTCTTTTCACATACTATTTTTGTGCATTTATATAGTTATATTCACATTATGAGTTTGTTTCGAAACATATAAATACATAACCAAATCATTCATTGGGTATTAACCTGAGAAAGAAAGCCTTAAAATGCTACAAGGCCACGATGAACCTGCAGAGTCAATTTTTTGTCAAGCGTAATTTAAACCAAATGGTCGTTTACACACAAATAAAACAATTAGTTTTGTACATTTCTAAATAAAACAGTTTTCAATTAAACACACTCAAATTTCAAAATATGAGGTGCTTCTAGAAAGGAAATTACCTTCGTCGTCAACCAAAAGAAAACACTTTCATGGGCAAAGTATATTGTAACAGATACTTTCCATGATTCACTATGTTCCACATAATCACCACCACTATTGAGACAATTGTCACACATTGGGAAAAACAGTTTATCACGTGTCGAGCCTGCTGCCTGGGATAGGTACTAGTATTTGACACCCACCTGCAATTCGGCCCCACTGTAATGTTGTGATGTACAGCAATTGAAGCAATGAAGTTCTTAAAGGTGGATGTCCTTGGAGGGCGACTACAAGCTGACTTCCCTTTATACTTCTTTTCATGTCATGTTGTATTGACTCAAAACCAAGATAGCAAAATACCGATATATTTATATAGTGCATATTGCAAACTAATTACTGCTAAATTCAATATAGTGTAGTAGCCATACCTATTCCGTATTTTGAAAAAGTATCGCATCCTTAATCTGCGTCTTAAAGGTAATTGTTGTAGGTATTAATTTCATTATCCTCACAATATAAACAATTACAAAAGATAATACAAAAGAGAAACGGAATGATGCGGTTTTAAGGACATGAGGGTCAAAGAAACTGTGACAACCAATAATACAAACGATCAGTGGGAAAACTGCTAGTCGTCCTAATTAAAACATGATAAAAACGAAATCCACAGGAGAAGTAACGCGACACCCAAACTTGAACGCCCATGATGTTGGAGCTGTGAAGCTTTACAGTAACTATATCACGACACTTGAAATAGATGATGTGACTTGTTCCTTATCCGAACGTTCCAGTTATGACTAGAAACCTGTAATGGATTGAGTTAAGAAGTGTTAACAGATTTATAACGCCTAGTCAAACATGCGGAAGTTATGATAACAAAAAATAATTTAATTTGGGATTAAAGTGTTTTTAAAATGTATTTCTTCAACTCCATGTTGTACAATTCAAGATCATCATACATAATTTCACCAATTATTCTTGGTCAAATTCACCTTCTTTCTGAATTTTTGTGGTAATATTACTAATGAATACAGAGTGATGATCATGGTCCTACAAACGGTCCTTACCAAGTCTTCCTCCCAGAGTAAATAAAATGTCCTTCTTTTATTCCAGCAGACAACATTGTGACTGCGCGTCTGATACTTTTCTTTTGCGAGTCCTTCTTTTGTCCGTTTGTCCGATTCCGCTCTGATTCCGGGTAGCACCTGTATGTTAACGCATTTCCAAAACAAGATTTGGTCTAGAGGCGCTATATTTTTTCGTCGCGCTATATTTTTTAAAATAATTATTTGTTCTTGAAAAGAATTGTGAGATTGCGAAATTCTTTCATTTGAAATAAACCACGTGAAAGACAAAATAAGTTCTCCCAATTTCAATAGTCAATGTTTCTCTCAAGTGAATTTTGCTCGTGCAGTTTTAGCAATCTCCCTCGATGCGCGCGCAGGCATTCGTCAGATATTGAGGGAGATGGCGGCGAGATGCCACGTGAAAATAAAACGGTGTCTGGCGCCAGTCCTCTTAACCTCCTTCAAGAGTCCCATGCCTGACATTTGGGGAGAGAATTACTCGTTTTCTCCAGCTTGGAGCAGATGAACACTCCCCGCAGCGCGGTGAACATTATGGGGCGGCAATTAATTCTTCATTGCCGAGTATTCTCTCAACCGATGCGCACTTTAATGGCCTCACGTTGCTGTCACTGGCAGAAGACAGGTGTCAGAAGAAAACTGTTCCTCATTCCAATTCTAAACTTTCCATCACATTTATCCAACCCCATCTGGTGGCAATATACACCACGATGCATATGTAGGATGTCCAAGGCCGTAATGTTTTATTGTTCGCTTTTTAGTCTGCACAGAACCATTTCTGAGAGGTTGTCCTCCCTGTAAACTTTCTGTTAACTTTCTACTTTCTACTTTAGGCTCGCTGCTGCTCATCGTTCTTGCCGGCTCTGATTCCCATTCCTCAAAAAATGAAATCGTTGTTTTTCTATATGGAACATATTCTTTAACACTTTGTCTTCGATGTAAATACAATGTCACAATTTGTAACCAGTCGTGCGCATGAAGTGTGTTATAGTGTTTCTTCTTGACCGAGTATTGGCTCAACGCAACGAATAAATGCTGCACTGTTCTCATCTCGCCTACCCAGGCCCAGACTTCATTCTCATCCGCCCGTACGACGTGCACCGGCCCGTCCCGTGACACTAGCCCCGTCTTGCCACATCACGCCCAACACACCGCCCCGCGACGTATTCCTGGCCTCTGTCCCTCCGACGCGACGTCGTGATGTGCTGTCCTGTCCGACGCCAAGCCGCGCCGTTCCGACCAACGGCAACTTGTCTCGTCCGACGCTGTCTCGCCCCGACCGCCGTCCCTGCCGCCGCCGCCGCCCCTGCCACCACCGCCGTCCCTGCCGCCGCCGCCGCCGCCCCTGCCGCCACCGCCGTCCCTGCCGCCGCCGTCCCTGCCGCCGCCGCCGCCCCTGCCGCCACCGCCGTCCCTGCCGCCGCCGCCGCCGTCCCTGCCGCCGCCGCCGCCGTCCCTGCCGCCGCCGCCGTCGCTGCCGCCGCCGCTGTCCCTACCGCCGCCGCTGTCCCTGCCGCCGCCGCCGTTCCTGCCGCCGCCGCCGCCCCTGCCGCCGCCGCCGTCCACGCCGCCGCCGTCCCTGCCGCCTCCTTCACGACCGACACCGTCCCGTGCAACAGTGCCCCTACCAACACCGACCCCTACGACGCCGTCCTGTCCTTCATCGTGCCGCGTCGCGTCGTCACGAACCGTTCGACGCCGTCACGCCATAAAAGCCGCCCCGCGCCGTCCCAACGCACTCCCAACCCCGCCCATCGTTCCCCAACGGCTCTTCCGTCCCCTAGAGCCCCCCGCAGCGCACGCCCCGCCGGCCGCGCGCGCCGCGCCGCGCCGCGCCGCTTCGATCAACAAACCATATTAGCACCGAGCGGCGCGGGCTGGGGCGGGCCGGGCCGCGCCGCGCCGCGCCGCGCCGCGCCGACCGCTGTGCAGTCTATTTTTGCTGCAGCGGGGGCGAACAAATATTGGCCTTAGCGTCCCCTGAATTGTGGAAGCGTCTACAGCGCAACAGAACGAGATGCAAAACTCATAAGTTGAGTAGGGTCGTTAACATACTTCGGATGCTTCACGTGCAGTGAAACTTCGCTATCTCAAAGTGCATCAGGAAAGAAATTTTTCGGCTTGTCCAAATTTCGAGTTATAAAGTACTTTAAAACATTCAAACAAGTTTTAAAATTGCAAGGTCAGTATATTCATAGTATCATAAATACAGTCAAAAACACTAGTATTCTAATGGCAGGCCCTTATTTTCAAATTTAGCAAAATTTGCGTAGTTCCCATAAAGTGACTTTCTAGCAATCCGCCTGCTCATCGCCATGTTGGTATCTCGAAATTTGTGCAAGGTGAAAAGATAAAGTGGGATGATTCGGGTTTTTTATGTGTTTATATCACCAAATTTTATCACCAACCTTTAATTGGATGGAAAAGCTTAATGACATTAAATGCAGGTAATTTTATCTTCATTTATTTCATGTAGGACCATTATTTACGACAAATGAGTGGCTTTAGAGTGACATTGAAACAAGTGAAGTCGTAATTTTTACACCTTTTTTTTGCATACAAACGTGTTTTCGGGCACAATTCTTGTTGGCAAACCTGATATTCGTGCTCAACGAGCGAGAAAACTTTAAAATCCAAACATCAAAACTTTCCGCCATTTGCCCTTTTTGAGCACCATTTGATTGGACTAAAACGTTCCAGGATGGGTTAATTTCAGAGCTATTTTGCTGCTAACTATGACCTGGAGGTTTCGAGTCCCAACAGTGAAGAATTTTCGATAGTAGCCACATCATCAAAAATCTAGCTAGGTCAAAATCGGCCACTTCTCTAGTCGGTAGCCTTCTGTGATTTCTCCGATCAATACCAGGCGAATACCAGAGCTATGAAACTGGTCACGGAACATGCGTGATCGTTCCTTCCTCATCGTTATTCTGTCATCTCTCCTTACTAGCATGCACGTACACATGCACATACACACACACACACATGCACTTCATGCACAACAGTATCATACATGTCAGGAGATCACTCGCGAGTTTAGAAGTGCAATAAATACGACATAAATCAATACAACAGTTTAAAGCTTTTGCCAGCCGGGGCAGTACCCCATTGGGAGGAGATACCTGGGTCGATTTTGCCGCTGTCAAGAAGATAACTCTAGCGGCAAGCTGCTCTGATCGGTAGTTTTCCGTTGTTTTTGCTGTTAATACCAGGCGAATTCCGGAGCAGCAGTACCCGAACAAAAGAACGCCAGAAGGCGCGCGATATTTCCTTCATCTTTTTCGTCCTATCATCTCCCCTTACACACACTTTCACGCACTGCACTACCTGGCATGATGGGAGATCAGTCGGCAGTTTAGTGACTGTCACGACAAGGGCGGCTGAGGTGACTGCTTCGCTGGTGGGAGATACTGGGATGGAGAAAACCCCCACAACCCGACTTGTTGGTCGGCGCCGGATATCCCATTCAGCGGGGTAAGAACACCATTTCCCGTGATAAAAACCTGCACAACACTCACGGGACTAAATACCATAGCACTTGACGCGCCCGGAAACATAAAATAAACAATCTTTCCAACTTCAGGTGTGTTTTGTTCTAGATGCGCGATTTGTTGCGCATTTAATACTGCAAGTGGGACTGAAGAGTCACTGATACAATTACAAACTCTCTGGAGGATATTTATTGGCCCTGTTTAATGTTTTGGAAAAAATCCATTACAATTGTGTTGCTGGTGGTGTCGGAATAACACAACATTCCCGCGTTCTAGCTCTGAATTCCAGAGAACAAATCACGTTCGGAATTTATCGTGGACATGAAAAGGAACTGCGTATATTATTATCTCGGAAATACTTCGGAAAATATTTAAACTTTGCTGACTGTTTCTCTTTTTTCAGGTCTGGCGCAATATTAATGCTCGTGAGTTCCACGTCGTATTCATTCCAAGAGCAAAACGCAATATTTGGTGTTGGGGATTAAGGAGTCTTTTCGCAGTGAGAGGGTTTGAATTTTAGTGCTCAACCTCAAAACAAATGAGGTGATATCTCACACAAAGAGAGTCAACAAATGTTTTGAAAATTATTGTTTTATTAACAAAAATTACTCCAAAACACCCATATACGAATGTACTAAGATTTTAGTCTCTTCATTCATACGGAAACAAATTAAGGTCCATTGAGGTTCATGTTTTAGCAGTCTTTTTCTTAAAACAACAAATGCCGCTTTGTATAAAATTCAACTTTTATACGTTTTAACAAAATAAACAGTGCCCCAGAAAAATCTCTCATTACCCAGCCGAATCAAGGGCTCCAATTAAAAATTTCATTTATGTTGGTAGCAACCAAACCACCGGGAAACAAGTGACGGGGACAATATTTCCAGCATCTCTTGTGTTTGTGGCGACTACCAAGTTTTCTTTTGTTCCAAGCTACAGCTCGTGCTACCAACATAAAAATTTGTGTTGCAAACACTCACCAGCAAGGTGCCACTGCGGAGAGACTTTCCTGGCGCGCTATGTAATGTATAGAATTTCATCATACACATTTTTCTTTTGGAATATAATGTAGAATAATATACAAATAAACATTACAAACTTCTAGAGGATCTAGAGAGATAGAAAATTATCACTTTTTACCAATGAACGTATGCTGGGAAAATTTATACGATGTACGTACACATTTGTGATATTAGTTCTTGATTATAAGGCAATTCCTCATGCAACTATGTTCAGCACGTACACGAAGTAACTTTGCCTGCATTAAAACGTGTCTTTCGGAGCATGTGGAGATACCTAGGCATCGGAGGGAAATGTCACACGGGTAAATTTACTAAATAAATTTACCCTCCACACGCTGAAAATGTGATCTTCTTCGATCCCATCCCTCACATGCCCTAGACGATTCTAATATTTATTCTGAGATACCTGTGGGTTTTTTTGTGGTCTAGAACAGTCTCTGCCTGTGTCTCACTGACTCCGCCTGTCTGTCCCTCTATGTCTCCGCCTGCCTGTCCCTCTATGTCTCCGCCTGTCTGTCCCTCTATGTCTCCCAATCCGTCTGCCCCCTGTCCGTCTGCCCCCTGTCCGTCTGCCCCCCTGTCCGTCTGCCCCCCTGTCCGTCTGCCCCCCTGTCCGTCTGCCCCCCTGTCCGTCTGCCCCCCTGTCCGTCTGCCCCCCTGTCCGTCTGCCCCCCTGTCCGTCTGCCCCCTGTCCTTCTGCCCCCCTGTCCGTCTGCCCCCTGTCCGTCTGCCCCCTGTCCATCTGCCCCCCTGTCCGTCTGCCCCCTGTCTATTTCTCTCTCTCTCTCTCTGGGTATATTCTGCACATTCATTCTTTTTTAACATCTCTTCACTTTTCGCCGTCGTTTTCGGCATTTTTCAGGAACGCTTCATTCTTTTTTGCTGTTTGCTGAAAGCGATGTTACGGGGAGGAGCATCTTCCACACACACTGTGAGCTACTTCTCTCAGAAACAACAAAGAGTTAACCCATTGGCAACATGCGCAAATCCTTCGATTCCGCACGTCAAAGCGGTTAAACGTATTCCACGAGGGCTTCGAGCCACACCCTCCGCGGCAATGAAGCGTCTTCTTACCGCACCTCGCCTGGGGGAGCGCGTTTATGCGTCGTAAACGCCTCTCAAAGCGAAGGCAAGGGACTGGAAATCCAGCAGCGGAGGCCTGATAATGTGTGCGAGTGAGTGGATGTGTGTAAGAGAGAGACTGCTGACGGACGCGGAAATTGTCAGGCAGACAGGTAGGCAGACGGGTGGTAGTTGGGTAGATAGGCAGGCAGGTAGGCAAGCACGTTGGCAGTTAGGTAAGCAGATAGGTAGACGGGAGGTAGTGGGGTAGATAAGAAGGCAGCCAGTGCAAAGTACCCCAAAAATCAAACTGTCCGTATCAAATTCAGAGGTTACTTCGATCGAGCAATATAAGTTTTGGAGTTATGGGCAGAACAGTTTATTAGGTTTGCTTATTGTCTACTGCAAATTCTAGAGCATCAGAAGGTGCATATTTCGGTTCTTTGGTGTAAATAGTTCTATTTCGCCACATTCAATTCATTCTATTCCATTGCTTTCTGCTGATGTGACCGAAAAATTATGAAATAAAATTTACCAGCCTCCTAAGACGAACCGGTCCAATTAAAGCAATTCATCCAATTATAAATAACAGATAACGCTGCAAAACTACTTGAAGGACAATAATCGCTCTTACTACGTGTATTCGTAAATTAATGAAGTACAGTTGTAACGTATAACATAAAAATTTCAATTATTTACTCTATGTACATATAATGGCACAAACATATTAAGATACTATATAAAAACACCGTAGCAATACTCCTGTTCCTTAAAATGTCTATTCACCGGAAATTGAATAAAAATCTTATTAGAGCGTCCAAAGACATTAAAGACATCTTGTGTATGATTCAGATCTCATATGGTTATAAATACGTGTGCGGTCCAATTAAGGTGATGGTTGAAAGTCGACAACTTCCATGCATGAAGTGAGAAAAAACACTCGAGAATTATTTTGAGGTTGATGTTCGTCAAAGGAAGAGTAATATTTCGCACAACAATGTGGGCAAACATCTTTTCTACGCCACAAAGAGACATAAGAACCCTCACAGGAGACCAAACCACAAGCATCTTCGCACACGTCCAGACTTACGACAAGTGTTTCCGTCCGCTCTCATGGTAATTACCTGTAAATTATTGAGGCAAACATTTCGGGAACGCATTTTACCACTGGAGTTAGAACAACACCAAACACCCTCGGGTTAGCACGAGTTATCAAATTAGAGGGCGAAGGAAGAGTGGTTGGTAGGCCTGGCAGCGGACTAACAAGGGTCGCGTTTGCTCCAACAGGTACCAGCGCGACACGTAATTATTCAAGCCCTCGCCGATTGGCGCGAGTGGGCGTTGCAGCGTTCGCTCAACACCTCCAACCCCTGCGCCCCCCCCACACACACGAGCAACAACAAACACGCACATACCCGAGCACAGGCACGCATACACACAAAACATGCCTTTGCACGTTTAACTCCCTTTCCATTAATACATTTTATATTAACGCAAACGACACATTTCGAGTCATTTAAAAAAATGATATACTTCAAATGAGAAATACCTAATTAACGTAACATTAAATTCATTAAAAATAGCATTATTTAACGACATAAATCCTTATTTGCCGTTATGAACATTGTCTTTCTTACTTATATGTTTTTAGAATTATCTCTAAACCTAAGGAAAAATTTCGGACCCCTTAAACTATTAAACAAAACTGTTTTAAAAAAGATATCACCAAACAAGTATTTTTTTCTCCATCCCTAAGAGTTTCCTCCAGACATTCTCAAATGTGCGTAATAGTTAATATAATTTCTTTTCAAAGATAATGCCTTGTACAATAATCAAACAAGATTTTATTCAGAATAAAACAGCTTTCTCTACTTCCAAAGAAGATTTGAGTGCTAATTTTCGCAAGTGAATCAGATTCATTTACAAATGCATTATTTAATTTATTACCACAACGCAAACGAACTCGATACACTTAAATAGAAAATCTAAATATTGCAAGAATGCTCAAACTTCTTTCAGTATTTAAAGAGATTTTTGGGAAGGAGACTGAATTGCATTTCGGGTAAATTGAAATAGGAGTAAAAATAGTGTCAACAATGAATTCGTCTGCTTTAGTTCTCTAGAGACTAAACTTGTTATTTACCTTGCCAAGAACATTGAAATAAATAAGGAATTACTACGTAACAAAAATAGTCAGGCATTAGTGATTATTAATATGCAATTAAAATATGATGGTTTATTGAACTGGTATTGAGACTTGTGCCCTCTTCAAGCTCTCTCAATAGACCCCACGCGAGATGTGTTATGAGTTCATCCAACAGCGCACACCCCACACACAGGCACACGCACAATGGTAACTACACTTCGAATCTCGAAAATCAAATTCGCCCCAACAGTCTGCGTGCGATTTTACTAGTTCAACCAATATAACATCGAGATTACAACAAAGTGAGAAAGTAAAAGTTGCATCAGTTCGATACTATCGTAGCGGAAACTTAATAGGAACGCATGGGGTCTTAGTAACCTAGTTCTACGAGTTATTAAAAAAATAAAAATACAACGGATGTTAATGCCTCAAAGATCAATGCCACGTCTTTTCACGAGGAAGACACTAAAAAAATTAAAATAATTCTGTAAAACCTATAATTCTAACACGTGCAACACTTCCATTCTAGGTTGTGTCTCTGGCTTCCGAAAGGTTAGGGAGATATACAAAACACGGACATCAGGGGAATCGCAAAGGGGCGTACATTACTTAAATGAAAGTAATATACTACATATATAAGCAAGAAAAATCCATTTTTTCGTTATAAGGAACCCATGGAACGTGTTTTTCGGTTGAAAGATGCAAAACGTTTCCTGCAGAATTACATTACTTTCTCTTTCTACCAAGTAGATACTGAACGAAAAAGTACACAGAAAAAAGTTTTTATCTCACATTTTCAGTGAAGTGCCAGTGGAAGAGGAAGCCCACAAAGACTACGAAAATGTTCCATAGAGGAAGCTAGAACAAATAAGAATCCTAAGTCTGAAAGGAAAATTAGAAGTAAGAAAAATATCAGAAAAAGAGAGAAGAAGAAAATTAATAATACGTTTGAATATTTAATAGATCCTAGGCCAACAATTATCAGTTAATATTTAATTGGTTAGAGAATAATTATGACGCAATCACAAGAAAATCTCAAAAGAACAGTGATAAAATGTATTTTGTTGAATGGAGACTACAGGCCGTACAATTGTTTCTTTTATTCTCGTTACAAATGCTTTTTAAATTTGTCGCGGAAATGCATGTTTTTTCATTGTCTCACCTACATCGTAAGCGGATCTCACGTTTTGAAAAAACAGCTGAGCTCATTCGCTAATCGAGTACGGGAAGCGGTAGGAAACGAAAGACGGTGATCCCTGTAAATTAAAAACCCTCTCGAGTGATTTCACGTGACTATGAATCAATCGGTGTAATCACTACGCAAATGAAAAGTTTAACGCTGCGGAAACCTATTACACGTTCACTTTTCAGCGTGCCTGAAAAGTTTTACTCATTTTGTATATCAGCGATACACAAACACTTCGCCTAACTTGGCGAGCAGTTCCTGTTTCCCAATTTCCAATCCACGACTCCCACAACGGGATCTCTCAGAAACACTTCTGCCAACTTTGCAGCATGAAACTTTCCTCAAGTCATCTGGAGTTCATTACGCCGGCAGGCGCCGAACTAACAACGTTAAAACCCGCTAAACAAACTACAGCTGCGAACTGCGTTATCAGCTGCTCCGAACCTTGTTCAGAGGTTTGGTGTCCCAATGTCCGCGCTAACGCTTTCACAGGAGTGGCGTTTAATCGAGACGATTCTTTAACAAGGGGAACGCGAAAATACTAATAAGAAGCTTCGTCGAAACGGGCAGGCGCTCTGCGTTCTCAAACTCAAACACGTGTCAACACGAACTCCAATTTGCATCTCGTTTTTTAGAAGAGTACCTCAGTTTTGGAAACGCCATAAGAATGTGAGGTATGACGAAAAAGTGGAAATACATCAAGAATAAGTTAAACTTACAGGTATTTCCATTTTTCTTAAAAGTACTTGTGTGTCTATAAAGGAACCCATTAGAACCTCCTAATTTTTACTTTTATGTACTTTGTACTTTTTGTAATCCCGCTTTTTCCTTACCATGACGATATAGCAACAATTCCAATGCTTGTGGGATACCATATTAAAATAATTCTTAATGGAGTGCTGAACGCTCTTTCCCCCGAAATGCAATATTACTTTCATCATATTGAATATATCATTAAATTGGCTTTAACTGTCACCTTTTTTGGATGCAATTACGCTCGGAAATATGTTCCGCAGCAATAAAGAAATTCAAGTTGTGATCATGTTACTGAGTAACATATGCACTTTAATAATTACATTTGTTCAAAGAACAAATCGAGGTGTCATATCTTTTAACACAAATTTAATTACTAAATAATTTTTATTTTATTTCTGTTCTTGCACTAATCTCTACGGGTATTATTCTGTCATGGCTATATCGTTCCTTTGACGCCAAGGCTAGCAAAAGTAAGAAGGAATGAGTGCGGTATGCAAACCACCATCAACAGATTTTTCCCAAAAATATTTCATTAATTTTTTAAATCAATTATTTTTGATTGTTTTATTTTCATTCGACTTGTACAAGTTCAAAACTTTCGATATTTCAATCAGTACAACATAACTTGATGAGAGTTTTTGGATTACGCTTTGGCAAGTCCGTAAACCTAGGCATTTTCTCAGTTCACGTTGTGAGGCTCAACTGCACAAAATATTATTAATATACAAAGCATATGAAATGGAATTTCACCGCATTTTCATGGTGCTTGTCAGGTTAGCACTTTCTGTCTTAGGCACATCGCCTCGAAGAAAAATACACAAAATTTAGATACGATCGCGGTTTCCTTCCAAATTCCCATTCTGTGAAACAGCATTCTTCGACGAAGATGATCTGCAGCAAGGCATTGCGCGCTGCCGGAGCAGAATGGCGGAGCGGAAGTGCATTTCCGCTCAACTTCCTTTATTGGATAACCCGGTTTCCTCTCTGCAATGTCGCCCCCCCCCCTGGCATTCCCCACGACTTCGCCCCGAGTTACCCCGCTCTTCCGAGAAACTTGTTCCAAACACAAACATTTTTATGCAAGTTCAAAGCGCAGCCGCGCACACAAAGGGATGGCAGAGGCGGTGGCGTTGGAAGTGGCGGTGGTGGGGGTTCTTGCTTTGGTAGCTGCGTTGGTGGTAGTAGACTTGGTGGTGGTAGAGTTGGTGATGGCGACATGGCTGCTTTCATGAAAGAGAGAGTGATGGGGGCAGCTGAGTTGACGGTGGCGGCGGTGGTGGTGTTGGTGTTGGTGCTGATGCAGGTGGATGCAATGGTGGGATGTTAGAAGTAGCGGATGTGTTGGTCGTGGTGGTGGTGATCATTGGTTAATGTGGGGGCGGCTGACGGTGGAGGCGTTGGAGGTTGGTGAAGCATGTGATGTTGGTGGTGGTCGTCGCCATGGTGGTGTTTGCTACGTTGGTGGGCTTCTGGTGATCGCGGCTTCGTTGGTGATAGCATTGGTGGTTGCACTGGTGGTGGCGTCTGTCGCTGCGTTGGTGGCTGCGTCGATGATGGTGCGTTGGTGTTAGTGGTGGTGGTGTTGGTGGTGTTGATGGTGTTGGTGGTGGTGGTGGTGTTGGTGGTGGTGGTGGTGTTGGTGGTGTTGGTGGTGGTGGTGAGCGCTGTAAAGGTGGCGGCAGGGATGGGAAAATGGTGATGAAAAAGTTCAGTTCGACGGTGGGTGGGGAGTTGACTCTGCAGTGGAGGTCCTGGGTTAGAGTTCTCACGGTGGCGGATTTCTGGCACTAGCTACATAGGTCGGTCGAATTCACATGTTGATAGAGGAGTCTAACGGTTGACTGTTCCAATCCGTAGTTTTCCGTATTTTTTCTGATCAATACCAGGCGAATGCCGGAGTAGTACCATATCAAATGGGCCACGGTCCGTGCGCGATCTTTCTTTCCTCTTCCTTGGCCTGTCCTCACCCCTTACATGCACTACACTACCACACATGCCGGGAGGCCAGTCGGAACTTAGAGCTTGTCCCGGATGAGGCGGTGCCCTGCTGGTGGGAGATACCTGGTAGGGAAAATGCGTGTGGAACAATGTGTGTAGGACTGCAAAGCTATCACATTGTCGTTAGTATTTAATATTGAACTGAATGTATCTACAATTCATCGAAGTTAAACACAGAATTGTGTCACTGAAGTGCACTCCTGCTTCGGAATTCACAATTGCTTTAGAGTTCAACCTGGGTTGTTTCATGTTCAATACGTGTGTGACGAACTGAAGAAAATGACACAGACACTGCGTTGAAGATAACAATATTTACATTTATTTACAAAGAAACTTAACAATTAAAGAAATTTACAAATACTGATTAAATCCCGGCAACATTTTTTCCCCCTTAGCCGCGAAAACCCCGCGAACGTCCCTAGGCCTACAGCCCAGTGCCACTGCTCGAAAGCAGGAACAATGTGTGATGCGATGCTATGGGACGTTCAGTCCCCGGTAACCAACGTACCTATATGGCCTGGCGCCAAACCGGTCTCCGTCCCGGAAACCACGTGCTGCAGTGCACTGGAGATCCCACCCAGCCTTTCGGCTAACAAGCTCTACGAACCTCTGAATCTCCGCGAGCGCAGAAAGCGCCCGCCTTATATGCACCCCCGTCTCTCCCACCCGGCGTCATGCTGTCGGCGTCCCCAGACTCGATGGCAAGCCAATTCCAGAGGTCTTGCACAATCGTCCCAGACTCGCCGTTAACCTTTCTCAACAGTTTGTTTGCGTGGGGTGTTTCCTGGAGCAGCCACATCCTGGCGTCTGTTTATTTTTAGCTCAGGTGCGCCCTTTCACTACAGCTTCCGGCTTAGGCATGCCGCCCGCTTGGAAACGTGCAACGACGCCATACGACGTCACTATATACAAGTAAGTTTGTAAGTTCTAAATATCAATTTAAATGTAGGTACTCTTTCCATAATAAAATCATCATGTTGTCAGGAAGTACAAAATCTATAATACATTTTGTAGAAAATGAATAATGGTAACTAAGCTCATTAAAAATGGACTCACCCGAAGACACTACACGTCGGCGGGATATTTGTCAGAAATTTTACCATACCTGCAACATAACAGAAGGCCTGTTATAAGGTGGAATGAGCATAATCAGTACCCTGTAATGCGTACACAATTAAAAACAATGTGTCAGTGACGAGAGGCTGATGATCACGGTTATCAATATTGTAAAGTTCCCTAATATTTGTAACATAGAAATGAAATGAATATCCCAGACTCATAAGTGCAATTAAAATATAATTTCAACTATATAGAGTGTACTATTTACATTACAAACCTATCCACGAAATAAGCAGTAAGAAACACAAAATACTCATGAATAAGAGCAAAATCAAGAGTGAAAACGAACAAAAGGGAGGAAATTGGAGAGGGAAGGAATAAATGACACAATCTTATACAAAGAAAGGTTGAGAAAACTATTGAAGTGCGGACGTCAGAGAAAGAAAACCCAAGATAAAGTGTGTAAACATGTGTAAACAACAGATGAAAAGTTACGGTTTGTAATATCTGCTTCAATTTTGGCCAGGTTTTTGTCGGTTGATTTTCAATTAGGGAAGTTGCTAGAATATTTAGAAGATTATAGGTTGGTCTAAAATCGATTGTTGTATAATCTGCATCCTGAAAACCTTTTTGCAAATGTTATGATTACGCCCAATGTCCTATTACTTGTTTTCAGTTTTTGTGAAAACTAAAGAAAAACTTGTAGTTAATATGCAAAACAACATGTTTAAATACTGAGGTACTGATTGTATAGTTTCTATGCCATGATTCACTTTAATCAGACTGACCACGACCCAACTGCGCAATCATAGTATATCTAGACATGCATACAATGATTACTATTACATAATTATATTCAATAATAAAATTCAGAATGAAATTTCTTTTCTTTCTCATATATTTAAGCTTTTCTTCCTGTTTCATCACACTATCCGTTGTGACATGAGTCTAAGCCGAAATGACACTTTCAAAAAAATGTAAGTAGCAAAACGCAAGGGTAAAATATTCCAAGACTATATTTAATTCACACTACACTTCAAATAAAAAGCGATTCTCTATTGTGGTGAAATATTCAGAATTGCCACGACAAATAAGTGAAACACTAAAATAATTCGAAAGACCTGCTGCTGTCAAGTTTTATCCGAGTTTTCACCGGATTCCAAACCACATAGTAGCATCTTACAGCCACGAAGCGCTCGCAATCCATCATTTAGCATCTTTGTTTTCTAATCAAGGCCTAAAAGCAAGCACACACACATACATTCATACAAACCACATACATAACGAGAAACCATTCATTGGAAACCGCTTAATCTGACATGCCCGGACGGTGTGAAGGCAAAACAAATTAAAGTTGAAAATCTCTAAGATGAAAAGGCGGTGACACAAGGCCGCAGACAAGATCCCCATTTCAGGGAATCCACTGCTTACAACAACATACGCATTGCAATCTCAGTCGAGCCGAAACACGTGGGAATGACTCACAAGAAAACTCTTCCACTATGTGCAATCGGCGTAATACTACATATTACACCAAGGCTTCTCCGGACAGCTCGCAATAGCATCAATAGCGAGATAGAATGGAAAGAACCGTCCTTCCCGACGGGGAGATAGAAAGAGGGCGGCGACTTGCAGAAAAATAATGGCTCCCTACCGTTAAACTCCGTCGTGTCTGGCGCGTGGCATTTTTCCTTTCTCCGGTCTCCCTGCCTCTTCCCCCCTCCCCCGCGAGAATTGATCGCCGGGAGGCGCGCCTCGCTGCCCCGGACCGCGCCGCGCGTCTTCGCAGCTGCGGGAGTCAAAAGCAGCGCCGGAACACGCGACAGGCGCAACGCGCTGCTACGCGGGGGTGTCGGACGGTCTCCAACATTCAGAACTTCTTTTCCATCGACTGACGTTTCCAGGCACGTCCAGTCATTAGGCCGACACCGGGAGAGGTGGCTCAGTGCATCAACTGATGTCACTGCGGTGCCTCTGACCGGGAGGCCCTAGGTTCCAGTTCCCATTGCGGCAGGTGTTTCGACACTAGCTTGTCAGCTAGGTCGAATTCAGCCACTGTCTGAAGGATAATCCTAACTTGCGTAGTTTTCTTTTAATGTCTGCACGCATTAGTAGTTATATTTGTGGTACATTGGGATAAAATCTGGAATATTGACACAAGCTTAAAGGTTACTCAACCATTTTACCGTTTCATTGAACTGAATTCCCTGAATGTACAGCCAAGTCTCCTTCCGGCTATTCCACCTCCCTCGCGCCATCTACAGGCGCCTGGGGTACATTCTGGTTGCTCCGCGGAGTCCCACCCTTCCCTGGGTCGAACAACTTAGTTGATAGTCTCCCCGAACCTCAGGCCGAGGTAGCATTTGAGTACTTCGGGATTGTGTACATACCACTACCTGTCAGGCCGAGGAACTTTTGTTGGATTAAATTATGTGGTCACGGGGTAAAAGTTCTTATGTCAATTTTTGGCCAAATTTAATTACTGAAACTACTAGTTACGTATCTATATTTTATTTTAGTAAAACGATCCAATTCAAATGTTGCCTCCTTAAACGAGAATAAAGCGTTGGGAAATAGCGTTGAGCATAGGAAAAGTGTTGGCTCAATAATATTAACCCTTGTTTTCTCCAAAATAAAATTTTTGACTTAAGAACTTTTACGCCGTGACCACTGAATTGTAGATGTGATAAATTAGATTCTTAAGTACCTCTTGCAACAAAAATATCAAACTACCCATCGATTATACAGTCCTCATGTTTGTGTTTTGGGGATCTTTCGGGGCGCACCTTCCCCCAAGCGTGTGGGTCACTGGGTCGACCTAATTCTATTTAGGTGTAATTGGTAATAATATACAGGATGCCATATATTAAGATTTACAAACTTTAAAGCTTTTAGAAGGGCCGCAAATGATCACTTTTTCCAACAAACGTACTGCAGGAAATTGAATATAAAGGAGTTGTACTGTATATTTATACCCATATTTTATTTACCACTGATTCTTAGGCAGCCCCGAATGCATAGATATTCTGCATGTGCATGAAATTTCCTTGACGGTGATGGAACGTGATCTCGTATACGAAAAGAGTTACCTAAATATCAAGGGATGCCACATGTATAATTTTGTTTAATGAAATTTCCCTCTCCCTTTTTGTGTCCCTTCGACATCTCTTCAAGGTCTGTGACATTTATTCAGACACATTCTGATATCGTATATGGTGTATAGTTTTGTAATTGCACGGAACCTCCACCACGGAACGCATGTGGTACATATTTTTGTAATTGCCAACATGGAAACTCACATCCAACTTTCTCCCACTGCGCACCGCGTTTGTTCTTCTCTACAAATGTCTATCCATTTTCGTTTTATTCCCAGAGTATTCGCGCGAAGTCGAGCGCAGAACGAGAGAAGCAGAACAAAGCAGAACTTCTGAGGAACTGAAACCCGATATTCTAAACTCGCGTTTTTACCGTCTTCTGTTGCCTTGTCGTTCACGTCCAGATGTCTAAGTTGGAGCAGACTGTCGTCTCTCTAGAAGTATTTGTCCCCGGACCTCCCACCAGAGAAAGGACGTCACATTCACTTGAATAAAGGTGCTTTTGTTCGAAAGAGAGAGATAATCAAATGTGTTTGCGGGTTGGTGCATTCGCTTCGGAAGATCAAATCTTTATCTGTAACAATAAAGGGAGGGCAAAATTGTAGTTTGTTTTCTTTCGCCGTTTTAGAGTATGAAAAGTAGTTAGATAAGTTGTTTTTGAACGTCACAGGTAAGTAATATTAAAATGCTGTATTATTGGATTATGGTAATTGGTAATTTTCTATTATATGAATGGAGTTAGTTATTTCAAGGAAGCATTGAATGTTCATATCATGTGAGTATAACACCTCAATGAATCGTAAAAAATGACTGGGTAACTGCGTTCATTTCTTTGGATTGTAGAAAAGAGCAGGGAGTTTTGAAAAACTGCAAGTGTACTACGTAAATCACCATATGTTATTTATTCTGTATGAGATAATGGGTTCCTAATTGGTCCGAAAATCTATTAAATTCATGTAAAAATAACTGTTCCTGCGTAATAATGCAATAACAAACTATATTGTTGCATTATATCCCCCTTTCTTTGGGAATTTCTAAATTGGAAGAAGTTGCACAACTCATTCGGTTCTCGAAGCATATAACACACTACAATACTCTCGGGAATCGTAAAATCGGATGGCAGTAGAACGCGAAATCCTCCGCGTCACATCACCTAACCCCGCACATAGGCACATGGGAGTCTGTGAGATCGCAGCAGAGATTGTCTCGTTGTTTTCTCGAGATGTTCGTGACTCCCTCGCTTTCCTTTCCACACAAATAAAGAAAGTAGCTCTGTTGAGCATTGGTTGAAGTTCCATTGAACTTATTCATTTGCTAAATACCACGTTGGATGAATAAATGTAAGAAGGGTGTGATACAGGTGTGCGATTTTGCCTACAACAATTGGCAGAAAAAACGAAATATCGTTAATGTGGAACAGAGCACAACTCTATACAGTTTATGGTCATTAAAAACTTCAGTCTGATACGACACGTGTGTAACAAAGTTTTCATTTCCCCATTTAACATTGTTTCTTTCAGGTAATTATGGAGCAAAACAAGAAGCAAAATTATTTTTGGTAGTACTTTTACAGTAACATCTGTTCAAAATGTATAAATGTAACAATTTAGGCAGGATTTGGATGCCACGATCCGGTTGAATCGGTAAATACCATTATCACAAGATCCACCTGAGCCGAAAGATTAGCATTTACTCTAATAAAAATATTTACTAATATTTACTACATTGCAACAATTTCTATACTTCATTTTCATTTAGGATACTATTTTATTTCAATATCAATCTCTCGACCGTATTTAATTTAGGTATTTTATTGGCTTTGGAATTCATCGGACTTTCTCGTGTATTACAGGAATCGCACGTGTCATGTGTATATTGTCACTCCCACTACTCGAAATCATTAGCGGACGAATGGACAGAACAATATTCGAGCACAATCCACCATCCGATCTGTGTCACAGTGGCGTGGATAACAGCCGAATCAACAAAAATCCGGCCTTGCCAGGCGCGCGGACGGACATGCAAAAGCAGAGCGACCTCGTAGAAAAAAAAACAAAAAAACAAACTCCCGCGGAAATCATTTGTCCATGAAAAACCGCGCGCTCGCGACCCGCAGCCGCCTATTAGCGCGCGACCGCAGCGCTCCGACGCGGAACTAATCGCGGCGTTTCGAGTGCTGCGTGGCGCGGAGCGGCGCAGGGCGGAGCGGAGCGGAGCGCGAAAAACGCGTCAAAAGCCCCGCCCGGGCCGACGCAGGGGAGACGCGTCACTGCGCAAAACACACAGACGATCCCGCAGCCACATGAGCATCCCCGTCCCGCCCTCCCGTTCGTGCGTTGCCCTCACGGCCCGTCCAGCGCCACCCCTATCCCCCCACCCCTTCCCCGAACGCACCCTCCGTCGCCGCCCCTGGCTAGCACACGCGCGCGCGCACACTCCCTCACCTCACGGCCCGTCCAGCGCCACCCCTATCCCCCCACCCCTTCCCCGAACGCACCCTCCGTCGCCCGCCCCTGGCTAGCACACGCGCGCGCGCACACTCCCTCACCTCACGGCCCGTCCAGCGCCACCCCTATCCCCCCACCCCTTCCCCGAACGCACCCTCCGTCGCCCGCCCCTGGCTAGCACACGCGCGCGCGCACACTCCCTCACCTCACGGCCCGTCCAGCGCCACCCCTATCCCCCCACCCCTTCCCCGAACGCACCCTCCGTCGCCCGCCCCTGGCTAGCACGCGCGCGCGCGCACACTCCCTCACCTCACGGCCCGTCCAGCGCCACCCCTATCCCCCCACCCCTTCCCCGAACGCACCCTCCGTCGCCCGCCCCTGGCTAGCACACGCGCGCGCGCACACTCCCTCACCTCACGGCCCGTCCAGCGCCACCCCTATCCCCCCACCACTTCCCCGAACGCACCCTCCGTCGCCCGCCCCTGGCTAGCACACGCGCGCGCGCACACTCCCTCACCTCACGGCCCGTCCAGCGCCACCCCTATCCCCCCACCCCTTCCCCGAACGCACCCTCCGTCGCCCGCCCCTGGCTAGCACACGCGCGCGCGCACACTCCCTCACCTCACGGCCCGTCCAGCGCCACCCCTATCCCCCCACCCCTTCCCAGAACGCACCCTCCGTCGCCCGCCCCTGGCTAGCACACGCGCGCGCGCACACTCCCTCACCTCACGGCCCGTCCAGCGCCACCCCTATCCCCCCACCACTTCCCCGAACGCACCCTCCGTCGCCCGCCCCTGGCTAGCACACGCGCGCGCGCACACTCCCTCACCTCACGGCCCGTCCAGCGCCACCCCTATCCCCCCACCACTTCCCCGAACGCACCCTCCGTCGCCCGCCCCTGGCTAGCACACGCGCGCGCGCACACTCCCTCACCTCACGGCCCGTCCAGCGCCACCCCTATCCCCCCACCACTTCCCCGAACGCACCCTCCGTCGCCCGCCCCTGGCTAGCACGCGCGCGCGCGCACACTCCCTCACCTCACGGCCCGTCCAGCGCCACCCCTATCCCCCCACCCCTTCCCCGAACGCACCCTCCGTCGCCCGCCCCTGGCTAGCACACGCGCGCGCGCACACTCCTCACCTCACGGCCCGTCCAGCGCCACCCCTATCCCCCCACCACTTCCCCGAACGCACCCTCCGTCGCCCGCCCCTGGCTAGCACACGCGCGCAGCGCACACTCCCTCACCTCACGGCCCGTCCAGCGCCACCCCTATCCCCCCACCACTTCCCCGAACGCACCCTCCGTCGCCCGCCCCTGGCTAGCACGCGCGCGCGCGCACACTCCCTCACCTCACGGCCCGTCCAGCGCCACCCCTATCCCCCCACCCCTTCCCCGAACGCACCCTCCGTCGCCCGCCCCTGGCTAGCACACGCGCGCGCGCACACTCCCTCACCTCACGGCCCGTCCAGCGCCACCCCTATCCCCCCACCCCTTCCCCGAACGCACCCTCCGTCGCCCGCCCCTGGCTAGCACACGCGCGCGCGCACACTCCCTCACCTCACGGCCCGTCCAGCGCCACCCCTATCCCCCCACCCCTTCCCCGAACGCACCCTCCGTCGCCCGCCCCTGGCTAGCACACGCGCGCGCGCACACTCCCTCACCTCACGGCCCGTCCAGCGCCACCCCTATCCCCCCACCACTTCCCCGAACGCACCCTCCGTCGCCCGCCCCTGGCTAGCACGCGCGCGCGCGCACACTCCCTCACCTCACGGCCCGTCCAGCGCCACCCCTATCCCCCCACCCCTTCCCCGAACGCACCCTCCGTCGCCCGCCCCTGGCTAGCACGCGCGCGCGCGCACACTCCCTCACCTCACGGCCCGTCCAGCGCCACCCCTATCCCCCCACCACTTCCCCGAACGCACCCTCCGTCGCCCGCCCCTGGCTAGCACGCGCGCGCGCGCACACTCCCTCACCTCACGGCCCGTCCAGCGCCACCCCTATCCCCCCACCCCTTCCCCGAACGCACCCTCCGTCGCCCGCCCCTGGCTAGCACACGCGCGCGCGCACACTCCCTCACCTCACGGCCCGTCCAGCGCCACCCCTATCCCCCCACCACTTCCCCGAACGCACCCTCCGTCGCCCGCCCCTGGCTAGCACGCGCGCGCGCGCACACTCCCTCACCTCACGGCCCGTCCAGCGCCACCCCTATCCCCCCACCCCTTCCCCGAACGCACCCTCCGTCGCCCGCCCTGGCTAGCACGCGCGCGCGCGCACACTCCCTCACCTCACGGCCCGTCCAGCGCCACCCCTATCCCCCCACCCCTTCCCCGAACGCACCCTCCGTCGCCCGCCCCTGGCTAGCACACGCGCGCGCGCACACTCCCTCACCTCACGGCCCGTCCAGCGCCACCCCTATCCCCCCACCCCTTCCCCGAACGCACCCTCCGTCGCCCGCCCCTGGCTAGCACACGCGCGCGCGCACACTCCCCTCACCTCACGGCCCGTCCAGCGCCACCCCTATCCCCCCACCACTTCCCCGAACGCACCCTCCGTCGCCCGCCCCTGGCTAGCACACGCGCGCGCGCACACTCCCTCACCTCACGGCCCGTCCAGCGCCACCCCTATCCCCCCACCACTTCCCCGAACGCACCCTCCGTCGCCCGCCCCTGGCTAGCACGCGCGCGCGCGCACACTCCCTCACCTCACGGCCCGTCCAGCGCCACCCCTATCCCCCCACCCCTTCCCCGAACGCACCCTCCGTCGCCCGCCCCTGGCTAGCACACGCGCGCGCGCACACTCCCTCACCTCACGGCCCGTCCAGCGCCACCCCTATCCCCCCACCCCTTCCCCGAACGCACCCTCCGTCGCCCGCCCCTGGCTAGCACACGCGCGCGCGCACACTCCCTCACCTCACGGCCCGTCCAGCGCCACCCCTATCCCCCCACCACTTCCCCGAACGCACCCTCCGTCGCCCGCCCCTGGCTAGCACACGCGCGCGCGCACACTCCCTCACCTCACGGCCCGTCCAGCGCCACCCCTATCCCCCCACCACTTCCCCGAACGCACCCTCCGTCGCCCGCCCCTGGCTAGCACGCGCGCGCGCGCACACTCCCTCACCTCACGGCCCGTCCAGCGCCACCCCTATCCCCCACCCCTTCCCCGAACGCACCCTCCGTCGCCCGCCCCCTGGCTAGCACACGCGCGCGCGCACACCTCCCTCACCTCACGGCCCGTCCAGCGCCACCCCTATCCCCCCACCCCTTCCCCGAACGCACCCTCCGTCGCCCGCCCCTGGCTAGCACACGCGCGCGCGCACACTCCCTCACCTCACGGCCCGTTGTCACCTGCTGCCCTAAGTGGCTCCTCGTTACCGCTCTACAGCCCTCTTACTATGCTCAGGTGCAGACAACTGCCTGCGCCGCCAACGCCAACACGAAAATTGTCTTACCGCGTTCCCACCCTCCAATACTTGCTATACTATACCCCTGCTTGCGACCCCCCCGGCTTGCGAACCCCCTGCTTGCGAACCCCCTGCTTGCGACCCCCCTGCTTGCGACCCACCCCTGCTTGCGACCCCCCTGCTGGCGACTCTCCTGCTGGCGACCCTCCTGCTGGCGACCCCCCTGCTTGCGACCCCCCCCTGCTTGCGACCCCCACTGCTTGCGACCCCCCCTGCTTGCGACCCCCCCCTGCTTGCGACCCCCCCCTGCTTGCGACCCCCCCCCTGCTTGCGACCCCCCCCTGCTTGCGACCCCCCGGCTTGCGACCCCCCCGGCTTGCGACCCCCCCGGCTTGCGATCCCCGACTTGCGACCTCCCTGCTTGCAACACCCCCTGCTTGCGACCCCCTGCTTGCGACCCCTGCTTGCGGCCCCCCCCTGCTTGCGACCCCCCCTGCTTGCGACCCCCCTGCTTGCGACCCCCCTGCTTGAGATCGCTGCTTCCGACCCCTGCAAACAACCCCTGCTTGCGACCTCAGCTTACGACCACTGCCTGCGGCCGCCGCCTGGTCCCCTCTTGTCCCCTCGCGCCCCACCAGCATGCCACCTGTGCCTCCTCCAGTTGGTGTACGCCCGCGTGAGCGCACTCGCCACCACACCGGACATCACCCACGCGGGCACCCATACGGCGCTCTTGGCTTGGCCCTCGCCTCACGGCCCGTCGTCACCCCTGCACCTGCCGCCCTAACTCGCCCCCAGTTATCGACCTCATTAATCACTCATTCTATTGCTCAGGTTTTGCCAACTGCCTTGCGCCGATAACGCCCGCTCCCCCAGCACGGCAACTGTTTCACCCCATTCCCACTCTCCAATTCCGCTTGCGATCCTCGTTTGCGTCCTCCGCTTACGACCACTTCTTGCGTCTCCCACAACCCCCACCACCCTAAGATACGACGCCAGTATAGAAAACACAATCTTCCTAATATCACCTCAAGATGCTTGAGGTAGAATTCTGGTTCAATTAGTTTAACGGAATTTATTAAATGCCCTAGTGGACTTTAATTTTTTGATATCCAACATTCACATTTGTAAATGCACATTCTTTCTAATAAGTCAATTTATAAAGGCAAGTTTTGCGTGCAAGGACCTTTCCCGTAAAATAACCGTTTGAATGTTGCTCAAAAGTTCTGATAAACCAATTTCCACGCTGGTCTCCATCTTCGCGCTGCCGCCGGCCTGCAAAACTCACTTCGTCTCCTCTATCTGGCCACCCGTGTTCACCCACATGCCCCTTTTTTCAGGCCTACCCTTGCTGGGTGGTGAGTAAAGGCAGTGGCCAGTATTGTAAACACGAACCTCGTTGATTTGTAAAGAATTGATTGATTGATTGAAGACAACAGGTCATTATTCCGGTAAGTGTAGGGCATGTTTTAACGATCGAGGTGTCAGTGATCTTCCCTGCTGGATGGCGATATCCGTCCCAGATCTACCCGTCCGTTTGCAAGTTATTTCCCAACCAGGTATCTCCAAACATCGGCGCGGCGTACCGGGCATATCATACCAGTTGGAGCGAGAGAATGCTCCCGGTAAGTATCCCGGTATGTGTGGTAGTGTAGTGCACGTAAATGCTAGTGTGTGTAAGTAAGAATTGAGGATATGACAAGGAAAAAGGAAAGATCGCGCGCGGTTCGTGGCTCATTTGTTAAGGTATTACTCCAGCATTCGCCTGGTGTCGATCGGAGAAACCACGGAAAACCACCGATCAGAGCAGCCAGCTGTTGGAATTCGCGTTCAGACAGCGGCTGAATTCGACCTATCTAGCTCGTGTCAAATATCCTGTCAGCGCCGGGACTAGAATCCTAGGACCTCCCGGTAGAAGCACTGCAATGTGATCAATTGATGGCCTGAGCCACCTTTACCGGAGCAGCAGAGACGAATAGCAGGTGAGGACCTCGTGGTGTTGGTGGGCAAAGCGAGGCAAAATTAGATGAGAGGATTAAAGGGAGGGGGGCGGGCAGGCGTACCAAATGGGGACTGTCAAGAATGTAGGAGTAGCAGTGGGGTTGGAGCAATTTTTCTCTAACAACCCCTCCCTCTTCACTATGCTCATGCGGAATTTAGACATTTTCTGCTCACTGATATGGGGCAAGAGGTAAGAAATGAGAGAGCGGTTGTAAAAAGCTGTCAAGGGGTCGGATGCAACACTATTGGATCATCTGACAATACTAACATTTTAAAATCCAACTTTTGCTTTCTTTAAAAACTGCAGTCAAACACAGAAAGTGTAGTTTTCAGATTATTATTCCATGGAAAATAAAAGGCGTTTAACCCTAATCGTAAGTATACGTGAGGCCATTTCTGAAAAAGTACATAGATTATTAGTAGCAAATTTCGAATAATTATTACTAGCCATAGAAGAACCAAACTGGTTCATTAAATCAATTTATTCCTCGCTCGGTAATGTTATTAACCAGGAACTGCATATTCCCCTTATCGCCGAAATGAGCTTGTGCAATTATGTAGGTAAGATGTTTTCTGCATCGCAATTGCCAACTTAGTATACTGACCTAATAGGTAATAGCTATAACTTATTGTGACTAACTTATTGTTTATTCTATTAATTAAACATCATTTAATCAACCATGAATGTCCGTTGTGAATAAATATTGTACAATTGATGAGATACAACAGAGCCTAAATTGATTGTGTTCTCCAGTATTCTGACATTTCTGAAAAAAATTAGGAATTCGTTCATATACAATATAAAATGTGTTTCAGTTCTCAGAGTACTGTATGTACTGGTGCCAAATGAATACACACATGTAAATTCCCAGAATCTCGAAGATCGAGTAGCTTCACCTAGCCTGTGGTTGCTGACACAAGTCATACATTCCTCTTCCTTACCCTTAACATGATCCGTCGGGATCCACTAATTTTCAGCACATTAGCATTAACGAAAGTGCTGCCCCGCCTATACGAGGCGTCTGCTCACCATAGCACACCTCAGCTCTGTCACTAACCACCCGGCCATAACACTTCCTGAAACCGCCTCTGATGTTCTTCCACCTAGTTTTGCCCTCAAGGTCCCCTCCTTGTTTATCTCTTCGCCTTGCGATAACCCTGTTTGTGCCCGGTTTCCTCGTGTTCAGAAACCGCTAGCGACATAATTTCCGCCAGTCCCGGTTGCCTCCTGCGGCCCTCGCCACCGCTCGCTCCGACACCTCTTTGTCTTCACTTCGTTATCCCGCTGCTGAGTCGGCGCATCTCTTCAATCTGCCGCCTGGTGTCTTATTCCCTGGGCGCCGCGCCGTATCACATCACGCAGTCACCCTGCTTTGGTGTCCCTTTGCACCGGTCTTCACCCCACATTCCCCTCCTGCTCTAATACCTGCCCCGGGAGCGAGGGCGGGGAGCGTGGGAGGGCGGGGAGCGTGGGAGGGCGGGGAGCGTGGGAGGGCGGGGAGCGTGGGAGGGCGGGGAGCGTGGGAGGGCGGGGAGCGTGGGAGGGCGTGGAGCGTGGGAAGGCGGGGAGCGTGGGAGGGCGGGGGAGCGTGGGAGGGCGGGGGCGTGGGAGGGCGGGGAGCGTGGGAGGGCGTGGAGCGTGGGAGGGCGGGAGCGTGGGAGGGCGGGGAGCGTGGGAGGGCGGGGAGCGAGGAAGGGCGGGGAGCGTGGGAGGGCGTGGAGCGTGGGAGGGCGTGGAGCGAGGAAGGGCGTGGAGCGAGGAAGGGCGTGGAGCGTGGGAGGGCGTGGAGCGTGGGAGGGCGTGGAGCGTGGGAGGGCGGGGAGCGTGAGAGGGCGGGGAGCGTGGGAGGGCGTGGAGCGTGAGAGGACGTGGAGCGTGAGAGGGCGTGGAGCGTGGGAGGGCGTGGAGCGTGGGAGGGCGTGGAGCGTGGGAGGGCGTGGAGCGTGGGAGGGCGTGGAGCGTGGGAGGGCGTGGAGCGTGGGAGGGCGTGGAGCGTGGGAGGGCGTGGAGCGTGGGAGGGCGTGGAGCGTGGGAGGGCGTGGAGCGTGGGAGGGCGGGGAGCGTGGGAGGGCGGGGAGCGTGGGAGGGCGGGGAGCGTGGGAGGGCGGGGAGCGTGAGGGGGCGGGGAGCGTGGGAGGGCGTGGAGCGTGGGAGGGCGGGGAGCGAGGAAGGGCGTGGAGCGTGGGACGGCGGCAGCAAGTGAGGGAGCGAGGGCGGGGAACGAGGGTGAATAGAGACGGGGGTGAAGGAGGCGTTTCGCGTTCCCTACGTGAGGGGCCCCGAAGCGACCCTTGTGGAACACCGCAAACAACAGGTCATCCATTGCCCGGCGTTTTGTCACGCAAAGGCCGCTCTGAGGCCGGCGGGAGCGGCTTGGTTTACAGAGCTGTTCCCGAGGGATAGCCGGTCCCTGCAGGCAGCAAAGCCACCTCAACTCCCTCACACGCAACTACACGGCATCATAAATTAAAAATTAAAAATCTAGTGCAGATCTTCCAATTCAAAGAACCAATATTGTCACTAAACATACTTTTATCAATATCCAAACATATTCTCGTGAGATTCCAGGCGTTTCTTGAGTCCTTCGTTCCCCCTAATGCGTCTGAGTGTAGTGGGAACTTTATGGCCCTATTGAGACGCAATTACAAATCTTCGGCTTTCACATCCACCCCTTGCAAGTTCTGACTGCTTTTTCCTTTCCTTTGAGGCATACACCGTTTTCATTGAAGATGGTTCTCCGCACGTTTTGGTAGTCGGCTCATTACAGAAACACACAAATCGACACAGGTAGAAATATAGGAGGAACAATAGATACGTGTGTGGGCAAATGTTTAGCATTAATTAATACAGTGCAGCTTTGCCACTCATGGAAGTGTACCTTAGACGTTTGTAATCTATTTTGAATTATATTATAAAACGAAATTCTATTACAGGATCTTTCTGAAGGTTCGTAGATACTGACAATGATTCTAGGGGAACAATTGATTCTGAGTGTTTCACGTCGGAAAACTGAACGAAGTTCAATTTTCCTCTATCAAAAACATTCGCAAAAGCGTACCTTTGTGTTGCTTGGTATACGTTCGTCTCAGGCACGCCGTCTTTTGTCCTTTTATTGAGAATTTTCTTCTGTTTCCTTTCTTTTCGGTTTGCGATGCATCATTGTGATTAATTGTTTTGTTGTGGAAAAGGCAGAACGAAGAGTCTTCGTGACCTCAAAAGAAACTCTCCACTTTATCCTTATCTTTGATCTATTCATTTCCTTTCGCATATGTCAAGGAATAATAGGAACAGACAGCAGACAGAGGTATCAGCTTATCTAAAGAGAATTCCAATGAGGGGGAAAAGAAAGAGAAGAAACATATCATAACTCACAATAATGAATAATACATTGACGTTTTCATTCATTTCAACCATTGTGGCGCTAATTTTAGATGTTTTCAACAAACACGAGCACAATACAATGTTCTATGAATGCGAGGTATAATCGTAGTATATTGCATTCACGTATTGTTTTGCTGCTTCAGCGTTTTCATTTTGAATGTGTACTACTACGAAATTATCTAGCACACTATCAAAATGTTTATTTGTCTATTATAAACCAATTTGCTTGTTAGTGAATGGGGCGAGACTGACATAAATGAAATCAAAAGTCGATCATTGAATTACTGAGAGACCGTCATTGAATTAGAAAGTAAAACTCGCATGTTTATCAATAAACATCTTAATAATATAAAAGTCAGAATTAATTACACTCTTCTATAATGATCACAAGTTATGACCAAAAGTTTGATAGATTAAGCCTTACTAATCATAGACCGAGTCTGGTAGGTCTTATAATCATGAATAAACTAAACATTGGCTTAAATAAGTCTCTGAAAGAAATTAAGGAGCATCCAAAAGTGTATAAAGAAGAATATACTATCGTATTTCATGAATGAACATTCTCTTTCTGATTCAAAGAAGATCGGAGAAAATAAATACGTTGCAAAATTTCTAACATGAATAAACGTATACTCGCCATTTGGTCACACCTTAATTAAAAAACTATGACCAATCAGTGGAATCTGGCCTCAGCCAATCAAATTCAGAAAATTTACACAGTTATAATTAATTACTTATTGTTCGAGCAAGGACAGACACTGTTTTCACTTCAGATTTCTGCAATTAGTCTGCAATGAATTCACAACTAAACGCGTGGTTCGATTATCTTCGAATTTGGCATAAATGTTCCTCGAAGTCCTTCACAATCACTTAGGTGTAAGGATATTTTTTATCCCATTTGAAGATGGTAGCCGTTTAAATGGTTGTTTCTCGTATATCTATTTGTTTTCTAAATGTTCTAGCAAAACGTAACTTCACTGCTATGCATTTCGTCTCCTCGTCTGTAATTTTGTTACGAGTTCACGAGCAAACGCAACCCAAGCCAGGAATGTAAAGTAGATCTTAGATTTTTGACACAAGATCATAACTAAAATACACAACTTCTTTTTTTCCATATAACTACTTTTTTTGAAAAAAAAAGTTGCCTTCAAAATTAACTTTCATTTAAATAGTATCTGGTAGGTTCATGTTTTCCCTCTGATACACCAACGCGGTCCAATTTCCCGGCAATGCTCAAAATGTCACATTCTCTAACGTTTTGCCATTGGCAAAGGCAAAGCACCATAGTTACATAGAACGACATTTGGTTGAAACTGTCCTACCTAAGGAAGAACTTGGAAGTCTGGTTTGATCTTCTTATGACCACTTTCATCTTTCCGTCCGCAAGGCACTTCCTCCCCGCCCCCACCCCCATTCGTTGAAGCGAGGGAGAGCTTCCTGCCCTCCTCCCCTCTCCCCGCACCCCTCCACCGCAAACTCCCCCAAAAGGGCCTTCCCTCAACGCAAACGACGCGGACAAAGACGAGAAAAGGAAAACGAATTCTGCTCGCTTTATTTAGTCCCAAAGCAGAAGATGGTTCGGTAATTAGAACACTGCGGTGGCAGCGCCCAACTTGGAACTGCGGCGGCAGCGATGGAAGAGGTGGGGGGTGGGGGGGGCGGCGACGGCAGGGGAGATACGTCGGTGGAGAGGGCGGGGAGGGAGAAGGAAGGAAGGAAGGGGCAAACGTGGGCGGCGGAGGCATGAACGCAGGCATGGGATGGCGGGGAAGGTCATGTTGGCGAGGATCGCAGGAGTACGGTGAAGTCATGAGCGGTGGCGGTGGAGGCGGTGGCGGCGGAGGCGGTGGCGGTGGAGGCGGTGGCGGTGGAGGCGGTGGCGATGGAGGCGGTGGCGGTGGAGGCGGTGGCGGTGGAGGCGGTGGCGATGGAGGCGGTTGCGGTGGAGGCGGTGGCGATGGAGGCGATGGCGGTGGAGGCGGTGGCGGTGGAGGCGTCGGCGGTGGAGGCGTCGGCGGTGGAGGCGACGGCGGTGGAGGCGGTGGCGGTGGAGGCGGCGGCGGTGGAGGCGGTGGCGGTGGAGGCGGTGACAGTGGAGGCGGTGGTGGTGGAGGCGGTGGCAGTGGCGATGGCGGGGGCGGGAGCGGGGGCGGGAGCGGCGGCGGCGACAGCGGTGGTGGTGGCGGTGACGATGGCGGTGTCGCTAGCGGTGGCGGTGGTGACTGTAGTGACGTCGGTGACGGCGTGGCGGCAGCAGCTGAAGTGGAGGCGGCAGCGTGGCGGGATAGAGACGGGGTCGGTCGGCAGCGTTCCAAGAGGCGTCTGCGAGCTAATTACGGAAACGTAAAAAGGTCGATTCCGATTGTTGCGAACCTCTCGCGCTGACGGGAGGAAGCTGTTTCCTCGCAAAGGCCTCTTTTCCCTCGGGGGGCGGGGGGGGCGTTAGTGATGCCGACTGCGTCAACGACGAGGTGGAAATTTTGTTGCGGACAAATATCAACTACGAGAGCCTTTGCAACGCGGTCGGAAGCGGACCGACAGCGCACTCGTGCGTTAAAGGTATTCCTCTGTGAAGTGCTTTTGCAAGTGCTTTTAACTTACGACTTCACAGAGGCCCAGTCGCTGCCGCATGAAAAATCTCAGTTATATTAATTAGCAGCGTGCGCGTGAAATAGACGCAAGAGGTGTGAGAGGACCCGCGAATGCGATTAGCGGATCAGAGCGAGTGTTGGATATCCTGGAACTGGGGCAACACGGTAATAGACGCACCGAGGAAATCTCTTGGGATATAACTAGTTAGCCGATGAGGCAAGGCTTACACGAAATAACATTGAGCATTAATGAAGGGAATAGAGTGTATTGCAGGTGTATCAATGTCACACGCATTTTGGAGATACATAGGTTTCGAAAAAATAAATTTTTCGCTATGAACATATAATGGGAAATTTCAGAAATCGCTTTTATCCATGGCAATCTGGACGGCCGAGGTGGCTAAGAGCGTGTACCGACTCAGCGATTCGGCAGATGGCAGATTCCATGTACCTCCGCAGTCAAGATTTTATGATGCAGTGAACGAGATTTCACATTCCTGCCGAACATCTGTGCATACAGGTTGCCTAGTAATCAGGGGCAAATATCGCATGTTTAACTCAGTACGTGATATTTACCACCAGACGTTAATTGGGAAAAGGGCTCATATTACTTTGCAGGCCCTAGACCAGGCGTATCCAAATTGCAGGTCCTCAACGGACAACACAAAAACCTTTAATATGTTTGCGTAGGCTTCCGCGGCCGGAATTCATGTTGTCCAGGCTACCCGGGATGAGCCGCGTCGTCCATTTGGTGGCTGACGCTTTACACTTTTACTCTTCCTTTCTCTTATTTTCTGCCCCACATGGCTTCCTTCTTCCCTTTGCCACATTCTATTGCATCCCACTCACCCCCCCTGCCTCGCTATAGCTCTGTCTTTCCTTCACCAATAGCGTACCACCTGCACGCTTCCTATTGGCAGTTCCCGTGACCTATCACGTTCACCCCTTCTCCCTTATATTAGGCGGCCTCGCTAGCCATTTGGCAGCAGTACGCTCTGAGGAAGGCCGCAATATGTTGGCCGAAACGTCAGCCACCACATCGACGACGCAGCTCATTACGGATAGCCTGGACAACACTTTTAATATGGTTGCGGTCATGTTTATGACCGTGCAATCCACACCTGACTTCGCCGCATTGTTGACCTCTACAGTTTGGGCAGGTGCACTGAAGCGGGGCAGATGGAACCATGTAAGATATCGGGCCGTATCATGCATAGCGCAGGGAAACACACTGAGATGATTTTCAATTTCTGAATTCATTAGAAAAACAAATTCTCAAATCTTTTTTTAAAAATCTGAACCTATTTTTACCCTAAGGGGACGTTGACCTCTACAAGGGGCGTGAGATAGGCGCGCAATGTTCTCGGCCGACGTGGCCGCACGGGCCAAGGAACTAACACTTCTGACTAATATTCTTTCGCGGGCCACAATAAATGGCACTGCGGACCGCATGCTGCCTCCAGGCCGCCAATATGACAACTCTGCTCTAGAAATTTGTAGCATTTATTCAGAGACACATGTACGAGATAATGTAAAAATTAAAATGTTCATTGAAAAAGGTAAGGAATAAACATGACGGAGGAGAGAGCTAGGAAGGAAAAGGCAGCGCAGAAAATGTATACAGCGAGGAAGGATAGAGGGAGAAAGGGAGATTAAGAAATAGAGATCGAATAGAGTAGAAGGAAAAGAATAAAGGGAGTAGAAGAAATAGAGAGTAATGCCAGAAAATAAAATAATGACATCATTAAGATACACGCATGTATAAATGTTAACGACATGGTGGAAAAATAATAATGAGCCAAACAGAGAGCTAATGGAACAGAGATGAGTGAAACAAATCTATGGCTACGAAAAAGTCAGATAATATGAATTATAGGAAGTTGTCTTTTGGTATGTACTCGATTCAGTATTAATCTTCACTTTTATAGACAACTGGGACTTTTATTCATGCAAAACATATTAGTACACGTAGTTAGTCATCATATAAAGTATGTTTTTATTATGACTAACTACGTGTACTAATATGTTTTGCATGAATAAAAGTCCCAGTTGTCGATAAAAAGTGAAGCTTTACACGGCTACGAAAAAGTCAGACGAAAAGATTGTACGAGCAGCGATTGACGAACAGGAAAGCTGTTTGCCACGGAGGTGGGAGACGTCAAAACAGAGGGGAAGGCGGCTGGAACGCCAACCTGAAAGCGGCGAGTGGCGAAGGCGGCGCGCGGCTCGAGCAGCTGCGGCGGGAAATTTATGCGCGGCCGCCGCCGCCGCACCGCCCCGAGCCGCCGGGGCGAAGGAAGGCGCGGATTATGCGCGCGACACGCAGGAGAAGACGCCGCGCCGCGCCGGCGGCGGAACCTACAACGTTTGCTGAGCCATAACAAGCGACGAGCGCTCCGAGGTGTAGCACCATGTTGGAATGTCAGAGGGTGCTACAAACTACGTGCTAAATATAGGCTTACCTTGTCTTTTTATTTATGATTTGTAATGATGCATTTCTTTCATGTGGTGAAGTGTAATCTAGTGAACTGTAGTGTGGTGAAGTAGAGTGAAGTTCGAATGTCAGAGGGTGCCACAACTTGTGTGCTAAATATAGGCTTACCTTGTCTTTGTATTTATGATTTGTAATGATGCATTTCTTTCATGTAGTGAAGTCTAATAAAGTGAACATGTACTGTAGTGAAGTAGAGTGAAGTTGGAATGTCAGAGGGTGCCACAACCTACGTGCTAAATATAGGCTTACATTGTCTTTTTATTTATGATTTGTAATGATGTATTTCTTTTATGTAGTGAAGTGTAATCTAGGGAACTGTAGTTTGGTGAATATAATGAAGTTGGAACGTCAGAGAGAGGAAGTTGTAATGCCACAACCTACGTGCTAAATATAGGTTTACCTTGTCTTTTTATTTATGATTTTGTAATGATGTACTGTCGTTCATATAATGAAGTGGAGTGAAGTGGAGTGAAGTGTTAGATAAGCTATAAGTCAAAGAAAAATAAGGACAAAGTATTAATTTAGAGATAATTAGAAATTAAGTAGAATTCATTTGAAAATTTGTAATTCTAATTTTAATTGTTTGTAATAGTTTTGTAATTGTTCAAATTCTAATTCTATTTGTGATTATTTTGCCACCGATTATTACCTCTAGAAGAACTTTAATAAATCTTTCCATCATCACTTACATCTAACAAATATTTGACTTCAAACGCTTCTTAAAGAAGCCATTTTTATTATTTTAATCAGCTGTAAATATATGGTTTCTCGGAATAGTTCAGATTCTCAGGCACAATGAGAATCAAGCAGGAAACGGTTACAAAGAATGGCTGATAATAAATGCTACATATTTCCAGCATATGTAGTGTTCATTTTTTCAAATGCGAATGTGGTGGGAAAAGTTATAAAACGAAATTGCTCATTACATTTGTCTCGGACTTGCAACAACTCATTATCTATTCCTGCACGGCGGGAACACGAACTCATTTCTGCATGTCGAACACCTCTGCATGCTAAGTTACTAAGTTCATATTAGTATGCAGCGGGAATGTATCTAGTGTATCACGTCGTTATATGGAATTTCCATCACATGTTCAGTGACAAAAACTGATCATCTTCGATCATCATGGCCTACATGTTTGTCAAATATATTCTCAGGCATCTGTACAAACAACGATCACGTGTTAATTAATAAACAAAATATGCTTACAGGACTACTAACGTTTACATATTTTGTACACATTAAGCTCTAAATATGTCGGCAGAAAGTAACGTTTGTGTTCGCTTTATTACAGAACAGAATGACTTCTGTAAGAGGTAAGTAACTTCTGTATGAGGCACACAACGTTCAAATACTGCCAAGAGTTAATGATTTTGTATAATCAATTTACCAATCTCATCCAAAAGTATTCAAATTCGCAGTGTTTTTCGCGCAGAATTTCATAACTTTCTGTCTACCGCGTAAGCGGTACCCAGAAAGTAAAAATCTTGAATATTTTAGTTCTAGGAAGTCTCCGAAAAAAATTGTACTTTTCCAATTTTCCCAACAATTAGTTTTCAACGAACATGAGACCTGCACCATTCTCTTATACGTCCTTTACACTATCCAACAACAAAATTTAATCGAAACGATGGAGCCATTTTTTTAAATTTTGAAAATGCTTGGAATTAAAATATCGGTTTCACATCCAAGGGTTCCAATCCATCATTTTAGAGAAAATTTGCTGAACTGTGTAGCTGTTGTTCACAGACGGACAGACGGACGGAGAGAAATTTTCCCGTTATTCGATTTTTCGGCATTAAGAACAGAGAAAACATCAATTCTGGCTACACCACGTGTTAGAAATTTGTTTTTCTAAATTTAGCAATGGGATTCATCGACTTTTTCTTTACCAGGGCTCTGTAAAGAGAATTTTCTGCCGAAAATTCGCCATAACGACTTCTCTCTACTCCACAGCGACGGAGTAAAAGCAATGCAATGTCGTGTTTCATTATAAATCTTAAAAATTAGATATTATTTAAATAAACACGAACATACAGTGGACATTTTTGTGGAATTTTCTCTCACGGAATTTCTAAAATTGCGAAAACATGTGCACGAAATCGCAATTGGAATAGAGGTCAAGCTCGTCTAACCGCCTTTCAATTTCCAGTCGCCCCGCCCCGCCCGCCACGCCATCTGCGCACGGGGTCGTAACCCCCAGAACTCCCATCGGGCGAGGCGGCCGGCCGTCGCCCGCCACAACCCCTGGCGTCCCCCAAGGTCCACCAACTTCCAAGCCTCTCTCCGCAGGCGCGCCAACTTGCCAGCTTGCGCGCCGCGCCGCGCCGGGCAAGCGGCGCCCCAGCGACCGGCGACGCCCCGAGCGACGCACCTTGCGCTCCGCCGTCCCCTCCCCGCCCTTCTCCTCTACTCTCCGGCCCGCTCCTCTCCCCCGCCCCTCTCCCCGCCCCTCTCCCCCGCCCCCGCCCCTCTCCGCCCCGCCCCTCTACCCCGCACCTCTCCTCCCCGCACCTCTCCGCCCCGCCCCGCCCCTCTCCGCCCCGCAACTCTCCGCCCCGCCCCCTCCGCCCCGCCCCTCTCCTCTCCGCCCCTCTCCTCCCCGCTCCTCTTCTCCCCGCTCCTCTCATCTCCGCCCCTTTCCTCTCCGACCCTCTCCTCCCCGCCCCTCTCCTCTTCGCCCCTCTCCTCTCCGCCCACCCTCTTTTCTCCCCCGTCCTCTCCGCCCCGCCCCCTCTACCCTGCCGATTCACCTCGCTCTGCGACCCGCGCTCGTCCCCTGCGCGGCCAAGTTTCGTCGTAAAGGGGCCGCCCAGTGATGAGGAGCCGGCGCCCGTCGGGCGGACCCTGGGAGGAGCGGGGCGCGGAGTGGAGGAAGCCCAGAGCGGAGGGGATTCAAGAAAGAGGAAGACGTCTACGTCAATCAAGCAATATGAGAAAAAAGGGGAGTCAACAGAGATGAATTAGTTAGATGGGAAGGTAACTGGAAGTCGAAAGTAAAGGCATCTAACTCAGTTGATTTGACACGTAAACTACGACACAGAAAACTAACATCAGAGAGGAAAACTACGAATTTATGCAAGTTGGAAATATTGAAATGTATCAAAGACATAACATGTTCGCAAAAATATATGAATTAGATTGAATTCGAGATGTGGAGTCACGCGAAATCATTGTATATGAAATAGTGATGAATTGCTTTTTGTTTTCGTAGTTATCAGCTCTATTACTAATATTATTATAATTACAATTAATTTAATTACTGTATAATTATTATACTGTGTATTACTGAGATTACAGTAGTTATAATATATTTATTATAATTATAATAAATTCGAATTACTTGTGAAAAAATTACAATTCTTGAAATATATACTATTAAATTGTAGTAAATTTATTAATTTAAAATATACTCTACTTATCAATCAACACACGAAATTTTATTACTTTTCTTTAAACTTGTTTTTGATTTAGTACTGTTTACTCTAATTTCAGCAAATGTTCAGGCGAGCCAGACAAATTCGTCCGATGAACTGCCCGCAATTTGTTGAAAGTAAGGACATCAAACTACTGAACCCGCCCTTAGTTCTTTAAGCAATGTACACGTATATACTCTAGAAAAAAATCTACTCCACTAAGCTGAAAATATTACAAACTATCAAGCAATATGAATGTACGTTAAGAAACAAAATTGCACAAAAAGAGAAAAAGCATTATACTAATCAAAATTCGTGTTTTGCGGGAACTTTTATTGGGCAGCTATTATAATACTGGCACTTAAAAATATTCCGTTTGTTTATATTCTCTGAAAATATTTGATTATTCTCTTAAAACACATCGGGATAATGGAAGCTTATTTTTAATTCAGAAATCTCTATACAATGCATTTTTATTTGATGACTTATAGTATATATTTATAAAGTAAATAATATAATGAAAGACTTTCGCTAGTATAGAAATTTAGTAAACGCTGTATTTTTAATTAGGTAGTGTCGTTGATTTCTGCAGGGGTCCGAAAGCCCATGATCTTCCCTGGCTACGCCACTGCTTTATCTAGATATTTTATTTCAGCTTTCTCGCTTCGTTTACCTAGAGGCAAAAATGTTTCATTCACAAGGAGGTACGAAATTCACAACACGCACTAAGCAACAATACTTTGTTCACTTGTGAATATAAGGAATTTTAGAATCATTTATTTCCTCAGACATTACACTTTTTACTAGTGAATATAATCTCATTAGACGCGCTTACGAGTTCAGTACACCTACTGCAAAACGTGACAGAATGTAACTTGGGAGTTCTATTTCGACAAATTGTCTGTCTTAATTATTGTCTAAGTATAAGAGGGATGTGTAACCTCTCACATACAAACTATGACTTCATGGTAGCACTACATTCTCAATTCTTCAATAAAAGAAAAAAATAACGCATTCGCTTACCTACGCAAAGCCTTGCATATGAATCAGTTCAAACGAACTGCATAGCTGAAATCCATCGGGTTACAATCCTACATGGAAACAAAGCGACAGAAAACAATGGATGACTGAACAAAAAAACCAAACACATTTAAGAGACGTGGTAACGACGAATACAAGCAAGTCAAGGACAACAAACAGAACCTCTGCCAACAGGCGTAGCATTGAACTTGCATGACCGAGGTTCAGCTTACATGGCAACATTCCCAGTACACAAAATCTGCAGTCGAAAACGCGCCCGCCCCTAGTGGCACACAGAGCACGCGTTTGGCAATTTTCCCACAAAATAATCCCACTAAACAGTCAACAGCTGGAGACAGTATCGTTTCACTCCCTCACACAAGAACGTCCTTTTAAATCCTATGAAAAAATCATTTTTTAACATAGTACCGTCGAATCATAATACTTTTTCCTCGCTGGAAATCGAATCGCAATGTCGAGAGGATGAGTCAACAAACGCTGTTCGCTGACATCCACTGTGTCTCAGATTATTCACGGATTCACGCAATTACATTTTCATTACCAAGTGAAATCTTATAAGTACTTTGAGTTTAATTAATTACGGGTATTTGTAGCTACACACGAATTACAGAATGGGACACAACTATGGTCCGCTAAATGAATCCCTAACTTCTGTATTATTTCTCTTTGAATCTTGATTGAAACACCACAGAAATAAACGCACGTACAATTGCAGGGCTCAGTATAACAAAGGGCTACCCCACACAGATATAGTTCTGAGATAATGAGGGTGTTACCAGAACCCTCATATAAATCAATTCATATTTAAACCTTTAAACATAGTACAATTGTGTATAAGTCTCAATACTGAGTACTGAATTTAAATAATAAATTGTATTAAAATAATATTTGAAGTTTGGTATAATCTAATAACTCAATTTCACAAAAAATATGGGATAGCGCCTTATTCTACCGAGCTCTTCAATTGGGCGGTATTTTCTTTTACAACGTAGAACATATCTCAACAGCGAGCATGCGAGTAGGAGGGGTGAGGGTGGGCGGAGACTGGCAGCACGCTCGGCGCGGGGCACCGCACTCGCCCCCAACGGCGCCGCGCCACACGATGTCACGTCACGTCACATCATGTCACGCTCCCCCGCCACCTGCCGGCGGCCGCCTCCCGCCCTGGCGCGCCGTTACGATCCAACGCGTCCGCCCCCGCCCCGCTGCTCTCGTGACAAAACGCAAGCCGCACGGTGGGCGCGGAGAGAGCTCGTCTGTCCGCTTCGCGCGCCCTCTATCTCGCCCTTCTCCGCCATTCTTGCCCTTTCACTGCGCCGCGCCTACCCAGCCTCTCTTGGCCCCCGTCGAACTGCGCTCCTTACTCTCTTGTTAACCCTCACAGGGTCCACGCAGTCACTTGCACACCCGTTCTGAAATCTCCTTCCAGATCTTCCTCCTCACAGCCCCTTCCAAGTCTTCATCTCACATCCCCTTCCAAGTCTTGGTCTCACATCCCCTTCAAAGTCTTCATCTCAAGTCTTCATCTCACATCCCCTTCCAAGCCTTTATCTCTCATTCCCTTCCAAGTCTTCATCTCACATCCCCTTCCAAGTCTTGGTCTCACATCCCCTTCCAAGTCTTCATCTCACATCCCCTTCCAAGTCTTCATCTCACATCCCCTTCCAAGTCATGGTCTCACATCCCCTTCCAAGTCTTCATCTGAAATCCCCCTTCCAAGTCTTCATCTCAAATCCCCTTCCAAGTCTTCATCTCAAATCCCCTTCCAAGTCTTCATCTCAAATCCCCTTCCAAGTCTTCATCTCAAATCCCCTTCCAAGTCTTCATCTCAATCCCCTTCCAAGTCTTCATCTCAAATCCCCTTCCAAGTCTTCATCTCAAATCCCCTTCCAAGTCTTCATCTCAAATCCCCTTCCAAGTCTTCATCTCAAATCCCCTTCCAAGTCTTCATCTCAAATCCCCTTCCAAGTCTTCATCTCAAATCCCCTTCCAAGTCTTCATCTCAAATCCCCTTCCAAGTCTTCATCTCAAATCCCCTTCCAAGTCTTCATCTCAAATCCCCTTCCAAGTCTTCATCTCAAATCCCCTTCCAAGTCTTCATCTCAAATCCCCTTCCAAGTCTTCATCTCAAATCCCCTTCCAAGTCTTCATCTCAAATCCCCTTCCAAGTCTTCATCTCAAATCCCCTTCCAAGTCTTCATCTCAAATCCCCTTCCAAGTCTTCATCTCAAATCCCCTTCCAAGTCTTCATCTCAAATCCCCTTCCAAGTCTTCATCTCAAATCCCCTTCCAAGTCTTCATCTCAAATCCCCTTCCAAGTCTTCATCTCAAATCCCCTTCCAAGTCTTCATCTCAAATCTCCTTCCAAGTCTTCATCTCACATCCCCTTCCAAGACTTCATCTCAAATCCCCTTCTATGTCATCAACTCGCGTCCTCTTCCTATGTCCTTCCTTCAAATACCCTTCCAGGCCTTCCTCTCAAATATCCTTTCGGATTTTATCCTCAAAACTCCTTCCAGGCCTTCCCTTCAAATATCCTTTCAGGTCTTCCCCTTAAATACCCCTCCATTCACGTACTCTCCTCAAATCGCCTTCCAGGTACTCCCCAAAATCCCCTTCCAGGCCTATTACCTCTCTGTCTCCAATTTCCTTGCCGGATCTTTATTTACCTTCCTAGTTTTTCACCTCACTTCCCCTTCCAGTCTTTAGCCTCCTAACTGCCACCATTCTGCTTGCCATGTCCATTACTATCTTCCGCGCGCCCGCCCACCAACCGTGCCTAGGCCCTCGTTTGCCTCCTGTGTCCCTGCTCGCCGCTCGCACAACGCCCGCATTATGCACACGAGGGCACCGCGTAATTTGATTCCTCAGAGTAATTGAATAGCCCAGTGCTCAGAGATCGCGTTACGCGCTGGTCTGTGTGTTTGGGTTTCAGGACACATTTAATACATCACTACATAAAACATAATATGCGGTGACAAAACCACACATTGTATTGTCACACATGACCCATAAACATTTCGGATGATCTAATTTATCATCAAAGTGTCACTGCGATGCATGTTCACCGTACCACATTCCCTGATATGATGAAATGAACTATCGTTATGGAAACCCGTAATGAACTAAAAGTGAAGAAGTGAAAATAAAAATCTGAAAATTGTCCAATTGTTGAAACTATTTATAAATATTTGAATATTTAGATGCTAAGGCACAATACGTATGTCGAAACAACTGCTTTTATACCTTTACAGACTATTAAGTGCAATCAACGATCACATAAAATTTGAGTAGTCTCAGTGATAGTGTAAAGTATCATACACTTCACTTCATTTTTAAATGTAAATGCTAATATACAGTTAGAAAAATTGTCCAAAACACTATATTTCCTTGCTCATTCTAATGTAATATAATTGAGTTTCATGATTCTTAAGTCACTATACTGTAATAATTCTACCATTCAACCATGTTGGGCCGCAGATTTTATGTAGTGACCCGGTGTCATACATAATATTTTTAAAAGAGAAACACACGTTGTTGCGCCAGTTTTATGTGGTGACCCGACGCCATCCGTGATGTTTTTCACCAAGGGACAGAGGCCAAATACATAAGAGGTAAGTTGGGCGCCGTGTATGTTGTTGGCTCCGCCAGAACTGCCAGCTCGAGAGATCTCAGGAAGTGTTGCCCTAGCTCGGGCTATGATGCCAATCCAAATGTAAATTTAATTATACACACACACACACATGTTAAAGGAAAGAAAATCTAATGGCAATTTTGAATGAATATATTATCGACCAATTGTGGCCCACTGCCATCGAAATTTAAGAGTTCATTATTAATGGGCAGCGGCTTGGATAACTCAGACAGCAACATTACCTTGCCGTTGGCACGACTCTTCGGCAATTGCGCTAGATAGGGTGTTTGGCACAAACCGCGGATCACATGATGGCATAGCAGCCAGCTTTTCGGTCGGATTTTTCCGCAGCAATTAATGATGGGGGCGGTCCGCCCTTTGCAGACGTCATCGTCCTATTCCGGTCAGCCATCAGGGGCCATGTACTGTGAATCGGATGATGGCCAAGCTCGATAACGTGTTAGGGCTCCATCACACGCAGACACTGTGGCGCGCTACCAATAAGCAGCAGGGCACTTCCCACGTGGCCATCGCCGCATGCGGTTGGAGGGGGAGGGTTCGGCGGGGATAGCCCACGACCTACAAAGGGACCACAGCAGAATCTTTTCTCTCTCTTCCGAGAAACCCGCCGCGACGAGTGTCCCAGTGGGAAGACCTCCATTTACACTAATGCTTTGCTAGCGGTGGCTCGGCGCATTATCAGCGTCCCTCCCGAGCTGCTTGTAGCGAGGGTCCGCCACCGAGCGCCACTGCAGCCCGAATCGGACACTCATGTGAAGACCTCCGTTTAAACCAATGCTTTGCTATCAGTCGCGCGGCGGGGCAACGATGCAGGGTGTTTACGTCTGAAGGGGTTCTAAGGCTTACAGGTATATCGAATGCCCCCCGGCTGTCTCACGATACCGGAACATATATTCGATCAGATTCGCTACATGTGAAACGTAATTGCGTTAGACAGCAGATTTACTCTCTCTACGACTCCTGGAATCTCTCTCCGAAGTCTCAATCTGTATTCTTTGAAGTCTGAAAATGATATTTTTTAAGGTCTGCCTCTTTTCTCTAGTCCCAAGTTACAATCATGCTCTCCCTTCCTATTTTGCCTCTTTGTGGCCGTCGCAAGGGGCCATGAGCGGGGTTCTCATTTGCTGTTTTAAATGTATTGATGAACCCTCGACGAAACGCATAGGATCATTACACAGCTGTATCCGTCTCTCCTCTTGACCTGTACACAAGAGCATCCCATTGGGTTTTTGGTTCTGCATTTGTCTTTTTCTGCGCAATACAGCGCAGGATATTCGGAGTTGGATACTTGCGCGTTACAAGTTGTCTTGAAAAATTGAACTCAGGAGATAGACTACTGTTTTGGTCAATTTTCGTATAGCGAAGTCTTATTTGAAGAATGGGCGCGGTTGATGAGCGAGCGGATTCACGACACGGGTCTAAAAAGGAATTCTCCTCAGTTCGAGTGTGACAAATGGGCAGGCTTGGTAGACTGGTTGATTAGTGATTCCGGGGGTCTCAAAGGTCATTAGTCCCGTACGTATAGTGCATGTTTTCTCCTCGAGAGGAATTCCACCTTCGCCGGACCTAACGTCAGCTAGAGGGGATCTCCCTCGTACGGTATCTCCCACCAGCGGAGTACCGCCCCAGTCAAGACAAGATCTAAACTCCGGACCGATCTCCTGGCATGTGCGGTGTGTAGTGTATGTGAGTTTAAGTAAGGGGGTGAGAATAGGACAAGGAAGAGGAAGGAAATATTGCGCGCGCTCCGTGTTAGGATATTACTTCGGCATTTGCCTGGTATTAGTCGGAGAAAACTACCGATCAGAGCAGCCGGCCTCTATAATTCCCCTCCAGACAGAAACTGAACACCACCTAGCTATGTTCAGTGCACCAGGGAAGTCTCTCAGCGGTGGCACCTTGCTGATAAGTGTGCTAGCAACAACAAATACATCGGTAGCACTATCTGCGGCACGTAACAACAGAAAATGTATATTGCCTACTCACCACAATTACAACAGATGCTGGAAGTGTTGCCCCCTTCATTTGTTTCCCAGTGATTTGGTTTCTTTCAAAATAAATACAATTTTTAATAGGCAGCCCTGACTCGGCTGAGGGACTTTCCTGGTCCACAGTAGCTAGTGTCGAAAATTCTGCCACTGTCAGAACGTGAACCTAGAACCTGCGCACCTTGTCCTTCAGAACTCCTCGAACTTCCTTCTCTACCCTCTCCAGTCCTCCTCACTCACAACTCAAATTTATCAACCTTCCCCTTCGCTTTCTCATCCCACAAACTGCCTCTACATGTCCCATCCTTTTCACTTCCCTTTCCAGTGCATCCCTCACCCCTTTTTGTCCATCATTCTCGCGAAGAAGAAACCTCTTTGCGCTCCTTCCGCCAGAAGCGTTCCCAGCGCGATCGCACTTGGGAAGCTCGCCCCTCCCGTGGCCAGTCCCCTGGACCTGGGCCAAACGCGCACCCGCGCGCTCCCTTCAGATGCATCATTTCCGGCTCGACGAGTCGCGATTTGACGGAGGAGACGGCAACGTGGCAGCGAGAGCGGCAACGCAGGGGCGCTATCGACAGGTGGCGCCAGGAACCGACGGAGCAAACGACAGGTACAGTCGAGCCGGAGGTGGGTACAGTAGACTCGGGGGAGCAGGTCACCGACAAATGCCCATTCATGGTCAGGTTCCATTCGGAGCAGGCGCACACTGGTACAGCGGAGAAATGCACGAGCGGAGGAGCACAGCCGGTTTGAACAGCAAAAAGGGCGACAATAGCGGGAAAAATGATTCCGACGAGGTTCAGATTAACATTTCAGGACGGAAAAGAAGAAAGCGGAGGCTGAAAGCGAGAGGCTAAGAATATATCGATGGCGACGATGATCATAATGAGAACGTGGACTGATAATGGAGACGAGAGCGCAATGATGATGGCACTCTGGAGGACGGTGAGAGCTCGAAGTGAACCACGAGGGCGAAGAGGTCGGTGAGGGCGAAGAGGACGGCGAGGGCGAAGAGAACGGTGAGGGTGAAATAGGCGGCAAGGGTTAAGAGGACGGAGTGAGCAAAGCGGACGGTGAGAGCAAGATCGGCGGCAAGGGTTAAGATGACAGAGGGCGAAGATGACAAAGGGGGACAGAGGGCGAATCGGATGGTGAGGGTGAAATGGACGGCGAGAGCTAAGTGGACGGCGAGAGCTAAGTGGACGGTGAGAGCTAAGAGGACGGTGAGAGCTAAGTGGACGGCGAGAGCTAAGTGGACGGTGAGAGCTAAGTGGACGGCTAGAGCTAAGAGGACGGTGAGAGCTAAGTGGACGGCGAGAGCTAAGTGGACGGTGAGAGCTAAGTGGACGGCGAGAGCTAAGAGGGCGGCGAGAGCTAAGTGTACGGCGAGAGCTAAGTGGACGGTGAGAGCTAAGTGGACGGCGAGAGCTAAGAGGACGGCGAGAGCTAAGTGGACGGCGAGAGCTAAGAGGACGGTGAGAGCTAAGTGGACGGCGAGAGCTAAGTGGACGGCAAGAGCTAAGTGGACGGCGAGAGCTAAGTGGTCGGCGAGAGCTAAGTGGTCGGCGAGAGCTAAGTGGACGGCGAGAGCCAAGTGGACGACGAGAGTTAAGTGGACGGCGAGAGTTAAGTGGACGGCGAGAGCTAAAGTGGATGGCGTGAGCTAAGTGGACGGCGAGAAAGAAGAAGAAGAGAACGAAGAAGACGAAGAGGACGACGAGAACGGCGAGGACGAAGAGGACGGCTAGAAGGAAGAAGACGTGTAGCACGGCGAAGACAGCGAGAATGCTGAGGACGATGACGAAAACGAGGACGACGGTTGGGGCCGTGTGGACGGCGCGGGCGGACGGGAAATGGCTTGCCGGGAGGGGCTCCCACGCAGCCGCTGCACGGGGCTCGTCCCGCGCTCCAATGGGCGCTGGTGATTAAATCACGGCGGCTGCCGGGATCGCCCATCTCCGACCAATATCCGGCTTTGCCGGGGCGATTTGGGCTGCCGCGAATGGAGCAAACACCGCCCCCACATCGCCGCCGCCCTCCAGGCGCCCCCGCTGCCTGCGAGGGCTCGGCTGCCGGCGGCGTCGGCACGAAAGACGCGCGCTGGACGCCTGCCAGGGGACCTTGCATGTTGCATACGGAAAGCGTTCGCAAATGGGGGATAAACGCAGTGAGGTCACGCGCACAGGCAAAGAATAAACATCTTATTCGTTCCGCGAATAAATAGGCCCAGGAGCCAGATTGCCAGGCTTCTGTCTATTTGATCGGGATTCCGGGCCAATCTTTGCACAATCCGTGAGGAATTTGTGGCGAACAATACAAGGTATATCAAAACGTGAACAGGTTTTACATGATATTTCTTTGGATATCTTCCCTTCACCTTCTTCTGTTTCTGTATTGTGCCATTACATTTTACTCTCAAGATAAGAATCATCATTACTTCACAGTAGAGAATCAAACAAGACAAGTTTTGCCTGCAAGTTTTTTCCTTTGAACATTAAAAGCTGAAAAAATCCTCGAAAGTTTTATTATAATTAATTTTAATTTAATATATTTTTAATTTAATAAATAAATAAAATTAATTTAGGAATTAATGGTTATTTATATAATTAATTTTGTATATTTCTGTACTCGATATTTGTGAATAAGAAATGCGTTTGTGAAACACATCAACGTTATTAAGCAAATAAGACATTACTATTAAGTAAGTGAAAAAAATTGATTATTCCAGCTCCCAAGAACAAATTGAAAAACTTTAAACGTGATAACCTTGAAGTCAAAAATATCTATTCAGTTTCAAATACCGTTTACATGGATCTTTATTTTAATCAACTTAAACCGAGATTTGTAACGCAATCAAAGTGAATGAGAGCCATTAATTAACCATTCATTCTGTTCAATCGACATTTCTAAGCAATTTAGGATGATCATGGGATGTAATAGAAGTCGCTAATCGAAGCAATTACAAGCTTTCAAAAGGAAATCTGCGTTTCCAGCATTCAAAGCACTAACTACCTTCAATTGATTATTGCCAGAAAATATCAGTATAAAATTTCGTGTTTTTTTCAGACTTGATATAATTAAACAGGTTACATACATTTTCTTTATTTTCTTTCCAATCATGTACTGTGCAATTATATACTCACACATAAATATTGAATGTAAGGTTAATTAGTAACCTCAATCCGTCCAAGTTCTGTAGAAGAGTTACCAGACTGAGTTCATGAGTATGTTAAGTTTCCATGCATACTTAATCTACCGTGAAGAGTATAATTGAAGTTGACGTTGCGTTATCCAACGGCAACATAAGGAACTACTATCGTATTAAATGCACGAGTATGAAATGTCAGCAACTACCTTACTTTGTTGAATATTGCCACGGGTTCTAATATCTTCCGCGACATTGGAGGTTTCAAAATTCCAAGCCGAATCATCATGAAAGTGCGAATTGGTTGCAAATTAAAGAGGCTGCGTTTACCAGTAAATTAATGGTAAAAGTCTTAGGAGATTATAATTAATATAACCCAGCACTTAGAATTAACACAACGAACTGTTCGTTTTACAGTTTACTGTCAATCATTAACCTTCATGGGGTACGAATAGTATATACATGAATCGAGAATCCAGAAAGTGGTAACCCCTTACTAACAAGACGCAATGTTCCCTTAAAACTCTGGAAAATAAATGAAGTGACTTTACAGTTAAATATTAATTCTCTATTAGAACTGGAAAAATTCAAATTGAGTACTTTCTTTTGAGTTTATCACGGGAATGCAGAAAAGCGAGTTCCTTTTTGTCGCAGTGAACAAAAGGAAGTGACGTTTTTTGAAGTGATATTGAAATTACCATTATTCAATGCACACTAATATTTTATTAGAGAGCTTTAAATGTACATAATGAGCTATGAATTGCTACTTATTAGCATAATGGACAATGTGATTTCAGACCATATAAAGCTAGAACAAAAATAGTAAGCTATAAGATGGAATAATACAATGACCAGAGGTAATTTTCAGGCTTTCCACAAAATTCCCGCGGCACCTATTCCATTGATACCTCAGGGATCTGCCTACACCACTGACCATAGAATTGGATCATTGACGTGAACGACGACGAATGGTAGTTTTTAATGAGTGATGATTGATATACGCCACAGCAGTTAAATACGGCGAAAATTAATAAGATAAAATCTTCACATTTCCAATACCAGTTGACTGAATGTCTGATTTTTTCTCGTACGTGGTGCATCAATGAATATTAAATCTGATTTATTATTCATACAAATGAATGGATAATTAATTATTACATAAAAATTAATGAATTAAAACCATCGTATATTAAAGATATTGGTCCAGATAATACGTTTCTGTCAAATGATGGTAAGCTGTGAAAAAAGTGTTATAAGCACATGTGCTGTAGTTAAACTTAATAAATTATTTCCATGAGTGGGCTCATCAAATAAGAGTGTGAGTTTCGAGCTTTAACATCTAGTCGTTGATAAACAACTTTTACAGTTGTTATTTTTTGTAGCTTTACTGTAATATAATCTACTTTAATGATGTAAAGAGTGAAACTGGCGATAACTTGAGATTCAACCACCATCCAGGAAGCATTACTGAGTTTCTAATCGTTTCTACTTCATGGGGTACGTGTCATACAGACATGAATGATAAGACCATAACTCGGACCTAAGTTTGGGAATGGGGTCAGAAAGATAACGAAAGGGCCGCGAGCAGTTCATAACCCGTCGAGGAAGGTTCGGCATTTGCCTGGAAGTTAACGGAGAAAGCAGAGAAACGGTCAGAGAAGTCAGGTCGTAGAGTTCTCAACCCGGTAGTGGCCTACCAAGTTACGGACTTCCATGTTGCTGCAATCTTCTTTGTTCACGACGTTTGAGTCACGAGACGTCTGTCGTGTCCAGATTGCAGTAGTTTCGCCGACGATAATATCTACCCCTACGTCGGAGTCAACAAACAATGACTATTGCGCTCTCCAACCCCAATCCACGCCACCTCCCTTTGTTCCGTACGCGTCACAGAAGCCCTCGCCAGCGTGACGTCACCTCCGCCTTCAGCGGATGGCCGCGCCCGTTTACTAGCGCGCCGCACCCTTCACCCCTACCCAGCCACCGGCGCGTTCACCGGAAGGCGCCTGCGGAGAAGTCTCTGCCTTAAAACACTCCCTCGCACGTCCCCTTAAAATCAGTCTCGCCGCAAAAATCTCTGCCTACGAGCATACAAGCTCCTCTCCCGACCAGGCTCATTGTCCTTGATATTTTTCTACGTACGAGTAGCTACGCTGCCTTCGACAGTTCTGCTATCTTCGACATGCAGACATAATCACACATGTCTTGGTGATCTTGTCCTCAACAAGGCTCCGTTGCCTTCGATCGGCTCTTCGACCAACAGACTTTGTTACGTGGGTACTCAGTTATGTTTTACTTTAGACACAATCAAATTGTACATCGGCAAACTTAAATCTTTGCTTCTGCAAGGCATTTATATACTTTCGAAAGTTGCGAATGTATTGCATTCCGCCTCTACATCGGTACGTCTCGTACAGCATTCGTCTTCCCGGCCAACTGCTGGAAACTGGCCACGTGAGCCGATACCTTTCATGTTTGCTGCCCTTTGTAAGTACGTATCCCGTACTGCGGTATCGTTTCGGCGCTGCATACACGCCCTGGCATCGCTGGACCCTCTAGAACAGTGTTGTCAAGGTCGCTGTCACGAGCGGGAGTCCATGGCATGAGTGCCGCGAATAAATCGCCCCTCCACGCAGTTCATAACCCCGCCGCAAGAGACAACGCCATCACTATTGTAACAGCGGGGTTACTAAGGTCCGATTAAATTAAGAAGGTGATTGACACTTGTGAGTGGAGGGGAGCGACGTTGCCAGGTCGCAAACCACTGAGCACGTGTTACCGGGACACGAAAACAAACACTTCAAAAAATACGACAAAAGCCTAACCTCAACGCAACTCATCACAACACAGTACACATTGCGCGCGCAGCACAGGCAGAAACGCGGGCGGCGTGGCGGCAGGGAAGTCGCTGTGCGATGCTCAAATGGTCCCCGTGTTCGGCAGTGGCAACTGAGCGACCTGACACGTCACGTTTTGTCTCTCTGGTTGGCAGCTGCCATGGAAACGGGAGAGGCGTCGTGACGTCACACAGAACTGTCAATCACCTTCTTAATTTAATCGGACCTTAATGGTTTCCTCTCCCGACGCTAGTGGCGCAGAGAAGCTCCTGGCATGGCACGGTGCCGTGAGGCGTCCCGCTGCCACCAGTAGGAGACCTTGACACCACTGCTGGAGGAGCTTGCACTCCTCTATCGATCCAGCCGCGCAACGCAGAAGTCTGCACTTCACATCACCTGCGTCTGAATGGTGCAAGTTTCACTTTCGCCCTTCGTGCCATGTGATCTGTAAATTCACGTGCCAGGAACTGAAAAGTTACGATTCACCAGAATAAGAGACGAATTATTTAAAACACCTTTCGCTGCGTTCGTTTTCGTGTTCCTGTTTCGTTTCCATTTGCCTCGAGACCTTTGAACAAATATTTAATTCAGTTTTCATTTGTAACATTTGCATTCGTAGTTTAGTAAATAAATAATATGAGCGTGTTATACATTATCATTTCACCGTGTCTTCCGTCCAAATCCGTTTCCTTCTTTAAACAGCGCTTTTTCTACCCCCTACCCGTACGCCTCCAACGGACAACTTACTACCCCGCGCGGAGTAAAAATTCCTTTGTACAGAAAAGAGACTTGTTCAGTCCGCTATCGCAACCTCTCCCTTCCATGGTTACTCGCCTCTCTATCTGTACATCCTTCACGGTCTCCGCAGCAAGAGCCCAGCAAAGCTTCTTCACTTTCAGTGATTCTGATTTTCCTTTCGGGGGCTGCTGAGTTCCTCCCTCTTGAATACGTCGCTGCAATTCACTCCTTCAGTTTCTGAGGAATCTCTCAAATAATAACCACCAATTTCAACCTAAAGAATGATTAATTCGTATTTCAGAGTCAACCAGAATACTTACGTTAATTATTCGGATTGTAAGTTATATCAACTTGATCTAATAGTAATCAACATACTAAAACATTCCTAGATATATCAACCTACTCAACAATACACTAAAGCTAAAGCACGAGGTTGCGAATCGCTAGTTTCATTTAAATCATTAAACAAAATTGTCATTGAACAGAGAGACAAAAAGAAAAGAAAAAAATCATTTACTGCCCTCCCTTCATGTTTGACACATTCTCCTTTCATTACCGCACTTGGGACTAGAACATAAACCATGAAAACATGAAGCGCGAGGTGCTGACTAAAAAACATATGCACCATCACTAACGCATCCTGGTTCATATCAAATCACGAATTACACAATGAATTCAACCTCCACCCAATCATTCACCACATTACTTGCATATCCCGTAACTTCTTCTCTAATATTCACAAAATCCAAGCTTCATCTTGATTCAACCTCTGTAAAATCCTCACTCATCCTACTCGCATCAAAAATAAATATCCATTCCACATATTTTGTGAATTGTTTTTATATCTAGAATAAAACCTACGAGGTACCATCATGGTTTCCTCAGCTTCTGTATTCTTTTCTTCTTCCCAACTTCTGTTAAGTTAGATTAACTTTTATTAATTAAGCCATTATTACATATGTATAGTTCAATGAACTGATCTATGTACAAAAAAAATCAAATAATAATAATAATAGTAATAATAATAATAATAATAATAATAATAATAAGAAGAAGAAGAAGAAGAAGAAGAAGAAGAAGAAGAAGAAGAAGAAGAAGAAAGGAGACTAGAAAATGTAGACGTAGGGCGATGGAAAAAAATTCTCGGGAAGTGGCTTCTATCACAAACTGCAGAAGTGTCGTCCAAACCCAGACATCTTTCTCTCATGCCATCCTTCCACGAGCGAGTGAGCGGTTGGTCGGGTGTGAAAACGATTACGGCTTGGCAACGGTCATCCGAGGACACCTTTGGCACACAAAACAGGTGGCGCATTCATGACGGACGAGCATCAACAGACGCCGATGGCCAAGGCGCGGAAGCATCACATTGAATGGCACGCGATAAGCAGCCACTGCTCATGAAAGGACACAGCTGCCCATCAACATTTTAGCGAATGCGTGATTAAAGATTTTACTTCCCACGGAGTAGAGAGAAAGTTATGTGATGCTGAGCGAGAAAACGGCAATTTAATTGTCATAAAAACTATCATTCCAGACCTCTGGTAACAAAAAAGTTGATAAATACATTTGCTAAATTTAGAAAAAAATCCTCTATCACATTGTGTAGTCAGAATCGATGTTTTGTGGGTCCTTGATACCGAAAAATCGAATGACGGCAAAAGTCTGTACGTCTGTGAACAAGCTAGCGGCTAATCTGTTCAGCCGATTTTATCCAAATTGATATTTCCCAATCGAACATACTGATATAGCGGCCTCTTAAATTAGAAACTAATATTTTAATTTTGGGAGATACTTTACATGAAGCCCCTTAGACATTTTCTAAATTTTCAAAAAAATGGCACCATCGTTTTGATTAAATTTTGTATGAAGGACGTTTAAGAGAATGGTGCAGATCTCAGGTTCATTGAAAAACCTGATTTTTTTGAAAATTGCAAAATTTCAAATTTTTATTGGTGTCTTCCTACAACTAAAATATTAAAGACATATTTTTTCCCTTGATGAAATCTGTTCCTTAAAGCTTGCTTCTGAAATAAGGCCATGTACAATTTTTCGAAAATTTTAGTACTTTTTGCGTAATTTTGCATGAAAATACGGGGGATTAAGAACGTGCTGTTATGGCACCACTAGTTTCTACGGGGTTTAGCTCCAGCCGCTCGCCTCACCGGAGCATCTGGCCTCTGGAATGCACACCTCGACAATGACAACGGCCGTCACATCAGCCAGCGTCAAAAATAGTCTTCCGTCAGGACTTTTTACTTTCTCTCTCTTACTTCGCAAAACGAGTAAGAATTGTAATTTTTCCCCGGAAAACTGCGAATTTTTGACAGGGAAGCTGCATTTTAAACGTTCCGCTTTATCAACGCATACGTTTCCGATCCATGATGTAAAACTGCCTTTTTATTACCAAGGTGTCGTCCTTGAAAGGGGTAGTTGACTCCGAGCGCGCTTCGTCACGAAACCGGAAATATCGCGTGATACATCCGGAGGTAGTGCATGAATGTTTCTGCAGCAGACTGCGGTTCCCCTTTTCATTTTTTTCATCAGCGCTCAGACACACCGCTCGTAGATCGAGCACCAAAGGAAATATATGGTTCATTTCAAGTTCGAGAACACCATAACTGGTAATTCACAGACTGGAAGAAACTGGTAATTCAGTTTCTTCTGCAACTTACCTTCTTTCCATTCAGAATGTACTGAACGTTATGCTCTAAATATTATTCATAGCAAGTATCCGGCGGCTGGACGATGTATTAAAACTACAGTGCTCTCATCAACATCGTGGTGTAAGACATAGTTCGTAAATGAAAAATTTATAAAAGCTACATTTTTTATTTTTTACTCCCTTTAAATAATAAGTAATAATCAAAATTCCTTTAACGGAGTCTAAAATTTAAAATCTAATTTAACAGACCCATGTACACCGTGAAAATTTATTCCTCAGGAGATGAAATCTGTCTCACCTAAACTGTGATTTACAATCTGTAACAATATTAGCGGTCGACGCTTAGTTTGGTACATTATTCCGTATTTTCTGCTTCCATAACTTCATTCACATCAAGCGTATTAGATGAAATAACGCCACAGCAACACCCGGTAAATTCACACGCGTGTCAGCTGCGCCGTCATACAGTCGCTTATTTAGGCAGCCAAAGTTGACCTAATAGGGAATTTTAGCGCTACGCGTAAGGTAGCGGCGTTATATACTAAGTCACGTGACGGACCTTGGAAGTCGTAACGTTTTATCTAAGACATAAGGTACGACCTTGTACCTAATGTGCGCGCCTGTAGGAGTCTCTAGGCAGTGGTGTCAAGGTCTGCTACTGGTGGCAGTGGCACGTCTCGAGGCACCGCGCCATGCCACGAGCTTCTCTGCGCCACTAGCGTCGGGAGAGGACACTATTAGTAACCTCGCCGTTTTACAATAGTGATGGCGTTGTCCCCTTGCGGCGGGTTATGAACTGCGTGGAGAGGCGATTTCGTCGTGGCACTCGTGCCACGGACTCGCGCTCGTGGCATCGACCTTGACAACACTGCTCTGTTGTCGCCTTACAAGCGGCAAAATGACCACCTAAAAATAAGAAAGGTAGCATTCTTCCAAATCTGATAAACCGATTCACGTATGTCAGGCAAGTTACAATCATTCCTTACCAACTCCACAACGCTGGCATGAATTAACGGGAAATATTGGAGAGGTGACAGGAAAGAAATTCGCGAAAAAGAAGTAGAAATCATATCTTCGGGTTAGATTATGTCTTATGCTCATAACGAATGCTGTTTTAAGATCCCATAATCAAGAAATTTCGATTAAAATTTCCAAATATCACGGAGGGCCACAAAATATAAAACTCGTGCACAATGTAGATTTGTATACTCTTGAATAGTATCGTGGTTGAAATGTCTCACCACTACCCTACACTCTTTTATATATTATGAAACTTCTTTGTTCAACGCTTGAAATGCTTCTTTCGTCATAATATATAACGCAATGACGCCATTGCTAAAGCTCTTCTGAACCTTGTTTATTACAAACGTAGAAAGTTGTTAGTCACATGAACAATAGAGTTTAGGGATGTCTCCTCACGCCTGGCGCTAAAACGCCCTAATATAAGCTTCACTGGATTGAATTCCATTTCTACATAGCCATTTGGACATGTAATATGTTATGAGTCATTTCTCTGGTTGCAAGACAAAGAAAAAGCTAAATGTTGTTGACTTGTGGGCAATGATTTTCTGACTTTCGGAATAGAAACGGTTATTTGTGTTTTTAACATTTAGTATTTTGACTTGAGAAATGTTAACAGTTAATGAACACAATTCAGTATTAAATGCTAGAGAACCACTATAATATAATGATTTGGAAATTGTGACGTTTTGAAACGTCTTTGTCAAATGAACAGTTTTGTGACGAAAAGTTGTCAAACTGATATCCTGTTTTGGATCAGTTCATCAATAACATTAATTTCTTGAAAGTTTTTATTTGGTTTAAAACTGTAATAAAAATAATTGACATGCGATCAATTGACTGATATAAGTTAGCAGTTTAACATTTATTACTTGTGAAGAAAACATTTAATCCTTTGAGAGTCAGTTGAGAGCTCCAATTTGTCAAAAGCTTCGCAGATCGTGACTCTGGGAAAGGAAGGCTGTTCGAGATCAGTTGTTTTAAGGTGATAACTCAACCCTCACACAGATCGAGGAAAAAACGGAAACTACCAATCAGTATAGGAAGTCTCTAGTATTTTAGTCTAGGCAATGGATACTACTTATAAACTTAAGTAAATGCTTATACACAAAGAGTATTAAGTAAACACTTATGTTTCGGAGAATAACATACAAACCAGGTTTTACTTGTAGTAAATACTATCTATTTTTTTTATTTATTTTATTTACGTCAAAAACAGTTACAAACTGCGTATGACGAGCTATGGGGGAGAACTACCAAGAGGAAATGCTTACTTCTGTAGTAACTACATTTTCCAGCTTTTACTTAAAATTACGTGAATAAAAAATAGTTTTTGTGTCTTTTAATCAGGAAATTCTGCGAAATAAAATCAAGCACAGAAGTGACAGCGAGTGAATAAATTCCTGCTGACAGAATAAACGGGTGAGGGTGTTTTCGTAACAACAGGAATTTTACATTAACGCTTTAATGTCCATTTAATAACATGAAATCCAATCATGATAATAAAAATTTCATGTATATTTGTGAATTTTAAGAAATTTATAATTAATTTGTTTATTTGAAAAAATCATTAGGCTTTAATAATAATTCGGAGGCAGATATACTGAAAAGATAGTATTCGATTAATGTTTGTGTTTGATGATGCCGATCACCAAATTGGCCAGGCATATGCAATTACAGACCGAATCATTGTATTATATATGTGCAATTGGGCACGAATACGAAGTGAAGCAGAGTCACTAGAGGAAGCAGCTGATGCCACTGCCGAGCGCCGACTATCCCGGCGGCGCAGAGAAGCCCTGAGGAAGCCCAGGACACGATGGTCAAAACGTGACCATCACAGCCTTCGACCCGGCGTCACTCGGCCAGACAAAAGAACTTGCAACTTTCGTCACGTAATTCGAGCGTTCTTTTGCTACCACGGTCTACGTCTTTCTACTGTTTGAAATTTTATAAGATACCTTTTCACTAACAGTCATGAAAAATAATCCATGACTTCAATACACGATAAAATTTAGTTGGTTATTTTCATTTCATTGACTGACAATATTTGCGAACATGAGAACGAGAGATTCATACTGCAGAGAGAATTTATTTTAAAACATTTCACAGGAAAAGGAATAATGGCAATTTCAAATTTCATATCCTTTTCCTGTGAATATCTTACTTCAACGTAAGATATTAAACCATCGCAAAGTAGCACAGACACGCGGTGCCAGTTTAATCAACCGGAAAGTGTTGAAGTGAAAAGTTTCTCGCGTTCCATAAATTTTGCGTTTGGACGTTTTATTCTGAGACTTGGCAAGGAGAAACGAACTTCACTGCCAACTGAGTATGAAAGACCAAATCGTATTTGGATGGAAGCAACAGGAGGTGTCATTTCAATATCAAAGAGACGTGTGCGTTGCTTTTTCGATGTTCTTGCATTCTGGAATAAGAATGATGAGGCCAATTTTCAAGTGAATCCCTCAATCGACGAGAAATGGTGGCATTTATGGTATTACTTACCCCGCATTAAAATTAACACAATAGTTGGATTTTTTACTCTTTTATGAATATTGAAAATGCTATGTAGTAAAACTATTTTCCTCCCATTTTCTCAAATTTATGTAATTTCTGTTGCTTGATCTTAATGTTAAATTAAAGTAGTATTCTGAATGTCTATTACCGTTTTTTTTCACGTGCTATTTCATTGGAATTAATTTATTATATTTTTAGAGCAGAATTCTCATGATGGGGATCTCATTAAACAAATGAGAAAAAAAAAAATCTACGAAATAACCTGTCAGATTTTTTCGTTATTTCTGGGAAGTCTAATAATTAATTGGTTACATACCTAATTAAAGTAATTAAAAATAGAATACGTAACTAATGATTTGAGAAAACATTATTCACGAATACAAATTAAACGGAATTTTAATTCGAAGATACTGCACAGCAACAGAAAATAATGCTTCATTACACAGGATTGTGTTTTTTGCGATGTAGTTTTCTGCACACAAAGTAACCGTAAATGAGCCACCAAAGCTTTAAATATATCATTCTAATTGGTGTTCACAGAACAGTGAGCATATTCTCTGCTCTTGCAATTTTGAATATCAACGTATGTTCTTTTACGGTAATAAAACATCACTCTGATTAAACAGCAGGATAGTGAATGAAGCTTTCCATATTCAGGTACACACACGCTCGATGTGAGATCACGTGATATTTTCTTTGATCTTTACTTTGATCTTCACTTTCATCTTCACGAAATGTGCTTATTTATTGTATTTATAAAACACAATTCCTACAATAAGACAAACGTTGTTAGAAAGTAACAAAGGTCAAATTCTTGAGCGGTTAACTCCGACACCGTGTGACCGATCCCCAGGAATGTTGGAACATCTATGTGTTTTCCCCCATAAGGTTTATGTGCAGTTAATTTGTATCTCCACTAGATGGCGCTGAAGAACAAAACTAAATCATATTCATGTCAAATGCAACACGCAACACACGGCAGCATTCTGGAATTCACATCGTTAAATAACTTATAAGGGAGAGGGAAGGAGAAAGAAGGGAGGAAGGGCAGAACAACGTCTGCCGGGTTCCGCTAGGACATGTATGTTCTTGTTACGGAATACATTCCGTTTTCAGAATCTTTGTATACTGTACTTGATTTCCACACTGAAAATAAATCATTAGTCGATTAAGATCTGTTCATTGGGACAGAAGTCACGAAGGCAAGAAAAGACAAGCCCCACGGAGAAAACGTTGCCACTATCCGTTTGCTTAGTTGAAAAGCGGAAGTGACGTAATCAGTGACAGTTCAATTTTACAGCTAAATTAACTCTAATCATTTAATAGGGTATGGTAAGTTAGCATCTATTTAGTGACAGCAGTACATCATATCAGCGCTTTCCAACCTTCTATTCCTCGAGGTTATCATTCCTTTCAATCTTCATTTTTCATAAAGCAAGGGAAAAAGTTGTTTGATAAAGTATAAGACATTTGTGAAATGTACCAAATGCAAACTCTCTGCGTGTGCATGTTTCATTCAACACATGGTGCGTACGGTTCGTTTATCTACAATCGTGCTTGCTCTTTTTTTGCGTGAATTTGAACATTTACCTTATGAATGAACTTCTACGTACTTCCACATATATTAAGGACGTGCATTTATTATCGAAAGCGTACCGCAGTGCCTTCAGTGCAATGCTGTTTTCCGAAACTCGAACTTTCGAATCAATTTTTATCAGAAATCACGATAAAACATACGTCTAAATTTTAAACAATCCAAACATTTTTATTTTCTACATTGAATTTAATGTTTGAAGGTATTTATGCACTATAAACTACAACGTAAAATGCCCTTATAAACATCTAAAATTTCTTAGTATTACTTGGCACAGGTACACCTTACGATAACGCGGAATTCTAGCCCGGAATCATCGTTTCAGACGCTGTCAGAACACATCCGTACATACATCACCTCCGTGCGAGCGACTGGGCCTCTGTCGCAGCAACCGAAGGCGAACGCTGTCTTCGCGCATTAACGAAATGTCGAACGACCGCCCACCAGCGCCCCCAGGGATCGCCCCGCCCGCCGTCGCTCGCTCGCACGCGACAGCGCTGCTCGTCGGCACGCGACAGGTGGGCGGCGGGACGGCCTGGGGTGGGGTGAGGAAGGGAGAGGTTGGCCAAGGAGCGGAGAGTGGAGAGGAACGGAGCAGAGAGGGAAGGTGCGTGGAAGAGCGGGTATGAACAGGGAACAGGAAGAGCGGGGCAGCGGGAGAAACGATGAACTGGGCAAGACTGGGCGAGGCTGGGCGAGGCTGGGCGAGGCTGGGCGAGGCTGGGCGAGGCTGGGCGAGGCTGGGCGAGGCTGGGCGAGGCTGGGCGAGGCTGGGCGAGGCTGGGCGAGGCTGGGCGAGGCTGGGCGACGCTGGGCGACGCTGGGCGAGGCTGGGCGAGGCTGGGCGAGGCTGGGCGAGGCTGGGCGAGGCTGGGCGAGGCTGGGCGAGGCTGGGCGAGGCTGGGCGAGGCTGGGCGAGGCTGGGCGAGGCTGGGCGAGGCTGGGCGAGGCTGGGCGAGGCTGGGCGAGGCTGGGCGAGGCTGGGCGAGGCTGGGCGAGGCTGGGCGAGGCTGGGCGAGGCTGGGCGAGGCTGGGCGAGGCTGGGCGAGGCTGGGCGAGGCTGGGCGAGGCTGGGCGAGGCTGGGCGAGGCTGGGCGAGGCTGGGCGAGGCTGGGCGAGGCTGGGCGAGGCTGGGCGAGGCTGGGCGAGGCTGGGCGAGGCTGGGCGAGGCTGGGCGAGGCTGGGCGAGGCTGGGCGAGGCTGGGCGAGGCTGGGCGAGGCTGGGCGAGGCTGGGCGAGGCTGGGCGTGGCTGGACGAGGATGGGTGAGACTGCCCGAGACACAGGAACGCGATGAGAGGCGAAGAGAGCCAGAGAGTGCCGGGGTGAGGCGGAGCAAGGTGGGATGAGGTGAGGCGTGGTGAGACGGGGTGAGGAGGGTGAGGTGAGGCGTGGCGGGGTGAGGCGAGGCGGGGTGAGGCGGGGTGAGGCGGGGTGAGGCGGGGTGAGGCGGGGTGAGGCGGGGTGAGGCGGGGTGAGGCGGGGTGAGGCGGGGTGAGGCGGGGTGAGGCGGGGTGAGGCGGGGTGAGGCGGGGTGAGGCGGGGTGAGGCGGGGTGAGGCGGGGTGAGGCGGGGTGAGGCGGGGTGAGGCGGGGTGAGGCGAGGTGAGGCGGGGTGAGGCGGGGTGAGGCGAGGTGAGGCGGGGTGAGACGCGGTGAGGCGGTATGAGATTAGGCGAGGCGGGGTGAAGCGAGGTGAAGCGAGGCAAGGCGGGCTGAGTTGAGGCGGCGAGAGGCTCGTCACAGTCGTGGTGGGCAGAGACGCGGTAGCAGGGGTTGCAATTCGGTAGTTCAAGAAGAAGAGGGAGGGGGCAGGGAAGGTCCCCAGTGCCTCTGCCAAATGCCACCGCGCTCTTTCGCCCCGCGCGACTTCTCCGGCGCGGAGTCCTTCACATATTTCATTCTCCGCTGAATATATTCGACGAGAGGAGACGGCGCGGCGCCCCGAGCGTCAGCCTCTCGCACTTCGACTCCATCAATCATCTTCGCTCACGGATCGTTTCTCCACACTTACAAGTCTTTAGGCCAGTGGAGAACAAATAACACGGTTGACGTTTTTTAAGCCGAGATGCTGCAAAAGTCAAAAGGGAAAGAAATCATATTAATAAATATTTTTGTTTCAATGACTTCTCTTCATCTTCATCTCTTGTTACTAGGCATTTGTGTCGATTATTGTCAAGGAAAGGAGTTGGATATATTTTTTAATGGGCGCGAACCGTTGTGAATATTTTTTTCTTTTCTCCGTACGACTAACCGTCCTTAGTCGTACATACGTCGATTAGCAAAGCCGAAAAACACTAATTTTTTATTGAAAACATAATTAACATAAAAATTAAATTTTATTGTTGTCTAAGGCGCGCTATTACGTTTGAAACGCATGTACATCATTATCGGTAGGCTACATTCTTCATTTTCAAAGAAAAAGAAAAAGCGAAAGGCAATTTTATTTTCAAAAAGGAATTTTTGGTCAATGGAGGTAACGCATTTAATGTTCCCTCTTCGCCACTGTGTACTTCAGTCCCTGTAGTGGACACATTCACATAGAATATCAATTCTGAATACATTCGTCACGAACGTGACACGTTACGAGTTTGCCGAAGAGTTCCGCAGTTTCGCTCTGCGATTCCATCAATCGTCCTTTCAGCAGAGCGGGGACGTACCTCCCACAGCGCCGGAAATAATTTGCAATGGAAATGTGGTTCGTTGGAAACGTAATGTTAAGTTGAAATGATAAATGATCATTGGAAAGTCAGTAGGAGTGAAAGAAATGTAGATAGTGAAATAGGAAAATCCAGGAAACTTTTATCCAATATGATTCATGGAATCTATATTCTGGATCGCAAAACTTAAAGAAAAGTATCAAAATACGACGTAATTTGCTGTTACAGAATGTAATTTTGGAAGTCAAAGGTTGATGTAAAAACAAACAAAATCCGTGCACAGAAAATCTAATTCTTCTCTCGAAGCGTTCCTAGTGTTTCCATCTGGTCTGAAAAGTCTTACCGATTTCTACAAAAATTTTCTACAGAGAGGATCTACCATAAACATCGGGACTATTTATTGCCAGAAGTATAGTGAAATAGTAATGTCTTGAGTAAGTAATTTTTATAATTGGGCAGTTGATGCAAATTGAATCTGTCACGTCCATGCACTGTGCTATGTTCAAAAATGAACTTAAAATATAAAATCACAATACTTTATTCAGCACAAGTTGACAAGAACCAAAAACCACACTATAAGCCAGTTCACCAGTTCTACAGAAGACAAAGTAATAAAAATTCCAAAGTCAAAATATTACTAGGTGCTACATCAATGTATACAAATGTATGATAAACAGTAAAACAAATGCACAGAACTGTAACAAACAGTTTTAAAGTTATATTGAAAGTCAAGGTGATTTCAAGGCGGGAAAATAGTAAAAATGTTTTTTTACTTTTTTAACTGAAGCCCAGCAGCAGCTGAAAAAATCTTAAATAAATTCACAAAAATTTGTGTTTTGAGAGAATTTTGCGAGATTTTTGTCGATCCTGTTCCAGGGATCGAAGACACAGTAAAAATTATTTTTGTTGTTTTCTTTGTTTCAATTTGCTTCTGCGTTTGAATTTGGTACAGAGAAAATACCATAAAATGTTTTCTGAATTTTTGAATTATTTTCTTATTTTTCACATTTTTTCAACGAGATAAATAGTGTTAAGTTGATGAAAAAAATGTTTCAAAACTATTTTTGGTCGTAGACTGGTGTGAAAGGTGGGACGAGAGCTAATAAAACCATTAAAAAATGTAATTTTAAGTTAGTGTAACTGCTTATATGTCATTTGGTTTAGGGGGAATTTGTACTATCTTATTCGGAAGGACCTTTTGTGCCGCTCGCAAACCCAACTCCAATAATGCTCTATCTACTTGGTCAAAAATGTGTTCACAAAAGTTTGATTTTTCCCAGCAAAGGTTCATGAAATTTTAAAAACGCTAGTAAAGGAATAAGACTTGATTAAAAAAATACCTTAGGAAATAATGTTAAATGAATAAAATGTCAATGTGGAAACCACACGATATTGTACTAAAGCAGAAAAACAAAATGCTCACAGCCTGCCAGGCAGATTCCAGTGGAAAAACCGATTTGGCAGCATTCGACGTTTTACTTCGTGCCTAGGAAAATAATCTCGATCCTTTCGAATTTTCGAGGCTGACCAAACTAATGAGGTTCATTATTGGGGAGTTTACCATTTACGAAGGTCGATTTTCTTATAAAACACACCCCTTACACGCGTGGCACCCACGCATCGTGTGGCCTACTTTTATTTTTTTAACTTTATTTGGTCAAAAAACAGTAAAAACTGTATATGACGTATGGGGCAAGAGATTATCTGCGCACATTTTCTTGAGGCCCAGAATAAGAAATAAATAAATAACAAAAGCGAAATATTACGATATTTGAAAAACTAGAAAAAGGATTTAGAAAAATTATTATTTTAGAAAAATAGAAATTAGAAAAATGTTTGTTCCCGAGTTAGAGAAAATAAATTTCAATGGTAAATAAACTGCTGATTTGATTTTTCTGCTAACAAAATAGTAACGAACATCAGTTCTACTCCAAACACTACAAGCAAAAGGAGTGCTCAACAAAGGAGTGGTCCGAGTGCTAACTTTGCCTAACTTTGCCGACTGCACTAACTTTTCCACCCTTCTCCTTGCACCATGACTGGACCAACTTGGACGAAATAACGAGGGATTGCGAAAGCTCGTTGGCCTACCTTTACAGCGTACATCAAATCGCCTAATGTATGATGTTGAACCCACCTGAAACAAGAAACACAAAGAATTAGCACTTTCAAATGCAAAATGCATTCAATAACAAATAGAGATCGACCGATCTGGGGGTTCAAGGCATCAATTGATGTCACTGCAGTGCCTCTGACTGGAGATCCTAGGGTTGGAGTCACGACAGTGGCTAATGTCGAAACTGTAGGTGGACCACTTAGAAAAAGCCCACCCTGGCGTCGCCTCGGGAGGCGTGGCGAAGCCATTGCCCACCGTCGTGAAAAATCCACTTTCCTTTTTTTCTTTCACGTATCTCATCGATTTATAAAATTGTGGGGAGTGCGGGACTTTCACTAGGGAAATTGGGAAGGGTGAGGGAGTCGGGACGGCGGGACAGAGTAGGGACAGCGGTACACGTTGAGATGGTTGGACTTAATGGGGGGACGGTACCGAGAGGTGCGGTTCGACCGGGAGAGGTGGAGGGACCGGGTGGGGGGGGGGCTCGGGGAGGGGGGTCAGGGTATGGGCGGCGTGGCGGGACTGTGAGGGGTGGGGTGGGGTGGATGCGACGCGGCGCATCGGGGTCAAACCGCCCTCGGGCCGCCGGTAATAGAGGCCTTGCCCAAATTATTAATGGCTAATTTGCTAATTGAGGGCGCCGCATTGGGAGTTCCCTCATTGAGCGTCCGGGGCGAGGACTCGCGAACGCGGCCGACACGGGCGGCTGGCCAGCGCTCTCCCCGCCCTGCCCCTCCCCTCCCCCCGCTTTCCTGCCCCGCCCCGCCGCGCCCGTCAGCTTTGCCACGGGCCCGCGCGCGCGCCCGCCCGCACTGCGCCATCACGACTCCCCCCGCCACCTCCACTCGACAGCGCCACGCCCTCAAAACGTCCACCCGCGTCACACGGCGCGACTTCCACGATCCCCCAGCAGCGCTCCCTTCCGCGCGACCGCACCGCCCCGCCGCTCCGCGCCACTCACTCGAGCCGACTCCTTCGCTCCTGCCGCAACGCGCCCGGCCTCTACCTCCCCCCCTCCCCGCTTCCGCCGCTCATGACTGGTTTCTCGCCGCGCTGCGCCACCCTCTCGCCGCTCGATCGGCGCAGGAAATCACCGACGTGCCACCCTCCCTGTGACGCACTGAAACGGCCCCTCCCCTCCCCGCCACGAGATATCGTCACCTATACTAGTGGTGACAAGATCTTCTACTTGGCAGTGACACGCGTTGCGGCAGCGTAGCATGCCACGAGCTTCTCTGCGCAACTAGCGTCGGGAAAGGGAACTATTAGTAACGCCGCTGTTTTACAATAGGGATGGCGCTGTCTCTGCGGGCGGGGTAATGAACGGCGATTTCGTCGTGGCACTCGTGCCACGAACTCCCGCTCGTGGCATCTACCTTGACAACATTGACCTATATTCTGACTTAAACATAGTATCCCTTCAGGGTCAGGAGCTAGAAGGAGAGGGAAACACGGTCATCAAACACGGAAGATTCAATACGAAAAATTTAAGTCGTCATCAAGTTCCCGATTCGATGACAGTGTCCCCTTCTCCTTCCAGCTCGCGACCTTGAAGGGATACTATGTTTAAACTAGAGTATACACATCATACAGAGACCCTTACCCAACCCACAACGCAATTCCTCTCGTGACTTATGGCGTGGGCGGAAAATTTATTGTTTTCTCTCGCCCAACCGCTGCGAGTAATAGGATCACATGTGCAACCAGAAATTTTATTTCTGACAATTAAAAAATGTTTTTATATCATGGTTTGGAATATTAAAATTATAAACCTTTGCACATAGAGCTGGATTTCAAAACGATAAAAAGGTGTAATGGTCTCCCCAATATCATTTTGAAGCTTCTGATCCTGTTTTTATTATTAAAGTAGATATAAACGATAACCTGATTATGTCAGTTTGTAATGAATATTAATGTGAAATCCAAACGTACGGTCAATAAATGTTGTCAAAACTGTAGTATTCACGCTTTATTGATCAGCGAAATGAAATTGTGTCAACCGTATGGTATGTATGTATGGTAACTCTTATTCATGCTAACACACGTAGTTCTAGAAGTGAATAATTAACTTCCAACTGTAATACATTTCGCTTTGAAACGGTGTAACTTGATATTCAAAGTACAAATCCTGTTACAAGGAACCGCGTTCACTAAGGCAGACGGACGCACCTTAGCATCCCGCCTCGAGCATGGAAGACGAGGCATCACGGCATCTGCACCTGCAGTAAAACCGCTCAACTGGGAGGAGAGCTGCAGGCACGGGCAGGTGGAAAAACGTAAATCACGAACACATACATGGTTGCATAATTTGGATGTAAATGAAGGGTAATTGTTGGTGTAACGCAACTTTGATTCAGTGTCTGTACCAACCAGCAAACTTTTCTCAGCACTGTATTAAACATTATTTTTTTCTAATTTTGGCACTGCAAAGCTATTTTTTAATTTTCTGACAATGAATATTTCTTATTTGCATATCTAAGATCCATGCCTTCAGGGAGTATTTGCAAAGGATGGTTGAAAAATGTAATACTAATACATTACTCTTTTGAAAATAATGTCCATCTAAAGTTTCTTTACTATAATTGACCTGTAAACATTCAAATCCGCAAATACATTATGCTCTTTCAAAAAGAACTCCCCTCTTTCAACAGTTCGTACATCAACATAAACTAATACAACAGCACTAAAAAAATAATGGTACACGTCATTAAATATTAGAACGTTAGTGAAACACTTGCTCAAACCATTAAACTTTTCTTTTTATTCAAACATTTTACTGCCTTTCTATCTTTAACAACCATTGCTCACAACTACAGAGTCAGGGACCTCCACATCTTGATCGAGTTTCCTTGATCGATACAGCAAATGTTGAGATGATCACTAATTAAAATTTAAATATAGCCCCACGTGAACAGTTTTTCGATGATTTCATCACTGACCAACCAAACCTTTATTGCTCCTAAATCCAGTAGGTTTTAAAAAAATCGCATTAACCATTTCCTCCAATTACATTTTGTGCCATCTTAGTCATGTCATTTAATCAAGATTATTTTCACAGAATTTTGTATAGTCATATATAATTGTATTTCAAACCAACTGGATTTCTTGGAAATTCGTTTTCACGTAGATGCAATCAGCAGTCCTCGAGGATAAGGGGGGATATACTTCAAAATGTTTTCGTTAGTAAGAGTGTGATACCTGCAGATCGTAGTTTTCGATCACATAGCAATGTTCTTCTTCCGAATCGTTAACGAGTACGTCCCGTCCTCACCCCAGAATTTCCTTGGCGTGTAAAGCACCCAGAGTCCTGAGGCGTGCTGTAAAACACCTCATCGAAATGAACATTTATGTTTCGAATTCACGTTCTGACTCAGTCGCACAATTTTCTTGTACCTACGAACGCCACTGCAAGATGAGTTGTCTAACAAACACGACTGCGATATTTAATAGATTGACCGATTATAAATAAAAAAAATCAATAAATAAATAAATGTCTTTATTGGTGGCAAGGCTCAGGCCATTTAGCCTGCTCTTCCGCCTGACCATGAATTTGATTGATTAGCGATTCCGGGCGCGTCAACTACTAAGTTCATTAGCCCCTTAAGTGTAGTGCATTTCTATGGTGGGAGATGGCAGTGCCCTTTCCCCTCTGGATGGTGATATCCCGGACATACCTACTCGACGGCTAGCGCGGTTTGCCTCAACAACGTATCTCCCCGCCAGCGAGGGCAAGCTGTAAGCTCCCGACACGTGTGCAAGTGCAACGCAACAGAGTGTCAGTGTGCGTAAGGGGTAAGGATAGGACAAGAAAGAGGAAGGAAAGATAGCGCGTAGTCCGTGGTCCGTTTGTCAGAGTACCGCTCCGGCATTTGCCTGGTGTTGATCGGATAAACCATGCAAAACTACCGATCCGGGCAGCAGGTCGCTAGAATTCTCCTCCAGACAACAGCTGAAGTGTAACTAGCTGTGTAGCTAGTGTCGAAAGTCCTGCCGACGTCGGGACTCGAACTCTGGGACCTTCCTGTCTGCAATGACACCGGTTAATGTCCAGAGCGCGATATTGAAAATTGCTTATGTGAAACTTGCATGAGATTTCCCATCAATGTTAACTTGTAAAATGTTATCTTCTACCTCTCTATATTTCCTAGAAGTTTGTGACATTATTCTGAGACACCTTAACATGTTTCGAGAGGATCAATGAAACGTACAGACTGGATGTGGTGGCCCTCGCCCGTCCTCATCCAATTTTCAACTACTGCACCTCCCTCATCCCTATCCTCGGCTGATTCCGCAACCGGCCACCGTGGGGCGCAGTAGCGCAAAACAAATATAATGGCCGCTTCCAACAATTGATCATTTAAGTGTCAACGATGAAAAAGTGATATTCGTTTGATCCCCTGTACGCGCTCGCGATATAAAAGCTGTTTAAAGAGGATGTATTCGTTTTTGTAACAGAAGCGGGAAGAATGACGAGTGATTGATTCTACGATTGTGCAGACCGAGCACAAATTGAAGATTTTTTTTTTTGTTTTGGTAGAGAGAATTGTGCTTTGTTTCGTTTCCGTGTTCCGAGAGTTTGTAAAATTTACGCGCATGCAGAGCGAATTGGTTTGCATTAATAGGAAATGTGATTGTCCAACAAAGTGTATTTTATGGCATTATTTGACAAAAAACTTTCATCACAATAGGTTTTTTCTCCTATGAAAACAGAATTTGAAATATACCACACAATCTATAGAATATACAAAAATTGAAAATATTTTCGATATGAATGAAATGAGAATATATTCACGTCTACGCACTCTAAATTAAGCATTCACAACTTGCTCGGTGAATGACATTATTTTCCGATGAACACTGTGACGCTAAGTGAGAGTTGTGCACGGTACTTCCAGTACCTTTTCTAAGCTTGTTGTAAAATATTGACAATTGTTAGATATAAGCAAAACACTGACTCATTCGGTATCATATTAAAACATATCGCGTTTGGCATATAGGTTTAATGTTTCCAAAGTCTTATTCCCAGGCACATACGAATATGGATGAAAATTTTATATATTTTTTCCATCTCAATTTGTACGAAATGAACTATTTCATATTATTTTTTAAAGTCTACGTGCATTTAAACTATAGACAAAATGTTGAGTGTATTTACTATATACAGAGTTTCAGATTGTAACCTAAATTCCTCGTTTCTATGTTTTCCCATGAGTGAGAAATTTGCTACAATGATCCAAACTGGTGTTTTTATTTTGCTCTGGAGGAAGGCGCAAATATTTTTAATCCTTAAATGACACATTTCGACTGGATTCGATTACGATCTAGGATACAAGCATCGCACTATTCATTACGCCATTAAAATCGCGTTTCATTGCAGTAACTGTTGGCTTAAAATAATATTTAATTCATGTTTGAAAAAAATGTGCCGAAGGTCACGTTTGGGGTTCGAGGAGAACTAAATTTTAGAAGCGAGATAAATCTATTTACTATCGTTTGGCACACACAATCGTTTATTAATCTACATTAATATATTAATATACATTAATAACCACGTACCGTTTATTAATCTAATACATTTACCCCCCAGTGATTACGCTGTAAACTTGTGAAATTTTCACCATACATAGCAGAAACGTACAATGATATCACATGATTATTCGACTTCTTCTCCATTGTGAATTGACAACTTAAGTGATTTTATGTTAACCAATGATCTCAAATTATTGTTAGGGGGTAAATTCAAGTAATTAGTCACTACTGCTAATGTATCTACGGTTTAAGATTGAATAAAATTTACGCCATGTTCCTAATGTGCTTGCTCAAATCACTAAGCAATCAGAAATAATTTAACTTTTAAGTCTATATATACAAGGAAAATCCAACATTATACATACATTTTCAGCAAAAAAGTTGACTTATATATTCATCGCGATCAAAGATGTATAGTTAACTTAAATATGCTTCCAAATTGAAAATGTGGCCAATTTACTCCCGTGTGACGCGGAGTGCCTGCAGCCCCCTAGTTGATGGTGCAAAGAGAATGCCTAAGGACGGGGGGGGCCGCTAACGAGCGTTGGTCTGAGGTGGCGCGGGGGCGGGACGGAGGCGTCCGCCCCGTGGGACGAGCGAGGGAGAGGGAGAGGGAGTGAGAGTGAGAGAGAGTGGGAAAGGGAGTGAGAGGAGTGGGAGAGACAATAGGAGACAAAGAGGAAGAGAAAAGGGGAGGGGCGAGGGCGAGGGAGGTGGTGAGGGCAAAGGCTAGGGCTAGGGCGCGACCGAGGGCGAGAGTGCGAGCAAGGGCGCGGGAGCGGGCGAGGGCGAGAGCAAGGGCGAGGACGAGGGCGAGAGTGCGAGCAAGGGCGCGGGAGCGGGCGAGGGCGAGAGCAAGGGCGAGGACGAGGGCGAGTGCGGGCGAGGGCGAGGGCGAGAACGAGGGTGAGGGCGCGGACGAAGGCGAGGGCGAGGGCGAAGGCGAGGGCGCGGGTGAAGGCGAGGGCGAGGGTGAGGGTGAGAGCGAGGGCGAAGGCGAGGGCGAGGGCGAGGGCGAGGGCGAAGGCGAGGGCGATGGCGAGGGCGAGGGTGAGGGCGCGGACGAAGGCGAGGGCGAGGGCGAAGGCGAGGGCGAGGGCGAGGGCGACGGCGAGGGCGACGGCGAGGGCGATGGCGACGGCGAGGGCGAGGGCGCGGGCGAGGGCGAGGGCGCGGGCGAGGGCGAGGGCGAGGGCGAGGACGCGGGCGAGGGCGCGGGCGAGGGCGGTGTGATCCGCAGGCAGTGCCGCCGCCGCCGCACGGTGCCGCGCCGCGTTGCTTGGCCTCTCAGCGGCTCAGGCAGCCCGAGGCAGGCGGGCGAATCAATAAACGCGCCGGCGCGGCACAGATAAGGCGGCGGCAGCGCGGGCGGAGTTGCAGTCGGAAGCCGGCGCGCTGGAGGACGACGACAGGGAAGAAAATAAAAAAGAAACTGGATAAGAAATTAAAGAGAGGGTAAACGAGAACAGAGAAGAAGAAGATCGAGAAAGGACGGAGAGAAAATGAGAGTAAGGAAAATTAGCAGGTAGAGCAGAAAAAAAGGATAATGGTAAGGAGTGTTAACAGGAGTGTATTGAATAGGATAAAAAGAAAGTTGACGATAGGAATCTATCATATTGCGCCGATAGTTTTGACTTTCTGAAGTATGTGTAGAACATGATTGTAGGAAAGTACTCTCTGAATGCCGGTGAAATGTTTCCGACTTCTTAATGTAATCCATTTTAATTTATTTAATGTATTACATGAATAATGTGAATTGGGTAATGTAAACTGAGGAAGACAAAATGAAAATAAATAATGAAAGTACATGAAATATAGAAGTTTGTGTTACCTAAATGCACAAATAAAAGGAATGAGTCTATTCTTTTAAAACTAAGTTTACTGAATATAAATACCTGAGAAACAGGTATAATAATTAAAAACCGAATCATTTAAATAATAATAGCAAGAAAAAATAAAGAAGTGATGCTACTTGATTTTGCTGTTCAGTTGAGAAATAGAGATATATCCTTATAAGGCATTAGCCACGCACGCTAAAAACATGCTTAATAATAACATCAGAATTTAATGTTTGTTTTAATGAGTTTATTTTTGATCCGAGAAAGTGCTAAATAGTATTAATTTTTTGACGATATAAAAACTTATATTTTAAAAGTAAATCTACATTAATTTTTTTATATTGTAATAAAGGAATATTTTCCGCGAGGATATAAACTGTAACTTTTTCGGGTGAGGATTTTCAGGAAAAAGAATAATTCATTCGAGAAAAAAGTAGAAAAGATAATGTTTAATCTGTATGCACAACTTTAACTAAGGTGTACTCAAAGTCAAATATATCTTTCATGTTCGCAAACAACATGCATGGGTGATACACGTATGTCATAAAAAGTAGAATATGGTTTTTCATTTTTACTGAAGAATGCAAAAGATGCATTGCTCATGCAATGGTATACGATGTTATTTTGGTATTTAATCTTGTGTGTTTGTTCCTTCCTTGTAGAAGTAATTGGACACTGGTCTTCTCTTCACATAGTTGTATACAAAATACAAAACTCGAACTTAGTACAAACAAGGAGCCTGTGTTTACGTGAACATTCGAACCAAGAAGCCGATGGCAGATCGAGGGACGGATAATGGGAACCCTGACTTCCGTTAATTATTTTTTGTATTAGAACTCAACATTTTGGAACATCACGTATTTCTCTGATTACATATCAAAGGAGTATACCCTTTAAGTCCGAGCGGGTTGAATTTCATAAATATGTTCCAAATTCTGGCAACCCTGAGAGAGGGGAGTATTTTTCTCGGCGGGGAGCAGGAAACGCGATAAGACATGCAAGAAATGTGTGTTAGATTTCGATCGAAAAAGTTATACAAGCACTATAAGCAACATGAACAAGCACGAGATTGGAATTGCATCTACTTCAAAAACGTCCCTTCACCCTATTTCCGAGTTCGCGAAGGAGGGGGGACGGGGCAAGTATTAGAAATTGCGGCAGAGGAGCAAAAGTCCCAGAATATTATACAAATACGGGAGAGTATTTCGTGAGCTGGCACAACAAATTGGCGAACATGCTCTGAACATGCAATTGCTCTGGTAGAGAGGTTGTATAAAAGGTAACGTTTCTCCTGACAGTATCCTATGTAAGTGCAACTACCCTCGAATTCTACTCCTTAAATTAAAAAAAAGGACTGTAATGTGCAAATAGAATTTTCTAGGTACTTCTTTTCTTTTAAATATTTACTTTTTTGTTATATAAACGACAGCGTTACGTCAACTCGTTAAAAAGCCTTGAATCTAGGAAAAGGCGTTGGCGTTGGCGTTGTGTGTACACTTCCATATCTCACAAATGCTTCGGATGAGCAAGTGAAAGTAGTGATAGTGTTTGTAGTGGTAGAGCTAACAACAAATAAAGCGCTACGAGCAAGTCAGGAAGGGACAAAGAAAGGTTGACGGAGATTAATGTCATAGTTATCGAATCATCATCAGTCCAGGAGATAAAATTTGTATATCTTAAGAAATGCTGGAGACAGAGGCGTTAAAATAACTAAGATGTGTGCAGAGCCAGGTACCGCCAGCGACAGATGGAAGATCTTTGCATTCCACTTATTTGTGCATTGTGGGGGCAGTGTATTACACTAGTCTTGGAAAGGAGCGGTAAAAAGGATATCTTCACCCTCACTTCGATCGGCGGGTAAGAGCATTCGCAGCTATTATCTACTACGCACATGATAGCCACAGGGACAAAGGCCGCATTATCTGGGAGGAAATAGGCAGTGAGGGCGGGGAGGGACGGCCGAGGCAGCGGACCGGGTGAGGTAGGTCGGGCATCATCTGATGTCACTGCAGTCCCTCTGTCCAAAAGATCCAAGATTCGGGTCCCGTCAATGGAAATATTTTCGGCAGTACCTCGTCAGCTAGGTTAAATGCAGCCGCTGTCTGGAGGAGAATTCTGGCGGCCGGCTACTCTGATCGGTAGTTTCCGTGGTTTCTCGAATGAACACCAGGCGAATACCGGAGCAGTACCCTAACGAACGGGCCACGGATTTTTTCTTACTCTTCCTTCTCCTATCCTCACCCCTTCCACACACAGTTTCACTAACATGCACTACACCACCACACAAGCCGAGAGACCGGTCGGGGCCTTAGAGATTGTTTTGACTGAGGCGGTGCCAGGATGGGGGAGATACCTGGTTGGGGAAAACCAGGCTGACGTTAGGTCAGCGCCGGAACTCGCCATTCAGCGGGGGAAGACCACCGCCACCTCCCGAGCAAAACATGCACTACATTTACGGGACTAATGACTCGCCCAAAATCACTAACAATCAATCAATCGACCCAACGCGCCTTATAGCCACAGGGACAAAGGCTGCGTTACCTGGGATGCGAGTGGCAGTGAGTAAGGCGACGGGTCGGCCGAGGCAGCGGCAGCGGCAGCGGCGGGGCGACAGCAGCGCACGCATAACTAGCGAGGGCAGAATCGGAGAGCTGGGGAGGAGGGGGGGGTGACAGTTGCGGCCACATTAGATCGGCGCCAGCGGGTGGGAGCGCGCTTCAAGACAAGGCCACGCACGTAGCGCCCCGCACACACACGCACGCACGCACCGCGCGCCCGCAAGCAACGCGGCGGCTGCGCGCCGGAGGCTGTCAGCGCCGCGACAGCTGCCACCGCCGCCTTCCGGCCCTGCGCCCGCCTCCCACGGCCCCTCCCTCTCCGCGAAGACCGGCTGTCGTTGTTTCCGACGGCGCAACCGCCACCAACCACCACCGCCACCGCCTCCTTTGCTGCCTCCGGTCCCACAACCCCCGTCTTCAAAGCCGTCGCCACTCCCCTCCTCCTACGTCGCCGCGACGACCGGCTCGCGCTGTTTCCGGCCGCCACCACCACGCATCGCCTGCAACCGCCACCAACCACCACGCGCGCCACCGCCAGCCCAGTTGCAAACGTCATCCGCCACCGATTCCACATTCCCCTACTTCAACGTCCCCGCCGTTGGCGCGAAGACAGGCTGTTGCTGTTTCCGACGGAGCAACCGCCACCAACCACCACGCGCGCCACCGCCAGCCCAGTTGCAAACGTCATCCGCCACCGATTCCACATTCCCCTACTTCAACGTCCCCGCCGTTGGCGCGAAGACAGGCTGTTGCTGTTTCCGACGGAGCAACCGCCACCAACCACCACGCGCGCCACCGCCAGCCCAGTTGCAAACGTCATCCGCCACCGATTCCACATTCCCCTACTTCAACGTCCCCGCCGTTGGCGCGAAGACAGGCTGTTGCTGTTTCCGACGGAGCAACCGCCACCAACCACCACGCGCGCCACCGCCAGCCCAGTTGCAAACGTCATCCGCCACCGATTCCACATTCCCCTACTTCAACGTCCCCGCCGTTGGCGCGAAGACAGGCTGTTGCTGTTTCCGACGGAGCAACCGCCACCAACCACCACGCGCGCCACCGCCAGCCCAGTTGCAAACGTCATCCGCCACCGATTCCACATTCCCCTACTTCAACGTCCCCGCCGTTGGCGCGAAGACAGGCTGTTGCTGTTTCCGACGGAGCAACCGCCACCAACCACCACGCGCGCCACCGCCAGCCCAGTTGCAAACGTCATCCGCCACCGATTCCACATTCCCCTACTTCAACGTCCCCGCCGTTGGCGCGAAGACAGGCTGTTGCTGTTTCCGACGGAGCAACCGCCACCAACCACCACGCGCGCCACCGCCAGCCCAGTTGCAAACGTCATCCGCCACCGATTCCACATTCCCCTACTTCAACGTCCCCGCCGTTGGCGCGAAGACAGGCTGTTGCTGTTTCCGACGGAGCAACCGCCACCAACCACCACGCGCGCCACCGCCAGCCCAGTTGCAAACGTCATCCGCCACCGATTCCACATTCCCCTACTTCAACGTCCCCGCCGTTGGCGCGAAGACAGGCTGTTGCTGTTTCCGACGGGGCGACCGCCACCAACCACCACGCGCGCCACCGCCAGCCCAGTTGCAAACATCCTCCGCCACCGATTCCACATTCCCCTACTTCAACGTCCCCGCCGTTGGCGCAAAGACAGGCTGTTGCTGTTTCCGACGGGGCAACCGCCACCAACCACCACGCGCGCCACCGCCAGCCCAGTTGTAAACATCCTCCGCCACCGATTCCACATTCCCCTACTTCAACGTCCCCGCCGTTGGCGCGAAGATAGGCTGTTGCTGTTTCCGACGGAGCAACCGCCACCAACCACCACGCGCGCCACCGCCAGCCCAGTTGTAAACATCCTCCGCCACCGATTCCACATTCCCCTACTTCAACGTCCCCGCCGTTGGCGCAAAGACAGGCTGTTGCTGTTTCCGACGGAGCAACCGCCACCAACCACCACGCGCGCCACCGCCAGCCCAGTTGTAAACATCCTCCGCCACCGATTCCACATTCCCCTACTTCAAAGTCCCCGCCGTTGGCGCGAAGATAGGCTGTTGCTGTTTCCGACGGAGCAACCGCCACCAACCACCACGCGCGCCACCGCCAGCCCAGTTGCAAACATCCTCCGCCACCGATTCCACATTCCCCTACTTCAACGTCCCCGCCGTTGGCGCGAAGACAGGCTGTTGCTGTTTCCGACGGAGCAACCGCCACCAACCACCACGCGCGCCACCGCCAGCCCAGTTGTAAACATCCTCCGCCACCGATTCCACATTCCCCTACTTCAACGTCCCCGCCGTTGGCGCGAAGATAGGCTGTTGCTGTTTCCGACGGAGCAACCGCCACCAACCACCACGCGCGCCACCGCCAGCCCAGTTGTAAACATCCTCCGCCACCGATTCCACATTCCCCTACTTCAACGTCCCCGCCGTTGGCGCGAAGACAGGCTGTTGCTGTTTCCGACGGAGCAACCGCCACCAACCACCACGCGCGCCACCGCCAGCCCAGTTGCAAACGTCATCCGCCACCGATTCCACATTCCCCTACTGCAACGTCCCCGCCGCTGGCGCGAAGACAGGCTGTTGCTGTTTCCGACGGGGCGACCGCCACCAACCACCACGCGCGCCACCGCGCCGACTCGGTTGCAGCCGTCACCGCCACCGCCTTCGATCTCACAACCCCCATCTCCAACGCCGCCGCTCACTCTGCCTGCCTGTTTCTGTTGCCGCCGGCAGGGGCGCCCCCTCGCCGCAGCTGCCACGAACCGCCACGCGCGCCTCCGCCTCCTGCTGTCGATACCATCGAGAGACACACATCGAGTTCCACCGCCTCCGATTTCATTTCCACCGCCTCCGCCGCCACGCGACGCCTCGCCGCCTGCGCGACGCGTCACTCAGCTCGCAACGCCGCTGCCACGCGCCCCAACCACAGGGCGCGGGGTTGCGCGCTCCCGTCGCTTCTGGTTGCTCCAGCGCATTGAGGAAACGTCGCTTTCTGCATCCATTTGGACGTACAGAATGTCTGAAAAGACTAGCGTTCAATTCAGAAAAAAAGACTAGTAGGTTTATGAACAGTAAACCGCGCGTCCAAAAAAATCTTTTTGATTAAGTAGATTTTTTTGACTGGATGGATGCATACCAAATTCGAAGCAACCCAAAGTATACGAATTCTCAGAAACTAGCAAATAGATAAAACATTTACTAACTGACCAAATGCCGAAAATGCCTGTTCGTTTAGAGTCATTCAAAAAACTGATTATTACATGAAACGTGACTATTAAAACGGTCACCAACATTTTTGGTATCCACTGTGCACATTACGTCCTAAATCAAAATTTTTCTGCCATGATTTCACCCAAGAGACTTCGCGAAATGTGTCGGAAACTTTCTTTAAGGGTATCGAGAGTCACAAGGCAGTCACTGCCCACTTTTGTTTAAACCAACTGCACAAGCTCTTCTGAAATGACATACGGTCTCCCACTTTCTTCGTCGTGGGTATCGGTACGACATTCCTTAAATACCCTAACCCATTTGGTAACTTTCTGACAATTCATTACCTCGGATTCGTAGGTTTCCACAAGATTGCGACGGATACTGGAAGCCGCCGATTCGTTGCGCAACGTGAGGAAACAAATGACTGAGCGAATCTCACATTGGCGATGCGTAGAGAAAACGGGCGACGAACTGGATGACATGAGAAGCTGCTCGATGTCTCATTGTGACCGTTAAGAAGCCGTCTACACGTTATGGGTGCCAACTTTAAAAAAAAATTTCCCCAGTGTCCTACACAGCACTTACTTTCTAGATGTCTCTCGTATTTTAACTAACAAGTCACGCATATGCGCATGGCGTTTCAGACCTCGGGACGCTCATCGCTACATCTCTGTTGGTCAGAGAGGTTCTGATATCAGAGGGAGGACAAGTCACTTAAGAGCGGAGGAATAACCCGTCACTTGCTCCAAAGGACGGGATTGCCGACAGAAGGGGGAAGAAGGCAGAATTGGGAACGGAACGTCCCATTGATTGAGGAAGAGGAAGTACGGTTCTGTTTCAGCATCCGCCCGGAATTGATCAAAGGGAACGGCGGAGACGACGAATCGGGGTATCCGGGCTCAAGAATTTCAGAGGTGAAGCCTACTGGTCCAGCCACTGATCGGTTTCGAGCCTTCTATTTATACTTCGGTTTTTATAACGTGATGCGTCACGGCCCGTCTTCACGGTATTTCGCGTCTTTCTCGGTCGTGCCTTCAAATGACGCAGGATCGCGTCCGCATCAAGCAGTGGTCGCGATCATGCGACATCTAGCGTCACGATGGAGAAAGACGCGAAATGCCGTGAGATATCTATCGTGGGAGACATGCCCTGACACGCCACGTTAGAAAAATTGAAGTACAGCTGAAGTAAAGATGCGCTCTGTCGTCATTGATATCAAAAGGCCTCCGGGTCTACGCAGTTGGAGCGGACGCTCAGCGTTGCTCAACTTGTACTTTATGAATAACTCTCTTAATCTTATTTCCTCTTCACGTCTTCTTGAGTTTTATGTATTATTTATGCCTAGTGTGTATACACTTGGACGTTATGTGCTGTGTTTTCAGCACGAAGAGGATTCGAAGTTGATGTGTAATTAAATAATAAATATTTAAGTTATATTTACAAACTTTTTCATCAATCATAAAATGACAATACTCATGACACCTCAAACATGGTGCTCATACCTCCAAATCCGCAATTCGATGAAACTAAAGACGGCTGCACACGTTCGGCATTCGCGGAGCAGCGAGCTACTGCTCGCCCAATCCCGACCAACTGTTGTGTTCGGCGAATGTTCGCTTCCTTTGATGTGTCCCAAAGACCGAGACGAGGCGGATAGGGCGAGCAGTAGCAAGTCGGCAAGTAGTAAGCAACTCATCCACACTATTTATAGCACACATGTGCTGTTTGTAGAACCATTAGTTTACATGGTACTAGAGTAACTCGGCTGACATTCTGCCCTCTGCCCGGCTGACATTCCTTTCTCCTTCCCTCTCCCTTTCTCTCTCTCTCCGTCTTCCTCTGTCCCCGTCTCTGTCTCTGCCTCTCTTTGTCCCTCTCCCTGTGTCTCAGTCTGTTCCTATCCTTCTCTTTCTTCGTCTCTCCGTGTCACTCCGTATCTCTTCCTCTCTTTCCCTCTCTTTCTTTCCCTCCCTCTGTTCCTCTCTCTGCGTCAGTCTCTGTCGGTCCCTCTGTCTATCTCGGTGTGTCTGTCCGTCTCTCTTTGTCCCTGTTTGCCTCTCTATGTCTCTCTTTGTCTTTCTCTCTCTGTCTTTGTGTCTCTCGTACCTATGCGCGCAGCGGTCCTGAACTTCTCGGCCTCGCCCTACGTCACACGGCAACGCTTAGCAACAATGAAGCCCACGTGGAGACTGGAGCACGGTTTGAATGAAAATTGAATTAAAATGAAGCCCAATTTTCTTCTGCAGCGCCATCTTGTGGAGTTACAACAAAATTAACAGCACATAAGCCTTCTGAGTGAAAAAACACGTAGATGTGCCGACATTCATGGAGATCGGTCATACCGTGTCGGAGTTTACTGCTCTTAAACTATATACCAACATCCATTATATAGATGATTTAACACCGAATGACTGCTTACAAAAGAGTATAGAAGTGTACAATGTAATTGTGACTCTTGCTCTAAAAAAATGCTTCTAAAAAGGATTTTTTTCTGCTCTCATTTAAAATACAATTACAGCATGCGCGCGAGGTACTGGAAAGCTTGTTCCCTGAATTTAATAAATTAATTCCGAGAAACGGCTGTAACTCGCAAAACTATTTTCGCATAAATAAAAATAAGTTACAAGGAACTTTACTCAGTAGCTACAATAGAATTCTAAATCTGCTTATCTAATTTGAAAGAAAAAGCAGTGAAACGAAACAGACCGTAAATATTCATCAACACAGCATAGGGCCTCCATAGACCGAAAATGCACGCCGTATTCTTTCATTTGAGCAACTTCTTGAAGGAAAGGCAACGGGTCGTTTTACATCTCTTTTAAACATCTGCCAAGTCAGTCTTCAAGAACTCCTAGACTTCTGTGACTTCGAAAACTGTACAAAAATTACTGATCTTGTAAGATGAGAAGAAGATCGTTTATTGTACGTATTTGTTTTGTTCGCTCAGCATATAATTCCTTTTCTGTTAATTCATTTACGCACATGAAGACATATTCAGAAATTAACTTAAATGCAAAATACAGCCAGAAAATGAGTCATTTGTAAATATTAAGGATACTCTTCCTTAGGAAATCAGTAAAACTAATAGAAGTTATAAGAAATGGGGCGTTCAAGATTGGCAAAAATTTAATACTTTTCATTTTTAAATGTGAAAAGTTAAGGTAGGATGATTTATTTTTTGTTTGGTAAAATGAACAATAACAATCGACAAAAGTAGATGAATAATAATACGGACGATTCTGTCTCAATATTACTACGATATGCGATATGCACGAAAACATCTGCAGTGGTGCACTAGAATTTCCGAGAAACAATTGAGGTAAGTGTGCACATGAGATTGAGAAGATCAATGTCGCAAATTGACACTAGCCAACAGGCGGTCTCGAAAGGGAGCACGTAACATGTGTTTGTAAACACTGATAATGTAATTTTCTATTCATTTGCAAGCAAGCAGAGGAGCTGAACGGTAGCGTTTCTAGCGAGTAGGCCACGAGTATGTAACTAACACAATTGTTGGGATCAGTAAGTAGTAAATTCGAGAACGTTGTCAGTTATTGTCGTTAAATGAGTTGGAATTAAATTGGTGATTAAAAAAATTAACCTCACGTTTGATTACACTAGGGAACAATTTATTTTCTTACCACCAGGATGAAAGTAGGTGATTTCAAAGGAAACGAACATGCTGATTTCGAAAATCATTATAAAAAGTTTCTATCACGCAAGGTTCAAAAGATATAAACATATTTAGTGTTTAACATAAACAATATCCTATACTAATTTCCACATTGACATTCCCGCTACATTACTTCAACATTTTTATGAGCATGGTTCATATGAAGTAAGAACAAGTTAAAAATGGAATATGCATATTCACGCAATACTATGTAGACATAAAAATGGTTTATTAGATAGATAGATATTTATTATTTCCGCAGGTAGGTTTATACAACCTGGTGGCGGAACACTAAAATTTACACATTATATCTACATATTATAATTATGAATTAAATACAATGTAACTTAAAATTATTTTAAGGCAATAATAATCATAATAATAATAAGATAATAATAAGATAACAATGTTAACAAAAATGCATTAATAAAAAGCCACGCGTAGGCCAGGACTTGAACTCGAGTCCTCTGGTTCTCGAATCGAACACTTTACCAACTAAACTAGCTCTTCCCATTATTGGTATTCTCCACAACACTGGTAGAGCGAACAGCAATGATTTGAGTTTTTCCTACAACCTCAACAACAAGATTTTCCTACAACGTTGTACAGGTCACACAACACTGGTGAGCAGCCCATGGTTTATCCTGATCACAAACACAACAGCCAAAGAATAAAGAATACGCAAGTTTTGTAATTGCACAAATTTTTCCCTTTGAAGTTTGGGTGTAAATGTTCCACAAACGTAACAGAAGTTTTCGGGTTGACTGGCATTTTCAATGTGAAACGACGATTTGCATTTTATCGAACTAACTCAATTTTACAGGTCATGTAACATAAAAACCACAGAACTATAATGTGTTAATGTATTTTAGGCACACGCAAACCAGACGCGAACTTAGTAAGAAAAAATGCTATTTCATCGTGGATCCCGTAATTTCATAGCTGACAAAACGTCGGAGTAGGTGTTGTTACTTTCCTTCTTCTTGCTGTACGAGACGTTCATTGAGTTTTGATGAACAGAGTAAGCGATTTCAGGTCGAAACAGATTCGCTCGCCGTCTTTTCAATTACATAAACAAATGTTTCTTATGTCATTTTGCTGAAAACGCTTCGTTTCTGTACATCAGTTTCTTGACTATTTCTCTTCTTCCGTTACCTCCAGAAGATTGAGCCTAAAGTCAGCCGAAGCTCCGAGAATATTTACAAACATTACCGTAGAAAAAATATACTTTTTTGGGATAAAAACGAAGAAAAACAAAATTTGTGAATTGTCAGTATTCAGATTCAAATTCCGGCAGTCCTCTATCGCGCGCGAAACTGTTATTTCTCTCGATTTTAGGCCGTCTGAATTGCAATACACTCCCAATTTTTAGCGCCAATGACCTCCCGAGTCTGCCCTTCGAGACTGGAATTGCGCATAAAGTTTCAGTGATTGTCTGCGACAATACTACAAAACAAACGCATTCTACGAGAATCTACGCTTTCAAAACGAACGACAAAGGGTATATTTATGCTAACATTACGACGAATACGCCAGTTCATTTTCTTTCGTGTCGTGTGCAACGACTCATTCTGTATTCTACGTAGTTAAAAGATATGATTGAACTCGCGAATGCGAACTTCCTATCTCTGAATAACTACCATGGATGATCGGAAACCTTTTACGAAGAAGTAGAAGGAGAGTTATGCATTAAGTTAGTCAGCGTGGAAACGCTGAATGGCAGTTCCCGTAACTGATTCAAAGAGCAACGAACTCTTTAACTGTTACCGCGACTCCGCATCGTACGCAACTAGCCCACGTGATCATTCGTGCGGACTGCCGGCTGATAACCGAGGCATTGTTTCGTGCTTGTCGGTGACAAGAGCAGGGTATTGAACAGGCGCGAGTAACTGTGGCAAACAAAGTTTCGTTCACGTAAGCAGAATTAGAGAAGAAAGAAAACAAGTGCAATGACATTGCAAAATTATGAGACAAATTGTTGTTATAACGTGATACAATAACGTGGAACTTCCTTAATTTATTATATACTAAGCTAGTTATTTAGGCCAAGGTCGATAGTTGCAAGTGTACAGACAACGCCTACGACTCCAATATTCCAGCGATTAGATCCCGTCAAGATGCCAGAAATTTACTGAAATTAACATCGGTGTGTTTGTGGCATCTGTCGGAGGAATTCATAAGCCGACTGCTCTGATCAATGGTTCCCCTAATCTCTGCCTGACAAATGCTAGAGAAATGCTCTAAATGAGTCACGGACGGTCAATTTCAAAAAATATTAAAAATATAGTATTTTTCTTCTGGTAAACGCACAATGTGAGAGTAATCAACGAATGTAAAACGTTAAATACGATATAATTCAGGAGTAAGAAAATTGAGCACCCTTGGTGACATGTTAGTCTTCACTTCATAAATAAATTCAACTATCAAATATTATTTTAACATTTCCACTACGTGACAAAAACGATAATTTAAATGCAATATGTTTGCACTATACGTCATTGTTGCGACAGAAAATATCGTTTACGGGAAGAGAAACATGAGGCAACAGCGTAGGCGGTGGCTGCCACGAAACGGGAAGAGACGCTCCTAAATAAGTTTTCCACAGCGCAGTGCACATTCCGTCGATACGCGTCTGTAAACCGGGTGTCGCGAGTGGAAGCAAAACGCCAACGCCGGGAGCGGCCGCCCCTCCCCCCTCCACCCCCCGGGCCGCACGGGCAGCGCGCGCTCCGCTCCAGCGACCACCAAAGCCCTTCCGCGCAGCGCACTCCGATGCGCCCGGCGGCCCGCAGCCACACGGCGGGGCGGGAGGGGCAGAGCGGGGAGGGTGAAACATTGTGGGGCGGGGCGGAGTGGGGCGGGGAGGGGAGGAGTGGGGCGGGGCAGGGCGGGACGGGGCAGGGCGGGAAGGGCGGGACGGGGAGGAGTGGGGGGAAGGACCGCGGCGGCGCGGGAGGAGCGGGGCGGGGCGGAGCGGGGAGGGTGAAACATTGTGGGGCGGAGCGGAGTGGGGCGGGGAGGGGAGGAGTGGGGCGGGGCAGGGCGGGACGGGGCAGGGCGGGGAAGGGCGGGACGGGGAGGAGTGGGGGGAAGGACCGCGGCGGCGCGGGAGGAGCGGGGCGGGGCGGAGCGGGGAGGGTGAAACATTGTGGGGCGGGGCGGAGTGGGGCGGGGAGGGGAGGAGTGGGGCGGGGCAGGGCGGGACGGGGCAGGGCGGGGAAGGGCGGGACGGGGAGGAGTGGGGGGAAGGACCGCGGCGGCGCGGGAGGAGCGGGGCGGGGCGGAGCGGGGAGGGTGAAACATTGTGGGGCGGGGAGGAGAGGAGCGGGGCGGGATGGGGCGGGGAAGGGCGGGACGGGGCAGGGCGGAGAAGGGCGGGACGGGGCAGGGCGGGTAAGGACGGGACGGGGCAGGGCGGGGCAGGGCGGGACGGGGCAGGGCGGAGAAGGGCGGGTCGGGGAGGAGCGGGGGGAAGGACCGCGGCGGCGCGGGAGGAGTGGGGCGGGGCGGAGCGGGGAGGGTGAAACATTGTGGGGCGGGGCGGAGTGGGGCGGGGTGGGGAGGAGCGGGGCGGGGAAGGGTGGGACGGCACAGGGCGGAGAAGGGCAGGGCGGAGAAGGGCGGGACGGGGCAGGGCGAGACGGGGCAGGGCAGGGCAGAGCAGAGCGGGGCAGGGCGGAGCGGGGTAGTGCGGGGCGGGACGGGACGGAACAGGGTAGGGCAGCGTAAGGCAGGGTAGGGCAGGGCAAGGCGGGGCGGGGCGGGACTGGATAGAATGTGAATCGCGGGAAGCGAAATGCAGGTGGGAGCGGGTGAAAAAGATGGTGACACTTGGAATGAAATAGGAGGTTATGTGTGTGCGGAAGCGTGGAGTAGTATGGGGTGACATATGGTGCGGTGTAGTGGGGCGTGGTGGGACGTCGAGAGTGTGGCGTGGCGGGGAAAGGGCGGGGAAGGGCGGAGTAGAGCGGGAGCAGAGTGGAGTGGAACGGGGCGGGCTGAACAGGACGGGCCGAGCCGACCCAGGCCGGCAGCCAGATGGGCGGGGAGGGCAGGAAGGGGCAGAAAGGGGAGAGGATATAAAGGAGGGAAGAGAAGAGAAGTTCTGGTGAAAAGAGGGTCGGGGAGGGATGAGATACGTGGATACATTGGGAACAAAATGATAAAGTGTGTTGGGGGGCGTGGTGTGGGGTGGTGTGAGGTGAGGTGAGGTGAGGCCGGGCAGGGCCAAAGGACTCGGACGGAGACAGACGGTGCGAGGCGACGTGTGGTGAGGCGGGGCGTGGCGAGACGCGGCCGGGCGGGTGAGGCCAAAAGAGAGGGGCGGAGAGCGCCTTCGATGCCGGCCGGCCGAGCGGCAGATGCGGGCGCAAACAGCAGTCGCAGCGGAAACGGTCCGCGCCGGGCGGCGGCCCTTTTCGCCTGCAAGCGCCCCGCATCGTCCGCGACCTCCTTTGGCTCTGAAGGTGGCTGTGACTGGCCTCCCCCGAGCCCGCCTTGCTTCTCTCTGGCCACACGCTCCCTCGCCTCTATCTACCCCACACCCCCAACCAGCGTCAACGCCTACCCACCTCCTTGCTTTCCGAATTCAAACCTCTCTGCATTCACTCTTCAAATACACGCATCGGGAGAGATGCCTCATATTAATGTTCCTGCAGTCCCTCTGACCAGGAGGTCCTTGCTTCGAGTCCCGACGGTGGCAGGGTTTTGGACACTAGCATGGTAGCTACGTCATAATCAGTCGCTGTCCGGGGGAGAATTCCAGCGGCCGGCTGCTCTGATCGGTGATTTTCCGTGCTTTCTCTGATCGCTACCAAGCGAATGCCGGAGCAGTACCGTAAGAAACGGACCGCGCGCGATCTTGCCTTCCTATTTCTTGCCCTACCCTCACCTCTTCCATGCTCACACATATTTACATGCACTACACTACCACACATGCCGGAAGACCCGTAGGGATCTTAGAGCTTGTTCCGGCAATGGCTGTGTCCCATTGATGGGAGATATCTGGTTGAGGGAAGTTAGCCGACGGTACGGCGGCGGCGGATCTCACCATTAAGCGGAGTATGATGACAGCGACAGCTCGAGGAAAGCACATGCCCTACACTTACGGGACTAATGACCTTGGTAGTTGACGCGTCCGGAATCACTAATCGACCATTCAATCAATCCAAAATCCACTCATTTTGTCTCCCATTCACATGCGCCAACTACCTTCCCGTCCTTGCGCTCTTATCTTCACGCTCCCCCTCCTCCTCTTTTCGTTCCCATTTCTTTTCCCCCACTCTTAAATCTTTCCCCCTCGCTTGCTTCCCATCATTCGCCCTGCCCTAATTCTGAAGCTCTTCGCCGACAACTCCGTGCCTCGGTCCGCGCCCTTTCGCGTCGTCCGCCTCCTCCCCTCCCCACTCATCCGGGTCTCGTCGTCCGCCTCCACCCCACCCCTCCCCTCCCCACTCATCCGGGTCTCGTCGTCGGAGACGGGGGGGGAGGGCGGCTTTCCGGCGCGCCAACGCTCCACGGGGCAGTTTGCGCGTCAGGAAACGGCGGGGAAGGGGGAAACGACAACTACAAGTGTTATGCGTTTCAACGTGCAGCCCACCGACAGATACCGCGGGGCCATTCCGAAAGCCTTGTCTGGAACGAGCGAGTAACGCAACTCCAACACAAAGCACATCACAAAGACAGGACAAGTGCGAAATTAATGTAGGCAGCATACAGGATTTAACGATATGTTTTATTGTAATACAAATTAGTAATATGCATACCGTTATTTTACATCGCTGCACCGAACTTTAATATATTTGTTTTAAAAAAACTATGTTTACTCCATTTATGGTCAGCCATGTGACAGGATAGTCTAAATAATGTCTATTTAAAAATATGCGAAAAAGAGCAATAAAATTATTCCCGGCAAAACGACCACCATTTATTATTTCTTGGTACAACACTTATAACTGTTAAAATGATTATTTTATTAAAATGAAACAACAGCTTTTTCTGTCTTACATACCGTATATTTTTTCAATTATCTATCTAGCTAAACACATGACAATCATGGAAGAAGAAAACTTTGGTTTTCATGTGTTTCAAAGGTTGCTTGAATACCGAGAGTTTTGGAGAGAAAAGAGTAGACTGATATTATGGGTCAATCCTAATTATTTATTTTGCTTCGATGCGGAGTGGTTTGCTTTTATGCAGAGTCGTTGATGATCACCATTATCAGTGATTATCAAATTACTGAAAGAAAAACAGGAATTTGCTTCTCAAAATAGCCAGTATAACTTTGTAGATGAACTGTTGGCTTTGAAAACCATAAAAGAGTTGTTTCTGACGATGTCTAGAAGCCGGAACTCTCCGCTATCCTGGTTGCACTGGAATTGATTGAACGAAGAGTCGTTTATGGCAGCCCCGAGATCCTAATTCAGACATGGGATGATTAGGCTCTCCAGATGTGTAATAGAGATCGACGTCAGTAAGGCCATTCACGTAACGACGTCTTAGAAATGTATCTTAGGTTTCTGCTTACTAATTGTAAGAACTCCTTTTACTGGATAAAAAGAGTGGGTGCTTGGGGATACACCCACTCTACCACTAACAGGTTCACCGATGAAGAAAAAAAGATCGGTTTCAAAAACTGCCCCTGTTTGTAAATATTGCCACAAAATTATAATAAATGATTATTCAGGATATCTGAATCCACATTTTGGTTTGCGCCCTATTGGGAAATAAACTACAAAAGTCAAACACAGCAGAGAAAAAAGCTAGGACTCGTGATAAGTATTTCTCAACGTTTTTTTTTTAATTATTATTACGTATAATTTATTAATTACGTTTTTAATTTAACTTATTTATATTGACATCAACAGCTAGGTTATTAGCAACTATTCTGTAAGATTACAATAAAATGTTTTTTATTGCATGGTTACATATTGCTTACATTTTTACATTTTCAAAAAGTCGTTGTCGGTCAGTCGTGGAGAGAGGACGCGTTCTTAGGAGCTCCGAGAGGATTACGATGACCTGCTGCCTAGCGTCGTACCGCGCGCGCGTTGGTACCTGGGCCGCGCGCCTTGGGATTTTCCGCAACGCAGCGATGCAGGCCAGGACAGGTGGTGTAGGCAACAGCAAGCATTCGCAGCTCTTATGCGCGAGCATACTGGCTATTCTGCTGCTGATTGCTGGAATAGAGCAGAATCCCGGGCCTGGAGCGGAAACTGCGGTGGACACTGCGATGAATACCTGTCGCAAGTGCGAAAGGAGCGAACGGAGGCTTCGGAGACTGGAGGCGCAACTGGAGGAGGCTCACAAGTCAATCGGTGAGTTAACCTTAAAGTTACAAGTTCTGGAGCAGAAACACGATAGCCGGGAAGGACAGGAAACTGCACAGCCAACCCTAGATGTTGCAAGACCAAACGAAGCGCAAACGAAATCGCGAATGCCTACTGAACGGCCATTCGAGAGGAAAGTGAAGGTGTTTGGTGACTCTATGCTGCGTCACAGTGGAGGAGTGTGTCGTGCTAAGGGCGCTGATGTGGCATTCTACCCTGGTGCGGATGTGAATAATATGACCAAAGTCATTGAAAAAGTTTCAAATGATGATAGTGTAGAAGTGGTCCTCGTACACGTGGGAACCAACTCGTCGAAGCGGCAACCAGTGTTTCGAACTGTTAGACAGTGCGTTAGACTCGGACAAACCGTGAAGAAAAAATTTAAAAATGCGCAAGTAATTTTTAGCGGAATTGTTTGCAGAAAAGATGTTCATAACCGCAAAATATGGGACTTAAATCGTCACATTTTCCGGGCATGTGAATCTTTTGACGGGCTATTTGTAGACCCTAACTTCTGGCTCCACCACGAGGATTTGGCGCGCGACGGACTGCATTTGAATCAGAAGGGAGCGTGGAAGCTAGGTCGCCTACATGACGATGTCATTCGGTCATCCTTGCGTCTACGCTGACAATTCTGGAAATTGAGTCGGGAGGTGGCGGCGTCAGCAGTGAGAGTCGGAGTGGTGACAGAGGCGGCAACGGCGGCGGTGACAGCGGCGACGACGGAGAAGACGGCGACGGGGACGGCGGCGACGGCGACGGCGACGGCGACGGCGGCGACGGCGACGGCGGCGGCGACGGTGGCGGCGACGACGGTGGCGTCGGCGTCGGCGTTGGCGACGACGACGGCGGCGGCGACGGCGACGGCGACGGCGACGTTGGCGGCGGCAACGGTGGCGTCGACGACTCTGGTGGAGGCGGCGGCGGCGGCGGCGGCGACGGCGGCGGTGGCGGTGGATTCTACGGCGATGCCCGACGGAAGAGTGGACACCGTAAAGTTTCAGGTGAGGAAGGGATCCATAAGGCTGTTGCAGGTGAACTGTCGCAGTATAAAAAATAAAGAAATCGAATTTTGGAATTTAGTCGAGGCTTGTGATCCAGATGTAATAATAGGAACTGAATCTTGGCTAACGGAAGAGATAGCTAACTCTGAAATTTTTCGTCCTAATTACAGGTCATTTAGGAGGGATAGAAATACTAGAGGTGGGGGGATATTCATTTGTGTCAAGGATGAAATAAATATAGGGAGAAATTGGGTTAATGAAGAATTTGAGATAATGGGAATAGAAATTAGTGATTCGGGGAATATATTAGAAATTATTGCTTGCTATAGGCCACCAAATGAAAATTACGCAATTTTGGAAGCCATTTCTGAGAAAATAGAAAACACCCACAGACATCCTATAGTTATCGCCGGTGATTTAAATGTTCCAGAAGCAAATTGGAAAGGCGCTGTGAGCGAAGCGAAAGTACAACAGTTAGTGAATAGACTCGTCGGGGAGGGGGGCTTAGCGCAGGTAGTAGATAGGCCGACGCGGCAGGAAGCACTTTTAGATGTTTACCTAATTAGGCCGCAAGAGCTTTTCTTATCTTGCGACGTTATTGAGGGCATAAGCGACCACAAAGCGGTGTTAGTTGACTTAGACATAAATATTTCACTGAAAAGAATTCCTAACGGAACAAAAATATGGCAGTTCAAAAAGGCAAATACAGAGGGGCTTCACCACTACCTGAGAGAACAGTACGATCGTTTTCTGAGAATAGACGGAGGTATGGACGAAATTTGGAAAGCGTTTAAGAACATTCTAGATAATGCATTACAAACGTTTGTGCCGTGTAAATTCTTAAAAAGCAATTCAGATCCGGAATATTACAATGCGAAAATTCGACGTATGAAAAGAAAAACCAGAAAGGCTTTCAATAATAGACATCGTAGTGAAACTGACAGGATACATTTTCGTAATTGCTCAAAGAATTAGAACGGGAAAAGAAAATTGCGCAGGAAATATTTTTAAAACATATTCTCGACGGGGAGGGAAATAATTGGTCGGGGTTTTACAAATATGTTCGCAGAAGAAGAGGAAATAAAGAAGAAATTCCTATCGTTAGAGATACAAAGAACACGTTACTAACAGATGATCGGGAAAAAGCAAACGCGTTTAATACCTACTTCAGTTCCGTTTTTAAAACAAAATCTCAGCACACTCAGATTTCGAGGGAGGCTGTGCCAAACCAGTTTATTATAGACGTACATACATTGCGAAAACGAATTAAATCTATGAAAAACGGAAAGTCGAGGGGTCCAGATGCCATTTCAACTGATATAATTAAACTCGGAGGAGAGGCAATTTTACCGTATTTAACAAGATTATTTCATGTTTCAATCAACAATTCAAGAGTGCCCGACGATTGGAAGCTAGCTACCGTTGTTCCGATTTTTAAAAGTGGTGACAGAACTATTTTAGCCAATTATAGACCGGTAAGTCTTACATCAGTTGTATGTAAGCTAATGGAACATTTGATAACTAACTATATTAGACAAGAATGGGAACAAAAAGAATGGCTCTTTCAGGGACAGCATGGTTTCAGGAATGGTTTCTCTTGCGAGAGTCAGATAGCATCATTGTTTCAGGATATAGCAGATGAAGTTGATGATAGTGGGAGGGTGGACGCCGTAATAGTAGATTTTGCGAAGGCATTTGATGTTGTGCCTCACGACAAACTGGTTCATAAATTACTGCAGTGAGGTATTGACACCAGAGTTGTCGCGTGGATTGATGAGCTTCTTCGAGATAGAAAACAGAAAGTCCGAGTTGGACAACAATTTTCAAATCTAGCAAAGGTAACTTCAGGGATTCCCCAAGGAAGCGTTATTGGACCTCTCCTCTTTCTAGCTTTTGTGAATGACCTGCCAGACAATTTAATTTCAAAGGTACGACTATTTGCAGATGACTGTATATTATATCGAGTTATTCATTCAAAAGTAGATGAGGATATTTTGCAGGATGATCTACATAGATTACATCTCTGGGCGGAAAACAATAGCATGACAATAAATAGTTCGAAAAGCAAAACCATCACGTTTGGTAGGGGCCGCAAGTATACTGAAACTCAATACCGTTTAGGCAACGAGAATATTCCAAGAGTCGTGTCTTGTAAGTATCTGGGAATAATTTTTGATAGCAAATTGAGTTGGGAAGATCAGGTAAACTTTGTCGTGGGGAAAGCGTGGAAATCTTTGCATTTTACTATGCGAATACTAAAAAAGAGTACTGCGAAAGCAAGAGAATTAGCTTATATATCTCTAGTTCGCCCATTAATGGAATACGGGACGGTTTGTTGGGACCCTTATAGAATATCACAAAAGGAATATTTGAATAGAGTACAGAGAAGAGCATGTAAATTTATTTTCCGAAGCAATAGGAAGAAAGTAGAGTGGGAGTCATTAGAAATCAGGAGGGTTAAGGCAAGACTCTGTGCTTTGTACAAAGCGTATGTCGGTTATCCAGCTTGGAAAGATATCCACATCCGGCTCAGTAGACCCACGTATTTTAGTAGAGGGGATCACAAGCACAAAATACAGTTCAGGCCACAGAGAACAGATGTTGGAAAATTTTCCTTTACAAATAGATCTATAACGGACTGGAATAAGTTGCCTGCGACAGCCTTGGAACCCTTTCCTCTAGGTCTTCAGAGATTTAAAAGTAAATTAACTAATGATATTTGTAAATTTTATTAGTTAGTAAGTTATGTTCATTAGAATTATTTATTATTATTAGTAATTATTGTAACCATTATTAGTACTGTGATAATTATTAGATGCATTGGTTTATAGTATTCATATTGACGTGTGGTGACGTGTTGTGAAGTGTGGTGCTATATAGAAGTAGAAAGAGAAGTGAAGTGAAGTGAAGTGAAGTGGAGTGCAGTGTATAAAAAGTCGTATATGTTAGTATAAAGTATCTGTACAGGACCACCATAATTAATAGAATTAGTAGTAATAATGCGGGTATTGTTATTAATGCATTTTTTGTTAATATTGTTATCTTATTATTATCTTATTATTATTATTATTATTATTATTATTATTATTATTATTATTATTATGATTATTACTGTCTTAAAATAATTTTAAGTTACATTGTATTTAATTCATAATTATAATATGTAGATATAATATGTAAATTTTAGTGTTCCGCCACCAGGTTGTATAAACCTACCTGCGGAAATAATAAATATCTATCTATCTATCTATCTATCTATTTTTGTGCAGTGATTGCATAGTCATCACAGTTTATATTGCACTACTGGTTGAAAAGGTGTCACTACATGATAACACACACAGTACATATATTAGAAAGCAGTATTCCAATTTGTTAGGGACATTAATTAACTTACAGAATTTTAAATTTTTTCTTGTAGGGTGCTAGAATAAAGCAATGCGTCAATATTAAAGTTCTGTAAGATCCTCAATGTTTGTTGAAAATACTTTATTACGTGACTCTGGTAACAAGTAGAATATGTAGAAAGATGCATGCCCTCCAAAAATATCATACTCGGATAATTTCCCTCTCCCCGTAAAGCTTAATATGTGTGTACCCCTGACACAGGAGCAGCGTGGGCAGAAAGCCCCTCGTAGAGGCACAAAGCGGAAGCGGGTAGCTGACAAGAGTCGTCCACTTCTGCTCCCTGACCTCGCAGTGGCACTTGGGGAACGATTACGTGTAATTAGAAAAGTCAAGTATTGCAGGCAAACAATACCTACAATGTCATTTCTTTTTAATTTTACATGATCTTATACTTATAAAAGGTAACGCTTTACAGGAGTGGTTAGAAATTGTAACCTAACAACCTTAGCACTAAAGTTTCAAAATTGCAAGGACATTTCCACGGGAGACCTCAAATAACTTGTATTAAAATTTCTGAGAATTGATAATAGAGAAATAAATTGTTTTCGAGGAAGAAATGTTATATGAGGTAGGTATAGGAAAATCGTGGTATTTTCCTTTATAGCTGAAACTCATCCTGATTGGGTTCTTCTGCTTTGACTCTAGATTGTTTCTAACATGATAATACTAGTTCATTAACCCGGGAGGGGTAACGCGGGGGTCTGTGGGACCACCACGATCCTTTCGTCCCGCTTGTTGTATTTCCCTTGTTGGCTACCCTGACCATTGCTTTAGTACCTTTCTCTTTTTGTATCATGATACTTAGTGTGCTCTCAGTTTGCCAATTTAGTGAGTTATACACGTGTAGCAAGCTATTGTTTTGTTTGGGGTGTCCAGAGATCCCCGCGTTACCTTCTACGTTAGCAAAGGTGACTTCAGTCTCATACATTCTATTAGTTTGAGAACGTATTGTATGCTGTATTTTTACGTTAGGATTCCCCGGCAAATTAATACTGAAGTACTACGAACATTTCATATGTTACGAAAGGAGTGGAAGAATACTCCAACTTTTGCTGAAAGCGGAAACAGAATATCGTTATTCACCGCCCTGGAAAAAGCAGTCTGCACGCAATTTTTAAATTACCAGGATAATGTTTTCTTTGTTTATTGATTTGGATATGATTGAGAGAATTACATAATCCAACAACAACAAAAATGAAATGGATTTAGAGAGGAATAAAAATGATCGCAGCACCTGTAAGACTGACAAAGGGAAAACGTAGGCAGTAAATGTGCAACGTATTTTGGCTGGGTCTGTGAAATCAAGGCACCAAAATCTTGCTAAATTGTGGAATGTGGATAATACGGGTATTGAAATTTTCCATTGTACTTTGAATTTGAAAAGATTTCAATTTCGGCTACGAAACATGGGCTTGGATGTGACAACACGTGCAGACAGGTAGAAAAATTAATTCCAAATATTAGATACTTTCCTGATGAATTCTCAGAGTTGTTTAGCAACTAAATTCTTAGTAAATTGTTTAATTACACGCAAACAATTATTAATAATAGAAGAAGAATATTATGTTAATTATTTTTTTAATAATTTGGCATATATTATGAAAAGAGTTTGGGGGTCTGGAGACACCCCACGTTACCACTTTTGTTTCAACCACTGCAGGGTTAAGACGATAATAGGGAATTAAAGAAATTGTTTGACATATGTTTAGTACTAAATTAAATTGTTATATGACCAAACTTTATGCAATTGTTTGTAAGAAACGCACCAAAAAAGTCTTGAGTGTTCAAAATGCTTCATTACGTCCTTCTGAGAACACGAAGACAACCTACATTAAAGAATAATTAATACCACCAAAATTGGAGTTCTTTTGTGATTTCCCCTCTCCCCCAAAAAACGTATATCTTCCCAAAAGACGAACAACAGTTTTTTAAAGAAAAAATAAGCCAAAATAAAAATATCTGAATGTTCAAAATACTCCATTGCGTTGTTCTCAGAACAAGTAGGCTATCTACATTATAGAAAAATAAATAGTAATATTAAATTTAAAATTCCTATGTAATTTCCCCTCCCCCCAGGAAACGCGTATCTGTCCAGTAGACGAAGGGCAGTTTTGTAAAGAAAAAATATGTCTAAAATAATATTTCTCAATGTTAAAAATCCTACATTACATGATTCTGAGAACAAGTACAAAATCTATATTACAAAAAAATTATTAATACCCACAAAATTGCAATTCTCGTGAAATTATCCCTCTCCCATCCCTCTATCCAGGAAACGAAGGGCAGCTTTGTAAAGAAAAAGCACGTCAAAAATAAAATTTCCCAATGTTCAAAATCCTACATTAAGTGATACTGAGAACCAGTAGACAATCTACATTACAGAACAATAAATAATACCACTAAAATTGTAATTTTCCGTCTCCCCAGAAAAAGCGTCTCTGTCCAGAAGACGAAGAGAATTCAAAAAAATTCAATTCAATTCAAGACGAAGGGCAGTCATGTAAAGAAAAAGTATGTCTAAATAAAAATGTTCGAATGCTCAAAATACTCCATTCTATCGTTCCGAGAACAAGCAGACTATCTACTTACAAAACAATAACTAATACCACCAAAATCGGAATTTTCCCTGTCCCCAGCAAACGCATCTCCGCCGTTGCCCCTGTTTCAGGGGCAGCGCGGGCGGGAAGTACGTCGTAAGGGCACAAAGCGCGGGCGGGCGGGCGGGCGGGCGGGCGGGCGGGCGGGCGGGCGGGCGGGCGGGCGGGCGGGCGGGCGGGCGGGCGGGCGGGCGGGCGGGCGGGCGGGCGGGCGACGAGCACTGCCGGCGAGATTTGCTACCTCGGCGCGGAGTGGCACTTTCGGGCAGGCCTTTGAGTGGCGCTGCGGCTCTTTGAGATGGAAACTAATGCGGCCGCCCCCGCGCCTGCTCGACGGCCCGCCCGGCCGGCCAGTGGTGGATCACTTGCGCGTCCTTCGTCAGGTAATGTTTGCGAGCCCCGCGCAGAACAAGATCCCGCCACAAAGGGCGCAGGTGGACAGACCGCCTCGTGCGAGCAACAGGAACGAACGCGCTACGGCAGGAACACGGGAAGACCCCATGTGGGCGACTGGGAACTCACTTTGAAATTAGTACTACTGGTTTTCGTACGTCTTTCTTCGGAAGGGAAGTAAATTCGGCTGTCCCATGTTCCAGGCTCACTGAATGTAAAGGCGGCTCCACACATTCGGCATTCGCCGAGTAGCGAGCAACTGCTCGTCCAATCCCGAACGGGTGATGTGTTAGGCAAATGTTCGCTTCCTCTGATGTGTCCAAAAGGGGCATGGGTGGGTAGGGCGAGCACCGAATGTTCACCACTTGGCAAATTGCAAGCGACTTATCCACACTACTCGAGATTTGGCGAGCGGATGCCGCTAATCGCCGAATAACGAATGTGTGGAGTCACCTTAAAGGATCCTCCAAGCAATAATGTTTCTGAGCGAAATTCCAATCGCCTGTTTCGTCACCGAATATTTTTTTAAAATATTTTATATTTACATTTCATTGCTAGATGGTAAAATGGTGAAAGGAGCGTAGCGAAATTTGCGAGGTCAGGCGGAAGAGAAGGCTGACATCCCGAGTCTCGCCACGTAAAATAAAGCATCATTGAATTGAACTGAATTGACCAGAAGAATGCAGTGCAGAACGACAGCAAGATCAAATGAAACCTCTTAACGAGTAATTAATCTAACACATTCGTCATCTAATAACACGACCAACTTTGAAGAAGACTTAGCATATGATAAAACCGATTCATGTACCTTTACGTATAGATCAAGAAAGTTTCCATTTCCTTCTCTTTACTTTCGATGATTCGGCCAAAATAAAATAGCTGCCCTTCTCAGGAGTACATAAAAACAAACTTTTATGTTCATAGAATATTCATTACGAATAAATATGATATTTATTAATGAAGGAATTGTCTGAGTCGTCTACTAAAATAAAATAGTTGACAGCACACAACGCATTATTTTCGAGGGGTAATATCTTAATCAAATAAATAAAAATAAAAATTATATTTTGGTATACTAATATTTTTTCAAGTAATAAGTTTGATTCATAATTTGTCATTAACTGACTTATTATGACTAAATACATTAAACTATTTTTTTAACTTTTCTGCATCTATTCTATTCTTTTGACTTTGATGACCAACTTTGAAGAAGACTTAGCATATGATAAAAAGCTAAATATGCACTATTTATTGAGCAATCTAAACCACTGCGCTATATTCGGAGATTGTGGCGGTGTTTGATTTCAGGGGCTGAGGAGGCCAAAGACTGGATGGACAAGATGCCCACGCCAGGAAATAAATAGTTTAGAAAAAAACTAGTAGTTTAGCATGTACTCGTCTTCTGACGGCAGGTTTTTCCCCCTTCAGGGGTTTTTTTCCTCAGCCGTACCTTATGGTCTCCTTTCCGCGGCTTCGATGCGATAAAGAGACCATTAGGGGTGAATGCCAGAATTCGAAAGGTTAGAATGCGGTAGGATGTAGGTATTGTAATGGCTTAAAGGCCTTCAGCCTAGCCACATAGTTAAAAGAATTGAAATTATGTATCAATGTGTTATAATTACCTATTAAATAAAAAACAAATATATTCTGAGATACTTGCACCTTTATATTGTTACAGGATATTAAATTCTGAAGGGCTTTACACTGTGTTTTGAGATCTTGAGACATTCATACCGACTTTTACCGGAGTCATCTCGCAGAAGATACTAAATTGCAAAGTTTCACGCTGAACAAGATTCTGACACAAACGAAACTATGAGATGAGTCTCACCTGTACTAAACAAAACCGAACTCGTGACAACGAGGTCGGGAGAAGAGCTGACACTGTTTCTGTCATCTGCTACTGGACTTGAAATTATAGCGGAGACGCGTAGAAAACTTTTGTGCTGTGCAACCGCTAGTCGGTTATTTTTCGACGTGATAATATCTTTTAACCTCATTTACAATTCTTTCTTTTACCTGTGCCTTCAATCTTTCGTGATTTCCAAATTTTCAGTTTTTGGCGCAAATGTTTATTTACATTTCAAAAATATTTAACAATCTAAATTATCATCTATAAACCTCACAAACACCTATAGTACTTTCTATCTCTCAACTAAAATCACTTCCTCTACTTGCGTTCTTTGGATGCTTAAAACTCCCATTTTTATTTCCTTCTCTGATGACTAATATCGTTGACAATCTATTGTGAATAATAAATAGCTTTGGTGTCAAGAAGATAAAAACGTTACTCATTCTAAAACGAGATGCGAATACACATCACCGTTTGTGAAGGAAATGTAGTTTGTGTCTGTCATCTCCTTTAAATGTTGAAGGAAAGTTTTGAAACGAGCAGAAGTTCCCCCATTCTACAAGTGGATTGTGATCTGCCATCATGCCCTCCCCTGACATGGCGAACAGAGAAACCTGTTGCCCGATTAATCATGCGACGACTGAAATAGGACAGGAGAAACAAAATACGAGTAAATCAATGAATTTACTAATCCATTTCTCGTATGTATTACCATGCAAACGTCACATTTCCTGCTGTATTGCCCTACCAAATTCGCAAACAATACAGAATTAATGGATTAAAATCGTACCGTGATAAGGTAATTTTCCTCATAAATCCAAAGAAATTGTATAGCAGCAATACGAGTCTTATTTCTTTTTTTTAAAAAAAAATCACAAACTGTACAAATATTTCCTGACATTTGGTTTGACTAAATCGTTATTATTCTCGTATTAACTTTCGATAAGGGTTACAATTGCTAGAAACTTTACGCACTCAATATTACTTTTTTTCAACTTTCTGTAGACCAACTTCAGTAATACAGAATTTGCATTAACTTCTTACAACAAGTATATACTTTCCGTCTATCCACAAGTTTCAATGAAATCAAGAGCAAAGTTGCTCCGAACTTGTGCACACCTGACGTCTTTCTCATGGTCTCTCTGTCATTTCTACTGAAACTACCTCAGGCAGCGCACACACAGAATTTACTGTTAACGACATACATGAAGATAAAGCTATCTCAAGTTCTAAATAAATGACACATTCAATGTCTTACCTCTTTACATGCAAAAACTTCAAAAAATATTTTGGAAAACAATAACTGCTTTGTGTTTAGCAATAGGTCCACATGACATATTATCTTTCAGATTAAAACAAAGTACAACTGAAAGCTACCGTAAGTTACTCTAAAAACTAAACTTCTGGGCTAAAAGGAAAATCCGCTTTCGCATACATGTGAAATTTTAACTTGTGACTTCTGTTAAGTAAATTAGTATTTATATAAGTATTATTATGGCTATTGACAAACGTAACTACTATTTAGAACTTACAAAAATTACTATCCAAAAGAAGTTGGTAAGTGATCCAGTATTCACCGAGGTATATACAAATATTAATATTGAAAGCGAATATTCGTTTCGTAAACATTGCGTACTTTGTACCTCCTACTCAATAACGAGTATACACTAGATTGGCGAGTACAAAATCTCCACAACACATGTACAATTCATTTAATAATGAAAGTAGTACTTTTGACAACCGGAACTGAAGGAAACAGATCTCCAAATAAACTAGAAAAATCACGCACTGGAGTCTTCGAAGGGGGAAACGTAATCAACGGGACATTGTAGATTCATTCATTTACAAGCTTCAGCCTTCAGCAGGGTAGAGTGTCTCCCTCAGCAACAGTAGCTGGCAAGGAGTGCTAGCAACTGCTAGCAAATTGACGTGCAAAGGCGTGGTCAGATGTGAGAGCAGGGGGTGAAAACGTGCGGGGACCATAGCGAGATAAGTCGTCAGAGGGAGCAGTGGAGAAAGGGGCGTTGACAGAGGAGAATACAGAGGCGAGCAAGAAAAAAAAGTTAAGGGAAGATGGACTAGGTTAGTAAAAGGAGGTAAAAATCAAGGTAAATGGCGTTCGCGGGGACTTTGGAAGGAGGCGACGCAGGGGTGAGAATTGGATGAGGGCTACGAAAAAGGATAGGAGCGGGAATCAAGGTGAATATTGTGGAGGGGTGATGAATGAAGACAAGCCAGAGGCAAGAGTGAATACAGATAAAAGTGCACATGCAATACAGACGGCGGGCAAAGGTGAGGGAAGGCAGCCAGGCAGAGGTGAGAATACAGAATAAGAGTGGTGATACGCGCAGAGACGAAAGGTGATGAAAGGGGCAAAGACAGAGATGAGGACAGAGACAAGGAGAGCAGCGGCAGGTGCAGGGCAGGGCAGGGCAGGGTAGGATTGGGACAGAGATAAGAAGAGCAGTGGCAGGTGCGGGGCGGGGCGGGGCGAGGCAGGGTAGTGACAGAGGCGTGGACAGAGCCGAGGAGAGCAGCGGCAGGTGCGTGGTGGGGCGGGGCAGGGCGGAGACGGGGAGCAATTGTGAGTCGGGGCCCGCGGGCGCGCGGGCGAGCGCGATGCGCAGTTCGATCGCCCTCGCCCTCGCCCTCGCCCTCGCCCTCGCCCTCGCCCTCGCCCTCGCCCTCGCCCTCGCCCTCGCCCTCGCCCTCGCCCTCGCCCTCGCCCTCGCCCTCGCCCTCGCCCTCGCCCTCGCCCTCGCCCTCGCCCTCGCCCTCGCCCTCGCCCTCGCCCTCGCCCTCGCCCTCGCCCTCGCCCTCGCCCTCGCCCTCGCCCTCGCCCTCGCCCTCGCCCTCGCCCTCGCCCTCGCCCTCGCCCTCGCCCTCGCCCTCGCCCTCGCCCTCGCCCTCGCCCTCGCCCTCGCCCTCGCCCTCGCCCTCGCCCTCGCCCTCGCCCTCGCCCTCGCCCTCGCCCTCGCCCTCGCCCTCGCCCTCGCCCTCGCCCTCGCCCTCGCCCTCGCCCTCGCCCTCGCCCTCGCCCTCGCCCTCGCCCTCGCCCTCGCCCTCGCCCTCGCCCTCGCCCTCGCCCTCGCCCTCGCCCTCGCCCTCGCCCTCGCCCTCGCCCTCGCCCTCGCCCTCGCCCTCGCCCTCGCCCTCGCCCTCGCCCTCCCCTCGCCCTCGCCCTCGCCCTCGCCCTCGCCCTCGCCCTCGCCCTCGCCCTCGCCCTCGCCCGCGCCCTCGCCCTCGCCCTCGCCCTCGCCCTCGCCCTCGCCCTCGCCCTCGCCCTCGCCCTCGCCCTCGCCCTCGCCCTCGCCCTCGCCCTCGCCCTCGCCCTCGCCCTCGCCCTCGCCCGCGCCCTCGCCCTCGCCCTCGCACGCTCCGCCGGGGAAGGGCAAGGACGCGCGGCGATGCGATATTTGGCATCGACTAACGGAACAAATTCCAGAGTTCACAGAACCTCACATCGATTCTACCAAAATCGTTTACGTGGTTTTCAAATACAATAAAATGCCGAGTCACAAAAAGATAATTTCTATAAATTTGAGTAAAATCTCGTAGTATTCAACCTGATATATTTGTGATTAATTTTTAATTAAGTCCCTAACTTAAAATTAATAAAATAATAATACAAATCCAGTGTGAGCATTGCTCCTCTATCAACTCCTTCCTCCCTCGCCTTCACTCCGCCTTCTAAACACTTCACCCAAATTGCATACGTATTTTTCATTGAATGACCTCCTTTTATTATGCGCTAATGTATAAAATTTTGAAAGTGGTCAGACGGAAGAGCAGGATAAATGGCCTGATTCTCGCCACCAACGAAGACATTTATTTATTTAAAATACAAAACTTTAAGTATTTTACTTAATGTTTAAAAGTTACAGAATATTTTAAATTGAAAATAAACGAAACGTGGGATACGTTTTTGGTTACCTCGTAAGAAAATGTATTGCCGTGTATGTCTCCTTGAATAAACGACTTTAATTCAGACATCATTTCATAAACGTTTGTTCATGAATTTGTTGATCTCGAATGATTGTGCCTGTTGACTTAAAGTTCATTTAAACTGGATGAATTTGCAAGTTTAAAATCAAGAAGAAAATGCTGCAAGAAAACGCTGTCGTAGACGCAACCCGCAGTACAATATTCTCTCGAATTCCCCTCCAGCACATGCGCACCTCTGCTTCTTGCGTTGTCCTAAAGGGCTCTGCAGCCTCGCAGGCCAAGATACGAAATCTATCGCTCTGATCGGCATTCTCCATGAATTCCTTCTACCATCTGAATACCGGAGGACCGAGCCCTAACAGATGCGAAAACAAAAATAATTTGTGTTACAGCGCTGAGAGAACAAATATTTATTTGTTTCTTTGCTTCTCGTTTGTTTTTCTTTTTCTTTATTTCTTTGTTGTTTTTGTTTCTCTTTTTGTTTGTTTTTCGTTGTTTTTTTCTATTTATTTATTTTATTTAACCCATTTTCGTCAAAGGACAGCAAAAACGTAACGTTTCGCGCTCGTTTGCTTGAGCTTCGGAATCGCTTCCCCTCTCTTTAGCTGTAACGCTCTACAGTACAGTGAATTAAAGGACCAACAAAGTGACGTTGGGAAAATTATTTGCGTCGGCAAAAGAACGTTTGACTTCTTTGTGCTGCTAATGAAATAAAAATCCAGAGTTCCCTCACTACTATTACTACAACTGGCAAATGGAAATCTAAAAATAAAATAATAATAATAATAATAATAATAATAATAATAATAATAATAATAAACACATTGTTAAGCTACATTTGTCGAAAAGCAAAACAAGGGGGCCACATCATGGATTAGGGAAACAGGGCAAAAAATTTATCCACATAGGGTTCATATGCCCCAAAACTGAAATACTTTACTTGTTACAGGCGTATTAAGATTTTAAAAATTATACAATACAAATGAAACCTAATCATATGTCATAGTTAATTTTTTTTTATTTTGATGGACAGTACAGCCTCTAAATAGAAAGAGAAATGCCGCAAAACACATTTTAATTTGTACTTAAACTTGTGTATCGATTGTAACTGTTTAAAGTCATCTGGTGTTACAGCGAGAGACCGGCATTTCGAAACAAGTGGCGTGAGAGCCGGTGGGCGGTGGAGCGGCGGGGGGGGTGTTGCGGAGGGCGGGGATGGCGATGTGGAGGGGGGCGATGGGAGGGATTGGGGAGGGGGCTGCGAGGTCGTCGAGAGGAAGGGGTTGCCGCGGGGCGCGCACGTAGGAAACAAAGACCCTCCTCCACCGCTTGCAGGTTAATTGCGCCCAATTTTTGTTTCCCGCTAAACGGCGCCAAAGGTGATTTTAATTACGTTCGACGTCGGTTCACAAACGGAGGCAACGACACCGGCGGCGGCGGCGGTGGCGGAGGCGGCGGCAAAGGTGCAGAAGCAGGAGGCACGGAAGGGGGGGCGGAGGGGCGGGCGACAACACCAAAGACAAAGGACGCGCAGGCGGCGATGACGGAAGCAGGAAGTCGGCCTAGTCAAGGTGCGTGCACCCTGCAAAGGTCTCTGAAGACAGCCTTGACAACCTTTATTTCGTTAAAAGAACGTTAAAAGCTGTTATATAAAAATATTTTAATTCGTGAAATTCCTGTAATTAAAGAAGTATAAATGCGCAAAATTGAGCAATTCTCTCCCTTCCTTTTAAAAAATACCATTAAAATAATATTATAGTAATCCAAAAACATTCTGAATGATATGTTGGTGACTTTTGGTGAATATCTATAACATAATAGTTGTGTGTCCTGCGTATTTCTCAGTCTCAGCAACGGGAGGAAGATAACTGATTTGTTTCTTTTTCATATTCGTAATTATGGTTTAAAGATACGCTACAAAAAATATTTTTCGTATATGATATTCCAGCAAAAATAAAAAAAATTAATAACAGACGCCATGAAATCACAGATATTTTTATTGTTGTTGGAACGATATCCGGTGGTAACAATAGAAGGTTTTAGCGGCGCACAATTCGTTACTTGGAGACATTCTGTGGTAAAGTGACGAGTGATTGAAGGGAGTTTGGGATTTGAGAAATTCCCAAAATGTGGCATTCCCTCATAAGTTTTTCTAAATTAATTTCAATTGTCGTCTGTCTCGAGTATATGTGGCGGGACCAAACCTCCTACAAGGGCGTGTTTTAAAAGAAACCTGAGAAACTTTTTCCTTCTTCAGATTAAAAAAAATGTTAATGAGTGTTTCTTGAAATAATTCGATGTGAAAATTTGCATGCCTGTATTGGCTTGAAGACGACGGTCAAAAAATTGTCGAAATGTCGGTATTGTACCCAACTTTAGTAAAATTTGTATAACTGCGTTTTTAATGTGAAATATTTAAATAAACTTTTATACTGTCTTTAATAAATTTGGTATCTTTATTATATTATGTAAAACGCATTTGGGAGGAATTTCCCAGCAACCTCGCATTGAGCACCGTAAGTTATTCCTTGAACACTGCTTGTGTCTAGTTAAATTATTTTCTCCAGAAATTACCAGTACAATAGGTGAATTCAAACAATTTACTACATTATTGTCTTTATTATATCTATCTGTAACCAAGAGTGTGAATAATAATCGGCTTTATTTTTTACGCTGCAGTCGTCTTCATTGTTTCATTTGAAAAATCCAGACAATCAGATAAACCGGATGGAGTCTGATCCGAATTAATCCGGATTACCGCCGTTGCACTGTTTTTTCGTCATCGTGACGTAGCAGACCCAGGCGCTTGGAGGCCGCTGCGGTCCGCCCGAGCAGCATCGAGCGGCGCGCGCGAACGCCCTAATTCGCTTCGCGCGAAGGCGCGCCCGCGGGGAGCGGTGGGAGTGAGGGAGGTAAGAGGGGAGGGAGGTGCCAGGGTGTTCGATGCACCGCGTCACACCACGCCCCCGAGCAAGATGAATGTCTCCGCGCCATTCACCTTCGCCGCCGGCCGCTCACCCGTCGTCGACGGCGGCGGCGGCGGAGGTGGCGGCGGCGGCGGCGGCGGCGGCGGCGACGGAGGCGGAGGTGGCGGCGGCGGCGGCGGCGGCGGAGGTGGCGGCGACGGCGGAGGTGGCGGCGACGGAGGCGGCGGCGGCGACGGAGGCGGAGGTGGCGGCGGCGGCGGCGGTGGTGGCGGAGGTGGCGGCGACGGCGGAGGTGGCGGCGACGGAGGCGGCGGCGGCGGCGACGGAGGCGGAGGTGGCGGCGGCGGCGGTGGTGGCGGTGGCGGTGGCGGCGGTGGCGGCGGTAGCGGCGGCGGCGGCGGCGGCGACGGCGGAGGTGGCGGCGACGGCGGTGGCGGCGGCGGCGGCGGCGGCGGCGGCGGCGCCGGCGGCGGCGGCGGTGGCGGCGGTCGCAGTGGCGGCGGCGGCGGCGGCGACGGAGGCGGTGGCGGTGGCGGTGGCGGCGGCGGCGGCGGCGGCCTCGACCGCCCGGCGGCTCCGCCGGGGTCGATGTCACGCAAGCACTGGGGGAGGGGCACGGGGAGGGGCACCCAGGGGGAGGGGCACGGGGGCCATGTCCCTCCCAAAAGGCCTAGAGCAGCGGTGTCAAGGTCTTCTACTGGCGGCAGTGGCACGCGTCGTGGCACCGAAGCATGCCACGAGCTTCTCTGCGCAACTAGCGTCGGGAAAGGAAACTATTAGTACCCCGCCGTTTTACAATAGGGATGGGCGTTGTGGCAGGGTAATTAGTCCAGTCAAATGACCCAGGAAAAAAGTGAACCTAGAGCGCCGCCGCGAGGTAGAATGACTGACAAGAGCTACTCGTATTCTCCCGCTTTGGCCAGAGGCCCAAAAAGTAACTAGTTTTCAGCGCACTCTAGCGCCTAAACAGTTTTTCATATCTTTAAAGTTTATGCATGTATTTTGCAGTAAATTGAATCTACTTCAATTTTGTAAATAACAATTGTTTCGATAGATAACATAGTTTTGAAGATATAAGCGAAAAACTAAAAAAGGGCTAATTTTTTAGGGCTTTTTGCAATTTTCTTTGTGAAGCAGACCTTTTTTGAAGTTTCAAACATCAAATTCGAATTCAGCACCCACAAAAACATATCGAACCGTTGAGAAAAAACTTCCGGAATTTTTTCCTGAGTCGGGGGCCTTTTTGAGCACCATTTGACTGGACTAAATGAACCGTGTGGAGGGGCAATTTCGTCGTGGCACTCGTGCCACGGACTCCCGCTCGTGCCATCAACCTTGACAACACCGGCCTACAGATTTGGTTTACCTTCCTTTATTTGGCAAAATTGATTTAAATATTTATTTATGTTTAATTATGTAATTATTTAAACAATAATATTGAAGCATATCTACAGTACATAAATAACATACAATATTATAACAAATATGTTTATTGTTGAATGAAAATCTAGGATGCCCCCCCCCCAATGATCTCCTGGATCCGCCCTCGCACGCGAGCGACTAGCCGTTGGTCCTGGCCGCGGGCGGGGTTGCCACCGGTTGATTGACTGTATAAGGTCCGATTAAATTAAGAAGGTGATTGACATTTGTGAGTGGAGGGGAGCGACGTTGCCAGGTCACAAACCACTGTTACCGGGACACGAAAACAAACACTTCAAAAAATACGTGTAAAAGTGTAAAAAATACGACAAAAAACCTAACCTCAACGCAACCCATCACAACACAGTACACATTGCGCGCGCAGCACAGGCAGAAACGCGGGCGGCGCGGCGGCAGGGAAGTCGCTGTGCGATGCTCAAATGTTCCCCGTGTTCGGCAGTGGCAACTGAGCGACCTGACACGTCACGTTTTGTCTCTCTGGTTGGCAGCTGCCATGGAAACGGGAGAGGCGTCCTGACGTCACACAGAACTGTCAATCACCTTCTTAATTTAATCAGACCTTAGTCATTTCGAGCGCGTGATATGTCAATGTCATGGGTTCCGTGAGTGTAATGCACGTGTTTTCTTCGAGAGAAGGCGGTGATCTTCTCCGCGTGGATGGCGAGATCCGGCGCCGATCTGCACGTCGGTTAGCGGAGTTTTTGCCAACCAGCTATCTCCCACCAGCGGGGCACCGCCCCACCCGGGCAAGCTCCAAGCTCCCGAATGGCCTCGCAACATTTGTTGTGGTGTGGTGGTGTATGCGTAAGAAAGGGGTTAGAATGAGACAAGGAAGAGGAAGGAAAGACAGAGAGAGTACTCGACCTAGCTATCTACCTAGTGGCGAAAAGTCTGCCACCGTGTGGACTCAACACCCCCCAATCCCCCCTCAAACCCCTCCCGGTGAGAGACACTGAAGGGTCATGATTTTATGTCCTAGCCATCTCTCTCGGTGATATCGTTCTTCGAAAGGAAGCGGTAAATCGGGTCTCTTGCTCTTTCCCCATGGCCCAATTTCACAGTAGTCTTCCGTTAGCAGCAACGAACATTTCCTTCAGGATTTAATAGGGCGAAGTTCCCAAGTATAAATTCTAAATCCGTTGTAGTGAGTTCGCCGTTGCGTTCAAATGCAATGTGCTTTCAAGAAAATCCGATGTGTTCGGAGTAGAATCGACCATCAAAGAACTTGATGTAACGAGGTACGTGTATTCCGGAAGACAAGAGGTAATGATTCGTGTGAAATAAGAGTGGGTAATCAACGAAGCGAGATGTACCGCTTGTGAGAACGACGTTGCTCCAGCGTATTCACAAAGGATTCTGAGGAGACTATTCTTTTCACGTATTACTAAAGGAACTGCTGCGATTACATTACACAAAAGGAAGAGCTGTAGGAAAGTTGCATCAGAAAGGTACCACATACGCAAAAAAGAGGGAGGTTTAAAATTCTGGAACAATTCTATCACTATTCATTGTGAGCGCAGAGTTACGACGTATTTCTGAAAATGTAATTTAAATGTAAGAAGATTTAATGCGGTTAATTCCAACATCCTGTGACCGATATCAATGAAAGTTAGCACATGTACGTGATTTTTTATCCAGAAGGTTTGTATGCTGTTAATTTTGGTGTAATTTCACTACATCTCGCTGTAGAATAAAACTAAGTATTCTTGTTAAATGCAACCCGCAACACTCCGTGTCTTTTTTTTTAACCTGCATTGTTAAATAACTTCTAAATGAAGCATTCTAGGGCATTAAAAACTAAAATTTTGAGGCTGAACGCCTCAAACGTTTCTCACACCGTGATCTACAGAAGATATATTCTTGATCATTCTATTACATTTTACTGGTCGGATGCTTTTCGATATTACCCCATCTGCTCATAGACGTGCAGAATCTGCAACTAAATATGAATAAGCGGGACAGAGAGAGGCAGAGACAGAGAGAGTCGGAGAGAGAGATGAGAGAGAGACGGAGAGAAAGTGAGAGACGAAGAGAAAGAGAGGAAGAGACGGAGAGAAAGTCGGATAAAGAAAGGGTGAGAGAAAGAGGGAGATGAAAGGCAGAACAATGCCGGGATCCGCTAATATTTTATATTAATCAAGATCTGTTGGATATAGTGCACTATTGTACGATATCCACGTAAACTTATAAACGTTAAGCGCAAGGTATTAATATATTGTAACGCTAAGTATATTGTAACGCTCGCTCAAAATATATTAGCTGATAACAGATCTCACTTTATGAAAGAATTAGGAATATTTTTAGGAAAGGTTCGAACTATCAGGGAAACGGTAATCAGGGAGTGGGAAAACAGTATTGGTTAGTAGTACGAGCGGAGCCTAGACTGGAGATAAAATAATTAATTCAATAAGCAAGAGATAATTAAATTAACTAGTAAGGTAGTCAATAATGCTAATCATTAATATTAATTAGTATATTAGTCAGTATTAATTAATTAATCAGTAAGCGATAATTAAGTTAATCAGTAGCAAATTGTTCGGAGAGGCGGTGGTGCGGGCGATCTTCTGTGGCGGTGTTTGATTTCAGGGGCTGAGGAGGCCAAAGACGGGATGGAGAAGATGCCCACGCCAGGAAATAAATAAATAGTTTAGAAAATAAAAACTAGTAGTTTAGCATGTACTCGTCTTCTGACGGCAGGTTTTTCCCCCTTCAGGGGTTTTTTCCTCAGCCGTACCTTATGGTCTCCTTTCCGCGGCTTTGATGCGATGAAGAGACCATTAGGGGTGAATGCCAGAATTCGAAAGGTTAGAATGCGGTAGGATGTAGGTATTGTAATGGCTTAAAGGCCTTCAGCCTAGCCACATAGTTAAAAGAATTGAAATTATGTATCAATGTGTCATAATTACCTATTAAATAAAATAATAAAAAAAATATTGTAATACTATATAATTGAACTTCGGTAACTAGCACAGAGTGTATTTCAAAATTCATATTTCAGATGTTACGTTCAGTAAAAACGATAGATCAATAAATTCAAAAAAGTAATTTAATAAAAATTGAATAATTAACTTCAAAAACTATGACTCGCAAGTCAACTGTAACACAATGAGGCTTCTATGTCATAGGAAGTGGCATTGTTCGATTCGCCCTTGAGGTTACGCTGTGGATGCAGTTGCAGATTTAACAATTCTCATCTAGTAAATAAGTACAAAATATGATCTCAATCACGTAATGTTGACAATGAGCAAAGAATAATATTCTACAGGTCATGTAAAAAACACAATTCTCGGATTTATCCTTCTTTATCTCGAGTTTGACTTTTCCTATGAAGGTATCCACAGCCAGCAAATCGTTTATATCAAATATGTCCCAAACATCCCCATGATTTAATGACTCCTTGGTTTTATACATTAATTTCATTGCACACGCGTGTCTTTCTCGAGAATATTCCTAAATTTTTACCGTTTCTTATACACACAAGTCAGCATATTTATTCTATGACACATTTATCTGTGGGAGTGTTAAATTTTGACTGACATTTCCAAGCAAATGCTTTCATAATAAGCTTGACTTAGTGCGTGCGCTTTCATGGGTTCTTTGAAGGGAGCCATTCAGTAAAAAAGGTCGTAAAATTCTCTCATTTTACATCTGATCCACTTTGTAACAGCACATATATCTTAGAGCACCACTCTGAGATGAATGCTGCGTTTCAAACATCCACATTTGCTTTGTCATTCAACTGGAGAGAGAAAGAACCTCGACGCGCAAATTGCGAGTTATATTGCAAATTTTTCTTTCTTTTTTATTCTTATTCCCTAGACCACCCCTGGAGTCCAACTTGGAAGGCCTCAAGGGCCAAAATTAAAACCTTGAACATGGTTGCGACCCGTATTTTCATTACTCGGACGATCCACAGCTGACTTTCCCGCATTGTCGATCTCGGCACTTTGTCCGGCTGATCTGGAGCGGGGGAGGGGGAATGGAATCGTACGTGATATCAGACAGTAGCATGCGTAACACAGTGAAACACATTGGGATGATTTTGAATTTTTAAATTTGACAGAGAAAATTCGTAAATCTGAACTTTATCCTATTTTTACATTAAGTGTTTGTTCACTCCGACAGAGCGCGTGCGCTAGGCACAATGTTCTCTCTCGATATGGATGTAAGGGACTTTAACTTTTGACTAAATAGTATTCGCGAGCCACAATAAATGGCACAGCGGGCAGTCAGTTTGACAATCCTGTTCTACTCTATATGCGACTTTAAACAAGGATTTTAATTTACATCGTATTCACGCAGTATTAAGTCTGCAAAAGGTGTTGCAAATTCATAATAAATGCTTAGCTCTATTTCTGAGAGAATTTTACTGATAAACACACAAAATATCTCTTAAATATAATTGGGAGCAATTGCGATAAGAAAGGAAGTCCTAATAATTGAGGATTTATTTACTACCTTAGCAAAGATGACCAAGTTTTACATTCAAATTGGACTAAAAATTTTATAAAATAACAAAAAAACTCAGTATCAAAATAATTTTGTAACTGATTGTTTTAAAGTTGGCGCAAGTGTGAAATATGTATACAAATCGTCAACCTTCAGAACAGTGATGTTGACTAAGAAACATTTACAATTACTAAACGGAATATGTTAGATGACGCTAGTGCACGTTGACAAATTGAATTAGCCGTTTACTAAGAATAAACTATATTGTGACAAAATTAGTAAAACAAAAATATTGTGAGAATATTTATTATTCACCCTCTTCGCTTTCCACTTTTCTTTCCCAATTGTACGAACCCTTTCTCCTTTAAAAAGTGTGAATATTTTAAATATCTTTTATCAAATTTCCTTTGAAAAAATAAAAACATTGATTAAATTAGTAGCTTCGTATATTGTCTTGCCTAACGTGTACACTCCCAAACTGTGAATGATAATTATTTCAAGCAATTTAACCACAATGAAATCTACAAGAAATAATGTATGACGTAGCGCAAAACACCCCCGTAATCTAAGAATTTACCGTAAGGGTCCTCTTTATTGGCTATAAGTATTATTGGTTTACTTTACTATTTTATTTTACGTTATACTTACAAGAGAATTTTAATTGGCCATGAATGATTCAAATTACGGGATAATAAAACCTATACTGTAGTATCCAGGAGTTACACATAACTTTGTCAATTATTCCATATATCTCGTTCCATTTCAATATTATTCGACACCACGCTAGGCAATGCCACTTGCAACAGTTCCGTAACATTCTATCAACAAAAATAATCTTATCAACCAAGATACTAATATCGTTTTCCTCCTCGTGTGTTTATAAACACAAATGGCCTGGCATGTGACGTAAAATATCGACATGTAAAAAAGTATTTGGTCGTAAGGTCGGATGCCCCTCCTATATAGAAAAAGGAAAAATCTATCATCATAGGATTTATACACGAAATTGACCCCCTGTTGTCCCTTTTTTAACGAAAAACACAACATCAATTATTCTGACATCTTTCACCACCAAATGTTGGTGTCACTGGCGAGACTGTCTATTGTCATCGCCACTCTTCTCCATCAACATAACAGAAAAAACAAACACACACACACACACATAAACACAAACACACACACACACAAACAACACAACCATACATACACATACATATAGACTTCACAAAATTATCAAAATGTTTACACACATTGTTTTCCTAATGGCCATGGTTTATTACATTGGAATTTGTTTCCCCCATGAATATATTACAATTCTTGAGCTTCTTACAAGCAAGTGAAGAATATGAAAATCAGCAAATGAAAAGTTTAAATTCGCCACTTTCCTTTCGGAGTCTTCTACTGCTTACTGCATTTCCTATTCGCCAACTCCATTCCATCCCACTGGAAAACTGTTTTCAGTTCATTCCATCTTCATATTTATATTTCCCGCGACATTTCCACATCAGCCATTTGCACCATTTAACACCACGTGCTTCCTAAATATGATCTCGATCATTCTCAGCCCCGTCTGTTTGCGTCCTCGTCTCGACTAAGTTTTTACAAAACAAAACGTTCGCTTGTCGCGAACCTATTTCCCACAAAATTCAGTTTTTGCCTTAAATTCTTTCCCGTATTCAAACGTTTACAGTTTGTAAATTAAACTATGCGAATTCTTGTAATTTTTCAAAGCTCAATAACCTCTTTTACACTAGTCTTCCTCAAAATTCAACAATATTCCCTTCGCACTTACATCAGCTGTCTATTCTCATTTGTTTCCTGAGTTCGGAACTAGCAGTCTCATAAAGTTTTCATCACAAACATATCGTACACTCGTTTTGTTCATTTCTACTTGTTCTCTGCTATTTACTTTCACGAGCTTGAGTTTATTTTTTAAGGTTTCAGAGTACTAAAATAAATAAAAATTTTCGACGCACGCAATCAGTCAATTGTTTATACAGGTTCCTGCTTTCACTGGCCACTTTATTTAAGCAACGTGCCACTGTACATTCGCGTTGCCGCTGAACCGTCACAATATATCTGAACTATTTTTACAAATTACTTTTAAAAAATTTAGGAAGAAACTTTTGCAAACGCTGGCAGTCTGAAAGGCAATATTTGTTCCAAGTGCTGTTGCAGAAAGTGCAAAAACGTTTACCAAAACTCGTAACTTGAGAAATCAAATGTGAAATACGGAAACCAGTGCACACACTCTAAAGCGAAATAAGAAACATTGAGGTGAAGGGATCAATGAATTACTTTCGTACTTCATTGACTTAGGGAATACATAAAAAATATCTTACCTTATAGTGTATTAATTGGTTCCAAGGCCATAATGGTGGGAAGAAACTCACGCCATTCAAAGTATAAAAAAAACCTTTCTTGGGTAAACCTGTAAGTTGAATACCTTAAAACCGCCAAGCGATACTCAATTCCGAAGCGGTTGGCAGCGTGCTTTCACCCGCCTCCGTCGCTTACAAATCGCAGTTGGGGAAGCGCCGGCGGCGCGCCGCGGCGGCGAGCTCTTGGGACAGACAACCGGGGCCCCGCCCCGCCCCGCCCGCGGTCCTCTTGATACCATCGCCGAAAATCCCTCGGTAATCGATTTCAGGGCTTAATGCCGTTTTAATGAGGGTTTTCCGTGCAGCGCGTGGTCGACGGATAGTGCGATCACAGACGTAGGTATTACACCGACGAACCGTGACTACTCCCGGCGGGATGCGGACAAAAAAAGATTGGGAACCCAGGGATGAAATGGAGTTTCGCTGGGAGCACTGGCGGTGCGCGGAACATGACCGCGTGGTTTAGCGAGATCCACTGCGTAAAGATTTATTTTAGCACCGCGTAGTTTTTCGGAGCTTCCATTTCGAATGCAAACGCCAACAATCGCTGCAGGCAGGAACAGATGAAGGAGCAAAAAATGTAAGTCTCTATAAAAATATTCTCGTTCGCTTTACAGCTTTTTGCTGTCGCATCGAGCCCGCATGGAATTAATGAAATATGGTTTGAGAAGTTCTATTTGTTGCCGATTCAACAATCGTATGTCATTCACAAAACTGAAACATTATTTTTATATATTCGATGTAAATACATCTAGTAACAAGCAATACTATATTATCTGAAATCTTTTTTCTCTGTCACAACGTATTTGTAATGTTTATGAACAAAAATATAGTATTTCACTGGATTAAAATGTTAATTTTTGAACCTAGAGAAAGTCTTTAACGAAGCTCCTAACGTCACTCTTGTGCGAAATATTCACACGAATAAAACATGTAACACTAGAAAATAGCACATTATATACTCCTCCAGATGGATTTTAAATCAGTCAATAAATATGGATTGGAAACTACAGAAAATATTATTCTCCAATCTTAGAGTAAAGAAGCAAAGCATAAGTATCTTTATTTTTTGAAAAATGTAACGTACAAATTGTAATACTGCATCGTAAATATAAATATATCCTCGTATTTTTTAAGTTTTTCATGTTCACAAACACTGTAAACACAGATCTGAGATAAGTATTTACAGCTCAACACGAACGTAACAGAGAAAACTTTCTGAAAAATGCGGCACACCAACTGCTACGTTGATTTGCCAGCATTCCTTCTAGCCATTTTACATAAAAGTTCCATTATGAAGTTTGCGTTTAATCCTTTTAAGGTTATCACAAGTTTATCAACCATTTTATCAAGCAATGTAAACAAATAGGACCGAGGGAAAACAAAAGTTGAAGAAAAAAGGAGTAATATTACTCATTTTTTTTACTAATATAAGAAAAAGTACGTCAGAAATATTTTTACTAATATAAGAAAAAGTACGTCATTTTTTTTACTAATATAAAAAAAAGATTAAGTCACGAAATTAGATGATAATAACGGTAATAATATACTGATTCTAGAGAAACCTAAAAAAAAGAAGACTCGAGCCACGTGGACAGAAGAGAGGAAAGAAAAATATTGGGAGAGAATGAAAGGGTTTTGGAGAAAGAAGAAATTGGAAGGAAAGAAGGGAGAAAGGAAGGAAGGAAGAACCATTTGAAATAAACGTGGTCGACAGTGGCCTATTCCAAAAAGAAAACTGATAGTAGATTTCTTATTTATGAGCGCGTTAACTGCTTTGGTCTTTAGTGCCTTGAGTATAGTGTATGTTTCATCCCGAGAGGTGATGGTATTTTTTGACATTTTCTGTTAGTTTTTTTTTTGGTTATTTTTATTTAAGGTCACATTAACTACTAGGTCATTAGCGACCACTATTGTATTTAACGTTATGATATGAGGATGAAACCATATGGTGATGATAGGGGGTGAAAGGACGAACACACACATACAACCACGCCAGAGGCGGGACTGGAACCCGAGACCCCTCGGTCCGAGATCACCGCGCCACTACCGCCTTGGAGATGTCGGCCACTGAGCCACCACGTGACGGCATTCTCCTCCCGCTGGAACGTGAGATACCTCGCCGTACTGCACATCCTTCTCTCATTCGAGCATCGCACCAACCGGGAGGAGCTTAAGTTTTGAGTTTCGAAAGTAGAAACTCTGCAGAGATTTCAACAAAAAACTTTAATACTGGTTTAATGGTGAAATGTCGTTGGCATTTAAAATTAAATGATCACCGGTGTTGTCATTGCCAACAATATTGTTTATTACAAAAGCTGATGATGATGGCTAAGCCATCGAAAGCTGCTTTTGTAATAAACAATATTGTTGGCAATGACAACACCGGTGATCATTTAATTTAAAAAACTTTAAGATTGCTTGCCAATGACCCGTGGTTTTTACGACGACTTCATTGTACCCACAACATACCAAGACGTCCAATTCAGTCGCCAAAAATATTACAAACGTCAAGAAAATCACCCAAACTACCAAGCATTAAACTTACTAGATAATAGTCAAGACTTGAGAAGATAGTGCAGATTTCATCCTCTGGATGTCTTAAATAGGTTCGATCATTAAATGGATGATAAATGATCATACCCTAAAATGATCATATTTGTCTTTAAATACTATATTAATGGTGTATACTATTTACATTTGTACCGCAGAAAATGAATCCAGGAAGGACTGTGAATGCCCAGTTCGTTCACATGCCGTTGTGAAACTTCGTCAAAAGATTTGCCTATTGTTCGATGTAACAGATTGCAATTAAAAATGTAAAAAATAAAATTAAAAAATTTCCCGACATGTGTCGCAATACTTTTTAGGGTAAATATGGTGTGTGTGTGTGTGTGTGTGTGTGTGTGTGTATGTGTGTGAGCGTGTGTGAGCGTGTGTGAGTGTGTGTGGGTGTGCGTGTGGTGTGGGTGGGTGTGAGGGTAGAGGCGGGGACCAGCAAGAGGAAGGAAATATGGCTTATGGGCCGTGGTTCGTTTGTTAAGGTAGTGCTCCGGCATTCGCCTGGAACTGATCGGAGAAACCATGTAAAATTACCGACAAAGCAGCCACCTACTAGAATTCTTCAGACAGTGGCTGAGTTCCACCTAGCTATGTAGATTATGTCGAAAATCCTCCACTGCCTCCACTCGAACCCTCGGAACTCACGATCACCAATGTTGTGAAGGCAATGGCAATGCTGTCATGCATCGTAGACAGCAGTCATAACAATAATAGATAACAATCAATGAATGTCAATAACCAGAGTCAATAATAACAGTTACAACTAGCTTAATCTGGCGCCCGCGACAGCGGATATTTTCACGTCGACAATTTTTATTTGTGCTACATCAGTTCAAATTAAATAGAAATTTTAAATACCTTACAGTTGCCAGGCCCGCCTACGCTTATAAACAGTTACATAAAAATGTAACGTTAGTACTTTTAAAAAAAATTAATGTTTAATTACTTTAGTAGGTACAACTTTCGCCAATATAAAGAAATTAGGTTTAACTATTGAGGGCCAGGTGAATCAAGTCGTGACGATTTATGAGCAAATGTCGGAAAGTAAGAATTGTAATAAACAGCGTTTTACCATAGTTCTTGAAGGCGCATTGCTACTATTTAGAACACTTTTTTTAGAATTCCTAGAATATCCTAGAAGGAACCGGTTAACAATTATGCCAATCGGTTTGTCTTATTCAGAGGAATCGGAGGAGCTATTGATCATGTCCTTAGGTGCCATAAATTACCCAAAACTTGTTTTAGTTGCTTAAAAAAACAAAAAATACGTTTTCAAGAAATGCCTTAAATATTCTGGATGGATCCGCAAAACAAAAAAAAATATTTCCCCAACAGAAGGCAGGTACGTTGAATGACACCTCATTGTCTCTATTGGGTGATTTGAAGAGGCCTAACGTGAGTAACAAGTAGCTTAGTCAATTACTAAATAACTATATCAATAGTATCTATTGATATAGTTATATTTAGTAACCGACTAACCTCCAATTATTGGAAATTATCATAATAATTATTTATAATAATTGTTGACGCGCCCGGAACACGAAATAATCTATCAATCAATCAATTTAGCGAAATCGTAAACGTATTGTCGCCAGAGAAGAATAATGACGCTAGTCGTAGAGCCAAAACTTTCGATTCTCTGCCCGAGGCCGACAAATTCGAGCTTTGACGAGGCAGGCTTCCTGGAATCCAAGCGATAAACTTGGAAAAGTCGTCGAAATTACGAGCTTGGCGCCCACAGCGCGACACCCACTATTTAATAATTATTCCGCCCGCATGTGCGTGCGTCTCGTATTTAGCCACACCTGCAAATCTCTGCATTGTGCACTTGTTGCATCAAATATTTTCGGCGTAGTTGGCCACAAGAAGACATTTGCGCGCTCCGCGTCATGTGTCCGAGCTCAATGTGTGCATTGCGTCGCTTGGTAGTTTGTGTGCATTCGTCTTCTGGAAAAGTTTCTCAAAAAGGGCTCCAAATTTTTGGATTAAACTTTTTCCTCAGATAACGTAAAGGACGGTTTAAGACTGGTGCAAGTCTTCTTTCAGTTCAAGTTTTTGCTTATTCAAAAATTGCAAAAGTTCAAATTTTTTTGGCGTCATCCTATAATTACCGTACTGAATATACAGATTTCTTTCTTGAAATTTGTTGTTCAAAGTGAGCAATGAGATCATAATCAATTTTTTGAAAAATGTGAAAAGTTTTTGCGTAATTTTGAGTAAAATGTAGGCAAATTAAACTTGTTTAAAACAATTATTTTCTCAAAAATGGCTTCAATTTTTTATTTAAATTTTCTCCCCGTATTTTTTGCCTCGTAAATTTTCCAACAAATGGTGAAAAATAGAGCTATTCTCATCTCGGCAAACTCAGTATCATCGAAAATTGCAAAACAAAATTGCAAAAACTAGAAATAACACGTTATAAATAATCCCAGAAAACGTGTGATGTCGCACCACCAGTTCCATTATGAGATTGCGCGCGAAAAGATGAACCCTTGTTGCATTTTTTCGCAGTGGTGAAGATGAGTGAGGTTATGTCACCTTTAGTAAACGGACACATGAACGCGTCCCGTCCTCACCACAACTGATTTGCGCCGCAAATTCCTTTGATGTGCGCGAAAAATCCGACAGAGCGCGGCTGGCGCGCACGCGGCGCGGAGTGAATTTTTTGCGCGCGCCCCCTTTCGGCGGACGCGGCCACACTGCAGGAATTCAGGTCGCTCGCGCGAAATTTTATGTTGTGCGCGGCAGCCGGGGCAAATTTTTGAGGTGGCTTGAAGTTTTGAGGTGGCTAAACAGTTTTAACCCACGCATTTACTATCGCGCGGCAATGAAATTCCGGAATAATTATTACAAGCAGCCATCTACTTATTATAGGCTTATCTTGACTATCTTATGATAGAATGTTTTTAACAAGCTCACATACAGTAAATTTTAATAATTTAGGAATAAATAAATTGTGTATTTTTCAAATTGTGTAAATGTGGTAAGAAAAAACATTTAAGATATTAATATACAGGGTGTCCCACCAACTATGGACCACCCCCACAACGTCTAAACGGATCAGGCTACGGAAATGCAGTTTTCGCTTAACAATGCGGAATCGTGGGGCAAGTAATATGCTGTACAGAAATTGACTATAATATTTTTAGGTTTAGAAGAATTTAATCACATTTGATTTTTTAAATGGAACTATATATTTCTTTCACCACCAATGGATAGACCATGAAAAGAGGAATAAAATGATGTATCATATGCTAGTATTTTAGTAGTAATTTGAGTATAAAATTAGATTTTCTTATATGTGATTTTTAAGTAAACGGTCTTTTCCTATAGCAGCCCTTGCAATAGTCGCCGTTGGGAAAGAAGGCCTTCGCGGCGTCGAGACTGTTTCGTGGAGACAGGGAGTGTGAGAAGGGTGGCCGTGAAGGATAGGGGCATAACTACAGCAATTGATGGTCTTGTCACGAAGATCATATGAACAAACATCAATATTAACGATCAGAATGAGAGACTTTTTCCCATTTGTTCATCTGAATTGAACTTTTCTTCTACTTAAATTACAAAGCAAAGGATCATCGAAAAGAACAAAATAAAACTGATTAGTAGCGGAAGGTCGATAATAATAAAGGTCCTTTTCAAACTTACAAAAATCGAAAACTGAGCTAAGTGTGTTATGGCAGAAACAAGCTCTCATTTTAAAACATGGGAAGGGAATGAATGCTTAAAGATTCTTATTGTAATATCTTGATTAATTCATCAAATAATAGATAGGTAGACATTTTCTCTTATTATTTACTCTTAATAAACGCCTTTTTTAAACACTACCAAAAGAACAAAGCAATACAAATTTTGAAACAATCTTGACAGACTGTCGTGTAAATTTACTAAACTTTAACACAAATGCACGTGTGACGACGTGCAAATGCACAAGTCACGACTGCTAATATTGATTGGAGAGTTTCTCACTTCATAACACCACGTGCTGCTTCAAACTTAAAAATCTACGGCAGAAAATGGAAGTGTACTGTTTTCTTTTCCATTTATGAACCCGCAGTAGAGGTATGTTTGCGAAGTGAACGAATGATCATCTTAATTAAAAATTAAATTTACCTACGAAGAGACGGTGGTTGGATTCTTTTCAAGTTTGAATATGATATTTATTATTAAAGAAGACAAGTGAAATGCAGATAAATCAATGGAAAAAATCTCGTTCTGATCGTTAAAATTGGTGTTTCTTAGTGTGACCGTTGTGTCAAGACATTGGATTGCTGTAGCCAGGCCTCTTATCCCCCATTGCCACCCCTCTCAGTCTCCTCTCTCCACGCAACAGTCTTGACGCCGCGAAGGCCATTTTGCCCGAAGGCGAGAGTTGCAGGGGCTGCAACACTAAATATTGTCCGTTTAATTCAAAATCACATATCAGAAAGTCTAATTTTATACTCAAATTAGTATCAAAATACTAGAATTTGATACATCATTTTATTCCTCTTTCCATGATCTATCGATTGCTGGTGAGAAAAATATATCGTTCCATTTAAAAAATCAAAGATGATTAAATTTCTCGAAAACTAAAAATTTTATAGACAATTTCTCTACGGCATGTTACTTGCCCCATGATTCTTCATTATTCAGCGAAAACTGCATTTCGATATCCTGAACTGTTTAAAAGTTATGAGGGTGGTCCATAGTTGGTGGGACACTCTGTATAGATAAGTCCTTATAATAATCATGCTTTGGAAAATTAATTTTAATAAATAATTAATAATAATTACTTATTACAAATGTCAGCATGTCAATTTGGGCAACACATTATATCGTAATGAAGTGTTACATGCTCTGACTCTTCGTATAAAACAGAATTTTTGATAATTTCAAAACGACGGTGATGTCCAAATTTCTTTTTGCAAAAATGCCATCAATATGAATGGCGGAAGCCTCAACGAGACGACGATAAGCAATGCATGTTTTCTTTAAAGGTATTTGTATGATTTCACTGCAGTGCCTCTGACCGGTAGGACCGAGTTTTGAGTCCCGACGGTGGGAAGATTGACAGCTCGGTTGAATTCAGTCCCTGTCTGGCAGAGAATTCCAGCGACCGGCTTCTGTGATTGGTAGTTTCCTGTGGTTTCTCCGCTCAACACCAGGCGAATGTCGAAGCAGTACCCTAACAAACATGGACCACGCGCGATCTTTCCTTCCCCTTCCTTGTTTTTCCTTGCCCCCTTACGGACACACTTACTTTAACATGCCCTACACTACCACACATGCCGGGAGACCGGTCTGGAGCTTAGAGCTTGTCCTGGCTGGGGCGGTGCCCCGCTGGTGGGAGATGTCTGTTGGGGAAAACCCCGCTGACGCACTGTAGGTCGGTACCGGATCTCTCAATCCAGCGGGGAAGAACACCGCCACCTTCCGAGGAAAACTTACACTACACTTACGGACTAATGACCTTAGCAGTTGACGCGCTCATAATCACTAACAATCAATCAAATATCAAAGGTATTTGTACGAACTAAAGGCAAATTTGACAGGAATTGGGTTACATATTAGACATTTTTAGTAACTAACGTTTAAAATTATAATGTGCGTAACCTGCCGCGAACAATCTTAGAAAAACAGGAGACTAGTTTTCGAAGAAAGATGCACCTCTGCGTTATTGCATATGTTTTCTTCATGTGTATCCATTACGGAGGCGTGGTTGGCTATTCATTAAGGCTGGCAGATGGGTCGTAAGTGAATCAAATTTTCTACGTCTTTTATTCATTTAATTGCACTGTAAATTGCACCTTTGCAGCATTTTGGTTATGCTATGTATATCGCGTAGACCAAAAGTGATGCCGATTACTTGAAAATGCGAGCACGAAGTGAGTTAACAGTGTTCTGAAATTATTTTCCAGCAAATAAATTAAAATTTGCATGACATACCCAAAATACTTGATAAAGAATTTGAAACAATATTTAAGAATGGAATTGTGGAAAAAATAATCCAGTGTTAGAGTGTCTTTCCTTTGAGGGTTCAGCGAGTAAACGACTATCTCTAAGCACTCACTGTGACCGCTCAAACAGACGCACCGCCGCGCTGCTGTGCCCTGCGGCAAGCACCATAGCGCTAATTACGTGCGGGAGGCCCGGGTTCGAGCCACGCCGCCGCCACCGCCGCCGCAGCCGCTGCCTGCTTACCTGCAACAAGAGGCCGCTCTGTGTACGCCACGGGGCAAGCGGATTACAGTGGCCGTTGTATTATCACGGCACAATTACTATTGGACTCCACCGTCGCACGCTGCCCACAAACCCGCCACCGCCCCCCACCCCCATACACTCCCGCCGCACACCACATATGGCCACCAACAGGCGGCACGCGCCCCCCAGATTCCAAAGCCAGCTGAAATGTTCAAGAAGTCCCGGCAAGATAATGACGATGGTAGGCGTGCGTTTCAAAAACAAACGAGGAGAATGACCTATCTTAAATGCTACAATTAATAAATGCAATGGATTTTATGTTGAACCATTTACAGGGTTGACACATCGTTTGAAGAGCCTCTTGCCCGACAGTCTTGTATAAATATTTCATGCAGCAGCTTGATACCTTGTACTTGATACCTTGTATAAATATTCCATTTAGCGAAATGATATTATTAACGGGTATCTAGTGCTACGTACGGTTACGTAGCTCCTAAAGTACTCAGGACGGCTAAGGTCTATTATTTGGCGTTATTTGCATCAGGAAACAAGTTACAGATTTACACGGTTCAATTTATTTGCGCTTTATATATCTCGAAATCTAATCTTTCGAAATAATTGGATGCGTAGATGGTACGAATAAATATATATTTTGACCATAAAGGACCAATCAATATTGACTTCGGGAATGAAAACTTCAAATACATTTATTTATGGCTCAACGTTTCGCACGTTTAGTACGTGCCTTGTCAAGAGCAATACAATGGCAACGGTTGACAATGGTATACAAATGAACATAAAAGAATAGAATTTAAAATTATTGAGATAAATATTTACATTGCTTTTACATTAAAGCATAGAGTATCACAAAAACGTTGAAGGCTTGTCAAATCAAGTAGTTACATTTGGCAATAGTGGAGAGCAGCACATTTAGATACGTTAAGGAATTATATAAATTATAAATATTTCAAATAATAGAATGAACTATTCTATTATTGCAAATTAAAGCAATGTATATATTTATCTCAATTATTTTAAATTCTATTGTTTCGTGTTAATTTGTGTACCATTGTCAACCGTTGCCATTGTATTGCTCTTGACACGGCACGTACTAAACGTGCGAAACGTTGAAATAAAAATAAATGTATTTGAAGTTTTCATTCCCGAAGTCAATATTGATTGATCGTTTATGATCAAAATATATATTTATTCCTACTATCTACGCATCCAATTATATACCAGGATCAACAGGAAGAATCCTCATCAATTTCAGTAACTTTGGAAATAGTCAAATTTAAAGTTTTCATTTTATAAATACCGAGCGAAGTGGTTCAGGGCGCAGCGCGCTGGTTTCGCATTCTGGAGGTCCAGGTTCAATCCCGGCGCCGGCTATCCTGACCGGGTTTTCGTGGTTACCCTCGGTCTCGCAGGGGAATGCTGGGATGGTTCTACTGAAAGACCATGATCGCGAAAACAGCATCGCTAATCGAATTGGTCACCTATGTGAAGTCGCGAGGCTTAAGCGAATTCGAAACATTGGGGGTTCCTGGTTGGGTGACCGACTAGCAACCCCCGGAATGTAACGGCGCCGAAGCCAATTGCTCTTTATGGAAGATATAATGACTAAATACAAACAGAAATACATATCACAACTATTATCATATTTATATATCTGGGGGACACCAACATTTTCCAAAAATTTCGAAACTAAGTCAATGAATGATAAGATTAAATGTCTTTATATGTTTAGATTAAAAAGTATTTATACCAAAGATTCTTGGTTATTCGTCGTCGTTTGTAGTGAATTTTACATATGTCAGTCTTCCTAAAACCAAATTCTGGCTATAGCTCATCCAGATATTTACCAGATCATTAACCATCCAATAATCAGATCAATACAGAGGGAGGCGACCCAAATATGACGCACCTCGAAACTTCTCAGCCGGCGTCATCGCCGTGCCCTGCCCCCCCAACGACAAAAACGCCCCTCACCAAATGATACGCGGCTCGTAGAAGGAAGAATGTGGGAAGTGGGAGTACCGTGAATGATCTTGGCTGTCCGTGTGACGCCGCGTCGAAGGCTGTGTTGCCATGTCTAGTAACAGCCAAGATCATCCAAACAGCCAAGATCATTCACATGACTCCGGTCGCGGAAACCTACGACTTCATTTCAGTGGGAGTACCGTCCGCCCGCCGCCCCACGACGTCCCGTACGACGCCCGTCCGCCCGCCGCGACACTCGCCACGATCACTCGCCCCGATCATTGGCCCCGATCATTGTTCCGCCCGCCGTAACTCCTGACCCGCAGCGCGGTCGGAAGTCCGCCTATTCGCTTGCTCGCCCGCCCGCTCATTCGCCCTCGCGCTGGGCCATTCGTCCGGGCGCTCTCCCATTCACTATCTCCCGCGCGTTCGTCGCGCGCCTATCCGCCGTCGAATGGGAGTGCGGGCATTGATCGACCGGGCGGAGTGATTGCCCGCCACCAAAAGCATCGCCTCTGTCACGATCGACGGGCACGCCCTGAGGAAGAGGTAATCTCTGCGAGGACACTGCCCTTCGAATTCGAATCGGCGGATTGCACTACATTACGGATGCACAACGCAGATTTCGCTATTCTCGTCAAGAGAAATACGGAATAGTGTCCAGGCAATGACTTCCAATCAGATGCGAGTGATCTCAGGAGCGTTATCAACTTTTCGCATTAGTATGCATGGTGACATTCTTGCCCCTCTCATGAAAATATCTGAAATTCACCAAGAAGTATTTAAAAATGTTTCTGTAACACACTGTACCACACGTTTGTTACTATCAACAGAAATTTGTTTGCCACGGATTCCAATATTGTGTATTAGGAATACGAGTTGCAGATATCGCTAGATCGCGAACCACATTTGGGGATATTGCGGCTCTGGTTTCTAAAGGCTTGTGAAAATTTCTAAAGAATACTGTTAAATTCATTAATTAATGTGTTTGTTTAATTAATCATCTACATTTCTTACGCGTTATTTTGCAAGACCGCAAAAGACTTCGTAGGTCGGCATGTACACGAAAAATAGAAAACAAAAAACTAACACAGCCAGAAAACATTTTGCTTTAAATCGACTTTACGTGGATTCTGACTACATAATATATTAGAGGAAATACGTTACTACATTTAGGTACAAGACGTATCCAGTATCCACTTTTTGTTACCAGGATCCCATTAAACGAATACTACCAACCACTCGGACAAGTTTCTCTGTCGAAAAATCGCCGGATTTCTGGCCGCCCTGCTACACTTTCTCTCGTGTACGTATGTAAAAAATAAAGATCACAATGAGTAATATATTAAATAATGAATAAAATAAGCATTCACAAAATCAGAATTATTAACAGTGTACTATCTTCAAAATCAAGGTGAAAATTGAGTTATCGAATATATATTCTTTGAAACCTTGTAATTCCAGAAGGCTGAAGGAAAATCTACGAAAATTCGGGATCTCTAGGAATCCAAAAATGAAGTTTCACTTTTTTTACGTTCTACTGTATAAAGGTATGTTATGTTGAATATTTCCAGTCCACCCCATTGCCTTAAATGCGGCTTCACGAACAATCCAAACAGCGGACTCAGAGACCGCGTGTCGCATGCAACTGTTGCTCGGTTGCGGCTGATTTCCGATAGCGTCAAGCGTTGCTACGTGATCATGTCGTGCAACCAAACGTCGGGAACAAAGCAGTCTTCAGCAAACAGCAACCCAGTCGTACGTTTGAACCACGTCATCCGTTGCAGGAGTGGTAAGGAATATCTAATGTAATTGGTGACTCAGGTATCGTTTTCAAAGGTTATTTACGAAATCGAGACCCTTTTTGAATCTCGAGAGAAAATGAACCGACATCTGTAAGTAGAGGAAATTTTGATCAATGCAGATAACAAAAACAACTTTCAAAAGTACATCGTTTTACTTCCTCAGATATATTTTTCTAGAAAAGAAATTTCTATATATTACAATCCAATACGAAAATTTGGTATTCGTCAATTAGATATCATAGATGAATTGAATAAATGTATGATGACTTGAAACAGTGAAAATGTATAACATTGCATGTTTTAATAGCTGTAAGTAGGTGTAGAATGTGAGAGCATTTTATTGAGATGGTCATCTGTCATCGCAATACATTCTTCTATATTTATAAAATGCTGTCATTTATTTATATTCCCTTACAATCTCGTAAAATACTCAAAGTTATTGTTGTGACCGTCTCTCTAAATATTTAGTGTAATATCAGTTATTTACAAATGGAGATTATTTTTGAATCTCCGGATAATTTAAAGCGACATCTCAATTCAATCTAATTGAATCTTCAAGAAATTAAAAACAAGATATCTCAATGCTGAATTTAGCCTGAAATAGGTTTTAAATAAATTAAAATAAGATGAGTCTGAATTTCTGTTCATTCATTCTTATGTCTTTTACAATTGAATTGAAAATTATCTTCTATACTTGTACCTGATTGACTACAAAAAACGACAAGTACCTTTATAATTTTATTGTTATTATTCATTTTCTTACTATTTTAAATGATGTACCTGAAGAAGTAAACTCACCGGTTTGTATTACATTAACGTAAATAACATATTACGTATTTGACTGCCTGTAATTAACATATACTATAACTGGTAAAATACTTATTTTACAATCCAGTAAAATGCGTCTGTCCTTCGATATAAACCGGCATATTTACAGGTAACCACAGCGTAAACGTATTTCACGAGTGCGAAGAAGAAAGGGTACTAATTCGCATTTATAAATTGTTCGAACTTATCATAACTTCGTTGTGTGCTTTACACAATTTTCTCTCGAGGCTTTCGAGTCGGTGTAAGTTAGCAAAGACGCATTTGGTGCCTCATAAATGCACTTTGAAACTTTCTCTGATCCGGCTACATTTTCAACTTTCCAGGCTTTCCGTGGGGGTGAGCCAAACCACCGCAGGGGGAACAGATATAACTTCTGACAGCCCAGCGGTGTCCGCGGTAGGGCACCACGGCGCACTGCTCTGTGAGCTTAAGCAAGGGCTTCCGGTAAATTACTTCAGTACGAAAACAGTTCTAAGCGTTGTCTTTCGAGATAATTCGTACTTTCGCACAGAATAGTTTTAATAACGAATACAAATTCGCAACATTCACAGAAACGTACATTTTGTAGATACCAAAAGGTTCTAACTTCAACACATTCTGATAATTGGGGAAGTAAAACCTTCAGCAGTATTGAGATACGATGGTTATATCGAAGGACAGACACATTTTACGATACAGTAGTGAGGTACGATGTGGTTTTAAGTTTATAACGCAGAAAGTAAAGCAGTGATCATCTCAAGTCAGGTACACACTGCAGAAAAAGTAATTGGCAAACGTGTACCCACATCCTATTATGAAATAATATCCCGTGGAAATGTCCCTGAAAGTGTTCGCGCATTTATTATTTTTAGCAGCGCTAAAGAATGACACAGACTTTTGTCGCACGAGTTAATTTTTCTAACCTCTTGGCTCTAAGCCAGCATTTTTATATTGCACCAACTCTTTCCTGCAGCTACTGAGTAGCAATTAAAAGATTTTTTTGCACATTTTGTCACTTTTTCGGGTTCTAATATTAGAATTAAAATATGACTAATAATAGTATAGAAGAATAAATAAAACCTGGCCATACATGCGAATTTTCATTCAAAAATTTGGAGATGTTCTTCAGTAAGTGTCGTTTGAGCATTTGAAGATAGTCTATACTTGAATCTGCTGTATATATCTTCATGGGCTCTACGGCTCATCAGCAATAAAAATATAAGTCCGCACCTTCACGGGCTATACACCAAAACGTCATGTAACTTTCGTCGAATACTTTCTTGAAATATGACGCAAATATAGTGATTTGGCGATATTTTTTGCATAAAATACTTACGGACACCATACTACGTATAATAAAGAACCAGATTGCTTCCTAAAATAGATATTTGCTCCGTGGTTGCACGCAGAATTTCCGCCAGAAAAGTTTTTAAAAAAATGCCTGAATGATGAAGACAACCATCTTCGAAACGTTGTGATATATAATAAACACGACCTTCAAGTTTCTTCATATATTTCGCGATCGTCCCAAGTAAGAGGATGCGCAGATAATTAAAAGATGAATCTTGGACAATAACAACAACATAGATTTTTTTCCCGCGAATCGGCCGCCTTGGACCACACGTGCAGGTATCCTGCACTTCCCGGGGCTCATTAACATTATCTGGGTGGCAAGTGAATGTAATTTATCAATAGATTAGTATTTACCTGGATCCGATTTTTATCCCCCAGGGTTGTTAGCCCTGGGGGTATGGAAGAAATGATGATGATGATAATGAGAGTGAAAGGACGACACACACATACACATCGTTATCTTACGTTATCAACGTTACGTTACAGGTCCCACGCCTGAGGCGGGACATGAACCCGCGATCCTTTGATCCGAGATCGTCACTGCACTGCTCTTTTAGCGATCTCAGCCACTCAGCCTCTCTCTTAGCGATCTCTTCACGATTCAAGATGATATGAGTCGGTTGAATATAAAATGCACTTCAGGTACCAAGCAGCTTTCTAAGGGGGCATATCTAGGAACTAACTGCATCTCTACAATACTTTGCGCAAAATGTGGGCTGCTCCAAATAAAGTAATGTTGTTGTTGTTATTAATATTAATGGTTACTTTTTCACACCATGGTTTTCTCTGAGAGCACGCAGGAGGTTGTCCCCTAGGAGCTGCCATATTGTTGTATTTTTTATCCCAGAGGCTGGGAGTGCGAAAATCGGCTCGTGTTTTCAGAAACAATATTGCGGGAGATTGGCAAGCGGAGGGGAGGGGAGAAATGCGGATGAGAGAGGGGTGACGCGAATAACAGGGGAGAGGATTGAAGAGGGGGGAAGGGATTTGAGACGGAGGGGAGGGGAGTTCCAGTTGAAGGGGAGCGAAAAGTTTGAAAGGGAAGGGGAAGAGCGGAATGGAAAGATAGGGATGTGTTAAGACACGTGGCGCCAGTGAAAGCCCATGAAAGTTAAGTGACAACTAGCGTACCCGTGCGAGAACTCACGCATGCTTTACCCCACCGTCTTCCTTATTTTTTAATTTTATTATCAGCCTGTAATATATATTTTTCTTCAAGACCCTCTTGTCTTCCGTCTAGTTCTACATGTCACGTTGTGCGTCCTCCCAGGAGTGAACTTAGTATTGCGCTTCGCCTCTCTGACAACCTGTGTGAACCGCGATTCCTGAGGAAGACCCTAGACCTACAGTTTTGGGCTAGCTCTCTGTAGAACATTTGCTACATTGTTTTACGTTTTGTGTAATTTCATCACTTACAATTTTTCAAAAATTGCTATTTTTAATACAGGCGAAAAAAACTATGAATTCAATAAGAAGGCACAATCAATTAATTTTATTTATCCTCAAAACTATTTTATTGGATTTTGTCCAGGTTTTTATCACTGACCATCATTGTTATTCTTTTTATATTATTTCTGAAATAATAAATTCAAATAACATTGAGACTTAGAACTAGTTCCATTTGAATTTATTCTTACAATAATATAATAGTAACAAAAGAAAAGAAATGACTGTCAATTATAAAAACCATGTTTGAAATATACTGACAGTTCTACAAATAAATTAAACTGTATTAATGCTTTTACGAATGTTCTCTTAGAAAAAAAAGAAGTGTGTACAATGTAGTTGGTACTTTGATTGGTTGATTGATTGATTCGTGATTCCTGCCGCGTCAACTACAGAGGTCATTAGTTCTGTTAGTGTAGTGCATGTTTTTCCTCGGGAGGTGGCGGTGATCTTTTCCCTGCTGGATGGCGAGAACCGGCGCCAATCTACCGTCGAATAGTAGGGTTTCCCTCAAACAGGTATCTCCCACCAGCGGGGCACCGCCCCAGACGGGACAAGCAGTAAGCTCCGGACCGGTCTCTCGGCATGTATGGTAGTGTAGTGCATGTCAGTGTAAGTTAGTACTTTGAAAACCACCACCTTAGAGATTTGTCAACAACGTTTCATCGTTGGTATTTGCGTACGCGATGCAAGATGAGGCTCGGTCCGAGCGGTGGGTCCGCAAAGGGACAAGTTGTCGAGAGCGACAAAGTCCCTCTCCGCGCAGAAATATTCCTCCGCTGCAGCAAGACCGCTGTCGACGCGACGCGCTGTAAGGACGCGACTATTGAGCGGACCCCTCCCCGGCAGCTCCCCTCCTCCACTTCCACCTGCTTCCCTCTCCCCCTCCCCCTCCTGGCGAGGGCGAGTTGCGAACTTGCCCGAGGGAGGGGAGTCCGAAGCATAATGCGAGGGAAAGGGTGTAAGGTGACCCGTCTCCCCGTAGGGTTGCCCTGATTTATGCCCAGAAAAATTACAGGTTTTCCTGAGCAATTTAGTTTTTTTGTTCACACGCCGAAGTAACTTTCGTTGCATTTCAATAAAAAACTGATATGTAAAGCGTTTACGAAATTAATTCAGTTTGTGTGTACAGTACAAATTAATGTGCTTTTAAATAAATACTATTTTTTTAAATGTCTATTTAAACAAAATTTTCCTGACATTTCATGACTACAAATCATTTTTCTCTAATAAAATGTATGGAATAATTGATACTCTTATTACTGAAAAAAAAAAATGTTTATCTTCTTAATACGTCCGATACGCCCGATATTAAGCTGTGGAAAAAACAGAGTGATAGAGGCTTAACAAATAAAAAAATAACGCGGTACTAACGGTTTTAAAAAATAATTTTTTGTTTTACAAAAATTTTCCTCTTCCATTCTTCTACAAATTATCTTACTTTTCCCTGTTTTTCATAAAATGGCCTCCCTGGATAACTATGTTTTGAACACAGTTAACAATACCGTCAGAAAGTGTAATCAAATGAGCGTGATAAATTTCCCATTTTATCAAAAATGAACATAGGGATCTTTGTTACCAAGATACAGAAATGTGAACCGTGGCTACAGGAGCATTCTTTATAATTACCACTAAGGGTTTCCGTTTAGAAAGAAATTTGAGGTTTCTACGCAAACAAAGTTCATGATTTTTGCTTTAAATAAAAGACAGTGGTCCCTATATGTTATCACTTGCTATTATTAACCGGTCTTATTGTATTAACACTACAGGGTGAGGCGCCTAAGATGCCCACAGCAAGTATCTTCGAAACTGTTTGAGGTATTGGGATGAAGTTGACGCCAAGTTATTGCAAGTAATGGGGTAACATATTCAATTTTCTTGTTTGTGAGTTTTGTAATTTTGGAGATATCGACACAACTTCGATTTTTTAAATGGAAGAATGTATTTTTTTCACTATCATTCTAAAGTTCTCAAAGAAACGAATACAATAATATAAGTATTCATATTATTCGGAGAGAAAATGTAGAAGAAAACGCGTTCTACATTTCCTCAGAAACCACGTGATTCACGCCCTTCCTTAACAGGTTTCTGGCAGGCGAAAATATTGTTAGTCGTACTTTGCTCTCGTAGCGTTCCGTTCTCTCGAATTTGTAATGTTAGACCTTCGCCTATGAAAGTATTTACGACCTGAAGTTCCTAATTGTAACAAACTTTTACACTCTTTAAAAAACCTTCATTGCAGCAAAGGCACACATGATGAAATTTACGAATGTAGAAAAATTCGATATTCTTCTTCTTTACGGTGAATCTGGAAGGACCGCAAAGCGAACTGTGAAAATGTACGCTGAAAGGTACCCTAATCGGAAATCTGTATCACGGAGAACTTTGGTAAGAATATGCCAACGTTTGTTATCAAGCGGTGACTGGAATTCTAAATCACGAAAGAGACATAAGCGTGCTACTGATGAGAACAAGGAAGTAGATGTTATTGCATATGTGGCTACAAACTACCATGTGAGTGTGCGAGATATTGCCCGAAACTCAGGAATAAGCTCACTCATAAAATGTAAATTTCGTCATTGATTATTTTAAATTATTAAATTGCCGCATTGGTAGGTTCCACTTCCTAAGATATAATTCATAATGTCTTTACTACTCAAATAGATCTGAAGATAGTATAAGAATTCATTGCCCAATTCATCCCATTTCATACCCCTTAAAATTAGAAAAGAACACTGTTTTTCACTTGCTTCGCCGTTCATACTGGAATAGGGAAATGCGCAAGTATCATACGGCAAATTAAATTAAATTTGTTAAATCAATTTAATTAATAAAATTTTCACTTGCACGGCTTCCGCCGATTCCACGTTGGGATCACTTAACTTAGGTAAAATCAGTTTGTTGACCTGCGAAAGCAAGTTGAGATACGGAAAGCTACAAGGTGAAATACATCAGCACATGCAAGGTCAAACGCACTTTCCACCAAGGAACATTTCTTCGGAACGTGAAATTCCGCGTCCATGACGTGCTTCCTGAGAAAACAATGTGTTTTTGCAAAAGTATCTCTTCAAATACTATGAATACTTATATCATTGTATTCGTCTCTTTGAGAACTTTAGAATGATAGCGAAGAAAGTATATACTTCCATCTAAAAAATCGAAGTTGTGTCGATATCTCCAAAATTACAAAAGACACAAACAAGAAAATTGAATATGTTATTTCCCCCATTACTTGCAACAACTTGGCGTAAACCTCATCCCAATACATCAAACCGTTTCGAAGATACTTGCTGTGGGCATCTTAGGAGCCTCACCCTGTATATAATATCCTAAATTGAATACAATGAACACTTCTCCAACGTTATTTGTTTATTTGGTAGTTTGTTTGTGAGAGTTGCAAAAAGGTCTTGAGCGCTACCAGACGTATGCCAGTACGACGTCTTAGTTAGCAGAGTAAAGATAGCGATTTATTTAAGTTTGAAGATTGTTTTCAAAAGCAAAGATTAATGAGGGTATATAAATGTCAAGTAATAATTCGAAAAAGGGTCTCACTTTACAAAATAAACAATGATTATAATATTACATCTGATGCATTACGTTTTTAAGTTGAGGAGGATAGCAGGATTTCTCGTATTTTATTACTACCTTATTTCTTAGATGTTTTAATACATCAATAATGAATACGCTTTCTGAAAATGGTAATTAGGTAACTCCAACAACAAAATGATTTCGGCTGTGTCATTAATTGAATGGATTACGATGTCGATAAATAAGGTGGTGGATGTTTCTGCTATTGACTCGTCTGGGTAGGAGAATTTATATTGAAACGATTTTTATTTCTGTGAATTGTGTCGCGACCATTAGTTTTAATGACCATGTACAAAAAATACTAACGTAAATTATATTGGTCTTTATAATGTTCATAATTATTACATCCCATTGTCGAATGAACGCTCCAATTTTATTACACTGAGGCGGAATGATGTCCATATCGCCTGGGATTATTCATTTTATATTTAAAATCTACGATTAATTTGGTCTTATTTTCGAAGGGAATAGAAAAATGTATTAATCCCAATTGGCTTCGATTCGTTACCGTTCCTACATACGCGACTATCCCTAAATATCAGAAATTAATAAACTCGTACTTGCACATTTAATATTATGAAATAAATTTCAGCGGATTGTGAGTGCGTTCTACCGTTATTCAGTTATATTTCATTTGCTCACAATATTTTTTAAGTATTACCACTATGTAACCAAACTCGAGAAAGACAAAAATAGGATCAAATACCAACATCTTCAATGTTGTTTAACAAATTCAGTTTTCTGGATTACATGAGATGGCAAGGTAGAAAAACGTAACTAAGTAATTCATTTCTGTTGAAATGAATCACATCGGCAGTGAATCAGTGTAAAGATTTTCCAATGCTCTCACACGCAACACTCACCATGCTGGATACTCGGATTGACATGAAATTTTACCAGCTTGTTCAGCGCCTTTGAAAACCTCTACATACAATTTTCTAAGTGCTAGGAAGCGTTGCAAGTAGTGTTTTTGCGACAATTAGTACTGCGACCTTTCATGACCTTACCGCCTGTGGAAGAGCGGAAATCACTGCTCGCCGTTTTCTGCGGTCGTAACTCACACACCGCGGCGCCACTATCGGCGGCGAGCAGCGATTTCCGCCCTTCCACAGGCGATAAGGTCATGAAAGATCCCAATACTAATTGTCTCAAAAACACTACTTGCAACGCTTCCTAGCACTTAGAAAATTGTATGCAGAGGTTTTGAAAGGCGCTGAACAAGCTGGTAAAATTTCATGTCAATCCGACTATCCAGCACCGTGAGTGTTGCGTGTCAGAAATTGAAAGAACACTATGCAGCCTCCCACCATGTATGAGGTGTCTCTGGTTTTGTTAGACAGCCAGGAACTCAGAAGAAAAACAATTAAACCGTTTCGATACTTACTGAAAATTGCAAATTTTTGACTGTTATTCCTGGTATGTAAAGAAAGGTTTTTTTTTGTTTTTTTTATTTATTTGTCAAAAAACAGTAAAATCTGTATATGACGTGTGGGGAATGAAATTTATTTGCGCACATTTTCTTGAGGGCCAGAATTTAAAAAAAAAAAAAATACTGTACTGTACATGTTCCATACCAGGGATGTCCAACATACAAGGCCTCAAGGGACAAAACTACAACCTTTAATATGGTTGCACGCCATATTTACAGCAGTCGATCGATCCATCTACTTCCCCATATTAGATTAGATTAAATTTTATTATTTATTCTGCAATTAACTATCGTAACATGATGGCAAAATATCGTAACTTTACATGCATTAAGCTTGCATTGACTAACAATAAATTACAAGAGAGTAGTTAATTAAAAACAATAATTAATACAAAACACTACAACATTTCCCCGCGCATTCCACTTCACTTCACTGCAGTGCACAGCAAAACACTTAACTGTGATGCATTTCTTCTGCATTCCTTTCCCTCCACAACATAACACAACACTGCTCTGCATCCGTACATAAAGAGTAATAAAATAATTATAAGAATAGTAATAATAACAATACTACTACATCTGCTAATAACAACAACAATTAAAGAAATTACGTAATAGGAAATACAACTAACTTAACAGTACAAACTTAACCGTAGTAACTTGACCTAAAATATTCACAAATAGCTAGAAAACTAATTTATTTTTATATTCTCTCAAGCTTGAGAAAAGAGTTCAACGATTGTCGTAAGCAAACTGTTCCGGTCTCTAATAGTTCGGTTGTGAATGAAAATTACCCAACGTCCGTTTTCTGTATTCTTGTCTTAATTTTGTGCTCATAATATTGTTGATCACGGCTGTTTGGCCGGCTGCTCTGAAACGGGGGAAGACATCCGGTGGTACCATGCATAACGCAGGGAAACACATTGGGATGATTTTGAATTTCTGAATTTAATAGAAAAAATGTCTTTGATCTGAACAACCTACTTTTACAATCAGTGGGCGTTGGCTCCGCCAGGGCGCGTGCGCAAGGCGCGCAACGTTCTCGCCCAACAAGGATGCAACGAACATTTACATTTTTTAAAATTTTTTAAGGTCGCATCAACTACTTGGTGATTAGTGACCACTATTGCATGTAACGTTACGATGTGAGGACGAAGCGATTTGGTGGTGATAGGGGTGAAAGCATGAACACATACAACAATGGCCGAGGCGGGACTCGAACCCGTTACCCTCGGTCCAAGATCACTACGGCACTACTGCTTTAGCGATCTCGGCCACGGGGCCGACTTTTACATTTTTACTGATAACCTTTCGCGGGCCACAGTAAACGACACCGCTCATATAAACTCCAAAAATTATTGTCTCTTCTTAATCAATTTAAGTGATGTTATGTGGGAAACAGCATGCATCTCGTTTAGTGTTATATTACATTCCTAAAACTTAAAAAATACTTGCTCCTAACGTAGTGTTTTGAACATTTACTAACACAGTAAAGATGGATACAACTGATAGTTGTATAATACGGTTATGGATGCCTAAGGTCGATAGTAAGACTATTGCACGATTAAAATTAGCAACTCTATTTAGGTAGGAAAAACAACGCATAGCTAGGGTGTGGTGAATTGCTCTTTCCGCATGAGACTGCCATTCGGCCTCCCTAGAAGCAAGACCAACTACAAGTGCACTTAGTTTTGCTATAACTATCTAAAATTGCTTCGCTTTGTTGCCAAGGCTGCGTTAGTGTTCCTTTCGGAAGAATATTTAGGCCTTCATTGTTAAATATCGCGCCGTCCTGATAATGAAATTATATTCTGAAGCGGAAGTAATTGCACTAAATCGAAACAGCCGCTCGAAATGATATTCTGCTTAGCGTCTACCACCTTTCCTGATAACACAGTTTCTGTGGCAAGCTTGAAGCCTAAGGCGAGACATTTGCTATCATATATTTATATTTAAGTACTGTATTTTTTCAACGAAAATTGTTGGAAACCCGATCCCGTTATTCCCATTTTGAACGAGTGGGGTGGTGTAAGATACATCAAAAGGTTAGGTTTCAGTATGAATTCATAAATAATGATTACTTTTATTATTATTATTATTATTATTATTATTATATTTAAAACAAAGAGTTTTCGTTTAGAAAGAAATTTGCACTTTCTTCTGGACCACATTCCTTGATTTTTTCTATTAAATGGAAGGCAGAAGGCCCCTAATGGTGCTTTAAATTTCTCTTAATAACCGATTTGACATTAACAGTCCTAAAATTAAATACTATACAAGGGTTGGATAAAAAGTAACGAGAATTTTCTTCTCTAAAATGACTTCGTTGACAGAGGTATTTAATATAATCACCTCCGTTATTAATGACCACTTCAATATAATCACCTCCGTTATTAATGACCTTTTGCCAAATGTTAGGAAGGCGTCGTACACCATCTGCATGTCTATTTCTGTTGATGTCTCGTATTGACCGCCCTGCAGCACGAATAATGTCTTCTCTGGTATAGTATCGGGTTCTTCGCAGTGTTTCATTTTGCTGAAGAGATCATAATCACAGGGAGTCATATCGGGTGAGTAAGGTGGATGTTCCAGAATCTCCCATTGCCACGAGTGGACATCCTGTACGGGGGTTACCCTTCCCATCATCACTGCCGAAACTGAACTCTTTAACCCATCGTGCGACTGTGAAGTGCGGCAATTCTGCATCATCACATGCTTCCCGCGGTCCCTGAAAACATTCTTGCTTACTCCAACTTCGTGACACTTCAATTTTCAGCAACGATGGTTGCTCTACCTTTGTAAAATGGTGTCAGTGCGCTAGAACTACTGTGATGAAGTTCAACGATTTACACACTGCAGTAGACTGACAGAGTACTGTTCCCGCTCGTTGTTCACACTTGTTTTAGTAGTCCTTCGTTTTGTTACGACAGATAACATGCAGACTCATCGGCTTTAAGTTACAGCAATATTCTCATTACTTTTTATCCAACCTACGTATTAAAGTTAATAGAACAAACGCTTACTTGCCGTTATTTGTTCATTACCTCTTTTTCAAGAACAACTAGAATATACTGTAACTTGGCCTTGTTCGTAGCATTCCGCGATTCGAGTACCACAAGTTAGGGAAGCGAAGATAGCGAGTGTTTTAACTTTGAAGATTGATTTTAAAGGCACATATTAGTAAGTGAATATAAATGCAATGTTCAGCAATCGTCGGACAAAAGTGTCCCTTTACAAAAAATTCCAGTGATTACAATGCTCGGATTACGTCTTTAAATAAACACCCAAGCTTTGGTTTCCTATTATTTAATGACCTGGCCCCCAAGATTATACCTTAAAATTATTCATAATAATAAATTAATAAGAACACATTAATAACAATACATTAATATCAATACATTATTAACAATATATTAATAACAAATTCTGTGGTCACGGGGTAAAAGTTCTTAAGTAAAAAATCTTAATTTGGTTCAATTATTGAGCTGTAACCTCTATTACGCCGATTGTGCTATATTTCTCAACCCTTTTTTTTGTCGTGAAGGATGCAACATAAATTCGGTGGTTTTACTAAAATAAAATATAGGCACTTAACTTGTAATTTCTGTACCTAATCCAATTTCGCCGAAAATTGACTTAAGAACTTTTTACCGCGTGACCACAAAACTAATAACATTACATTAATAATAAATTCATAATAAATGTATATTAAATTATTGATGACGATGATGATGATAATAATACCACTATTACGAATTGTGCCGCAGTACGACTTTCATGACCGCCTCCGCCTCGACCGCCACTACCGCTTTCCCCCCCTTCTCGGAACGACGTTGCGCTCTCCGTGTCTTACATGTTCGTCGAGTCAACGACTCCTGTCTCCGGTCCTCGCTTCGTCATGACGGACAGCCAGTTGCTATTGGATCTCAGGAAAGAGAAGACGACGGGTGGCGCTAGCGTGAACCGTGTGGAGACATACTCGCAGTCGACATTTAGCCACCCAATTTCTTCGTTACTACTATATTATTGCGAAGAACATGTATAATATTTTGCTCAATGTATTCATTAGTGTGTGTGTGTGTGTGGGGGGGGGTCGATCACCTCCATGCACGCCCCAGTGCACTACCGCTGGGTGGCCGCCCAGTTGCCTTACGGCTGTGTGCGGTTCTGAGCCCTATATTTGACCTCGCCTGCACCACAGTTTCAGTCCGAGCCCGCACCATCATAGGAAATAATAATAATAATGTCTCGCCCAGTGCTTCCACAATAGCCCGCTCCGAGCGCTGTCATCCGCTGTGACCTTCGCCTGAAATTGCGGCCCGCGCGCGCGCTCGGGCAATCGTTGCCGCCCTGCCCTTTGGGGGAGGAGGAGCGGGGGGGGGGGGCAACGACTGCCCGAGGCCGACGCCCGCCGGCGCGGCGTCGCGGCGCTTCCCTTCTGCCGGTCGATGGCGTCGGCGCCGCTGGCCCGCCCGTCCGCCCGTCGCCCGCCCATCGCCCGCCAGTGGACGCCGATACACACAACCAAGGGCCGATTCGCGGGCTGGCGCCGCGGCAGCTGGCGCCACGCTACGCAAGTCTCGCTTGTCGATCCTGTCTCGCGCCGGTTGGAAATCTGCCATCACTGTTATTTGCTTCATTCAGAAATTCTGTTACAATTCTTGCGAACCTGGATGGCCGTCGTGGTTTCTCCAATCAATATCAGGCGTATGCCGGAGCAGTACCCTGCCAAACGGACCAAGGAGCTCGCGCGATCTTTCCTTCCCATTCGTGTTCCTATACTCACCTCTTACACACATTTACACTTACATGCATCACACTACTACACAAACCGGGAGACCGGTCGGGAGCTTCGAGCTTGTCCTGGCTTGGGCGGTGCCCCGCTGATGGGAGATACTTGATTAGGGAAAACCCCGCTAGCGAACGATAGGTCGGCGCCGGAGCAAGATAACGCCACCGCCTGAGCAAAAACATACACCACACTAACGGGAATAATTATCTTAGTAACTGACGCGTCCGGAATCACTAGTAACCAATCATCGATGTCCGAAGTGGCTAGAGCGTGTGCCGACTCAGAACCTCGGCCAGAAGGGTCGCAGGTTCGAGTCCCGCCATGGGCACGGTTGTTTGTGTCTTGTCTTTCGTGTACGTGTGTTGTCGCGGAAGAACTTGAGAGGCTGCTCACCACATACCGAGGAGCCCGCGTGCATGTCCAGTGCAAAGGTTTATATGTGTCCCCATGAGAGACATAGTGAATGTCCTGCGCGGACAGACGAGAAACGGCATCCCTTGATGCTGGAAAAAGCCCCCGGACGAAAAAAAATTGTTACAATTCACAACAATGTTCTATAATCAATGTAACCATATGCTGGCGTCGAACATTAGGAGTAATCCTCCTTTAACCTTCCAGCGGGCGCGCTGTCGTAAATTTTACGACAATAGCAGATTTTTTTTTTGTTTTGCTGTCAACTCATTGTTGTCAAAGATTTCTGTGTTCTTGGTATTCCTTGCAGGTCTCTTTAGTGACGCATTCCTGCAGCCACTGTTGAGTTTGCACGCTATATTCAGTTTTTGTAACGCTCTATTCGGAATAAGTGCATAGTGACGTAAACTTTACGCTGCGCGCCGGCTGTTGTGCTAAAATATTGTATAATTATTTGGCCTAATCGAAATTTTCTGTCAAATGTCCAGATAAAGAATTCTTGTGAACGAAAATCAGAATATTCTTCAATATCTGTCTGATCGGAGGAAGATCGTGCATTGGATAGTGACAGTGGCAGTGACAGTAAACGAATGTTGAAAATACAGACGAGCATCAGAACGATACTGGATCGGAACAAGATCTTTTTAATACTAAATACGAACGTTTATCAACGGATATGTTTTTTGGTAGTAAATATCATTCATATTATAATGCGACATAAAATTCCATTGTTCTACAATTTCTTTGATTTTTTTCAAGAGTCAATGAATGTCGTAAAATTTACGACACGCGCCTGCTGGTGTGAACATTTTACGCGCGCCCGCTGGAAGGGTTATCTAGTCAGTCATCGTCAGTCGTAGTCCGTCACTGTCTTGTACCCCTTCGGCCAGGGTCTCGACCCCGGTAGGTCCCGAGGTTTCCAGAGGGTCACCCATCCCGCGATGTCTCGGATTGCTTAACCTCCGTGACGTCAAGCAGCGTAGGTAAGGAATTGGGCCAACGACGCCGGATTGTTGCGCCTCATTGTGCGCACAACAATGCTACAGGGACAATTTGTCAACAGGCGGCAGATTTACGCTCGTCAAGCGAGGTTTTCCTCGGACGCGTACCTTTAGATGTGGGTTGGGGGTGGTTTTGAGAGGTAAGCCAGAGTGAGATGGTTCAAATATGAAAGGAGTAATCTTTCGAATAAAGTCACAGTTTTCAAGCACGATGAACAAGTTTTATTTATTTATTTATTTATTTACGTCAAAAAACAGTTAAAAACTGCGTATGACGAGCAATGGGGAGAAGTGAATTTTGTGCACGTTTTCATAATTCTGTGGTCTCTATCCTAAACCATATTCTAGTCAAATTTTGAATACAGAAAAGAGAGGTTGTTTTCGAGTTTTGTTGACAAAATATTCGCTCCTATATAATAAAATATATTTTCAAAGGTAAATTAGCTATAAATTCCTGCCCTGAACCCTCATGTTCTTCATGAAAGAACAATACTTTTTGCCGCGATAATATGAAAAACGATAATTGAATAACTATACTTCCCACTGAAATTCAGAAGACGTGCACAAATAATGAAGTTACATTTATGTCCAGAAGCAAAACAAGGGACCATCTCAGCATTTGCTCAAGGATCAGGGAAATTGGACGAAAAACCTGATCAGTCACATTACCGCATCTCCCCCTCCAAATCAACAATCACTTCGCCTCATTTCCAACAATCGCATCGCTCCAGTACTTACAGTCACATAACCCCATTATCAACAATTGAATCACCACTACCAGCATTTGCAACTACCCAATACCAACAATCACATCGTCCCAGTACCGTCAATCGCGTCGCTCCACTTTCAACAATTGCACAGCTCCGTTGCCATCAATCTCAAAGCTCCATTACTCAGAAACGCATCACCCCGTAACTAACAATTTGTTCTGTGTGGTGGTTACAATGTTTTCATCATCCACATTTGATGCAACGTTATTGTAGCCAGTCAATGTCATCAGCCTTAGATATATAATGAAAACAATACACTCAGGACTCCAGAAAACAAGCCCACAAACTCTAAAGTCATTTTGCAAAGTTTCATTGTGCGCACTACCTCCTCCAACATCGGAGCGAAGTTTTCTAATGAGAGTCACAGAAGGATGTTCCCGACGCCATGTTAGCACTCCTTTCTTCCACGCATTCTTGATTGATTAAAATACAACGACATCTGTTGGTTGGAGAAATCTTTGTGGCGTTCAGATACAAGTGCTATTAAAATTATTTGTAATTCCGAACAGAGCTCACTGGTCACAAAGTTAAGAGACTTTTGTAACTATCCACGAAAAGAAGAGAGATATCGTAGTAAAGAACAGCCCAAACCAAAAGTTTGCAAATAGTGCATTTGAACGAACAGAAGAAACCTCAATTACATCACTAACATATACAACAGATTTATTTGTCACTGTGAGAATTTTTTCTGTCTTTAGGAGTCTTCATACCTCAAAATCAGCGTAAATTAATAATCTGGAATGATTGTAATAAAATTTTTATGTCCTTTTTCTTTGCTTACAGGGCATTTTACAAACGTTTAAGAGAATTTTATTGATCATTTTTGGCGAAGTTGTAAGTGATCAAAATCCGTCCCCTAGTGATAACATTTAACCCCGGGACGTTTATTGAAGCAGTAATGAGCATGCATTTCAGTGATGCGCATAGCCCATACAGTAATGGACATGCCCGTTGCCCATTACTGTTTCAAAATCGTTTTTAAATGCATATTTTTGCTAAACAAGGCAAACAAGGTTTGAAAATTTAATATTAACGTTACAGCAATGCAAAAAAAGTTCTTCAAATTACAGTGAGGGCACTCCATGACCATCATTGTACTGTACGTCAGAGTTATTTACAGTTATGGACACTACCTTTTTCTGGTTGTGGTCTGCATTGACAAGGTGAAAACACATAGGAAAACGTAGATTATAAACCTGGTTACACTACGCATAGAACGGATTGCAAATAAAAACAGACGAATTGACTTAAATCCTTAATAACCGGCCCTAGACCCTAAACAGAACCCCCTTAGTTTGAATACTTTTATGGATTCAGTAATGCAATCTGTATTGCACAAAATGCTCATACACATTTCTTAGGATTCAATGCACATCAATACCAAACAACACTGTTCATGAAACAGCTCCATTACAAAGTTACGCTCGATATTAAAGATCACCCATAATCAACTTAAGGTAGGAAAGAAGTAAGTGACACCTCGCGTTTATCACTTTTCGGCGTCTACCGGCAAGTTCAGCGCCTCCTCTGTGTATTCGCCCGTCTCTGTCGAATAACGCGATTCGATTCTCATGGGCGATAATTGGGGCGCAGCTAGCGTGAAGGCAAACGCGTCGTTACGGACTCCATCCCCACCCACGCGCTCTTGCGCCGCCAGCTGCGAAGAGCTCTGTAGAACGCCTTCCGTTCCCCCTGGCCACTGCACAAAGGTTTACATCGACGCAATTCCTTTACACTTTGACTGCCGGCCGATGATTTTATTTCCTCAGTGCCGGCCACTTTAAATAATCGTCTTCCCTCCGCACCGGCCACTTTGGCTATATTTTTATACACCTTGATTATCTACGCAAGTATGCTGTATTAGTTATTTATGCACTAAGGTACTTATAATTGTGTTAATGATCGAACGGCTATAAAAGCCCGAGGGCCTATTTTGTATCTAATTTATTCAGATTGACTTATTTACTAATTAACTAAATATTAACTTGACTCTGTCTCTTCATATTTCTCTTCCTTTATAATTTCCTTTCTTAATTCCCTCATGAGAGAGAACATGTAGCATTATTCAACTGTATTCATACTTCCCTCGTAACCACAATTCTCTCGATCCAGTTAAGTTATGCAGTGTATATCGAGCTCCGATCGAAGGTAATAAGAAGCAATAACGTATCAGTAAAAATAACTTTCTTATTGCACAGTGTGTGATGTTCGGTTCCCTATTGTCAATTCAATCAAATTTAAAAGGCATGTTTGGAGTCAACGAAAGGCATTTTTGTTCACCAACATTTACTTTATTTTGCTGATTGTAAACGAGAATATTCAAGAAAAACTAGCCAAATAGCCCAAACCTAATTAATCACTGAATGAATGCAACTTTTCCTAGCACTATTGAAGAAAATATTTCAGCTTTTTCGGCAGTCTGCGTTTAATTAGACTTTGCTTTGCATTTCTATATGATATTTTCTTTGTCTTTTCGGGAACATATTACTTTCTTTGCAATGTAGTTGGCAGATGAAATAAACAAGATTTATAGTGTACTGTTAAAGTATCTAACGGCATAATCTTCTCTCCACTTCGCTGTTCAGTAATGAAATATGATCATCATCATTAATGCTACATTATTCAAAACAACATTAAAATACCACACTTAAAGCTCACAATTGTGTAATAATCGGAGTGTTTGGTTGTGGACAGACGAAGGAAGGCCATTAACCGCCAGTCGGAGCGAAACCGCGCTCCTAACGCTGCCCCAAAGTTCTGTCATTGCACAAGGATGTCGCACTCTGCTGTAACCGGCGCGAACATTGAACGGGTTTGTCCTGCGGAGATCAATGTGAACGGCTGTTGTTTTAGCAGCCCCTGGGGTTGGGGGCCTGGGTCGAGACCGGCGCGAGCACTAAGCACGAACAACGACACGGCGCCCAGAGAGATGGGTGGGCGAAATAGGAAGATCGAAGGGGCAGGAATGGAAATGGATCTAGCCTACAAGTCAAAGCGTATCTAAAGAATGAAAGGGATAGAAAACGAAGAGGTGAGATGGTAGGACAGAGCGAAAAGCAAGGAGAGGCGAAACAAAGAATAGAGACGACTACTGAGAATGACTAGTGACATGAGTGAAACATCAAAGATCGAAAGTAAACTGTAGAAAGAGAAGAAAGGAGAGAACGAAAGAAAAAATAAACAAACGAGGCTGAAAGGTGATGTGATGGGGAAGGTGATGTGAAAGAGAAGAAGAAAAAGACACAAATATTTTTGGGAAAGGAGACAAAATTGTGAAAAGAAGAAAAGGATGTAGGGAAAACAGAAGGTAAGGGATATGCTGAAAGAAAGTGAAACGTACAAAATAGAAAATGTTGAAGAAAGATCACGTCAAACATGAGCGTTGGAAACAGAAAAAAAAAGCTGAAGAGACTGTTTTGTTCGATTATTTTGGAGAAAACTAGAACAGTTCGGAGAAGAACATCCAAGCAGAGACGAGAGTGTACAAGTTGGTATGTGGCAGGAATGAAACAAGGATCGGGGGGAGCAGGGTTTTGGACTGGTGCAGGGCGGCGCAGCGGGATAACGGGCCACAGTGGGGCAACAGAGCAGGGGCTGGATGACGCGGCACGACGAGAGGCGTGGGCGAGGGAGGTGAAGTGGGGCGGTCTATAGATCAGGATGGCGGGGAGGGATAAATAAGGGATGCAGGGCAGGATGGTGTGGGGGCAAGCTAGGCTGGAGGGAGTGGATGGAGTAGAGAAGGGAAAACCAGGGCGCCAGAGCGGGATGTGGTGAGGGAAACCAAGGTGGAGAAGGCAAAACAAGAGTGGGCAGGCGGGGAGTGGTGGGTGAGGCAATGGTGTCGAGGAGGGATGGGTTGGACGTGTGTGTGAACGGGGGGAGATAAAGGTGTCGAGGCGGGAGGGGGTAGGGTGGACGGTCGTGGTAGTGTGGTGTGATGAGGTGGGTGGTGAAAAAAGTGATGGGGCGGGATGTGGTAGGGTAGGGTGCCGGGGGTGGGGAAAAGAGTGGATGGATGAAGAGGGACGGGGTGCGGTGTGTGGGGAAAAAAGGTGAGAGGCGGGAGGGAGCATGGCTGGGCGCAGTGGGTAGGGAAAATGCTAAGGAGCGGGATGGAATGGGATAAGGCGGGGTGCGGTGTGTGTGGAAAATGAGAGGTGAGGTATGGCGGGGCGGGATGGGAAGGGACGGAGGAGGGAGGGCGGAGCGGGATGGAGTGAGGCCGAGTGTGGAGGGTGAGGCGAAGGGTGACGTGGCAGCAGAGGGTGGCTCAAAGAAGGGAGGGCGGAGCGGGATGGGGCGGGGAGGAAGGCCGGGGCGGCGCGGTGCGGCGTCGTAACAGGCCGTCGCGATTTGATCTCGGGGTTTGTTTGGCCGCCAAGTAACGGGGCTGTGCACACCGAGCCACTCCCTCGCCCAGAAGTCGGTCAATATTGGGTGGCGTGACCCGCGGACGCCCAGTGCGGGGGCGAGGGGCGTGGCGCGGCAGGCGAGACGGCGTGGGCGTGGGCGAAGAGGTGACGAGTCACAGCGACGGCGCTGAGGTCACTGGCCGCGGCGAAAGTGCAGTTGCGCCATCTCGCGGGAGAAATGCTTCCTGAGAATGGTTACGGCCACGTGACTTGAGCTGAAATGTATTCACGTTTTAATTGTACCAATTGCCGTTGATTTTAACGGCGAACCGACGTGCACACGCTGTTTTCAATGTCAAGACAAATTAAGTAGAGTTAGCAATTGAATTCAGTAAGTATTAAATCATTTTTTAAAATTTAAGAAATCACTAATTTTGAGACTTCTTTATTCACACGTCACTATTATTGTCGAAAAAAAGAGGTGGTGTGTTTATATTTCGAACTATATATTAATATAACCAAAGGACACTTCTAAAGATGTTTACGGCAAATTTCATTGATATTCTTTATCTTCAATGAGGAAACCGAGATTGAAAAAAATTGAGGTAACTTTGTTCCAGACTCTCCTAACGATCATTTCTTACTTGTAGAAAAACGAGATTTAAAAAAAATTTAAAAAAACCTAAGACAAGTATTTAATTATGGATGCTCTAATTTTAAAAGAGAGTAAAGCGTTGAGTGTAAGTAAATGTTCTAACCGGAAATTTTGAAATTCACTTTCGTATTCAGTAATATCGGATGAGCCATTCCTCAACTGACATTACAAAACGATCATCCAATGGAGAACATTAGATTGTTTTAAACCGCCATTTGCAATCATCTAAACATTTTACACACTGAACAGCACAACGAAAAAAAATCGTATCAACATTAGAAGACACGAAGATATGTATTGTGTTTTCAAAGCGCGAAGCATCGTTTATTATTTCTACACGGTAAGATAACACCAGCAACCATCAAACATGCTGTGAAACGAGCAAAGCTTGCGCTCCCAGCCTGCACTCACATTACAGCGAATATTTTCGAACAGTAGTAGTTCCTCGGCGGGAATTAAACCCGAAAGAGCAGAAACAGCCGGCGAGGTGATACCCCGGAGGACTGCAACGACGAAAAAAAGAAAAAAGGAAAAAAAAAGAACAAAAAGAACAAAAAAAAGCGCATCGCCAGAGCCACGCGGACCGCAGGTAGCGCGGACAAACGCACAGCGCGGTGCGCAAGCGATAACCGCCGAAGTTACGTCTATTTCCCGTCAGAGCGCGGGTGAGCGAGCACCCGGGCCTCCGGCGCGGCTTCAAATTTATTCGTTCCGCTGCGGATGAGGGGGTCGTACGGGAGGGGAGGGGGCACATATAAAGGGTGGTGGGGGGGTGGAAGCTGGAGAGGCCGACTGGTCAGGCAACGTGTGAGCAAGGGAGACAGGAATGTGGATGCGGCACAATATCGGGAATACGAACATGGAGGTTGGATGTGCCAAGTGGTGACGGGAAATGAGCAGGTGGAGGTGTGGCGGGCGTCTGACGAACAAACGACGAAGACGACGACGGTGGCGGCGGCGGCAGCGGTCACGACGGAAGACCGAAATTGGTTTAGTAGTTAACCATCAGCGAAAGTGGTTCTTTCAGAGCAATGCGTATTCTGTTAAAAGTTCAGTTTTAGCACTAATGCTCAAATCGCGGCGATGCTCAAGTGTTGAGATAAATCTGTGAATGCCCACTCGGAAAACAAAATAATTTCCGTCTGACAGCGTCAACTACCACTGACCTTGATGTATCATAAGTGATTTATATACTTGAATTAAAATCAAAGAAAAAGTCAGTAAGGTTGTCTAAAAAATAGTTACACACGTGGTACAATTGAGTTCGTAGTATTGCGCCACTGAGCCTCTCGGCCTCGTGTCTTCAACATTCCTACTCGCAAAATAAAATGTCACTCTTACCGCTCGTATCATAAATAGCTATTTTTGTATACCATCATTATAAACGACCCTTTTCGATACCCCGAATCGTGCATAATCCAGTATTTTATCGCACGCTACATGACGTCATCGCCATTATTAAACGCGTCATGACGTCATGACGAACTTCTACTGTTCACAGAAAGACAGTGTATAATATAGAATTTATAATAATTTATAATACAAATGTAATGTCAATAGTTAAAATAAATATTTCTACAAAATATTATTACTCTACCTTCATTAAGAGATATTTATCATCATCTGCTTCCACTAAAATTTTCTCACATCATCATTCAAAAATATCATAGATTTTTCAGCTTCATAGCCGACATTAGCTTGTTTCATATATAACTGAACTTTGTTATAAGCAGAGATGTCAATTCCATCTTTAATTTTCAGCATAGTCTTCAATTTTGAATAATTGCACCACAAAGATGATGCCTTACATACTGCAGATGTCAAAATAACATAAATTAGAAAATGAGAACTCGACACTAGTATTAATCACAAAAAGTATGACAAACTTACCAACTCAGATATATATGCCAGAACAACTGTCTCGCATTTAATATTTACATTATTTGTTTCCATCCACTTCCTAAATTTTATATATTCCTTCTCATACAATGCACTCGACTTTTTAGGTATTAAACTTTCTTCTGCCTTCGGGGCTTTTCCTAAAACTACCATTGGTAACGACGCCATCTTTCATTCGAATGCGCGCGTGAATCGGCTCTCCGCTGTCACAGTTGTGACGTCATAATACCAACGTCCATGTCGCCAACTAAAAAACTTTACATACACTTACTTCGTTTCATTTATGACTTTATAATGATGTTATACAAAAAAATAGCGTATGCAACTCGTTTATAATGTTCCTTTTTTGCACTCATAAGAAAATAGTCTATTACTAAACTCACTCCGTCGTTCGTTCAGTAATAGACTATTTTCTTATTCGTGCAAAAAAGGTCAACATTATAAACTAATTGCATAAACTACTATTATTGACATGGGCTGACAATATTCACGCGTACTTCTGACGCTCTCTAACAAGGATATTAATTGTAATGTTTTTTTAAAGATCGGACCTCATTATGTATTTAAATTACTTTTTAGACAGAAGCCACTAGTCCTAAATATGAGACGATGCTCAAGTGTCCCGATAAATTTGGGAATGCAACAAAGAAAACAAAATACTTTCATTTGACCACACTAGCTGCTACTACTGACCCTAATGTACGAGTATCACTAAGTGAGTTTTATAAATGAATTAAAATAAAAGGAAAGTTAGTAAGGCTTTCTAAGAAATAGTGTATGACACACACGATAAAAGTGATTTTATTTTGTTCTTAGGATTGCACCACTCGGCCTATCGAGCGCATGTGGCGACCTTTTCTACTAGCCAAATATGTCAGTTTACCATCCATATCATAAACAAGTATTATAAAAAAGTTCATCTACTTCCCTGTAACTCGTTTCAATTATGAATAACAACTATTTTATCAGGATTCAGAAAAATACTGCCGCTGCAACGAATCGATTTCCTAAAGATTAGTTAGCTTCAGATTCAAATGTAACTTTTTAATATTGTGTTGCTTCTACTGTCCTCCGTGATAGTGCATTTTGTCTACTGAAGACTTAAAATGAACCTACAGTAGTTAAATATAATATGAACACATATTTAACTATTCGTAAAAAAAGGAAATTGAAACGTCTCAGATTTTCTGTCTAAATAAGTTACTGAAACAACAACATAGATCTTCTTAGTCGAATGGGATTATTACGCGAAAGTGAAAGAACAACTCTCAGCTACTGACATATAACATTACAATGAAATGTTTCAGAGTCGAATTTTCGTACTCACGAGAAATAAATATGGCATACGAGGCAAGGGAATTCGGAGATGACGGCGAAGACTGCGTATTTGAGTCACAAGTAAAGCATGGGTTTCTTTACAATGTCATGGGGGATTGAGGCATAGTCCGCTTGTCGTCATTCATTTCCCATGTAAACCCGCATCAATGTCCAAAGAATAGCTCATCATCTTTATCATCGTCACCTGATCTAAAGGAGGCAGGTATCTGTTAAGCAGCAGCTAAACATTCTTTTGTATAAATAAACCGTTAGGCAGCCATTTTGTACAAATCAAATGACACAAAATCCTCTTCGCATTTTACTGCTGGATAATGAATGATCCCCTTGGGGGATATCAAACATTTTTAATACAAAACATTCACACAATTTCGCAGATGAAGGTAAAAGGAAAATACCAGGAACACATGCAGCCCGAAACACATCTTTCGCTACACAACACGGTGGTCTTCGCTCCTAACTCGAAAAAGTGTTTTGGGTCCTTATAACCAGGTAGCATGTTTCATATGTAGTAATTTACAAAATGAGATCTTCCTGAACATTCTACAACATTTTAGGGTATTCTTACTAAGTGGCACGTAATGTCGCAAACGATCCATGATGTGTTCCTGTGTGAAGTTATTTGCATTTTGACACAATAATTTAGTACAAAGTGAGGAATTGTGGCGCAGATGCATCTAGTGGGCACAACTATCACTACAATGTTCTGTAAATACTTTCATCACAGCAATTCTCAAATAAAAAATTCACCGTAAACGAATACAGAAACTTTCATCTTCCAACCGAAAACAGCACGCGAATACAATGCCGTTCATCACAACCATTTCACTCTCCAGCGAGCGGCCCAAAGCCAATTCGCCAACGCAGCAGCATCCGTCACGGGGCGACCGTGCTTTGTTTTGTGGATGGCGCACATATGAATTTAAGTGGAGGGAATTAGATTTGGCGAAACTGCGTAATATTTGAGATGCTTTTAGTGCACGAGCACGGCGCCCTAACGCGATTTCCTGTTGCAGACCGCGCGCCCTCCTCCCCTCGCAGCCCCATCGCACAGCGCGTAACTCTCCTCTGGAGCACACACGAGGGACTTGCCCCCACACTCACTGCCCACTCCCCGCGCTGCGCAGCGATGTGGCGGGCGGGCGGACGGGGGCGGGCGGGCGGGCGGGGGCGGACGGGGGCGGACGGGGGCGGACGGGGCGGACGGGGGCGGTCGGGGGCGGACGGGGGCGGACGGGGGCGGACGGGGGCGGACGGGGGCGGACGGGGGCGGACGGGGGCGGACGGGGGCGGACGGGGGCGGACGGGGGCGGACGGGGGCGGAAAGGGGCGGACGGGGGCGGACGGGGGCGGACGGGGGCGGGCGGGGGCGGGCGGGGGCGGGTGGGAGGGCGGGGGCGGGCGCGGGGGCGGGCGCGGGCGCGCGGGCGCGGGGGCGGGCGCGCGGGCGGGAGGGCGGGGGCGGGCGCGCGGGGGGGCGGGCGGGCGGGCGGGCGGGCGGGCGGGCGGGCGGGCGGGCGGGCGGGCGGGCGGGCGGGCGGGCGGGCGCGCGGACAGGCGGGCGCGCGGACAGGCGGGCGCGCGGGCAGGCGGGCGGGGGCAGGCGGGCGGCGCTTCAAAATAGCTGCCCTGGAACAACACGGACACACACGCGTGTGCGTGCGCTTCTGTGCGTGTGTGTGCGTCCGGGCGCGAACGAACATGCACACGCCCGAGTCGTACATGCACCAGTTGGCTTACTAATGCGGCAGATCAGATTTTAAGTGCTTCTGGGAATCACATCTACGTACATACGTGCAGGCACAAATCAGTTTCCACATGTTCTCAAACAACGTTTATAAGCATTTTTCTTTCTTTTATCCTCTAGAAATTTATTAGAAGATACTTATGAAAATAAGTTTCGCTCTTGCTTTTCTGAAAACTTCATTAACGATTAGGAGATCAAAAAATCAGAAAATCAGAAAAAGTGTACGTGTTAATTGACAAAAACACATTATTTATAATAAAAATGAAAGGTTTTGATTTAAAACATTGGCAACTCTATTATCGCTTCAAATGGGCGAAAAGGAGCGCCAATAGGGTTTCGTACTTGATAATGGAAATGTGAGGCGAGGAAATGAGGCGAGCGATATTGGCTGATTGTTCGTCTATCCGAAGCAGGAGCGCCATGAAGCAGCATGCCACACAAAAGTGTTACACAGTCTGAAACACATTCCCAGGTTCCACTGAATCGTAGGTTTTGTATTGAATCAACTGACTGAGGTACAACAGTGGCATCGTTACGCACTTGCACAAGAATTGCTGAATCGCTAGGAGAGAGACGGTGACAATTTCCTTGAAATGATTGTCATTATGGAAGAATCGTGCGATCAATCGTCACAACCGTGGTTCAGGCGAAAATTCAAATGAAGACACCCAGGTTCTTGTCCCCAAAGAACTTGCACTCAGTAAAAGATGGTACAAAAGTGATATTTATTGTGCCCTATGATATCCACGGCGTATTTGTTCGTTTCATTCTGCACCACAAAAGCAGATGGGGATGCATGAAGATGCATTAGTAGGCTACAATGACCATCTTTCTTCCGCACCCACAAAAAGGGACTTATTGTTCTAGCGCAGACTCCCAAATTTTTTTTCCAACAATGCATGATGTCAGATAGCTCACACAAAGGGAGTTCATGCATAACAGGCAGTGGGGGATTCTGAAACTACATCTTATTATCCAGTCCACGTGATGGCATCTTATCACGAATGGAAGGAATCACTTTGCGGGCAACACGACACAACAGATGCGACCATTCTGCAGCATAACGCGATCTCTGCGGGATGTCGTTAGATGACGCATTCAGTTAATGATGCCACAAAAGCACATTTTCTCGCATTTTTAGAGGTTACGCAATATTATTATATTACATGAAGCTGAAAATGTGTTTCATGGCTGATGCTAATGTTTTATTAAAGTATATGTATAAATTATTTGTAATAAAGTATATATTTAATAATATATAATGTGCTTTAATGATTTTTACAATATATTCCTCATCAGAAAACCGTTTCACTAATGAAGCTTCGTTTCAGAATTAGAATTTCAGAGAATTAGAGAAAATTCATTCAAAATTAGAATAATTTAAGTGCACAACTTTGATTCCAGTCACTTTAATTTTCATGTATTTTTTATACAAATTATATTAATACAATTATTATGCTGAAAATGAATCGTTTTCCTGTATCATCAAAATCAATTGATAGGTTCAAACTTTGTAAGGATGAGCAAAGCTCAAAGTTCACGATGAAAGTTTCACAATTTGTGTTATCTCCGATATATTCAAAATTACAGCCATCAATATATAATCACCAATGTTCAAAACTTAGGCATATATTTTGCATATTATCATCCCTTCCTTTATACAGTAGAATAGTAACGTGTTTCCACAAAGAGCGAACAAAAGGAATGCCTTAATATCCTCACTCTGCATGTGATTTTGTTCATAACCGGTAGGCACAGTTTCAATATCCATATCACGAGCACAAAGAAGCTCATGGGGGTTATGCTTAGAGTGAGTCAAAGCAGCGGCGTCTTCTTCGTAAGGCTCAGCGAAATCCGAAGATAATAACTTCCCAGCTGGCGTAGTCGTTCACGGCTTAAAGGAGAACATTAAATCTGAGAAATATTTTGAAATACTTTCTGCTAAGCCACCAAGTGAAATAATTACTGAGATATATTTTCTTTGGTGAAACGAAGCAGATTACTTTTGCAGTGGTAATTATTTTTTATTACACAGCCAATACGAATATGAATCCTACACATGTACGTGCACAATGTGATTTTTTTGGAAATAATTGGGTTGAAATTTCAGTTTACCAAATCGAATGCAATTTTTTTTACAGTTATATAATTGCACGGAGTATGTATCTGCGTCGATACATACGATACACACGTCCTGAATGAAAAAAAGTTATACTTGTTAATGTGTCACATAAAAACGCTCAAAGATGTATAGAACTTTCAATAATGTTTGATATTTTATTTCGTTTGTTCCATTCATTTACATCCAATTACAATTTGTGAGCATTCATTAACATTTTCTGATACTGAAAGCTTTCTGAAAAAGAACCAAGATTCAGTTCGGCCATCTGGCAACACTGGTCGGGTTGTATTATTCCGAGCCACATAGGAATACCTACTCCTTATACAAGCAACCCATTCTTTATACTCACTCTCAATTTCTACTTCCATCTAGCAGCGTGGTCCCTGCTGCAGCAGCCCCCACCGGGCTTTTCCCTCGCCTCCCCATCCTTCGCAGTGAACCCTCCCCACCACCACCACCTCCACCACCACCACCACCACCACCACTACCACCGCCTCTCTCAGGCCGCTCGCCATTGCCCACGAGGCCTCCTTCACTACAAACGGCTTCAAGCAGACCACTCGGGGTTCGGCGAGAAACTTCACGCGCTGAAAATTTTCAACCAAGCAATTTCTAAAGTAGGTTATTAAAGAATGCAGAACATTGTCCTATTGAGAATCTCGTGCAAATTGTTAGCAATCGTATAGAAATTAATACGATAAAAATTGACTATATAACAAAATATTTATACTTCATTTTAATGAAAATTAGTACACTTTCGCACTTCCAAATTCAATACGATGATTACATGCAGTAAAATCAGTATTACAAGTGTTTTTCAATTTTCAGAAAATATATTAAGAAAATGCACTTGCATATAACACACAGCATAGCCGAAAACAATTGTCACTTTCATTGAGAGGGTATAAAAGGTCTAGACTTTATGAAATCTAAATAGCCGTGAATGTAGCGAATGCACTGAATCTGTTGTTTATGAAATTCAAACCTTGTTTTCCAATTCCTCCTCATTAGCAGTTTTCCTTCTGATTGAAAATTAAGGATTCCTCTCACAATTCATTTTGTATTACTTATTAAATTAACAATCTAGGCTGGGACTTTTGTCCTTGCCAGATTCTCCTCTCTCCGCAGGTGAAGAATTTTTCGCCCATGCCCAGGTGAATAACGCAGCATGCTGTCAACGCGCGCATCAATTTTCAAACAGCAATATCATCCGCGGACGACGGGTGTCTGCTGTTAACCGCCAACGTCTCCAAATTCACTGCCGAGCCTCCGCCTCTACCTCCGCCAACTCATCTTCGCTACTCCACTACTCTGCCACTGTACTATTCAAAGCCGTCTGTCTCGTCCTCACCCCTGTGCCCACCCCTGTCCTCACCACTGTCTCCATCCCTGCCCCAAACCCGGTCCCCACTCCCGTCCTCACCCCGACCCCCACCCCGGTCCCCACGCCGGTCCCCACCCCGGTACCCACGCCGGTCCCCACCCCGGTCCCCACCCCGGTCCCCACCCCGGTCCCCACGCCGGTCCCCACGCCGGTCCCCACGCCGGTCCCCACGCCGGTCCCCACCCCGGTCCCCACACCGGTCCCCACACCGGTCCCTACGCCGGTCCCCACCCCGATCCCCACCCCGATCCCCACCCCGATCCCCACCCTGATCTCTACGCCGGTCCCCACCCCGATCCCCACCCCGATCCCCACTCTGATCTCTACACCGATCCCCACCCCGATTCCCACCCCGGTCCCCACCCTGGTCCCCACCCCGGTCCCCACCTTGCCCCCATCCCCACTGAGCCTCCACCTCACCCCCACCTCGCCCCCAATCCCGCCAGGCCTTGCATACTGTGGATAATCCGGGAGTTTTCTTTCGCGGAGGTCGCAAAGAAGTTTGCAGAGGCGCGGTTACCGGAGCTGTAACGCCGTCGGACGCGCAGTCAGCGGCCGCGCCGACCGGACCGGCCCGGGCGGACGGGGCCGCACCCGAAATCCCCGGGAGATTAGGCGGAAACTTTTCAGGCAACTTTCCGCGCGGACTTCGGAGGTCCGCAGCGCGTCCTCCAGGCTATTCAGTCGCGGCGCGGGCGTCGCGCAACGCCGCCTTGGAGGCCGACCGTTCGCTACTCGCGAAACAGAATTGCAAACTTGGAAATAATCCGTGCACATCAACGTATCGCAGTGCAGAGGGTAGTGGATTAACCAACAGTCTGGGGCGTAAACAAACAAATCGGACGAGCGAATTTCCAAAGAACAGAATTCCCGAGCGAAAACGCCCATACGCCGAAAATCACCACCCTCTTGCCCCGTCAAGAACAATACGTTAACAAAATATGAGTTGTCACACCGAGAGAAAGAAGTACGGCACAAAAAATGTATCTCTAACTGACAATAACATTTTATTACGTTTTTATTGATTGTCTATTCTTCATTGTATCAAGAAAGGTTCCATTAATTATAGACAATCATATCATGTGAAAATAAAATATATTTAATACATAGTTGAAGAACGAAGTTGAAGTTTTCTGATGATGGAGACAAAATATCTCCGAAACGTTGTGAAACTCCAATTGTAAAACTTCAACTTCGTTCTTCAACTATGTATTAAATATATTTTATTTTCACATGATATAATTGTCTATAATTAATGGAACCTTTCTTGATACAATGACAATAATATTTGTTGCAACATACGTATTTGCGTGAAAAAAGGGAAATGTGAGATTGAAGTGATTCCTGATTGAGTTGTGTTTGCAGTTATGTAACAAATATCTACGATGCTACAGCAAACAATACCAATTTGGGTCGTTTTTCACTTCATGATTATATGCGTAATACAGAAATCTGTAGGTTGCGTACACGTAGGGATTTTCCTCAGGGCACAATTCGAGGTAGTACTGCACGTCTCAGAATTCCACACAGCTACTTCAAAATTCCAGACAGATTCCAAACAGCTCATTTCGGAATACCAGACAGCCCCTTTCAGAATTTTTTTAGACTGCACATCAAATCTTCCCGCGGAGTTCTCCAGAAGAACCGAATCCCGAAAATTGAAGCAGATCTCTTTTAGTATATTACGGCATGAGGAACATTAAAGAAAACCACGACAACCACGTCATCAGACCCTAAGGTTTTAAGGTCGATGTCAAGATACGATAAGCAAAGCAAATGTGCGGGATTACATTTGAGTATTCTCGATTTAAAAGATTTTTTTTCAACAAAAATTGAAAGTAAAATTCTTCACATAAAATGAATGTCTCATTCTTTTGATACTTCATTTCTTAAGAGTAGTTTGGTGTGAGAGCCGCATTGTTCAGAAATAATATAGGTGTGTGTTTGATCATCAGTTAATCCTCGGACAACTCAATAAATTAAAGAAAAACACAAAAAAGACCAACGACAGGTTGTAGGTGACATCGGTTTTTAATCATTACCTAAATGAAGAATGACATCAATATCACGTAAATACTAATTTGAGGCTTATAAAATGTTAATCTATTGTTTACTTTGGCACGAGAGAAAAACGGACATTGAAGAGATATTTAATTAGCAACAAACAAAAAATAGAGATGAAGACGGTGAAGCTACGTATTTCATCTAATAGAATACTACAATTGTATACAATAATATATAAATTATGCGTGTTTGTCTGTCCTGCAAGAACTTAAACCGATTATCCGATTTTCACAATATATTACATTCTGATACTTCTGAACTTGATATATTTCGACATCTTTCTCATCAACTTTTTCAAAATTTTATCAATAATTGTTAAATCAGACATCAAAACTAAAACGTTAAACTCATTTTCAGTGGTTTATTTTTTGGCAAATATCTCAAAAAAACTTTTAGTGAAATCGAATGTGGGAGGAGGAGGTAAGTTGGATAAAAAATACGACATTCGTTTTCCTGGGCGGGAAAGTAAAATCTGCTGATTCTCAGATTAAAAGGCATGTTTGAATCAATTTGCTTATGAATATTTCATATTCCATAACGTAAAATATTTTTTTTAAATAAATCATTTTGTATAAGATATTTTTTCAGCTCTGATGATGATCGTTACGCGACTTAAAAGTTTGTAAGCGAATAAAATCAAAGATAACTCAACAATACTGCATTAATTTATATCAAGATATCAATGTCACCAAGAACATATTTTTAATACGTTTATAAAGATGTGAACTTATTTCAAAAACGTTCTGTAAATATTAAATGTACTTACTCTCTCAGAAAGCTTACATCAACTTGAGATAACAACCGCTACTCACCTGAAACCGAAAAAAGAAACCATTGTAAATTGTGTCGCATGCACGTAATTATATTTCTTTACAGTATGGCAGTAACTCTAGGACAGTTCAAACAAGATAACTAAGCAATCGCTGACAAATATATCCTAGTAGCATCTTGGTTTAAAACTATTGGAGCTAAAACAGCAAATTCTTGCTCTTATTAATTTTTACGTAATACTATTTATATCGCAATTACTCTCCGAGTTAACACATCTCAGTCACCATTTTTTGTAAAACTCAAATTTTTGAAAAAATTTACAAGACCTTATTTCAAAATCTATCTTTAAGAAACAGATTTCATTAAGTGAAAATCTTTATCTTTAATATTTTAGTTATATGAAGACGCCGATAGAATGTTAAACTTTTGGAATTTTCCAAAAATTAAAGTTTTCAACGAATATGAGGCTTGCACGCTTCTCTTAATTCACCATTGTCCCCATTCTCTTGTCCCTCACACTATCCAATAACAAAATGTATTCAAAAATGTTTAAGCCATTTTTTGAAAATGTCCCAGAGGCTTCATGTAAAGTACCTACCCTCCGAAATTAAAATTTTGGTTTCAAATTCAAGGGTCCGCAACATCAGCCAGATCGATTGAGGAATATCAATTTTAGAGAAAATCTGAACGGCTGAATAGATTAGCTGCAAGAGTTGTTCACAGTCGGACGGGCGGACAGATGGACGACAGACATTTTGCCGTTATTCGATTTTTCGGTATCAAAGACAAACACAAAACAGGATTCTGGCCACAGCACGTGTTAGAGGCATTTGTCCTAAATTTAGCAACGGGATTTAACCATATTTTCGTTACCAGGGCCCTATAACAAGAGCGTTTGTGCCGAAAATTCTCCGTTATTCTGCGCAGCATTGTGTGACTTTCTACTGCGTAAGTGATAGCCAGAAAGTAAACGAGAAGGAAAACTACAGCCCGGATTTCCAATAGCATTAGCGCAGAGAACTTCAGTATTATTTTTCGAATGTTGTTCTGGTTCCGAAGAGATTTAAAACTACATGGTGGGATTCCCCCTTCAAAACCCTCTCTTTTGAAATCCCGAGGAAAAAACTACAGTCTGCATTTCCAATAGTAAGAAATCATAATATTTCAATATGGTTTTTCAAACTCCGTCCTTATTTTCACTCTGATGCAACAACAGAGTAGAACTTGCGCTATTAGAAATCACTGCAGTTATTATTTCTCTAAAAAATGGATGAAAAAATACAACGATACATCAAAATGGCGTTCATTTCACGTTATTCAGTGCATTTATCACTATCCGTCCAAAAAGTTGTAGCGGTTTTGACAAAATATTTTTAAAACTTCCATAATTTGACGTCAAGTTACTCGGAAACTTTCTATTTTGAAAAAAAAAATGTTCATATCGTCACTTGATTTAAATTTGAATAACATTTAATTCAAAGGCAAAATTCTGATCTTCAATACTGCAAGTAGAAAGACGCCGAAAACATGTGCACTTGTAATTTTCGACCAAACTGGGACCAGTGCCATTTTCTCACACGCCCTTCACGCTATCAGAATACAAAGTTTAATATAAAAATTTGTGCCACTTTTGAGAAAATGTTGAAAATGTTCGTGAGGCTTCAAGTAAAGTATTCCAAACCGCTTCAAATTCAAGAGGCGAAATCAGCCAGATTCTAGGAAAATATCAATTATAGTAAAACATCTGTTTACAGCCTCTAGCGTTGTTCACAGACGGACGAGACGCACCCCAAAACGTAGTTTCTGACTAAAAAAGTGTGCGAAAGGATGTAATTTATTAGGAACAAGAATTATCTTTTTTTTTCGGTATCAAGGACCTACAGCAGGTTTTTTAACACGATTTTTTCTGAAAGAACTTCCGCGTCCAATTCCAATGGTAGGAGCAGGGGGGGTGGCAGGCGTATCGCGCGTCGCAGCAGCTGGGTGGGTGCCGTCGCGGGGGCGGGGGGCGGGAACGGGGCGCGTGAGGGCGGCAGGGAGAGCGCGTTGCGAGCGCGCGACGGGTGATGGATGGGGCGCGATGAAAAGTGCTGCGTCGCGCCAGCAGCGCATCGCGACGAGGGGCGCGGGCTGTCGGGTGCGGGACGGGAGAGGCGTGACGGGCGAGCAATGGCGAGGAAGGAACAGGGCCCACGACGGAGAACGAGAGGGGGCGAGAACGACAGGGCGCGAGAACGACAGGGCGCGAGAACGACAGGGCGCGAGAACGACAGGGCGCGAGAACGACAGGGCGCGAGAACGACAGGGCGCGAGAACGACAGGGCGCGAGAACGACAGGGCGCGTGAACGACAGGGGTGATAGTGACAGAGCGGGACCGACAGGGCGGGACCGACAGGAAGGGACCGACAGAAAGGGACCGACAGAAAGGGACCGACAGAAAGGGACCGACAGGAAGGGACCGACAGGAAGGGACCGACAGGAAGGGACCGACAGGAAGGGACCGACAGAAAGGGACCGACAGAAAGGGACCGACAGAAAGGGACCGACAGGAAGGGACCGACAGGAAGGGACCGACAGAAAGGGACCGACAGAAAGGGACCGACAGGAAGGGACCGACAGGAAGGGACCGACAGGAAGGGACCGACAGAAAGGGACCGACAGAAAGGGACCGACAGGAAGAGACCGACAGGAAGGGACCGACAGAAAGGGACCGACAGGAAGGGACCGACAGGAAGGGACCGACAGGAAGGGACCGACAGAAAGGGACCGACAGAAAGGGACCGACAGGAAGGGACCGACAGGAAGGGACCGACAGGAAGGGACCGACAGGAAGGGACCGACAGAAAGGAACCGACAGAAAGGGACCGACAGGAAGGGACCGACAGGAAGGGACCGACAGAAAGGGACCGACAGAAAGGGACCGACAGAAAGGGACTGACAGGGCGGGACCGACAGGGCGGAGGTAAAGGAAGCGAGCAGTGATCGAGAGAGAGAGAGAGAGAGAGGGACGAGCAAACGGGTGGGACGAGGAGAGTGAGAAAGCGAGACGGCAACAGAGTGGAGTCAGTGCAGGGCGCGAGCGAGAGGGCGCCGCGAGCGGCATGGGAGGACGGAGGCGAAGGATCACAGGGGCGGCAATGGAGCCAGGCGGGAAGCGCGGCGAATAAGGGGCGCCAGCGCTGGGTGCGTGACAGCCGTACGAAAGCAGCCAGCCAATCGCCAGCAGCTCGCGCCGCCGCCGCCGGATGCGCACCCGTAAAAAGTGCGTGCGAAACGCCGTCCGCACAGCGGCTTTCCGTCTCTGTTCGCATCAAAATTTTACAACCAATGATCCTCGCGCGCGCAGTCGGCACGTTTCGCTCGGGCGCGCCGGGCGACTGAGGGGATTTCGATATTTCCCTAGCAGCAAGCCCAGCGAGTATCGATTAACTCTTGAGTTCAGTTTGGATTTCAGTTTGGATGAAGTGAAATAGTTAACAACTCCCTGTGCACGGCCACATTTTTCGCAGCGCCTCTGAGAAGATTTCACGCACCGCCACGTTTTTCACAGGGTCATTGTTACAACCACCGCAGACACCAACCTCTCCAAGCTTACAAGTTAATTCACTGGAAGAAACACCTTCTATAGCTGCATGACTGGTCCCGATGTACGAATTGTAGTGCATATTTGCCAACTTACTTCCAATATTATTCTTTTTTGTTATTTAAGGTCGCATCAACTACTAGGTCTTTAGCGACCACTATGGGATTTATCGCTATGGTAAGAGGATGAAACGATATGGGGATGATATGGACGAACATATACTACCATGCCCGCAGGACTCGATCCCACGACCCCTCGGTCCGAGATCACTACGGCACTATTGCTTTAGCTATCTCGGCCACGGGACCGACTACTTTGAATACTGCTTATCGAAATACATTGTTTTAGTCATGCCGTAGAAAGTTTATTGTTTGAACGTTAATATTCCACGTTGATCTCAGATTATTTAACCTACGAGTAAAATATTAGATTTATGTATAAAATATAACTGAAGAAAGAACCTTGCCGACCAAAATCTCTAAAAGAGCATTCGAAGACTGCACAAACCTAAATGTAATAATCTCATACAATCATTAAATACAAAGACCAGCTCTCTTTAGAATTTTAGGAATAGAATACTGAGGAGAAAAATAATTTCTCCACTAATGACACTAAATAGAAAAACCAATCAACCTCGAAGAAAATTGAAGCTTTACTGAATATTTTGCGGGCGACATGCACCCCGAATCTACTAGACTTTCGTCCCTTCCTACTCAAATCACCCATATCCAACTAATCGCCAATCCTGTTTATTTCAATGTACCACAAAAATTGGTATATCTCACCCCAAGAAATATTCAACATTATAAAATTTCTCCCGAGTAAATAAACTCCCGGACACGTTAAGATAAAAATAATTAGTAGTGCTACAACAGCGCATTATTTCTCGCATTATTTGTAAAGATTACTCAATATTTTAATTCTGCGTGAACCTGCAAAAGTGTTTCCAACCACCAAAAGTGATTTCTCCACGTGGAGACTGGAACTAAAAATTCTTAGAGTCAACACGCCGTCACTTACGGGGTTTGTGTTCTTATAAAAGGGAATATTCCGTCATCTTTCCTTAGCTTATTTTATAGAACGGATGATGATAAATAACTCGCATAGGAACGTACCTCCTATTTTACCCATTTCGTACCAACGTAACGTTAAATACAATATCCGAACATAAACAGTTGCAGCGTACAGCTATCCACTCAAACTCCTACGTAAAATCTCTCGTTGCGGACCGTTTCAGGTCGGTCTACACCAGCGACAGGACATCTCATCGATACTACTCACTCCTATGTCAACACACGACGTTCGAAAACAGTGCTACCACTGCACGCATTGCCGATTTTACGACTCTACAAACAACCAATTCGCCCCAAAATGTATAGGTGGTCTATTAGAACGTGCCATCGCATTGGTGCTTACACGTCGCAAAGCGAATGCTACGAATTCCATTTCCGCCAACAAAAGAATAATGACGAATTTACGCGCTTGACTTCAATGTCGTGAACTTATTTCATATCCAATAAATACATATTAATTAAACACTACATTTCAAAATTAATTAATAAAGCCCACTTAACATGGCCATTTCTTAATCGATACAGAAAAGTGATTAACCAAACTGGATGTAATCTGTGCAGAGAAATTAAACGTACGTCAGGGCTGTTCTGTACAGATTCCATCCATTTACAACACAGGGCTCCTGGCGTCTTATTTCGGAAGTTTTTCTGTGTGTGTGTGTGTGTGTGAGAGAGAGAGAGAGAGAGAGAGAGAGAGGGAGAGAGTGTGTTGTTTCTTTTTTGCTTTTGAGAACGGCCTATTGTGTTGAATAATACTGAGAAATGATTAGAAGATTGAGAAGTAAATCGGTTGTCAAAGGGTTATAATATCTCGTTCTGTGTTCAGACATCCTAACCTAACCTAACAAAACCTAACTTAACCTAACTTAATTTGTCACGAAAGGTGACCTGAGGCTCACAATATGCAAATTTCTCATTACACAATTTTACATATTTTGTTCTATGTTACATATATTTATATAATTTGCTTATATTTTACATTTGTATTATTTTAGAAACTTCCTTAAAAATTTCGTAAACAAATTAATTTTTAAAAATACTTTTTACTAGCAGAACCCGGCAGATGTTGCCCAGCTCTCTCTCTCTCTCTCTCTCTCTCTCTCTCTCTCTGTCCCCGTCTCCCCCTGTGTCCCCGTCTCTCCCTGTGTCCCCGTCTCTCCATGTGTCCCCGTCTCTCCATGTGTCCCCGTCTCTCCATGTGTCCCCGTCTCTCCATGTGTCCCCGTCTCTCCATGTGTCCCCGTCTCTCCATGTGTCCCCGTCTCTCCATGTGTCCCCGTCTCTCCATGTGTCCCCGTCTCTCCATGTGTCCCCGTCTCTCCCTGTGTCCCCGTCTTTCCATGTGTCCCCGTCTCTCCCTGTTTCCCCGTCTCTCCCTGTGTCCCCGTCTCTCCCTGTTTCCCCGTCTCTCCCTGTGTCCCCGTCTCTCCCTGTTTCCCCGTCGCTCCCTGTGTCCCCGTCTCTCCATGTGTCCCCGTCTCTCCCTGTGTCCCCGTCTCTCCCTGTTTCCCCGTCTCTCCCTGTTTCCCCGTCTCTCCATGTGTCCCCGTCTCTCCATGTGTCCCCGTCTCTCCATGTGTCCCCGTCTCTCCATGTGTCCCCGTCTCTCCATGTGTCCCCGTCTCTCCATGTGTCCCCGTCTCTCCATGTGTCCCCGTCTCTCCATGTGTCCATCTTGTGCTGCAGCGCCATCTAATGAAGTTACAACAAAATGAACAATATAAAACATCCAAAAAACATAGGTGTGCTAACTTTCAAGGTCAAATCGTGAATATCTGTCAAACGGTGTCGGAGTTTCTCGATCTCGAACAAACCAACATCTATTTATATATTTCTCGCAGTGGTGTAATTCTACGAATGGCAATCCTACAATGACTGGCAAGTCATTGAGTTTCCACGTTTGTACGATGGTTATCAGTCCTCACGAACATAAAAGTTAACTCTTAAAGAAGTTAATTGAGTAGGAAATGTAATATTTATTTTTTAAATTGTTTTAATGAACACTTTACTAATATTATTTTAAAAATTCGGTAAATTTATTTCATTTTTGCAAATGTTCTATAAACAAATAAGATTGTATTTTGATATTACATATTATATCCCTTTTCACATATTTGTTACACATTGTTTCGCTTTCATTTAGTTTTCATGTACATATTTTGCTTTCATACCAGATATTTATTCTGACTCTAGCCATCACTGTGTACATTTTTTCAATACAATGTTTACGAGAATGGAAACTCGAATCTCACGAATCACGAAATCTCACGAATCACAAGTGCGTAAATTGAAATTTGTTATCGTGATGAGTAATATTTAATTTAATTTTATTCCACTTATTTTAATTAACTACCATTTAAAAACACTATGAACAACTTACGGGGATGGAAATTGTGAAAATTGTGAATAGCAAGTGATACTCGTTATATTCAATTATTGTGCTCGAAATCTAAACTAAGTATAAAAAAACAGTACATCGTTAGAGGTAGTTAACTCATTCAATTCAAGCTTACTCGGGCATATTTAGAATGTCAACTACATGAGAAAGTTATATTTTTTTATTCTAGGCTATTCCCTCAGATTAATTGTGTAGCGTGCAGTACATCGAAGCGTACTTCTGGAAATTACATGCACAAGTTACAAAAAACTCCTCGCTGTCACAAACGAACGAAACTGGAGAGCGGAATTTATTGCCCAGGACACTATTTTTGCAATGACTATTTCTACAAGTAATCAAATAAAATGTTCTAGAATATAGTACAAAAGTTGACATTTCTTTTTAACCCATGACATGCCAAAATTCATGTGATTGAGATCTGTGTTATTTTGATGTTTGAAGTTTTTGTATCATTAGTAACATTTATGTAATAAACTTAATAACAATTTTCATCTAAATAGAGAAATTTTTGACAACCCCATTTTTTGGAACAATGGCAGGAAATGGAGACATTTCTATTCTTAGGTTAAGGATTGCAAAATGATCAGGAAGAGAAATAGGAGATCAAGGAGTTGTAATGGAGGGTATGGTAAGAGGGGAAGAAGGCAGGAATAGTGGAGAAGATAAGAGCAATGAGGAAAGGAGGAGAGAAAGAGATAAGAAGAGAGGAGAGGAGGAGAGAAAGAGATAAGAAGAGAGGAGAGAAAGAGATAAAAAGGGAGGAGAAGAGGAGAGAGAAAGAGATGAGAGGAAGAGTAGAAGAGAAGAGAAAAGGAGTAAAAGGATGGAAGGAAAGAGGGAAGAGGAGAGAAAAGAGGGAGGAGGAGAGGAAAGAGGGAAGAGGAGAGGAAAGAGGGAAGAGGAGAGGAAAGTGGAAAGGAAAGAGGGAAGAGGAGAGGAAAGAGGGAAGAGGAGAGGAAAGTGGAAAGGAAAGAGGGAAGAGGAGAGGAAAGAGGGAAGAGGAGAGGAAAGAGGGAAGAGGAGAGGAAAGAGGGTAGAGAAGAGGAAAGAGGGAAGAGGAGAGGAAAGAGGGAAGAGGAAAGGAAAGAGGGAAGAGGAAAGGAAAGAGGGAAGAGGAGAGGAAAGAGGGAAGAGGAGAGGAAAGAGGGAAGAGGAGAGGAAAGAGGGAAGAGGAGAGGAAAGAGGGAAGAGGAGAGGAAAGAGGGAAGAGGAGAGGAAAGAGGGAAGAGGAGAGGAAAGAGGGAAGAGGAGAGGAAAGAGGGAAGAGGAGAGGAAAGAGGGAAGAGGAGAGGAAAGAGGGAAGAGGAGAGGAAAGAGGGAAGAGGAGAGGAAAGAGGGAAGAGGAGAGGAAAGAGGGAAGAGGACAGGAAAGAGGGTAGAGAAGAGGAAAGAGGGAAAAGGAAAGGAAAGAGGGAAGAGGAGAGGAAAGAGCAAGAGGAGTAGACGTGAAGGGAAAAGAGAGAGAGGTGTATGAGATGAAACTAGAGGATGGTAGGAGAGGGGAAGGGACGAGAAGAGAGATGGAGAGAAGACGGGCGAAGGGAAGAGTCGATGTTAAGATAAGGAGATGACGAGAAGTGGGGGACAGGAAGGAGAACATATGACACAGATAAACTCTCCAATATGGGCACTGTAATACAACTCAATATATGCTTAGGTATTCCGCCATTGTCCCCAAAAAGGGACACAACATAATTTTCTTCAGTCAACATACTAAAACATTAATTATATAAAACATTAATTATATTAAACATAATTTACTAGACCCTTCTTGACCATTTTTATTCAATATCAATAAAAACTAGCTCAATAAATCAACAACCTGCTTCAAAATTAATTTGTAAATATACTAACTTCTATTAAAATTGGATAAAATGGATATATAATAAAATATTTGAATTGAAAAATTTCTAGAGTGCTATCGGTTTGAAGTGGAGAATACAAAATGCTGAATCGTGTTAAATACGCTTGTGATACCACAAATCGGAAATTTAATCAAAATTTCGAATATGTTCACAAATATTCAGTTTTTTTTTTGCTTTCCATTTTTGGGACAATAGCGCAAAATACATTTAAAGGACATTGACAGCAGTTTTGTTATTGATAGCAGTACCGCATTTCAGAAGAGCTCGATTCTTTTTGTTTAATATTCGTCAATTTATTCTTTTCAATGTCAGAATGTACAACGTTCTTTCTTAGCGATAATTTTCATAGAGATAGGATTTTGCAAGAAACCTTGAGAAGCTATTACTGCTGTGGTATCACTTCATAAAATATACTTGAGAAAGTGTAAAATAACTAAGCAATCAAATTGCCCTACTTGAGCCAACTTGAGCACTGGGATTGGTGATTACTAGGGCGTTAGGCAAACGTCAATCGCAAACTAAGTTTAATCGGAGTGTAGTGACGACACACAAATCAAGCATTCGTCACTCAAGCACAGCACTTGCATCAACGCGTAAACTTGCAGATACAAGAAATCTTGAAGAAACGTCCAAGTAGAAGAGAAGTGCAGTGTCCAACTACATTCTAACCGAGAAGCAGTTGTGTCCGTCTCAAAAACGGGACCATGCGCGACTTCCCGAGACTGCCACGGAGTGTCTAGTCCCAAACGACAATGAATAATACATAGATGGAGAAAAGGCAAGAGCGAGAGCGCGGAAGACGTTACCGTCGCGGAGGCGAGGGAGGCGGTGACAGCGAGGGAGGGCAACTGCTACAGCGACTACAGATTGCTACAGTAGAAGAGGCGCATGAAAGCGCTACGATAGTGAAGGTGAGGAGGGTGACTGGGAGGGGGCTTGAAGGGAGGCGAGGGAGAGGGTGGGGGAAGGGGGGGGGCGGAGTTGGGGGCGGTGGGGAACGGTTATGGAGGGGGGTGAGGTGATGACAGGGGCAAAGGCGGAGAGTGGCGGGGGGAGGGCGGGGCCATGGTGGAGGAAGAGAGGGGTGGGAATGGGGGGTGCTAAAGCGGGGTGATGGCGGGGGGTGATTAGGGGGCCCAGCGCGGAGGCGAGGGCGTGGTGGGGCAGGGTCGGTGATAACGGGGACGAGAGGGAGGGGGTGAGCGCGGGAGCGCAGGCGAGCCCTGACATAGAGACAGCGACAAGGGAGGGGTGGGGTGAGGGAGAGGGTGAGGGTGGGTGGGGGTTGAGGCGGGGACGGGGGCGAGAGAAGAAGCGAGGGCGGGGCGAGGGCGGAGCGAGGGCGGGGCGAGGGCGGGGCGAGGGCGGGGCGAGGGCGGGGCGAGGGCGGGGCGAGGGCGGGGCGAGGGCGGGGCGAGGGCGGGGCGAGGGCGGGGCGAGGGCGGGGCGAGGGCGGGGCGAGGGCGGGGCGAGGGCGGGGCGAGGGCGGGGCGAGGGCGGGGCGAGGGCGGGGCGAGGGCGGGGCGAGGGCGGGGCGAGGGCGGGCGAGGGCGGGGCGAGGGCGGGGCGAGGGCGGGGCGAGGGCGGGGCGAGGGCGGGGCGAGGGCGGGGCGAGGGCGGGGCGGGGGCGGGGCGAGGGCGGGGCGAGGGCAGTGGCTCGCGCGGAGGCCAAAGCGAAGGGAACGGCGAGGACTATGACTCGGATAAGAACGTGGACATGGGTCGATTCCGGAGCGCCTTGTAGCAGCCGTAGCGGAGAAAATCAGGAAAAAGGGCGACACACGACACAGAAATACGACTTGCAGAGTAAATTCTGATTTTCTTAAAGATAGAAATGCATTCCCCGTCCTAGAGATTCTTAAGACAATAATCCACAATTTTTAGACCTGGATATCCTCTAGACCATTTAGCTTCATTCCCTCCATAGAAAGAAACGAGTATTTTCATCTTCAATTTGTGGAACATTCTACATTATACTTTACAGTAAACAACATGACAGGTTTAACGAAGAGCAATCAAAGAGGCAATACGAGGGAGAATAAGAGGGAACGATCGAGAGAGCAACTAGGTATCAGAATAGACTAATTTTTGTAGGCATACACTGGTAATTGCGGCTACTTTGAGGATATTCACAGCAGGCTGAAAGTTGAATTTTAAGCTCTTGTACTAAAAGCCAACTAAGAAAACTAAGAGACAATGCCCCACAGTTCAGATAAAACTTTGAACGCAGGAAAGAAAACAATGAACTTTCTTTAGAACTGCTAACATCGATCTTACTGTAACATGGTATTCAAATAAATGATCTGTGTACTTGAATTACAACAAAAGAAAAGTCAGTAAGGATGTGTAAATTTATAGTGTAGTACCACTCGGCCTAGTGGCCATGTGTCGCAATATTTCCTTCTCGCAAAATAAAATGTCACTTTTACCACTCGTATCATAAACAGCTACTCCAGTTGAATAATAAGGCAAGGAAGTAATACTAAAATAACCACGAAAACAAATTTGCGTAGCGACAAAGAAGAAGAGATGATAATACAGAAAGTGAGTTATGAAACACGTCTGCCGCGTTACGGACAGGAGAGAAAAAACAAGGAAATCATAGAAATGATTAAAGAGACAGAAAGGGGAGAAGTATGGGGAGAAATAAGTGAAGTAACATTGGAAATGAAGTTGAAGAAAGCGCAAGAGCGAGGAGAAGAAATATATCTCATGAATTACAAAACAAATTTCTCAAGCGAAATCTGCTTTGTTGGTTCCTTTGTTGAGGCACCGGGAACCTCTTCACGACACGATTCTCACCAAAAATACCAGATGGTAGTTCTAATTTTACCGTGAAGTACAAATATCTAAAACATACGATGCAACGGATGAAATGACCAACCATTTGTAAGTCGTGAGACTACTTCATTCCACGTTCCCAGTTTGTCTTAAGTGTTTTTAACAGTTATTTAGTGTTGGTTGTCACGTGTGCATTTTGGAAATCATAATATTTGCTACAAATGTGAAATATTACTATTTGCATTCGTCCACTTTCTCAACTGTTTTTTGTTAATGAAGATGTACCTATTTACCTCTGTATGAAACATGTAATTCAGATTTTTCGTTTATATAAAATTCTAAAATAGCATTAACAATAGCAGAACATTTCTTGCAATGACCATCAGTTGAACGATAATACAATGCAAAACTGATAATAAAATGTAAACTTCATATATATATGTATAATATTGTATCATGTATTTCTTTTACATTACGTATCATCCGCTATCTTGTCATGACTGAGTGAAGGAACCAACAAACGAGCAAAGAAATCAGGGCACAATGAAAACGAGGCAGCAGGAGCGTGCGGGAAGGACCGAGCGTAGGGCGAACGTTGGGAGGCGTCTGTAGCGGACGCCCTGCGCGCCGGTGGCCCTTTCTGAAGGGCGCGGCCCGTTGGAGACACGCCGCCGACCAGAGGACTCCCCAGGGCCCGCTGAAAGAAAAAGGGCCGTCCTCCCTCTCCTGCCCGCGCGAGGGCCTTCAACACACAAAGCGCCTCGGCGAGGCGCGCGACCTCTGGCGGACTAACGCACAGCTCGCCACGGAGCGTCACCTTATTTGCGCGAGGAATGGAAGAAATGCGGCTTCCATACGTTTGTTCATAAGCATTCGCAAACAGACAACGACGCTCGATAAATGCACAAATTATACGCAAACCTAAAACTCGCGTCCGTAAGAGTCCACCTTCACGGGAGTGGTACTCACGAAGATTCATGTGAAATGGTCATGAGATGATTTTGACAGTCTGAGAAATTGGCAAGGTCCTCGAGTCTCAAACGTTACTACGGATATTTACCATTTTGGAGCAGCGTAACTGAACAAATATGTAATGGGTGTTTAATGTCTAAAATAGATGTCCAACACGTTCAGAAGACTTCGAGACTTCGATCTCATTTATATGGCGGAGGAGAACTCAAAATATTATAAGAGTTTTCCTAATGTTTGGACCACAAAAACATTTTTATTTGCCTATTTTACCTATTACAGCGTTACAAGTTACTGGTTTTGGTGAGAAATGGCTGTTGGTGCTTGTTGAACCTCATGTCATTTTGCAATTTCTGCAGTCTCCGTTGCATAAAATTGTTTTAGGGAGAGTCAACATCGAGTTCCGTAATTTGGATCATTCTGTATTGTAGTTACAATTTTGGGGGGATTAGAGACATTCTACTACGCAGCAGAAATAATTAACTTACGAGAAGAATTTAGCAATGTGTGATTACATATTCATCATAAAAAATAATTTCTATAAGCATGAAATTTCATCTCTTCCACATTATACTTTAAATAAGTTATAGACCTACAGTGCTTTATTCAAATACAAGCATAAACAAAATAAATGTGAAAAACCTAAAATAAAGTCGGTACTGCACGACGTGAGAGAAAAGAGACCATAGACACGAGCAACATATTCAGGCTAGACATTTATGGTGATAAAAAATTACGCAACCGGATTTTCCTCAATTAAATGATCAATTTTTTTCTAATGGCATTATGTTGAAAAACGCTTCGTTATTGCAAAGCAGTTTCTGAACGATCTCTCTCCTCCTATAAAGCCCAGAAGGATTGTCCTTACAACGTCGAAGATCCAAGGACAGTTAGGCCCAAGAACAAAATATCGTTTTTCAAAGACAAGGACGAAAACTCAAAAGTGTGAAACGACGGAATTGGGGTGAAAATTACGACAGTTTTGTATCGCGCACAGCCCTGCGATCGCTATGCACTTCAGGCAATCAAGACCTCAGCCCGTACGCTTGTCGGCAGAAATGCAGTGCACTCGCTGTTCAGAAGAACGCTAATGACCTTCTGAGACTAACAGCCCTCTAGTCTTGGAAAATGGAGTAAGTTTTCGGTTACTGACATGGAATTGGAAAATGACACAACAGTTTCTACAAGATCTTTCTTCTAGATTGGATTCCCTTCTAGATTGAGACCAAAACGGTAAAGAAGTTATTTATTGCTATTATTATGAGGATCAGGATGGTGTGATTTGTACGTCCAAAATTACTCATACGTACATCCATAAAAGATAATTATAAAACGTAATACCTCACATCTGTCCCCACCGTGAATGTTAGCTGTTCCTCAGCTGGGCCGATGACATTCACGGTTTACATTTCAGCTAGCCCCGTCGGTCTTTTATTCTGTCAGACGCGGTACATGTGGTGGAAGCTTGCTGCTCTATGTCACGTGACCAACGTTACTCCTGGTCCTCACTCCAAGACCACCACGAATATTAGTCACCACCCATTTTCAAATGCAAACGGCCCACGCTACCGTGAGCGAAAGTATTCTATGTATAGACAAGAGGATTCAATAAATCGAACCATTGACGGATGCAAGTTTTTAAATATCCGTGGATATCGTAATCTACTGGTCGTTAGTCTTCCCCCTCCCGAAGTTGCAATCCTTCACAATCCATCTGCGGGGGCGTCATCATATTTTTAGCTAGACATTGTGTGATCCGAGTCGGGGCTTTTTCGACAGCCACTCGCCGCTAAGCGTCCGCTCCGGTGAGCCCCCCTCCCCATATCAGCGAAGTTCACACGCCTACGACGGTATATATAACTACACTAAAAGCGATATTAGCCTATTTTCTTTGATGAGACGAACACAAAAATAAGAAACGTGAATTACCGCCCTCCAAACTTAGGGCAAGAGCGTGGGCCCAAAGTAAGCTACAGCCGGAGAGGAAGACCAACCCAACGAGCCGCCGACCAAGCGAGCCGCCGACCAAGCGAGCCGCCGACCAAGCGAGCTGCCGACCAAGCGAGCCGCCGACCAAGCGAGCCGCCGACCAAGCGAGCCGCCGACCAAGCGAGCCGCCGACCAAGCGAGCTGCCGACCAAGCGAGCCGCCGACCAAGCGAGCCTACTACCAAACGAGCCGCCGACCAAGCGAGCCTACGACCAAACAAGCCTACGACCAAACGAGCCAATGACCCAACGAGAATAGGGAGTTTTTGCCGCCTCGAACGGTAAGCACTATCGATCTTCTGTTCACGCACAATTCAAGTTTCGCATCACTGTAGAATATCTGCGCATGCGCAGAAGATCGATTAACGTTCGAGGTTTCAGAAACTTACTATTACGACCCAACGAGCCGATGACCAAACGAAAGTAAGGTTTTCCACACCGATAAGTACTCCAACAGTTTTGACCCACTACGGCCAATTTGTGAGCAGTGTGCGTTTGCGAGCGCGGGAGCCGCTTCGAGGACGAGGCCGTGGATAACGAGGCCAACGAGGGCAGCGGGCGCTGGGCGGGGCGGACGCCGCGCCGCGCCGACTGCTCCGAGGACAAAGGGCTGCGCCCCGCTCGGTTCGCAGCCCGGCGGCGGCGGCGGAGGGCCCTATCGATCCGATTGGCGGCCCGAGGTCCTGCCCTTGCCGCCCTGTGCCTCCGCCGTCACCCCTCTCAGAGGCCCTGCCAGCGAGATCGCCCGCGCCAAAGCGGGAGACATGGCTCATTGCATCAACTGATGTCACTGCAGTCCCTCTGACCGGGAGCTCCTAGGTTCGAGTGCCGACAACGGCAGGATTTTCGACACTAGCTTTTCAGCTAGGTCGAATTCAGTCGCTGTCCGGAGGAGAATTCTAGCGGCCGGCTGCCCTGATCGGGAGTTTTCCGTGGTTTCTCAAATCAACACCAGGCGAATGCCTAAACAAACGGGCCACGGACCGCGGGCGATCTTTGCTTCCTCTTCCTTGTCCTATCCTCTCCTCTTACACACACACACTTACACTAACATGCACTACACTTCCACACATGTCTGGAGACCGGTAGGGAGCTTGGAGCTTGTCCCGGCTGGGGCGGTGCCCCGCTGGTGGGAGATAGCTGGTTGAGGGAAACCACGCTTGTCGACAGTAGGTCGGCGCCGGATCTCGTCATCCAGCGAGGAAAAGATCAACACTACCTCCAGAGGTAAAACATGCACTATACTTACGGGACTAATGACCTACGTAGTTGACGATCCAGGAATCGTGAACAATCAATCGCCCCCGCCAAGGACAAAAAGCGTGTTACGTCTTGTTATAACTTTTGTTGTTATGCATTATTTGTTATAAGCAGTGCTTAATTTATAAACTTTTAGGTACCGGATCGCGCCCCAAATTAATCATGAATTTAATAAAAAAAATGTATATATTTACAATATAATTTAATAATATATTCCAGAGATACCGGAACGCCGTTCCGTCGCGTTCCGCCACAAATCAAGTCCTGGTTATAAGTATTATTCTCTCACAAATTTTCGCATAAACATGTTAGGAGTCTAAGTCAGGGGTTTTCAAACTTTTGTCGTCCACGGCCCTCTTGACCTAACGGAACGTCTCCGGACTCCACTGGTAAGAAGTTTCAAATATAAGGGTTAATATAGGCCTATTAAAGATTAAACACTAATGAACACGTGATGTAATTGGCTATTTTATTTCTCCATTCTAATTAGGTGTTAAAATAACACACAACACTTTTTGTGTCGCCGTTCTCGCGCGCGCACGGCAACACTTGATCTGCGTGGGAAGAAAGATGAAATACGCTCGGCCGCGACGCGCGCTAGGAATGTACGTCGATGCTGAAGGAGCCACAGAAGCTTATTGGTACAGAACTTGCCACGTTCAATTAATCCACAATTAATTAGTAAAATTAACATACTATTACAAAAACATGTAGTATGATACTACAAAATTACCTTTTTCAGTTTAATAATATTCAACCCTCCGGGGGGCGCGTAGTGGCACTCAATGCTGCATTCTTACATTTTGTTGATTTAGATAGATAGATAGATAGATTTATTTAAACTGCAAATGGGTATAACCCGGTGGCACCTAATTACAAAAGCATAAAAATACACAGTCATTAAATAATAAATTACATTAAGAGAGAAAATAAAAGAAAGAAAAAAAAGAAGAAAAACAAACAAACAAACAAACTTCTATACTCTAACTCCGCACTGAATGTTTATACAATCCGGATCACACTGCACTTCACTGCACTTCACTTCACTGCACTTCACTTCACTAAGACCTGAACTTCACTAAGACCTGAACTTCACTAAGACCTGAACTTCACTAAGACCTGAACTTCACTAAGACCTGAACTTCACTAAGACCTGAACTTCACTAAGACCTGAACTTCACTAAGACCTGAACTTCACTAAGACCTGAACTTCACTAAGACCTGAACTTCACTAAGACCTGAACTTCACTAAGACCTGAACTTCACTAAGACCTGAACTTCACTAAGACCTGAACTTCACTAAGACCTGAACTTCACTAAGACCTGAACTTCACTAAGACCTGAACTTCACTAAGACCTGAACTTCACTAAGACCTGAACTTCACTAAGACCTGAACTTCACTAAGACCTGAACTTCACTAAGACCTGAACTTCACTAAGACCTGAACTTCACTAAGACCTGAACTTCACTAAGACCTGACCTTGTAGACCTTGTAGACATAAATGGCTAGGACAGGGTTAAAGTAAATCAGATCTAATTAAATCATCGTGACACCCATACCATATGGACGCGACACCCCCGAGAGCCGCGACGCAGTTTGAAAACCCCTGGTCCAAGTGAAGCCGTAGACTCCGCGACCAGAGTTGCGATCTTGGATGTCCGGGTGACGCCGCGTACAAGGCCGTGAAGCCGAAATTCCGACCATCTTTTTGGAGGTCTTCATCAAGGATGACTGCGCCGGTGTGGTCAAGGCTTGGGTTTATAAATGGGAGAGGGGGCCGAGTATGATTGGCTGAATTAGCCGCGAATCAGAAGGCCGCCAGTCAATCGCGGGCGTTAGAAGTCTGTTAAATTTATACCCCGGAGAAGTATAACTCGACTGACTTTGAAAAAAAGTAAAATAATTTCTGCATCTTCACGTTTTTTCTAGTGCCAGAGACTAAGATGACTCGCACAAAGAAAAACAACTAAATAATTATACACACTTATATTAGTTTGTACAGTGATAGACATATATTTACGTCTTCAATACATTATTTTCTAGCAAGTAAAGAAAAAGTATTGTAGTAAGGAGAAGGTATAATAATGCTTCAGCGACAAGTGGCGATTTTTTGTCAGAAAAACTGGTATTGTGGAGCCCTCATGTTAAAAAAAATGGATAAATCTTGTTCATGTATGAAGCATATTACTTTCTCTAACACCTGAAGTCATAATCCACCTTTTATGTATCCTTGATAAGGAAACATTTGTTTACGGCAAATGTGTGTCCGTTAGACGTTAGAGCCTATCGTTCAGAAGATTTTCTCCAAAACTGATGAAGGCCCTTCGTGTTTGAAATTGGTATTTTGACTTAGGAGTGAACTTTAAATGAAGTCTTAAAAACATTTGCAAACTTCTCTCGAAAATGCCTCCAATTGTTTTGATAAAATATTTCTCTCTAGGAAAGCAAATGACACTTTAAAATGTCAGAGGTCTCAATTTCGTTGAACTCTCCGAATTAAAAAAATACAAAATTGAAAAATAAAGCAAGAACGTATGTGGTTTTGTAGTGCCACTAGTTTAAATTTATTTTGAGAGCTTTTCCTCATTTCTAATATACTATATTCTATTTCTTGTATTGAATGGGTTCGAGGCCCTTTGAGAGAAACTTTGGGAAACCGCAATGAAAAGGCAGTACAACATACAATAAGCAAATCACAATTTAATAAGTTAAAATTATTTCACAAAATTAAAATAATAATGCTTCGACAATTGAAACACTCTGAAATTTACACTCCCTTTGTGTCTTAACACTCAATGCTAAGTTTGTGAAATGTTACAGAATCATTAGAAAAGTTTCCTAGGAGTAATGAGAACATGTATTAGAATGCTTTCTTATCAAAAGTCATCTTTAAAACTAAATAACACTCGTAAAGCATTTTAGTTTTTGAGCACTAATTTTAAATGGCTTGGCTTTGATCTAAACAAAATCTACTTCGTTTATATCACTAGATGAAATGTAAATAAAATGTTCTTTTGTACATCATGGCGAATAAAAATAAGATGACCTCAACTTGAGGTATATAACATGATATATGATGACCTAAACTTAATTTGACACACTGTTTTACAACACTCCAAAGCGCCAGATTACTCTAATAAACATGTTTTATATTATAATTGAAACACCTTCCCTGACATCAGACCATGCAGAAGCTCATTAATTTACCAAAGAAGTACACGTTCTAAAATTTATTTGCGTCAATAAATCAACAAGAACGAAAATGCCGGTCAATACGTCAGCGTTATTTTAATTAAAACAATATCAACATTACACAAGTTTGTTTGAATATTTAACATCAAGGATCATACACCTTCGTCAATTTAAAACCAAACGAAAAATACATTAATATCATGCTTTGTTTGCCTCGGTTGATATGAAACTTTTACAACTCTTGCATGGCATCGGGCACGAGAGTACAACCAACTGCGAAATTATCCACAGCTTATATGGCGTCGCACTCACCTTGTTCTGTCCTCAGCTTTTTCTGTCCTCAGGATTCCGGAATTTAGGGAAAGCGATTACCACTAATATTTTGCTCCAATTCGTGCGATTTTCCACCAGCCGTCTTACATTTCAGAGAGCATGAGGACGGCCCGACATGCATCACCTCTGTTCCCAAATCACACGCACTCGGAACCACCCCGAACCCGGGCCGTGGTTACTCTTAGGCATACGTGGGCGGCATCAGTGCTGAACTCCACCACATAGCGCTGCCCACGCTTCGGCGGCCATCGCGCGGGCTTTTAAGTTACCTCGTGCAGGCCTCGTGTGAATATCACTAGGTGATTGGCCCCAATATTAGGCGTCAAAAAAGCTTCACAATACTGTAACATCTGTATATAATGTTCCTGCCACGTGTTAAGACCATTCAAAAGATTTGACAAAGACATTACCCATTACCGCTACTCTACCTTGTAAACCTTTTAATTTACGTAATTATTAAGTTAATGGGGAAAATTCATTTTTTAGAGCATTTATTGGCAGCATCACGTTTAGAACCATTGAAGAATGTTATATTTACTACCTTATTCTGTGAACAGTGATTGCAGCAAAACATTGCGTGACACGGATAGAACCATGGATTTCTGTCCGTATTTTCTTGGCTTTCAAATCATTTTTTAAAGCATCAAGCAGTTACGACTGATTGGTCTAATGCCATTCTATTAGAGAGTCAATTTTTGTAATTGTACAGCCCATTCGATTCGATAGTGCACTCGCTATGTTGGTGCAACTTAGTAGACGTTAAAATAAATACACATATATAATTTGCAAGTGGACATATATTTGTGTAATGGTTTCTAGGACAGTATTTATTTTGAGTTCAGAAGGATCATTTAATCACGAATTTTTATTCATCAGGCAATATATTTCACGCCCACAAACAAACCCCTTTATCCTCCTGCCAATTTGTTGTAAGATTCCAATCCAGTATATTTTATTGTAATATTTGTTTCATTGTTGGAATTCATGATATCGAGAGATGTTCTTCAACTACATCACTTGAAATTGCTGTCATTGAATTTATAAAATTAAAGTTCTTGGTATCTTTGTACCTAATAAATTGGTATATTCCCTCCTATCATTATACCTTCCATGACTATTAATCTCGTATACTACTTTTGTTCTGTTATTGCGTCGCTTCGCATTATTCTTCTCAAAAAGTTGGTCGTATAATTCGTTCTGACATGATTGCTCTGAACTCATTTCGCAACTAGTTTCGGCCTTTAATGTGTTCCCCTTTGGTTCGTCAGTGAGTAGGGTTCGTCGTTTATTCCAGAGATAGGCGTACGTAGGGTTGGGATCGTGAAGTGGTTGTCACGTACGCACGCCAGTGTACCGTACGTAGTGGTTGTTAATATTGGAAAAGTATAAATGTTTTTGCTCCTGAATAATATTAAACACATTTTCATTGTCAAATGAAGTACTGATTTGATTAGAAAGTATTGCTGACAAAATGACAACTATCCTCCTCCTTCTGTAACTAGCAAAAAGAGAGCTTAACAAAACGTTCGCATAGTGAAATTGTATCCCAAAAACGAAACACGAGGCATCACAGTATTTTCTCAATGGATCAAGGGAAAATGGTCGAAAAATCTTATCAAGATAGTGTGTTTCCTATTCAGACTCTCAAGGGAACGTGAGGGCACATTAAGTCTCCCCTATAAGTCACAGCCGGTATTTTCTGTTTTCTTTTAACGATAAATAAATTAAAATTGAACGAGTCAGACGGCATAGAAGATTCAAGAATGTTATTTCATTAGAATCAGGTTTTAGAGATAATTAACACTTCTTTTGAAATTGCACATCGCAGACATGCCTCATTGTAACTTGTTTCTTGTAATAATTTATATTTCACCGAATATCGAAGAGGCAGGGATATTCTTATTTAGTTTATTTTTTTGTACTACATTTCCAAAATTAGCTTTAATAACTTCAGTCTGTAGGAATGGATTCCTTTTCATTTTATTTTTTTTGTGATGTGCTTCCTTTTCATTTTATATTTTTTATGGATCTGATTTCCATATCCACAAAAATATTCTAATTCACTAAAATGAAAGTAATGTGAAGGTGTGAAAATATGTTTTTATTGAAGCATACGTCTCTTTGTAGAACAAATATCAAGACTTCCACTGAAAAGTCCCCGAAACATCACGAAACGACCCAATTTCCGTTAATCATTAAACATGAGGATGTGATCACGCAACCAAAGCGAGGCTGTTTGTCTACCTCTCAACTCCAGCTTCGATTACCCATTGATCGCAGTGCATTCGAAAGAATGTCATCAATCTATTTGATGACAGTAATTTACCAAGTAATGATGGTAATCGAGGGAATTATACTCCACAGGATCCACCAACCTCAACGCGGTTCTGCGATTACCAATCATTGTTAGGACGCAAGATAAATCAAAAAACTTTTTTTATCGAATTGTGAAATATTATTTAAAATTGTAACAAAAACTCTTTGTTGTTGCGAATTAATACAACAAAGGAGATTTCAACTTTACTGGTATTTTTTTAAACGACTCGCGCTGAAAATAACATTAATAATACAATCAAAAATACGAAAAGCTACATATTTTAAGACATTTAACATCCTGTAACTAATAAGTATATCTACTGGTAGTATATCTCATGTGACTCCCATTAGTTTAATTTTTGGCCACTATCACAACCGCACTTTTAGCTTTTCGTACAGATTAGTTTTCCAATATCTTCTAATGTCTTTGAGTTTTCAATTAGATTCATTTGTCCAGTTTTATTTTAGACAGTCTAATACTACTGTATGCGTTTGAAACTCAAAAAGTTAATAAAAAATCATATTTCAATTTTGGACATTTATTAAATTGTGTTTTTTTTAGCTTTCCGAATCATTACTATCTCTCGAAGTTTCGAGGAGCACTTTTCCTCTCTCCTTCAGGAGTCTAATTATAAAACAGAAATTTTTATAAGCTTAATTTAAGGTAATAATAATTAACTACAGTATATTACAGTTTTTCTAACTTACTTATTAATTATTAGTAACTTATATATTTGTTTTCCCTCTTTATCTCCAAGATTGTGACTTCGATACTTTTACTATATGAATTCGTAGCTGGAATTACTGGTTTTTGATGTAATAGTATTTTCTTAGTTTCCTGATCTGATCGCTTTTCGTACCCGCGAAGTCGATTCCACAACAACTATTTTCTCCTGTTATGTGTGTAATCATTGTTTACGTCTCAAGATTTTAGTTTTCTTTGTTCTTTACTCCGTTTCAGTAAAATAATTAGTTCCCCCTTTATTCTCTTGTATTGCATATGCTAATGAAATTATGTGAGTGATATTGTTATTTTTTTAAGTACACCACGTCTAACTTTTAAAGTGAATAGTAGAAAAGATCTTCAACGTTACTCTTTAACCTCCATAGCCTCAAAACACAAACCCTACTGAAAAGGATACATTTAAGGAAATTGAATTGTAATAAACTAGCACTTGGTTGTCAAGTTCAAACAGAAGTCACTCTCTTTTCCGACGTCAATACTTGTCCGAATTCGTAACAGTCCGATAGAAACAAGAACGTATAAAAATGTAAATTGTTGACAGGAACCGTTTTTATAAATGACACGATAAAAGTAAGTAATTTACAGTAAAGATAAAATATTGCGAACAAATAACAACAAACAACTTTAACAGAATAAACAAAAGTGAGGCTACAGACAACATTTTTTAACAAAAATAAATAGTAAAGTAGATAATAACATCTCTACAGTAAATAATACTGTGAAAATAATAGCAGTGAAAAATCAACCATGAACCAACCTGAACGTATCTTCTTTTACTTAAACGGAAAATTGAAAATAAATGAAGCAGATATCCGGACACGGATATATGACACGGATGAGGATGTTCCTTGTTGAGAGATCTACTGAATATCGCAACTGAGATTACATCACGTCTGCACAAACAAAACGTTGGTACTGTACCACACAGAATTACTTTCCTATTTGTATTTAGCCAATACACACTCGTAAAGGGCAATTGCCCTCGGTGCCGTTAGCTCCCGTGGTTCCTAGTCCGTCACCCAACCAGGAACCTAGAATGTCTCGAATTCGCTTAGCCTTCGTGACGCCACGAATTTGGCTATCGACGCCGGTTTCGCGGTCGTGGCCTTTCAGTAGATCCATCCCAGCATTCGCCTGGATGACCGAGGGAAACCATGAAAACCCCGGTCAGGATGGCCGGCACGGGGATTGAACCCTGGCCTCACGAATGCGCGCTACGCCCTGAGCCACTTCGATCGGTGATGTACCCGTCGAACAGGGTAAATCGTCTCCTATATTATTTCAATAGTACACCTTCACTTTGCGGCTCTCACACGCAACCAATCTTTATAAATGATGTCTCCAAAGAAAGGGAATTTCACAGAGACGTGACAAATTGCACTTTCATTTTAAAAATATGAAAAATTTGTTTAAAAACGCATCTAAATATGCGGTAAGATGCAACCCGCAACGCTCTCAGGATTTATTTTTAATCTATCGTTAAATAACTCCTAAACTAAGAGTTCTGGAGTCAAAAAAGCAACATTTTGAGGCCAAAGGCCTCAAAGAAACGTTCCTCACACCATAATATACGGAATGAGATCTTTGCCATTCTATTACATTTTTGCTACTTCGACGCTTCTCGATTCTACCCCATCAGTTCAGAGCCTGTAGAATTTGCAACTGTATCTGAAATTACTAATTAATTGATACCCTATGTGACTGAATGACACGGGTGTGCCTATTTCGGTAATATAGTTAAATGAGATTAGTTTGTATTGACAAGGGTGTATTATATTGTTATCAATTACAAGGAGACATACAGAAGGAGCGACAGAGAATAAGAGGGTCTTGAAGAAAAATGTATATTACAGGCTTAATATGGAAATGAAAAAATAAGGAAGAGGGTGGGGTACAGCATGCGAAAGTTGTCGCACGGGTACGCTAGTCGAAACATCATTCTCAGCGCTTTTGATTCGCTGCTTACCCTTAAAAACAAAAAAACAATAAACGTAAATCACGAGCAGCAACAAAAACCAGCATTTCCGACGCTTGAGACTCGTCGAGGGAGGACGTCTACTGTTCTGATGTGGATGCATACGCCATTAACAGCTAATTGCGCATTGTGTCCTACGCGCGGGAGTTGGATCTGTTCATTACAGGCGGAGATTAGCATGAATTAGTATGTGACGCCGTGCAGGACTCACCCTACCCCCACCCGCCACCCCCACCTGCGCCCTGGACGCCGCCGCCTTGTCTGCGGTCCGCCGGGAGCCGGGTTCGATTCCCCGAGCCCTCTGCGCCGCACCAGTGCCCACATTCAGCGGCTGACACCCAAAAGCATACGGGCAATTGCCACAGTGATAGCAGCCAATCTTCACTACTCAGCGAAAATTTGTTTTAAAGCGTATTGCATAATACTACAAGTATTTTAGCCCACGAAATCAGTGACTACATAACTGTATTAATGCTTAAAAGGTTATTTCGCCTGCAAGTAATTTGCGTAAAGTAACATTTTGGGTATAAAATTGTGTTTATTCAGAAGTATTCATTTATTCAGTTTATTCAGAAGCAAACAAAAAGCCTATCAGTATTAGCTCTAATGATATTTGGTAAACGGACCAAAAATTGCAAATCGTATTGGAGATCTTTATTAGCAATTACGTTATTTACAATGCTACAACCAAAGATTCAGAATAAACAATATTACGTACAAATATCGATTTAGGATAAACTTGCAGTCGTTAAGATGTAAATAATCAACACTAGTAGGTAAGCATGACTGCACTGTAATAAATGTCAAATCTACAACGTATTAGTCTGCTTCACATCCTACGAATTTTCCGAACTAACCTCGTAACAGATGTTTGTATAATTACAAACTGAAGGTATCTGGAATGAAAGAAACAACAGTAATTGTAAATATTTCATTAAAATAATTATATTTAAATGTATGAATAGTACAGAAAAGCCGAAACAAATTATATTTTAATGAAAAGCTTTTCCTTGTATACGCGAGCGGTACACGCTCGTGAATTCTGAAGACCCTAATAATGTTACCACTTAAAGCAGCAGTTACCATAATATATTTACTTCGTGAATACTAAGTTAATAAGAAAAATGAAAATAAAAATAACAGAGGAGCTCTTCTTTGTTTTCTTAGTGCAAAAACGATATATACTCTGACGTGCAGTCAAATTACACTTCAATGGAACCATCTGCAAATTATAAATCAAATTGCTGAGAATTATTTTATTCTCATTTTTTTAACGAATAGACACATACATGTTGCACGAACTAATAACGTCTAGTGCTCTCTCCTTGAATGAAATGAAAATATTTTTATCTTTGCACTGTGCTTTCTTTCTGTCGTAAGTACTCTTTGAGTTTGTAAAGGCTTTCTTTGCATCCAGGATCAACTTTTCAAGTAAATAAAAAGACTATTTTCTCAGTACTTCATGAAAGTCAAGAAAATATCTCCGACGTGTGCAATCTACATTTTTGAAAAGAGTAATTACCCGCTTAACAGTGTTTTTTTTCTGGCAGTATACAAACATCAAATCTTTACTTCCTCGTAAACTGTGACTTTTATTCTCTGCCTCGGAAACTGTTTTTCTTTCTAAATTCACGGCGAGCACAATAATTGCAAAGTCTGTTCTATTTATAGCGCTTTTACCACACCTTTATCATGCCTCAAATTATTTTTTTTACCAGAACATATTATGCTAACCATATATTCCGTGCTTTATTGTTTAAATCTTATTATAGTGGTTTGGTTTTCGAAAATGTGGACGGTTCAATTATAACAACAAAGAGAATTGACTTACAAATCACACAATTGGCGTAACTTTCGAGTTAAAATAATCCTTTCACCTTTTAGATGTACCTCGCTAAAATATAAAACCACTAAAATCTCTGAGTTTTTTAGCTGAAACTTGTTCAAACTCACAATCGTCAGAAATGCACAAAACAAATAAAGCCCTAGTACCTTCAAATTCTTTTAAAATTGAACACTGTATCGTTTCCAGTTCCAAGCACGAGCTTCAAGACTAACAAAGGATCCTTACGCTCTACACTTTACCAAATAAAACTTGATTTCGGGGGTGAAAGAGAATGACAGTTTTTCCCACGGTGAATGGTTTGTTCCGCCAATGAAGTTTAATTTCTGAGATATTGACAATTCTTTATTCCAACGTCTTTGCATTACGCCATTTACACCATCAAGTATTGTTTGAACCATCCGAAAGTCAATCCCTTGTTTTATTGTTTGATTATTCCGTATCCCATAATTCCGGCATAATTTGGAGCCGTATCCTATAATTCCAGCTTGGCAATTCTTACTATTTCTGAGCAGAACCGCATATCTCCCCGCTAATTGCAAAATTTGAAAATGGTGCTAAAACATAGTTCATACTTTCACAAAACACTTCTAAATCTAAAATAATTAAATTGAAAATTAAGTTCTTCAGAAAATTCAGCTATCAAGTGCAAATCTCTCTTCATCAAACTACTTTCAAAAGCAACTTTGTAGAACCTTAAAAATCCACTTTTGTTGCATACATGGCCAGTAATGAGTGTAGAAACATTTAATCTCTGTATCTAAATTCATTCATCGACACAGGAACAGGGCTCAGAAGATATTTTGTATTTAAAAACGTTCATCCTCGTACTCATTAACGCACAATTTTCTCGAAAATTAACTAACCCTACAAAATGTACGATATAATATTTAGATATCTTCTCAATCAAATAGATTGTTTGGTTTTCTTTTCTGTAATAATTATTTTGGAGATGTGTTTTATCAACAAACATGTCCACTTTTGCACATTTTCTAATGTTTCCTCTAATAGTTTAATTAAAACAAAGCTTCAGAATATCATTGAAGAACCTAACCTGTTTTCATATGGACATTTTAGTGGATAAGTTAAAAGCCGTTTTTATGTAAAATGTCGTTTGAACGTCAAATGAAACACGTGTTCATATTTCATTTACACGCTAAAAATTTTGAGATTTCAAACACTTTATATGAATTCATTTTAAGCATCTGTGTTCATAAAAAAGCAAAGTCCATTACAAAATACATCTGTAATGTACTATTTCAAACCTTGAAAAAGGATTTTACTACCGATACGTCGATATCATCGTTTTGACAGAATCCACTTTCCTCGATACTGCGTATTGCAGAGGAAAAATAAATATTTTGTTTTAATAGCTAATTTATAAAATTCTCTCGTCTTAATTTAGAACTTTTTTTCGAATTTAGCTCAAATCATTATTTTAACAAATGTATTTAAATAATAGTCCAAATATTATTTTTTCCTGTCATTTCAAAAATTAATAATATTTTTGCTGTCATTTTAATAGTTTCAGCCGAAATATTATGGACGTCCATGATGAAGGAATAGAGACAGAAATAATCTTCCACAAATATTTTGTTGTGTTTCATATATCGACCATATCACTGAGTATCACCATCGACCATATCACCTAGTAACAGTCTTAGCAACGGAACACGGGGCTTTGTTGTGTATTTTACTTTTCATAACTTTCAAGCAAATCAATGAATATTGACGACCGATGAATCAAATGATATACTGACAGTGTAATGTGTAAGGACCATTCTTGATAAGATTATTTAAAATGAATGTTGCAAATATTAACTTATATCTTTGCCTAAGATATCAACAACCCCGTGAACGTACTTGCATTATAATAAAGCTTACAAAACCATTTACATGATCGCGCCAATCAAACTTAAGTGATGTGGCGTAGACAAGTCTATTTCTTGTTCCTTAACGTTTAGCATAAACTGGTTAAAAAATATTTAGTGTAATATAGCTAATAACCTAAACCCGTTCCAATTCATCCTTGCTTCTTCGATTTGATTCTACGAGTCTCCTCTCCATAGCTTTTAATTCTCGCGAACTGTGGTGCTCCGTGAGATTTCTGGGGATCAAGAGCAGCTGCTTTCCTGAAAGGGTTTTAGACCCCGCACTCTCTTTCATCCCCTCTCTTTCTTTCTTCCTTCCCCTCTCCTTTTTTTGTTCCTTCCTCTCTATTTCTTTTCTTCTTCCCCATTCTTTTTTCTACAAATCTCCTTCCTTTCTTTGTTTCTTCTCCCCTCTTTCTTCCATTCTTTCTTTTTTTGTTTTCTTTCACTCTCTCTTTCTCCCCATCTCGCTCACGAGAGAGAGAGAGAGAGAGAAAGAAAGAGAAAGACGCATTGCCCACCTAAGACGTGTAAACGCGCATAGAATCCACCGAGCGGGTTCTATGCGCTCGGCGTCATCCGGACAGCTCGGATCATAACTCTGGCCGCCAAAGCCTACGACATCGTTTGACGACACTGTCGCTCGCTACCTGAGCAGAAACACTGAGTAAAAGGCACTTCTATTTAAAAGTAGTTCAGTCCCTTATTAAATGTTCGGCAACCACAATAAATACTTCAAAATCTTCTTACATGAGAATTTTATTAATTTATGCTATACAACGTTTCGGAGACTGTTTTGTGTCCCTCATCAAGTAAAACTGAAAATTTAGAATAGAATAGAATATTTATTCCGCTACTTAGGATACATGAAATAATTCCGGTGGTAGCGTTTTCTAATCAATTAATCTACATAAAACAAACATCAAACAACATTACTCAATACAATTTTATAAAATTAATGTATTAACCCTACGCTAAAGCTAACCTTAATATAAAATAACAAGAATAATACAAAAAAATTAATTTTGATGTTAGCATAATCTAAAAAATTACAATTTATTTAATCTAATTTTAAAACTTTTGAAATTCTGAGGGAAAATCTCCAGCACTACTGCAGGTAATTTTTTTTACAAAAATGTACATTTAATTACAAAATTGTTCAAATGATAAAGACAAAATGAATTTTCACATTATTCATAAAAGCAGAAGGAACATATACTAAATTACAAAAAATACAAAAAAGTATAACTAAATCTATACTGTACCTAATTCAATGAAAGCTCACCTCTTAAAAATTAAAAGTATCTTGAAAACTAAAGGTAATGTTATGTACAAAAACATATACAAAATATATACAAATTATACACAAACATATTTTATTTTAGTGCAACGTAGTGGAGTGCCCGTACAGCCACATGAGCGCTGACTGTTTAATTAAGTCGTTGCGAGGTTGAAGTAGGAACGGAACTGAGGAGAGATTAAAATATATAATTTTGAAATGCTTGACCTAATGTTAAAAAGGGGGGTTATTGACGAAAAATATTTAGAAGGTCATAAATCTTGGTAAACTGGTTGAATTCTATTACAATATTCATAGTATTCTGAGTTTTTATATTCAAAGTTTCTAGTATGTACCTCTATTCAAAGTCTTATTTCTGTTGGGTTCTACCGCTAAAATTCCATACTGATCAACATTTATTGTATGATTTAGGTTAATTCTATGTTGGGATATTGAATTTTGCCTATTTGTAACTTCCTTGATAGTTCTCTTATGTTCTCTTATTCTCTGTGTAATTTTTCGTTTTGTTTGGCCAGCCTAATTTAATTCACAATCATTACATTCAACTCTATAGACAGTATCTAACATGTCATATTTAGGTATTCTATCTTGAACATTTTTTATAAGATTCTGTTTCTTAATTAAAACTAGTCCTAACAATTACACCTCAACTTCTCCATATCTCGTCAGTTTGTCGCCAGAGCTGAGCCGGCGGCCGAGCGTCGCCCGCCAGACGCAATCCTTCTCCGCGCGGCACCGCGTCGCGTCGCGTCGCAGCGACCGCTCAGCGGCAACGCGCCGCGCCGCGCCGCACCGCACCGCGCCACGCGACTCGGGACGACGCGCCGCGCCGCGCGCGCCCGTCGATAAATCGATGAGGATTAACGCAGGCCAGAAGCGGCGCCGGGCCGCGCGCACCCCTTCCCCCACTCCCACCCCTCACCGAGATCCGCCCGCGCCACCGCCGCCGCCGCCACCTACAAATCAATACAACGGCGGGGGCGGAGAGGCTGTTGGAGAAAGGAATCTGTCACGATGTCTGAGCGGATGGTGGCGGGGGAGGACGAGGCGGTGGAGGTGGCGGTGACGGTGGCGGAGGACGAAGCGGTTCAGAGTGGTTCCAGGCGCGTCAATTACAGAGTACATAATTTCCGTAAGTGTAGTGCTTGATTTTTCATCGGGAGGTAGCGGTGATGTTTCCCGCTGGATGGCGAGATCCGGCACCGACCTACCGTCGATTAGCGGGTTGCCTCAACCAGGTATTACCCACTAGCGGGGCACCGCCCAAGCAGGCACAAGCTCTGAGATCCCGACCGGTCTCCCGGCATGTGTGGTAGTGTAGTGTATGTTAAGGTAAGTGTGTGTGTAAGGGGTGAGGATGGGACGGGGAAGAGGAAGGAAAGATCGCGCGCTGTCCGTGATACGTTTCTTAAGGTAGTGCTCCTTGCATTCGTCTGATGTTGATTGGAGAAATCATGAAAACTACCGATTAGAGCAGCCAGCCGCTAGAATTCTCCTCCAGACAGCGATTGAATTCGGCCTAGCTGGCAAGCTAGTGTCGAAACGGACGAAGCGGTGTAGGTGGTGGTCAATGAAGCAAAACAGGTGATAGGGATGGTGAACCAGACGATTATATGACAGTGGTGGTGGTGTCAACGAAGAAGTGGTGTACCAATGGCAACGGCGATGACTGTTGCAACGGTTGAAACGATGGCAATGACGGCGGTGGCTATGAACGAGACAATGGAGTTGGCCACAGAGGAAGCCCAGGCAACGGCACAGGCGGCGGCAGCGGTGGTGAACATTGAGCAGGCAGTAATCTGTGGTGGTGAAAATATCGGTGTCGGGGGCGGAGGCTACGGCAACAGCAGCGAGGGTGTGACAAGAACGCAGCGGCTGCGAGGAGCAGAGCCAGGTGTCCGGAGACAAAGACGAGCGCAACACGATGCGCCTGGGAGAGCAAGAAACGAAGCGACGCGTGACGATGCGTGGAGTGACGGAGGCGAGATGCTAGCAGGGGAGATCGGCAGAGAGGACAGCGGCTACAAGGGACGCGTGGAGGAAATGTTTTCCATACCATGATTAGCCAACGTCATGCAGGTTCCTGGCAACCAGCTTACGTAGATATACAGGCATGGTAGAGTATGTATATGAAAGAAATGTTTATACGAGAATAAAGAGAATCGAAAGTGGACGTTGTGGGATCAACAAAAATAGTTTATACCTAACTATAAAAACATTTCGGGAAAACACTCCGCAGCGAGCTGTGTTTCGCGAATGTTTTTGAAGTTTCTAAAAATAATATTAAAGTTGAGATTACATTCAATAGACATTTTTCATTATTTTCTGATGAATTAGGCAGTGAAGACAATTTTCTGTTTCGAGGATTCTCCGTAATACTTTTATTATGCATTTAATACTTTTGGCTCTCTTATATTCACAGTCCATTTACGACCAGCAGCTCCTAAACGCTCTATACTTTAATGTACGCATTCTACCACTTCTTGATACAGACCAAACGTATTCATTACACATCCTATGAGTACGTATCACAATGAAACAAATTCGTTATCGCAATAAATTAAATAAAGGCAAAATAAAATAGTAGAAGAAATGACAATTAAAGAACGACAAAAGAAAAAAGGAGAAGCGAAATAAAAAAGGAGAGACGAAATATAGATAGGCGGTAGAAAACAAGTGGTTTTACAGAATAGCACAGATGTTAGTCCGTGTAGTCTCGAGTAGTTTCTTCAGTCTGAGCTGACTTTTTGGTATTGCCCAGCCTCTTCCCGACTGTTACGGATACCTATATAGGTATAGGTCTTGTATATCCCTTTTGGCATATACAAGACATTGTTTTCACTTTTCAACTTTTTGCTGCCTTAATAGTAGAACTGAAATATGGCTTTAATTAAATGATATAAGTCAAAATCATGGTTGTAACTGCAAACTTTATTGAAACATTTGAAATCGTTCTTGAGAATATCCCGTTGGAGTCTTTCTGAAAATGCGCAAATTGTGCTTCTTTTAACAGAAAAATTTTGAACTTTCGAGAAACTTCAGCAGAAATTATTTGAAGCACTTATATTCAGAAATGGAATAATGTACAATAAAAATAATGTAAATATGCTCGTAATATACAATATTAACTGCGTGAGATATATTTAAAAAATGTCAACTTAAAAAAATCGAAGGCAAATATCAACATGGTGTTGAAGTCATGGAATTCAATACCGTTAGCACTTTCCGTACAAAAGGTTTAAAAAATATTTGAAATAGTTTTTTATTTGAAATAGTCTCCATTGAACTTCGTTCAAGCATGCTCTATAATCTTCAAAAGGGAAGTGAAACTTTACAGAGAAAAGACATTCTAAATCTGTTCCAGATCAAGAATGGAATAAAATTTAAATTGATTGAAATATACCTATTTAGTAAATGGCCATTAAATGAATTTGAAACTAGGCAAAGTTGCACGGATCTGAGCACGAACACATTGAATGTAGTTATATGATAAATCGCGTAAATGTGACGTTGTATTTTCATTACATAAAAGTAACAGTAAAAATGCATATGTGTTTGTGTTATGTCAGCTTAAAATATATGCCGAATGTGTCATTGCAGCGAGGACGATCGTTATAGATAATAAATAGCGTAAAGCATTGTTGCGCTACAGTAATTAGCATGAATTTTTGTGTTATTATTTTAGTAATAATTAAAATATGTCTCCATTAATCTTAAATTCCTCGGATAGAGATTCTAAAAGGAGAGATTTCGTAATTAGCGGTGAATTTCAAGGGTCACTTTTTAAGCGTATTAGAACAATAAAACCCGGATATATCTGAGCATTACGTGTTTAATAAGCTTTTTAATTAAAATAAAATCGCCAAAAATAACTGAGCTAGCCATTATTAATAGAAATTGGGAGAAATAGAAAGTAGAGAAAGAAGGGAAGCATTTATTCAGAATGTACGAGTATTAAGCCAGAAAGAAAAATGGAGTCACAAAAAAAAGCAAGGAAATAAAAATCGAGCAATGGGACAGGAGAAAGGAAGAAGAGATGCACGAAAGAATGGAAAAGTAAAGAAAGGAAGGAGAGAAAAATAAATAAATAAATAAAGAAGCAATGAAAGAAAAAGGAATGAAAGAAAGAACACATGAATGGAAAAGAAAAAAAGAAAGACAGGAATAAGGAATGAAAGAACACAGGAATGGAAAAGAAATAAAGAAGGAAAAGGAAGAAGGAATGAAAGAAAGAGAGAATAAAAGAAATAAGTAATGAAAGGAGGAATCGAAAAGGAATTTTTTAAAGTAAATAAAAAAGGAGAAATTTCGCAATCTTCCATTCGCTCCTGGAAGAATTTGAAAGTAAATTAGTTTTACTATTTCACTTTAGTTCGAAGTAAAAAGAGGAATACTTCGCTGGTAAATCCATCTCCTTCCAGCAACTCCCGAGCGGGGGGGGGGTCGGATAGTTGCGGCAGCGAGGAAGAGTGGCGGCACGCCGGGGCCGGCGCTGCCTGGCGGCGGCGGCGGGCGACACGCCGGGGGCGGCGAAATATGGGCGAATTAATCGGTGCGGCGGGAGGCGATTTTTCCGAGGATCGCAAGCGAGGGCGGAGGGCGGAGGGCGGAGGGCGGAGGGCGGAGGGCGGAGGGCGGAGGGCGGAGGGCGGAGGGCGGAGGGCGGAGGGTGAGGGTTGGGAGGGCGCCTGCCGCACTGCGCAACTGCGAGTGGCTGTCGCCCAGGGCACAAGAGCGACGCGTGCTCGGGACGCCCGTCTGAGTCGGCGTACGGCATCGGAAACCTGATAACTAGTTGCACCCGCGGCGGAAGGAGATACACGTGCAGAGGCGCAGCGCGGGGGATGGAGAAGATTAACTGTGTGCCAGCCTTGGCCCCAGAAGACCATGACTCAAATTCACGATTATAATTTTTAATATATTGAAAACAAATGTATTTTAAATATTTACATAATATAAATATAAAATAAGCAATTAAATAATAATGGCCATCTTTACAAAAAAACATGTGGTTTGAACATTAAACCTACAGCCCCCCCCCAAAAGGAGCATTCGGGATTTTCTTGCTGGTCTTTCTTATTAGGTAATTGCTGTTTTTTTTCTAGGTTTATATAAAATCAACGAGATGGTAGTTCCATTGCTATTCGTGCATTGCACTGGAATCAACTTCTAATCAAACAAGGTATGTGATAGTCGATCGCAGCGCTTTAAGCGAGAATGCCTGAACCAATCTAAAACGAGTATTGCTCCACCAGCACGTACACGTCTATCAGATGTTTAATACGATCCACCCACGGTCTCATGAGAATGTTTTCAAAGCAAAATGGTATTACTCTCCAAAAGTGGCGGCAGCGAGCAAATTATGAGCTTCAGCTGGTTGCTGCATCTCCGATATACGACACTAGACGGAGATTATCTCTACCGCAATGGGATCGGCACAACTCTCTGCTCTAAACGTGGGGAATGACAACACTGGCTCGTAAAGGTAGGATAACTTGCGGTTCGCAGCCTGTCGTTTGGGGTACTTTTGCAGCACCCGCTCGCAACTGATCACACAAACGACGGAAATGCAAATGATCTTGGCTGGTCTGCTGAGGACTACCACGACAAGATTGTCGAAACGTCGATACCACAGACTTCGACGCGGCGCTACATGAACAGACAAGATCTACTGCATCAATCTGGCCGTTGAAGCTTCGACTTCACTTTGGAGGGCTGGCTTCCAAAATGCTCTTCCAGGAAGTAGTCGGCTTCTAAGGGTCTATTTGTGTACTGTCTCAATCGTCAGATACAGAGCCATCGACTTCCGGGTGACTGATTCTTATGAGAAATGAAAATATTCCTCTACAACAAGAATAACAATTAAAGACAAGACTTCCGTCACTAAGTGACACTTGGCTGGCACTAACACCTGGCTCTGAATCGTGGCGTCGCGGCTTGATGCGAACCTAGAACCTCTCAAATTGCAAAGCGTCCGTTGCTACTTTCGCTATCGCCAACATTTTCAGATGGCGTTTGCTTCGATAACAAACAACCTGGCCTCCTTACCAGAGCAGTGATCTGCAACCCGCTTGCCACGCATGCCTGGCAGTATGTTGTACAGTATATACTATAAATGTCCCTTCCACCACAGTAATTCTATTTGATTCTATTAAATGCATAGTTAATCAGTGGAAAAATAAATTAATAAAGGAATATGAATTTATATTGAACAATGTGTAGTATATGTTCAGAGAACGTTAAATTTACTTACTTTCATGGAAAACAAGAATCCGCAGAATAGATCCGCTACTCACCTGCAAACAAAAAATAAGCCAACGTTATTTCCTGTTTCTCCATGTTTGTCCGTAAAATGTGAGCAACTTGAGCAAAATATAAACACGTTTTTTGTCAATTATTACTTATGGGTTACGGATGAGCAGACAAAACAGATTTTTTCGGAAATGACGTCTCCATAAGCAATAAAAAAATTAGAAAAGATCCTGTCACTATAAAATAATGTTACGATTGGGATGACATCTAACGGTAAAATTCCATAGTATTTGCAGAGGGCATTTCGGATTTGCAGTTTCTGTGAGTTTGGGGTTAGGCAGTCATGGAAATTTTATTTGCAAAATACAGTCACACCGAGTCGACTTTCCTAAATTGATTGAAGCAACAGACAAAAATATACAAAATCATAGAAATCCGCTCCCTATCAATTATCATATAAATACATTTAGTAAAATTCTATTTTGACAAATGAAGTATTGGAGATCTGAGATGTAGACATAAAACAAAGATATGGTTAATACAAGATAAAAATAGAATCACGTAATTGAAACGCATTTCATTGTCGACTCTTCACAAAATGCGAAGACTTCTCGGAACAGAGTGGACCTAATCTTCGATACACAAGCTGATGTATTTCGAGAACGCAGTGTGCCTAAATGGTTAGAACAAATATAAGAACTAAAAGTATTTGAAGACCTTGCGGCAATAAGATTTCTCATGAAATTGGAATATTAGTGTATTTCGACGCCCCATAGATGTATCTCAATGTTGGGTTTTTGTTTTAATACTTCGCTGCAAGATGGCAGAGATATTCGTAAATTATGTTCTTTATCCTTAGAATGCAATGTCTAAACCTTTACTCTCCGTTTTCTCAAAACGGAAGTGTTGTGGCGTAGCATGTTATTGTCCCGAGGTCTTCATTTCTTCATGGATCGTAGCAACCAGAGGCAACAATAGCAAATAGCACAAACTTTCACTAGGGGTTACCTTTGGAATCTCTCTAAAATCGTTTCGCGTCCTTCTCGAGGACCGTGGACTCCAGTTTGAGAAACTTTCACTGATAATAAAGAAGGTTTTGAAATGAAAACAAACTTAAATTTAGTATTAAAGAAACTAAATTGTGTTATATTAATGATTTAATATAATGAACAGATGACGAATTACCTCTAGAAATATGTGTATAACTAAGCACTTAATATCTATAATGCCGATTGTGAAATCCTCAGATCATCTGAAGAGGTGGTCGAAGGCTCGTCTGAAAGCTAGAGGAGTCTGTTTCATTGACAATATTCAAGGGAAGAGTCTCCGTTTAATTTCAACTTAAAGACTTTCAAGTAACTCGAAGATGTAAAATATACGATTTTATCATTAAAATGTTTCATTAATAAATATTGAATAAACATATATTTTACACAATTTTCATTGTTCTATATTGTGTTTTATTTCATTTCCTCACGGAATGTTTGCATTGGAGACTTTTTAGCGGATAATTAGTGCATCTATAAATTACATGCAGTTCTACTTGTTTATTCATAACTGCTTATCTCTTTAATCAGTAGCAATTCAATGTAGATCGCGAATTTCACTCCACTGATACGAATTACGCAAACACGTTTGAATCACAGCGGTGTGTTCAGCGCATGCTTAGTGATTACGGAGTAGGTATTGATCACAAAGTTATTAATGAAAATTAAATGTTATAATCTGAGAGGCAATGAATTCCTATAAAATCTCTTAGGCACTGTGAAAAATAATAATTTGGATTTCAACTAAGATTGTAAGTCGCAATTAAAGCTTAAATTAAAGGAAGTACAATAACTTCTCCCAGAAATTAATGCTTTAAAAAGATGACCCTATTTTACAATACAAGTAAGTTATTTAATAATTTTGATAGTTTCGTTAAATTATGTACCGATATAGTTGCATTATTTTCAACTAGTTATATTTTTGTCTCTAATGTGAAACATACAACTTCACAAATTGAAAATATAAATAATCAAACGAAATATAATTAGCCTTTTTCCTTACAGGTTTTTCCAACCCCGCTAACCTTTTAAAAATCAACTATTTTGATAAGTAATCGATTGTAATCTTTAAGTCAGTAATTATTCATTTCCCAAATGAATTGGATTGATTGATTGATTGGTCGTGATTCAACCTGACTAACAAGTTAGTGTCGAAAATCCTGTCACCGTCGGGACTCGAACCTAGGACCTCCCGATCAGACGGACTGCAGTGACATCAGTTGATGCCCTGAGCCATCTCTCCCTCTCCAAAAGTTTGGAAATCATTATTGGAGGGAGAAAATATAACGTTGAAGAGGTGTGATAACATCCAATGTAAAGCGAATGAACTGTAACCCAACACGGATAACTAATATAAGCTAACACAAACAAATAATGTATAATTTCGTATGTATCACTAATCACTTTCAAATGCGAAACAAATATTCAATTTATGCTAATAAAAGCTTGATATTAATGAACATGAAAGGGTCTTTGAAATCAAATAGACGGGTTTCATATATCAAAGGTGAGATTGCAGTCGGTTTGTCGAATTGTTTATTGGTGTAAGTGTGGTAAGTACAGGTAATAAAAGCTTCAATGATACATATGATAAATATGAACGATAATTAGAATGTATAGTTGCCTTGATGATACAAACGTCATTGAAGGTTGACACAAGCTGAATATCCTGAATTAAGAACCTCCGTAATGGGCTGTGGAAACATTTTTCAAAGGCATTTCCGATCTCATTGTTTATAGAAAATTTATAGATGAATTGTCCTTTAAGTGCTGTGCAGAATGCAACAAAGATAAGGTAGCAGAAAGCGTAACAGTCAGAGTTACACATGAGAAAGACAAATTTTGGAATAGTGTTGGGAAAATAAGATAATGGTCTTTCCATCGAAAGTCATAATGTCGTAAGTAATAATAAGTCGTTTTACATGGGTAGAGCACTGGGTTCTGGGACATTTCTTGCCATCCAGATCTGCTGTAAATGCAAGTATTAAAACAGTAAATAGCATAAAATCTTCAATGATTGTAAAAAACTCATTAAACAAAAATGAATTCACTCCACTCCCTGTCGCTAAATTCAGACAACACGCATTTTATATTAATAGATCATTAAAAAAGAATAGCACCACTCAATTTCATAATGCTGAACAATTTAACACAGATACTAATTACTCCACCTCTACCCTCCGGCGATGGTGTCGAAATTTCATTTACACGATATCCCGCCCACCAGCACGGACGGTTTCGACAATCAGCATGTAGCCAACTGTCACTCTGAACGTACGATTATATTTAGGACATTAATCCGAGGTTTAAAACATTCCACTCATCGAATACAAGCGACCCTGAATGAAATGGTTTGTACAGAGCATCCACGTGTTAGAACTTTAGACAACGGAAATTAAATCACACAGTATATAATATGGCTATAATACAGATACGTTAATGGAAAAGTTCTGCAAAACTTTAAACAAATCACGAAAATAAGATAAAGTATTTACCGATTTAAACGATAAGTAAGTAAATCTATTGAATTTGAAAATGCAATAAACACAGCATGAAACCAGCGGTTTGTAGCAGCAAAAAATGCTGATGAACAAAATCACAAAAAATTATTTTCCAAAAATTGGCACGCACATTGCTCAACACGAAATTAAATACTCTTGTATTGCACTAAAATAAATTATAGTAATTAACGAAACGAGTGGATGAAGAGGGGTGTAATTGCGTGAGCGGTATGTTCAAGAAAACGAGCGGCGATATGAGTGAGTTTTCTTATACACTACTAATCTGTACCCCTTTATTTACACGTTACGTTCGATTTTTTTTGATCGTTTCCATTTAAGAATAATTTAAATTTGGAGAAATTCAAGCAAATCTTTACTAATCGTCGAATTGTTTCTTAAAAAGATCTATTGTAGTAGGCCTTGCATTGTGGACGTCGTATGATCGCTGTAGTGACAGGATATATGTTTCAAACGTAACATGTTGAACATATTTGGCTGAAATAGAAGCTGCGAAGCCATGAAAACATTACTTCCCACGGCAAGTTAAGACAGGTATGAAAGAGAATACAACATGTATAAATATTGGAAAATATTAAAAAATGAGTCTCTTCTGACACGTTTGCTAACGGGTAAACACAACTGACGTTTATACTTCTACGTTTGTAATAATAAGACCAAATGTTTTACATGTAAAACATTCATTTATTCATGTTAAATATTCCGTGTTGTACCATTAGTCAGCTAGCTTCACTTTCACTCCATCAATTTAGTTTTATTCACTCATTGTATTATGTAGTTGATGTACGTAATCTGCGATGTATACTATTTTTGTTCAAGTTTCATAGCCGATTGAAAATGCCTTGGCCACGTCTGTGTTATAGTATCTTAATTTCACAATTTCTAATTGGTAGTTGTGGATTTTTAATTGCACAGTGGTTTTAATTGCACGCCTGGTATTGACATAAAGATAATCAACGATTTTTCATTAATTAATGGGCATATTTAGTTAATTAAACGAAAAAATATTTTAACGCGTCTATAAGTCTTCATAAATACTGCTATAACGCAGTATTGAACGTATACAGTATAATAGTTCTTTACATACTAAGAATATTAAAGAAGTTGTTCCATTACTCAAGACGTGAAAAGAGAATATTTAGTGGCCAGCGGCTTCTTCCTTTGAGCCTTCTTGTCGCACGACGTCAGTGGTGCCGAAATCAATGACGCATTGAGTATGAGCTTTATAAGAATAGGCGGAACAACACAATCAAAAATTTGCATTTTTAGTCAAAATAGAATCTGTTGCATTGTTTTGGATTTTCCAGAGTGTCTAACAAAGCCAGTGTCATCTCTCACACATCTGGAAACTGCACAGTTTGCTTTCAGTTTCTGCGCGAGTAGGGAATCAGTAATTTTAATGGTCTCGGTAAATATTAGACTGTGTGTTATTTATTTTGTTACCCAAAAATGTACATCGTAAAATGTTTGAACGGTTAACATTATGTACAATCACAGAATTAGAAAAGTAGGAAACTAGTTCAGAACGTGAATATTTGGCACACGAATGAAATGTTTGCGAACGAGGCAACGACAGGAGTGTAGCCCAGCATTTTAACCCTCGGTTCACAACCAAGGGTCATTTTGACTCCCGTTGTCATTGAAAGGTTTGTTGTTCATTGTTGCGCTATGTATGTTAGACCCTGAGAGTCATTTTGACACCGTGTTGATTAAATCGTAATATTTTTAAGGCAGCGCAAAAATGTCTAATGGGAGTCTTGGTTGGAGACGATATTTCCAAATTAATGAAAGAAAATGACTTTTCTGATGTTTGTCATAATTTTATGAAAGAAGATATTTTGTCAGACTCGGATGATAGAGGTTTAGATCCCTATTATACACGAGAGGAGTCGACCAGATCCGGAGGAGGTCTTGAATATCCAGAGACCTGCTGTTGGGAACGTTTCCTATGACTGCGGAAAGAAGCCTGCGGAGGATTCACACAGCCCTCTCGGAATCGAAATCATTGATAATCAGTTGCGTTTAAAAAACTATAAACTTAGGAACTACCATCGTTCTCACGATCTCAAGACAGGAAATCATCTTCACGAGTGAAGGCACACAAGCAATTTTAGTAACTTCCGACAAAAATTATGCGTTTGACTTCACGGCCATCGAGAATTTCTCTTGGCCTCGTTAAAATGAAATTATTTCATGGTACTAAGTAATCTATTGGCCAATGACATACGACAAAGCAAAAAAGCAATCACACTTCTAAAACTCTCCTAAAATCCTTCGGAGACATGTACGCATAAAATAAAGAAAAACACGAAGATTAATTTCGTTGTTTTGTAAACAAAATAACGGAGGGAGGAAAATAATAATAATTTCTGCGTCAAATTTAATAAGCGCACTTCAACAATAATTTCTCTCCAGGTATTTAAAAATAAAACCGTAGTATACGACATAAATGTGCGCATTAATCAAACGTATACCAACCAGAAATTCGTTCGTGATCTAATTTTTATTAACCCATTATTTCATAGGTGTCCCAAAACTTCCATCTACTTCAAACATACGCACTATTTCATAGCATAAAACTACATTTGATGCCACACAATATAAACTGCAAGAGAATGTCCCGGTCTCCGCGGACTCATTAGGAGGCAGATTTTAAAGCCCCGAGCGAGATTAACGACGCCGCCCAAGCACTTCGTGTAATCCCAATAATTCATCCTCGCCGTCCAAGCCCTGAAGTTTCCCTCCCTTCCCGGGCGCCACAGACAAATTTTTATTGCTTTTATGCAAATAGACGAGCATTTCCTTTCCTTGCTTCCGCGGAATTAAATAAAAGGCGCGCTCTGGTGGATGCGAAACCTTTATGACGAACGGAGGCGCTGCCTGAACGTTTCCAAGAATCCTGAGGACAGAACCAAGAACGGTCTTCAAGCTAATGATGGAATCGGGGGGAAATATTACTTTCAGGGGAAGACAATTCTGGGTAAGTTTTTGAAGCTAGAGGAGAAAATCATTGCCTTTTCTATTGTTTGATCGATTGATTGTTGTTTCCGGGCCCGATAACTGTTAAGATCATAAGTCCCGTAAGTGTAATGCATGATACATTGTGGGAAAGGGCGGTAATCTTCCCCTGCTGGCTGGTAGATCCGACGCCGATCTACATCAGCTTGCTAGTATTTTCCCCAACCAGGATTCTCCCAGGGGAACCGCCCAGGTTCTAAGTTCCCCACGGATCTCCCGACAAGTGTAGTAGTGTAGTGCATGTTAGTGTGTATGTGTGTGTAAGGGGTGAGGGTAGGAGAAGGAAGAGGAAGTAAAAATCGCACGCGCTCCGTGGCCGTTTCTTAGAGTACTGCAATGAGAAAGGAGGAATGCAGGAGTAGGCCATGATTAAGGAGAAAGCAAATGTGAAGGGGGCGGCTAGAGAGTTCAAAGAGATCATGACAGCATCAAGGAAGCACACAGAGAGGTTTCAAGGCACGCGAAGTGAGCGAGAAATCGAGGGAGCAAAAAATGGATAATGAAAGAGGAGATAGTGCCGAGAGTGCGTCAAGGGAACTTCTACCTAACGCCAAGAAAGCGTTCAGAGACATCACGGAGAGCGAGAGAGTCCGAAGGCCCAAAAGGGCTAGAAGAGAGCGCCGAGAGTAGCTGACGCCAGGGGCTCCTAAGATGACGGCAGGCAACTGTCGCAGGGAACTGCCAAATGTCTCTGACAGGTTCCCTCAGTTTACTAGCAGTCTGACTGTTAGATGTTTGCTTTCACACTGCTCAAGTACCCACGTTAGACAAAAATACCGTATACACACCCGCTACATTAGTTTTGCCTTTGGTGTCGGGTAGAATCTAAAGACAATGATCTGGTAAGAGACATTGGCAAAAATCATGATTCAACCAAATCCAATATCTTTAAGCCATATCAATTCAGTACCTAGCACCCTGTATAACTATGTAATATTCTATCGTAAGAATAATTAAAAATCGAAATATCAGCATGAAATCAAGGATTATGGTAATATATAAGGTATTTACCAAAGCTAATTCCAAAAGCTAATAAAGGATCTCCAAAGCTAATAAAATAAAATTGTAGAATGTCTTCATTAAACCAGTGGCATTGCGAATGCAGAACTCTCACTAAGAAGATAGAAATATCGTACAATATGTGCAAGATGAATGGCTCTGTCAAAGAAAATAATACATGGAGAATCAGAAATAATAATTAACTAGAAAATATGCTTGAGACGTCACGTATTCATACGCACTTCAATAACCAAATGGTAGATTGGATGAGCAAGTTTTAGTTAAAAGTGTAAATGAAGTGCACTCTTTAATGAAGAGTAATGTATCTGACAAACTATGATTAATACACCGTTTTTCACGGCCAAGTTTACACAACTGCACGGCATTCAAAATACGTTACGCACAGTACCATTGCTGAACCCTTCAAATTAAATGCTTCGTCGAAATGTGCAAAACTCACATGAGGTCTCTCCCTACATTAGAATTTTCAATTGAACGATGCATTTTCAATAAGAGCATTCGCTAAAAATCTCATTTATTTATCACGAGGAAGACGCAATAAGCGCGCTGCAAAAGACTGAAAGCAGCACAAAAAGCAAAAAACGAATGCAAGAACGAATCTCGCTTTTTCCATCTGCAGAAAGAGAGCACTCAGTTCAAATTACAATTCAATAATTCACCTGCAAAAGCGCAATGAAAACACAAAACAAGTTTTTAATCTCAGCTAGCCAAGTATAACGTGACGTACTGCTCACATTTTTGCTGATACATTTTTAAAATATCAAAAAACAACATAATTTTCAATAGTTTACTCATAATTTGTAATAAATCTGTTTACCTTCGCGCATATAAATTTCGTTTATTTCATTATAAAGTACATGTTATGTGCAGTATGTACTGCTTCTATACTGGCTTTTGGTATAATGTTCAAGTTTTGTTGTTACATAGAACAAGGATTTGTAATATGTTAATAATAATAAATTAATATGTGAATAATAAATATCTTTTTTTCAAACTCCTCCCGCAATCTAATTTTTAAACGAAACAGAAATATATACTTACGTGTGTAGTATATTTACGTGTTTGAAGCCAATTCAGAACGAAGGGGTTCTAGTGCAACAACCCGATGTATTTTCATTCACCGAAGAAAAGAGTTAAGCATTACTCCTGAAGTAATAGGTTAAATGTATTAATTATTTAAAATGAGTGGTAAATACCAGGAGAAAAGTTTTTTTCTTTACATTTACGCATACAGAGTATATCTAATTTCGATTAGTCAGAGGTGATGGTCAGTAAAATTGTATTTCGTCAGTAATACTGTTACTAAAAGGGAGTCATTGTTAGTAAAAGTTTATTTAAACAATTAGTTCCTTCTTTATGTAGATCGATTTTCATATTGGTGTAATGTTCTGTTTTCTGTTAACTGTTTTCTGTGGATATGAAAAATAGTAAATAATTGTGTGGCGTGTACGAAAATGAAAATAAATCTGTAACAAAAACCTTCAAATTCACCTAAAGAAATTTCGTCACCAATTTCAGCACCACTGGCGAAGAATATTTCCAACCTGGAAAATTATTCTTGGATTATTTGGCAAATTAGGCGCGTTTACGTACGGGGTATCACGGTCAAAAACCTTGCGAAGATTACTTCAGGAAAACGAAATTATTCTCTGCTTATTGTGTTCTTTCCGGAAGGAAATATATTTTTTACGTCAGATAAACCAATTGGCAACCGTAATCAGTAAACGATGAGAAAAGAAACGAGATTAAAAGTGGAATATCAATGTGTTACGAAAAAGAAGACAAATGTATCGATAAAGAAACGTCATGGGTATGAATATTGACAAAAGGTCGAAACGAGACTCGCACAAGCAGAACACCATATGAGAGAAAGACCCAAATGAGAATTGAAACGAGGAGTAGGAAAGGCAACGACAGCAATATACGTCGAAAAGGATTTTAAGGAAAGACAGTCTGGGTGGAGAAACGATGAGAGCTGCAGAGCAATACTTGTAATTTATTTGACCGTCGGGTTGCACGCGAATATTCTGCGATTTAGAAATCAAAGCCAATATCGAACTGCCAGATTTTGAAATATCGAGTAGGACATATATTGTAAGCTGCTAAAGATTTTATAATTGCTATGTTGTTATTAACTAAAGGAAAGACGTAGACCCATGCGATTATATTACACAGCACATGACATATTGACAATTTAAGTTCATAGTTTCTTTTTTTTAATTCCGCACGTTACAGACCACTGGTGCCACAGAGAACTGCTGCCTAGAAGTGCAAAACCTCTAAAACTGTAATACAAGATCTAAAAAGTTATCATTTTGCATGATGTTTATATCCGATAAATTACCACATGAGTTCACAAAGAGAAAGTTAAGTAGAAATCACAGACAGACACTTCAATGTCATTAATGCAGATTTACCAGGGTAATGTCAAGGGTTGCGTTCATCTACATTTTCAGGGCTCCATTCACTTGAATTTCGCTGCAACTCAGCGTCTGGCAGATTTGTGCGCGCTGTCTGCCCGCGGCGAGTCGTGCTCTGTGGCGAAAGGTCGCGCGCACAGATAAACCGTAATCAGCTCAGAATCTCATCGCTACGCGGCGCGGGGCGGAGCAGAGAGGGTGGGAGGGGAAGGGGTAGCTTGGGAGCGGGGCGGAGCAGAGAGGGTGGGAGGGGAAGGGGTAGCTTGGGAGCGGGGCGGAGCAGAGAGGGTGGGAGGGGAAGGGGTAGCTTGGGAGCGGGGCGGAGCGGGGCGGAGCGGGGCGGCGCGGGGCGGAGCAGAGAGGGTGGGAGGGGAAGGGGTAGCTTGGGAGCGGGGCGGAGCGGGGCGGAGCGGGGCGGAGCGGGGCGGAGCGGGGCGGAGCGGGGCGGAGCGGGGCGGAGCGGGGGTCGGGTAATCTAGGAAGGGCGGCGCATGGCGTGGGGCACGGCGTGGGGCACGGCGTGGGGCAATGAATTTCTCGCAGCGGGGAGCACGGGGCCACAGCGGAGAGGCAGCGGGCGCGCTGAGAGAAAGCGAGGAAGATAAAGGGGGCCCTTGGCGTTGGTCACTGGCATTGGGGTGTGAGAGCGGAAATAAATAGGGGAGAAGAGTGATAAGGAATGGGAGATACAAGAAGAGTTGAGTTGTGTGGTAAATTGTGCAATAATGTAGAGATTCCTAATTATTAGATGATAATTAACTGTTAAAAATTAAACTTGCTCAAGATTGAGGATTATACCCATTGCTCGACGACTAATACAAGACTAAAAATTCAACGTATCAATTAAAAATATCTGTAAAATCGAAAATGAATTTGAATTATTTTATGAAGACATCATCACTAAATAATTAAGCAATGTTTGTCGATCATCCTTCTCAGTCGAATGCTTAATTACGAAGCCCGAACGTCAATGGTGTCGATCTGTTCTGTTCTGAGAAGCCACGAGTATTCATTGAACACTCCGTGAGGCAGGATATCAGATGTCGGCGTGCAATGGTGGAGATTATGGCCGGCGATACAAAGCTGTAGAGAATGATGGCTGGAGGTAGAAGTGATAAGCGACAAAGAACAGTAGAAAGTGGTGAATGCGCTAGGTGGCGCTAAAGGGGCGCGAGGGGGCGTTAGAGAGGTGTTAGAGGGGTTGCTAGAGGGGTGTTAGAGGGACGTTAGAGGGGCGTTAGAGGGGCGTTAGAAGGGTGTTAGAGGGGTGTTAGAGGGGTGTTAGAGGGGTGTTAGGGGGGCGTTAGAGGGGCGTTGGAGGGTCGTTAGAGGGTCGTTAGAGGGGTGTTAGTGGGGCGTTAGAGGAGTGTTAGAGGGGTGTTAGAGAACGTTAGGGAGCGTTAGAGATCGTTAGAGGACGGTAAGGGGCGTTCAGATAACGTTATGGAGTATTAGAGGGCGTTTAAAATCGTTAGAGGGCTTCACAGCGCGTTAGGTGTCGTTAGGTGACGTAAGGGACATCAGAGAACGTTTGTGGCGTTAGAGAGCGCTGGAGGCGTTAGATTGATTATCTGTGATATTCCCCCGCTTGACAGCGATATACGGCGCCGATCTACACGTCGACTCGCGGGGTTTTCTCTCCCAGGTATCTCTCTCCATCTAGACACCGCCCCAACCGAGACATGCTGTAAGTTCCTGACTGGTCTCCCAACATGTGTGACATGTCCCAACATGTGTAGCGTCGCGAGGTGGCGCACGTGCCGTTTCGCTGGAAAGCCCGGCCTTAAGCCGGATGGGGGATGGGGGTTGGAATGCGGCGGCGCCTCGCCGGCGCGCGCCGGGCAGGAAAATCCCAGCCTCAAAATAACCTGGACAACAGGGCGTGCCTGAGCGCGAGTTCATTTATGACGGTTGCTCTCTGCTGAGGGCTGGCTTGCGAGCCGAATGACGCCCGCCGCTGGTAGAGTGGGGGACGAGCCGTGGGGTATTTATTGCGGCGCCGACATGCGCTCGCGGGATACGCTAGTGAGTCGAAAGACGTGAGGTATCTCCGTGCAACCTTGCACGTTTTGGCATCCGGCCATGTAACAATCTAGTTACGGGGACTTTATGTCCGACAGCTCGCACTTCGCGCAGCTTCTCATGCTCTCGAGCAGAGGCACTGGGCTAAGCCTAGGGACGGTCGCGGGGTTTCGCGGCTTAGAGAATAGAAAGGTTGCCTAAGGTTTTCAATTTTGTAACATTATCTTGTAATTTATTATTGTAAATATACTGTACATACTATTCAGAATCTGTCATCTGTGCTTTTCATGTCCAGTACGTCACACATGTCTAGTTCATGTCAGTGGCCTGATTCTCAGGTTCGACTGATGTTGATCGGAGAAACCACCGAAAACTACCGATCAGAGCAGGTAGAATTCTCCTTTCTCTCGGTAGTGTCTTACCATCGTCGGGACTCGAACCCTGTCAGAAGCCGTAACAGCTGATGCCCTGAGCCACCTAAGCCGGTAGGGATGTTGGAGAGCGTTAAGAGCTTTAGAGGGCAATGTGGGACATAGGGGCATTGGAGGTCGCTGGATGGCGGTTGAGAGCGTGGAGGTCGGCGGGACTCGGTGGAAAGGCCTGGGGAAGGCACATAGGAGGCGAGGCGGGGGAGCCGCCTGTCGGGCACAGGTCCTCGGCAGAGGGAGCCGCGCAGAAGGGAAGTCCCGTAATGACACGCAGGCGTCTCCGCGAGCGAACGTGATTCCCCACACCGCCCCCCGCCGCCCCCGCCGCCCCCGCCGCCCCCGCCGCCCCCGCCGCCCCCGCCGCCCACGCCGCCCCCGCCGCCCCCGCCGCCCCCGCCGCCCCCGCCGCCCCCGCCTTCGCGCGTCGCCTCGCCTCATCGGGATGCGCAGTCAGCGACGCGACGCAGTCAGCCACCGAAGCCAGGCTGGCCAACGGCGTGGAGTCACACTAATGGATATCCGCGCTGTCCGCTCCCACTTCAAGGATTTTAAAACTTCCTTGGGATTCTCTCGTCGACAATTTCTAACCTTCTATATTAGAGTGGTTGTTAAATATTCTATCTATATATTTTGATAGTTATCTTTCTGATCCATCTTCCGTTATCTTGTGTACAAGCAACTTCAATTACACAGTACACCAATTGCAACTCCAATTACATAAATTTCGCAGCAGAAACTTTTCTCAATGGGTATGAGTATGTAACTGTTTATCTCATATTCTACTGACAAGATAATCTCTGAGCCCGTTGTTGTGATTTGGGCCAATTTTCCGCAGGTAGTGTTGAACCAGACCAACGAAGCCTAAGGAGAGTTTAAGAGGAAAAGTAAGAGGAGGAGAAAGAGGAGGTTGAGGTCGACAATAAAACAAGGAAAGATTGAAAAGGAAGAATGAGAAGTAAAAGTAGGAAGTTAATGAATAAGAGTAGTAAATGGAGAAGAATGAGGATTTGGAGTTTGACATACAGGGGAGAGAAGAGAAGTAGGGGAAGAATGAGGAGAAATTGAATAAACAGAACGACGAGGGAAAACTATATAAGAAAAACTAGAAACACGAGAAGAAAAAAATTATCAGATCGATGACGAGAAGGAGCAGGGAATGGAGAAGACGAAAGACTGAGATGAAGTCGAGGACGGGGACAAGAACTTAAAGGCGACCGCATCGCAACCTGCACGATTACTCGTCAAAACAGTCACGATAAAAAGAACTTGTTGGACGGTAATGCCGTACGGCACTGTACCAGCACGCGAAATTTTATCTCCAATAGCGTCAGCGCATTTCTGTCGCGTCCGCGCGTAGCATTCCACATGCAGAGGACAGGCGGGCGGGGGAGGCCGGCTGCCCCTCGTGAGGACGGGCAGCCGGTGACCGCAGCCAGGCTTGCCAACGGCAGCGAGGGCGGGCGCGTCGCTAATGGGCGTCCGCGGACGCGCGCGCCTTACTGTTGGCCTCCGCCCCTCGCCCCCCCCCGCTCTGGGAAGCGACGGCGGCGGCGGTGCAGGGAGCACTGGTGGCGGCGGTGACGCATTGGTGTGGAAGCAGCGGAGGTGCAAAATCGGGGAATGGGGAGTCGGAGAAGGCTGGCGAGCAGATGTGCTAGGGCCCGTGATGGCGGGAGGTGGGGGCTGCGGAGTCGGGGAATCGGAGGCGACCGCGGTGGGGGGCGGCGGTGATGGAGGTTGCGGCGTGGTGGAGGGAGCGGGGCGGCGGTGACGACGGTGGCGACGAAAGGGGCTGCGGTGGGAGGGAGGGGAGGGTGGGGAAGGGGGCGCTGGCGGGAGTGAGAGTGATTGCGGGGGCGGGGACGGGGGCAGCGGCGAGGGCGAGGGTGGCGGCGGGGACAAAAGTGGCGGTGGCGAAAGTGGCGCTGGGGGCAAAAGTGGCGGCGACGAAGCGGATGGCGGCGGCAGGGTCGTGGGGGCGGGGGCGTGGGTGGCGATTCGGTGGCGAGGGGGCGGGGCGGCTAGGGGGCGAGGGGGCGAGGGGGGCGATGCGTCGAGGGGGGCGAAGGGACGAGAGCGGCGGCGAGGTGGACGGCGGCGGCGAGGGCAAGGGGGGCGAGGGTGGCGGCGGAGGCGAGTGCGGCGCGGGGGAAGGGGGAATGACGTAAGGGGTGGGGCAGCAGAGTGAACGATAGTTACAGGGCAGGCCGCGGAGGTGGCCGGGAAAGCGGCCCCTTTTCCGATTTGAGCGCTCCGAAACGTTTTTAATTTTCCATCAGAGGGTCCGGTGGGGGTAGCTGCCCGTCACCCCCTCCTCCCCCGTCGCCCCACCCCCGCCTGCTGGGCGACCTTTCAATTACGGCGCGGACAATGCGGGGTAGGCGCGGGGGAGGGGGTGGCTGTCGAACGCGGTGCGGCGAGGGGCGGTGGCGGGCGGGGACAGGCGCCGATAACATAATTCCTGGCGCGAGTGGCCTGCGCAGAACACAATGTGTGCCTGGCTTCAGCCGCGAAAACGATGCGTGCGACGACGCTGCCGGATTTATAATAGATAGGCCCAATGGCACACGCAAATGAAGTTCTTCACTAGTTATATTATTGCAGTTCACGCATAATTAACTATATAAATAATTCGTTTATCTATCTTAATTTGTATGCAGTTTTGCAACTAATGGCACTTGTCTACTTCCTTGAAAGCCTAACTTAAGAAGTCTGAGTATTTATAGTTTTAGGTGTCACTACATGCTCGACGAAGTATTTTCTTCTCATTTTTAAATTAAGTTCACTCTGCTGTAGTATTTTTGAACTGGGTGATTTTAATGATTGAGATCAACGAAATAGACCATTTTAACAGTCATCTCACTGTCAATTCACGTTTGCTACTTGCAATCTCTCTTCCCGCCTCCTGGATTATTTTTTCTCTCCTCTTATTACTAATGCGTCAACCACTTATCTCGTGGATAGAGAGGCTTGTCATGAAAGGTGTTTTAAACTACTATTACTAATCAAAAACTATCTTGAGAGTAGGTAATCTCTAATTTAAACCGTGCGTTACAGTTAAAAATGAAGAATCCAAAATTCTTCAAACTTTTCTATATGTTGGTGTCACCGATTAAATTTATTAAATTTCTCTGATTTTTTCCTACATTTTAAATATTTCGACTTTGTAAATATTTTGTAGTGATGGAACATAAGGAAATAAAGAATGAAAATGAACGAAAGGGAGTGCAAGGAGTAAAGATGATGGGAGTGTAAGAACGAAATACAAGAAGGAAAGATAAAATATTAACAACTAAAAGTGTATTATCTCCTTTCCACTCCGTACTCTGTAAAAAAAACCAAAATTCAATGTATTGTATTTTTTTCATCCCTCGCGTTTCCTCTTCATCATCCTTCTTTCCTCTTCTTCTTCTTCTTCTCCCCCCTCCCCCACGAATTTCCTCTCTCACGAAGTTCCTCTGTCTTCTCCCGTTTAAAGCACGGCCTTGCCATGCAGAGACGCCGGCAAAGGGTTCAGCCAGTCGCTTAAACGCGTCTCGTGAGTTCAGAAAGTTTTGCCATTAAACTTCGCTTTTTATACGTCACTACACCTCAGTTCCTGCCTCAGTCAACACCTTGCGTTTCAATGTCGTATAAATTCCCTTAGACATGTTCATAATTACGGCAAACAATACAGAGAAACACTTTAATTAAAAGTGAATTCCGTACTTTCGCGTCGCAGAAGAGCTTGACTGTCGGGCTTTTAAAGTAGCTATCGCAAACACACCGACAACGTCACAGCGACGCAACAGGGCCGAACACCTGAAGACCTTTCAAGACCTTTATTGATTGTTATGAGAGCTACAAATCGAACACAAAATATGCCTTGTTTGGGAAACACGATAATGGTTCAATTCGTTAATGCAAATATCGACAGTAATAAAATATATAAAGTCGTTCAAATAATTTGTAACGTTCAAAATGATTTGTGATGACATAAATAATCAACAAACTCACGAAAATCACATTTTACAAATTGTAGAGTGGGAAAAACATTACCGTAAATGCACATACCGTAATAAGAAAATAAGATTTTAAGCAGCTTGCGTAGGATCGTTGAATAATTTATCTCGTTAGGGCTTTTAGCAAAATTATTAAAAACTATCAATGCCGAACTGAAGCAAATGACAGAATGCTACAATGGGCAAAGCCAGTCATAAGTTAATTATTAATTTCCAAAGATATTCTACAGATGCTAAAGTCACAACTTTGTACCAATGTAGTTTATATATTTCACCTATTTCGCCAAATAAAAGTTTTATTAATGCAATTTTGTCTCTTTTATTTTATTACTTACGTTTAATAGCAGCAACGTGCATTCGTTTTTACCACAGGACTGAAAGTTTGTGTTCAAAATTTGAATTTATTGTTGATATGGAGATCTACGTATGCATCTGTGTACACATTTACGTATGCATCTGAGTATTCATCATATATTCATTTATTTATTTTAATTCGTCTCAAATACGAAACGGGGTTAGGAAATTACGGATAAATTCCAAAGCACTTATGTTATTACCTGCGACGGTACCATCAATTGCGGTGCGTTGGTTTCAGGTTTTCTTCTTTCAGTTCTCTGCTGCCTCGACGTCTGCCAGGAGCAGTTCCCGGCGCGCCAGCGGCCGACCGCCCTCCCTCCCTCCCATTCTTTTCCCATTAGCGGACAGCGGGCGGGGAGGATGTCGTTTGAACAAACCTCCCGCCCAACCGAGGTTGACTCCGAAGCCGTTTCTCGGAGCATCCGATATTTCCTTGGCGTCTGTTTAATGTGTCAGGCGGGTCACGCCATCCGAAAGAGTTTTGTCTTTTCTCTACGTCGCTCCCGGCAAATACCAACACGAAAAGTACTTACGGAATAAATGTTTTATGTTGCTGTTGCTATTGTTGTTACATCGTAAAACTTCAGATGGTATTGGAGAGGTGAGTCCATAATTTATGCTTCACCTACCCGGAGCTCGAGGGTCCAGTCCGGACCATGACGGATTTTCCAAAATTCCTCGGTAAAAAAACAAAGGTTGGTTTAAACTACGAGTTACGGACCGAATAGAATCTTTTCTTCCCATGTCTGTCCAAACATCCCTCCGTCATCCCTTCTCCGTTATTAAAATCTGTAAGAAAATGTTACACAATACTCTCCGGTTATCGTCAACCCTTGATCACTAATATTCTTAGTACCCTGTAGCGAAGGTCCGCTACATTCGATAATACCGGAATACAATATAGTTTTTCGGTAATTAATGATTTTATTGTTTCAGAACTACAGAAACCAAAATAACACGCACGATCCTCTACTTTGCCAGGTACGTGAATCGAAACATTTGACATCGGTTCACTGTCTTTGAATTCACTGTATCAAATATAAATGGGATAGATGTCCGGGGAGGAAACGTCGAAACTTCGAAAATAAGCTCTTAAGACTATTCTAAGCCTATTTTGTCTAATAAACTATGTGGATATTCCGAATGGTTGGGCCGCAATGAGCACTCAAATTTGGTTTGAAAAAAATATTTCTAGGCAAAATGGGCATTATGGAAGCATAGAATTACTCCAGAAACACGTAAATTATTTATTACTTACACAAGAAATGAATACATTTGCTCAGACAGAAAAATTAAGCGAGAAATAAAAAAGCAGTCCAATTGTGTAAATAGGACGCTTAATTCTTCTGTCTGAGCAAATATATTCATTTCTTGTGTTAGTAATAAACAATTTACGTATTTCTGGAGTAATTCTATGCTTCCATAATGCACATTTGTGCCTAGAAATCAATTTTCCAAAACAACTTTTGAGTGTTTATTGCGGCTCAACCATTCGGAATATCCACATAGTTTATTAGACAAAATAGGCTTAGAATTGTCTTAAGAGCTTTTTTTCGAAGTTTCGACGTTTCCTCCTCGGACACTCTGTATATTCTTCTCGAAACACAAAATAGCAAAAGCTGCCAAGAAATAAAGGAATAGTCTAGACGTATTCTGCACACGGGTAAATATGAATTAACAGATATATCCCAGACGTGTATTGTATTTACTAGCAAATTGTTTCTATCCATCACCTAAATGAATTGGGAAATAGCGTATTGTTCTGTAGTCAGACATGTTTTAGGGACTTAAATATTTACCAATACAACTCCTCATGGTATTTACATTATTAACCTACACTCCTATCCTACAGCACTTCATTTAAACATAAACCTGCAGCTTTGTGCCTTCCATCAACGGCACGTCCCCCAAACAACATTTCAGCTTCAACAAGAAATCCTAGCATCATGGCTCATGACTTACACAGACCTCGATGTAGAGTTCGTGTACCGCCCCACCTCCAGAAGAATATCCGCAGAGTTGCGGGCAACTTCGATAACTTGGCCAACGTCACACGCTACCATAGCGAAGGCGCGCAAGAAATAGGCTCGGGAGCATGGAACGCCCAGGGCAACTAGTTGCATGGAAAAAGTGAGGCAGAATGGGGATGAGGGAAAGAGGAGACATGAGATGAAGGAGAAGAAACGGAATGGCGAAGGAGAGGAAATGATCGAAGAAGGGAAGGGATGGGGAGAATGATAACGGATGAAAGGAGAAGGAAAGATATGATGAAAAGATAATTGGTTGATTAAAATAATATTGGTTGATAAAAGTCGGCTGATGGTTGGAAATGGTTGATAAAAGAGATGAAAAGAAAATTGGTTGATTAGTTATTGAGCCAAGGTCATAAGTCGCATAAATGTATTGCATGCTTTATCACGGGAGGTGGTGGTGATCTTTGCCCGTTGGCTGGCGAGATCCGGCGTCGAACTAGGCTTGCAGGGATTTTCCCCAACCAGGTGTCTCCCAACAGAGAGGCACCGCCACATCCGGGGGACGCTCTAAGCTCCCGACTGGTCTCCCGTCATGTGTGGTAGTGTAGTGGATGTAACTGTACGTGTGAGCGAGTGGTGAAGATAGAACAAGGAAGAGGAAGGAAAGAGCACGCATGGTCCGTCGCCCGTTTGTTAGGGTACTGCTTCTGCATTCGCCTAGTGTTAATCGGACAAACATGGAAAACTAGCGATCAGAGCAGCCGACCGATAGAATTCTCCTCCAGACAGCGATTGAATTCGACCTAGCTGACAAGCCACTGTCGAAAATCCTGTCGCCGTCGGGACTCGTACCCTAGGACCTCTCAAAGTCACTTCCTTGAGACAGCTTTGGCGGTGGAGATGGGAAGAGGAGGACGGAGGAAGTACGAGAGGAATAGGGAGGAAGGGGGATGGAGGGGACGAACGTCGGTCAACAAGTCGATGCAAATTGAGATTAAAACCGGAAGCGACGGTGCAGCGGAAGAATTGTCATTGCCTTTATATCGTCGCTTATCGAGAAGTCGTAGGGATCGAGACCCAACGGTGACGCTAGCTAGACAGCTAGGCCGAACTCAGTCGCTGTCTAGACGAGAATTCTAGCGGATTTTCTGATGTCTTAGATCACTACCAGGTGAATGCTACAAAAATACCCTAATAAACGGGCCAAGAACCACACGCGACATTCCATTCTCCATCCTCATCCTCATCCTCTCCTTGCCTCTTAGATACACACACGTTTAAGCGACCTGCACTACCACACATGTCGGGTGACCACACGGCAGTTAAAAGAACTTGTTTCTGACGGGGCGGAACCCAGCTGGGAGAGATGGAAAGTGTGTTTGAAAGACGTGAAGGAAGACACCGGATTTCACATACCAGCGGAGAATAACACTGTCACTTTTCTGGATGTAACACGCAGTTCCAAACCACATGCACTCCGTCCCACGCCTTGTCACCGTCGTTTACGCGCCTGGGCACTCCGAATAATCAATCAATAGAAGAGTAGAAGGGACGACTTTGGAGAGAAGAGGAAGAAGGTTCGAATACAACGGGAGGAGGAGGATAGGAGGGAGAGCGGGGCGTCGAGTAACTCAACAACCTGAGTTACGAGTCCGGGAGCCATCGAGCGCGGAAAGCGACGGGGGCGAAGAGAACGCGGCAGGACAAGGAGCGGTGAGACGGGGAAGTCGAACCGGTATGAGGAGAGCGCGAAGGAATGAAAGCGGCAGGGTTGGGGGGAAAGGAGGCGGGGCGACCGCTGCCCCAGTTTCCCTTCATGTGCGCCAGTGTGCACCGCCGAGCTCCGAAAACAGGCTTAATGAAAGGGGGCGGAACCCGGCCGCCTTCTTCCGTTCCGCCAAGTTTCTAATCCTCTCATCAGAAGCGCATTTTGTCGCAAATGGATCGCCCCGCCCCCGGCGCAAAAACAGCCCGCAGCCCCGCCTGCCCTCCCCCCCCCCCGCCGCCCGGGGCGCGCCAGGGGCTGGCTTGCCCCTCCTACCCTCTGTACATTGCTTTGCCATCTGCCAACCGCTTCCCCGCTGTCCATTCAATACGCTCTTCTCTTTTCTAGGCGTCACTCCCGCGCTCTCTTCTCCATCCATCATTCCCAAGCTTTCTCTTTTACCCATGGCTCCTGCGCTCTTCTCTTCACCCATCACCCCACCCTCTGTCCTCTGTCCACCAATTTGCGTTTTCTTCTCTGTCCACCACCATGCGTAATTTTCTCCACCCGTCAATCTCGCCCTCTCTTCTTCACCCATCACCCCCTCCTTTTATTCTTCATCCATCATGCCCTCCGTATCTTCTCCACCCATCACTTCTTCGCTCTCTTCTTTGCCCATCGCTCCCTCCTTCTCTTCTCCACCCATTACCCCCTCCCTCTCTTCTCCATCCATTACCCCATCGCTCTCTTCTCCGTCCATTACCCCTTCCTTCTCTTCTCCACCCATCATCCCCTCCTTATCTTCTCCACCCATCATCCCCTCCTTATCTTCTCCACCCATCATCCCCTCCTTATCTTCTCCACCCATCATCCCCTCCTTATCTTCTCCACCCATCATCCCCTCCTTCTTTTCTCCACCCATCATCCCCTCCTTCTCTTCTCCACCCATCATCCCCTCCTTCTCTTCTCCACCCATCATCCCCTTGCTCTCTCCTGCACCCTTCACCCCTCGCACTTTTCTCCATCCATCACCTCGAAGCTTTCTTCTCTACCCTCCATCCTTGGGCCTCCTTCTTCATCCATCACCCCCGTGCTCTGTTTCCCCAACCCCCACATGTACCAACTTCCCGCCACCGAGTATCCGTGCGCTCTCTTCGCCACCCACCACCCCCGCACCCTCTGCAGCGCCCTCCACGTGTCTCCGCCAGTCGCCATTCACATTCGCCTCTTCATCACCTTGTCTTCACCCGGGTTTCCCACTTCTCGCTGCCCTGTCCTCCCTGCGCCAACCGTTCTTATTCGCTTTCTGAATCCCCAATCCCATCTCCCTCCCTAAATCGCTATCTCGCTCTCCATTCCATCCTTAAACCATCCCTACTCCACTCGCTTCCATCTTCCATCAGATTTCCACCCTTACTGCCTCACTTCACTAACCATCCCCAACAGTTCCCATCTGCACTCCCCGAACAACAATCAGCATCGCCGCTCCCCCCGTCACCCCGCGTCCGTCTGCACCTCGATCCCCCATACTTCGCCGGCCGCCCCGCCCCCAGCGACCGCAGGGACTGCAAGGCTGTTTCCAGAACCGCTAACGAAGCCGTATTTTTAATTGGGGGGCTTCGGCGGAGAATAGGCTTAATGCGGCTCCCGGGAGAACGCGCGATCGAGCTAATGGCCAATCCGCACCTCCGCCCGGCCAGGGGACTCGAAAATGGGCGGGAGATAAGAATCTCCGACTGGAAAAGCCCGTTTTGAAAAACGCGCAACAGCACGCCGTTATCAACGGCGAATGAAATGCGTGTATTAGACCATTAATCATGTGGATCAATTTCTGATGCTTTCGCATTCAGTTGGTGCTGGGGAATCGCCGTGTTCTACCACCCTCAATATTCATCACCGTGGGCAATCAAACATCGATTGACCAGACGAGCTTTGGGACTTTGAAGCACACTACACCAATTTCGAAATAACCATGTCAAATCTTAGTATTATTTATTGGGCCAATTTTTTGCACAATTATGAATACAATTAAAAATATGTATTACTAACGCATTGTGTTTTCTTTTAGCTAGTCTAAAAATGCGTAACTATGACACGTGATCTATAAGGTGTGCATCATAAGAATTACACTTTGTTTTAAAAATGTACGTCAGTTTAGTTTTTATTATCATCAATATATGTCTCAATAATATTAATACCCAGTGAAATGTATACTCAAACCTGGAAAGGAGTAAACTCTCGGCTTGGTGAGATGTGCATTATAAGGTAAGAACTAGTTTTTTCCCAACTTTTTTCCGTAGTTCTAATGATCACATTCCAAAATCTGGTTGACATATGTAAGTGATAAGCAAAATGTGCAAGTTAAAACATTAGACATTTCGACAAATCTAAACAACTTTCATTTTGTGGAATTGTGGGTGATCAACCGCATGTCAATTCTCTCCCCAACCGTAGGTTGACCGTAGGTGACAATAGACCATCGAGTGACTAGATGAAATTGAAAGTTTCACACATTTTCTTGAAATATAATACAAGATCTTCGACTACACAAGAGAAATTATACAATAAAAGCCTCACATGATTATAATCTTCTAAAGGCATGTATAAACATTTATATTATTTTGCCATTCGTAACACGAGTACTCGCGCGTTGGACTCCATTCAACAGATCCGTTATGACGTTTTCTGTCTTTATTAATATCATTAATATACTTTTCTTATTTACCCGTGCTTATAATACAATTTAATACACTATGGAAAGAAACAATAAATAATTACAAAACATATTTCAAGCTTCTATTATTCTATTTCCGTCACTCGCGCGGCCATTCGTAACACGACTGCTCGCGCGTTGGACTCCGTCAAACACCCTATTATTTAGTTTTCTACTACTTTTAATATTTACGGTTTTCCTTAGTAACGAAGAGAAACTCATAAACACAACATTTGAAATATTAAACCCTCTCATATTACAGAAAAATATATTTTTGATTAAGTATTTAAGAACACCGTTTCATACGTCAGCAATCGCATGTTGAATTCTGTCAAACAGGCCCAACGATTTAACTTGAGAGTATGGCTACACAGTGCATAACAGAGATAAAACCCTTATTGATACTCTTCTCAGACACCGTTAGAGGAATAGAAGTATTGTTTTTATTCGTGGAAGGCTAACATTACTTTTTGAATTAGAAAAGAAACTTCTGTTTGACTCTATGCAAAGGCACGAGTGACGGAGCGTTAATTTGAAGGTCTACAATTGAGCCATTTGGTTGTGGGATTATTATTCCCATAGAATACCGTACATTAAGTAATGCTTCTAGAAATGTGCTTAATTCTAACAATTATCGTAATGTCGAATACCAGTCCACCTTTGAAACTCCCTTTCCCTTAGAACCTAAACGAGCTACTGTCAGTATGATATTACTGGTACTGCTGAAGAAACGCAACCCTTTCCCTTGCTTCGTGTTGAAAACTCCTGGGTCCGGAGTGGCGATCCTCGTGAGAAGTCTGAAACCAGAGAGCTGCGATCCCGTCCACCGGAGTAGTTCGCCTCTTGGTTGTGTCGATCCGCGCGAGGGAGGGGTCGCCGCCGCCTCGAGTTACTCACGCCCCGCCCCCGCACGCGACCCACCCCCCTCCACCCCCTCCCCGGTGGCGGCCGGCACGCGAGCAGGGGAGCGCGGTGGGCAGGACGGGGGGTGAAGGAAGGGTGAAAGCGAAGGAACTGCTGATGTTAATGGAAAGATGAAAGCAGTATTTACTTATTTATTTACAGGTTCTTACGTACAAAATACATTCTCCTACACCCATTTTTCCAAATACATCAACTTATAAATATACACATAATGTTTATATCTTTTGAATTAACGTTTTAATATTGATTTTCCATCTGTCTCTATCTTCCCAATTTTTCTCTTGCAATCTTTGTTTCCTGTAAAATTTGTAGTATTTCTTCCTTCCAGGTGTGTTTCGGTCTTCCTCTCTTTCTCCTGCAATTCGCATACCTCTCACAAACTTTTATGGTTGCGTGTCACCTTACATTCTTTAACATGTCCAAACCAGGTTAATTGCTTATATTTAATACATTCTAAAATGGTAAACTTTTTGTTCATTTTTTCTCGTATTTTTACATTTCTTATTTTGTTCTTTATAGTTATTCGTGCATCTCTAAAGAAGAAAACATCCCCTAAACAAATCTTACATTTAATAATCGGGAATCGCCTGTTACCCTGAACGGTACTCACGGTTAAACCTCTTTCGGTCTACTGCTCGGGGCAAGTGATGACATGCCACGGGGCCAGGTCTGCTGGCGAGGAGGTGGCAATTTTTCAGATCATTTTATAATATTGTAGAATAATTCATCGTGTTTGGGTTGGGAGGGTTTAGGCACTAACAAAGGTGATACACACTCCATTTAATTTCTCTGGACAAGAATCGATTGGCATAGTTTCTAATCGGACCCTTTTTAAATAAAAAAAAATTCTTCCAGTTCGACATACTTGCCTTTCGAGGAGGTTAATTATACAGTACACAATTTTTTGACTTTTTTGGGAAGGGACTTGGATCCTTTTAGAGTATTGTGGGAAAATGTTGGACAATACGTGTTTTGGGAATTTCAAGGGATCCATTGTGGTGAAACTCTGTGAATTACTATAGGCTACTTCCTCTCTTTCCGCTGTAACATTCATGGAATTGATGACAATTGAAACTAATTTTGAAAATAAATCTTTAATCTTTTTGTAAAATAATTTCTACCGATACTTTCTTATACAATTTTTCTTCCCTGATGTTAGACGAGCCAGGCATCTGCTCTATATTTAAAGTTTATTTTTATTACGAACTTCCATAGCACAAACAAAATGTTCAATGTGAAAATACTCGCCGCCAAATAAGAAAAAAAAAGGTTCCGAGTCTGTGATGTAATGGTGTGAATGACACAGACACTGCGTTAAAGATAACAATATTTACAGTTATTTACAAGAACTTAACAATTAAATACTAATTAAACCCGGCAACATTTTTCTTCTCCTTATCCGCGAAAACCCCGCGACCGTTCTTAGGCCCTACAGCCCAGTGCCACTGCTCGAAAGCAGGTACAACGCGTGGTGCGATGCAATCGGACGTTAAGTCCCCGGTATCCGCTAGGAAGATCCCACTTTACGTTATCACATTTCTATGAAATCATGTTACCATGGTATCAATTCTTTTTTAATCTGAATTGGGTATACAGTTAAGCAATGTGAGACAAATCCTGGTGTCGAACCAATTAACACACACAAAAAAAACTTGATTCGTAAGCAAGTTGTTTGGCAATTTCGACGTCGCCTCTCACGACAACAGTTCAATCGTACATTTCAGAAACCAATCATGCGTCGTTTGCCAATTTCCGGAAAGCGAAAAACCGGCTAACATCAATCTAATGTTTTTAGTAAAGGTTTTAATTTATTTGAAATTAGTATACATTTCAATTATTTTTATTGAAGAAAAAATTACACATTCCCTTGTAGTATAGAAAAAAATTTCCACATTAACTCATTTCTCGGTTTCTGGTATCAAATATTCAATTACGATGACCTGTGCAGTATTTGTGGCCTAGCATCATTTTATCGTACGGCATTCATAGTGGTCCCATTGATACGCATTACTACAGCAAAGTTGGTCTTCACACAAAGACAACTCATGGTGAAAATCATTTATATCTAAATATCAAGGGGCAATATCATTTATATCTAAATCTCAATCGATTGGCATTCGCAATTCTAGGAAAAGTAAGAGTAGTAAATAGGAAGTAATGATGAATATAAAATGAAGCAATGAAGTATGAGTCAGAAATAAAAAGTTTGTAAAAAGATATATTGAAAATGAAAATAATAAATTATATGGATATAATATTAGATCGTTAACCATTTACACAAGTATGTAGAATTGTATGAAAAAGTGTACAAGCGAAAAATATATTTAAAAAATATATTTCGCTTAATTGCATTTAGCTTCTGGAGCCTTGGCCACTTTAGCATCGAGTCTAGCCCCAATTTTCTTTTTACATGGCCAATTCAGGTACACTAATACGAATTCGTGGGTGTGTTGGAGAACAACACGAAAGGCGCCAGGTACGCAGGGAATCGAATAGGTTCGATGCAGAAAGTGAAGGTCCTTGGCGGAGTCGGGAAGGGAGTGGTGCGGGGAGCGGGGACGGAGTGTCTGGAAGGGGTGCGGCGAGCGGAGAGGGGAAGTCAGGGAGGGGGAGTGTGGACCGGAGAGGGGGGTCAGGAAGGGAGGGGGTGGGCGGAGTGGTGAGGGGGTGGGGTATGAACGCCGTGCGGTGCAGAGCGAGGGTGATGGCAAGGGGGAGCCAGGGGGAGCCAGGGGGAGCACGGGAAGGGGACTGCAACGTAATGCCGAGCTGCAATTAGCGTCCCATTATCGGCAACGCCCTCGCTTCTGACACGTGTCCCTACGAAGATGAACGAGAATTGCCATCTCGACGAGACACCGCGCAGAGAGCATTAGAAACTGCTTTAATCAACTAAATCATTCTGGAAAATATTTTAATTAACATTTTTTTTATTTTTAATTATTCTGGATTTACTGTTTGTTGTTTACCATACTACGCAACAAAATTGTTTACACAAATGAAATAAATGAGTGAAGTTGCCACTCAGTGTTGCTGACTCTTTTGAGTATCTACAATCTAATGTAAATTATAAATGTTTTACCAAATTAGTCAATCAATTCAAACTACATTCTAATCTGAATCAAATTACAATGTAAATAACTTTACTTCAGAAGTGCTAACATTGACGCGCACGTATACAAATGAAGGAAAAATAATTTCACACTTTTATTCTATAGACGCAGCAAATGACACAAAAGACGTTAGTATAAATCTGCCGTATCCAATGAATGTTAAACGGCACAGACGCCTTATGGTGGCAGGTGAAGTGTTTTGGCCTTACTTCCAGTGATCAGGTGCTGGTGACTTCACACTTGTGAAGAGTTGGAGATATTTAATAGGGCTCCAGCCAGGAGATTCAAATACTTTATTGATTTCATTCTTGACTCAATTTAGTCGGTCTATGAATAAAGGAATATTGAGTTTATTCCATAACAATTAGTTGAAATCACCAACGTACATAGATAACTAAACTTGATGCGAATAGTTCCAAATGTGTTATTATTTTAGTCGACAAGTTACATAAATCTTATTTAAGATCGTTTCACAAATAAAACTTAGAATAAGATTTTCTTAGAGCAGCATTTTAGCATGTATTCCCTTTTTTATACACAGCCTGAATGAATACATTGTGAACAATAACTTAGTGACATGATAAAAAATTCAATAAACTAGTTTACTATATTGAAAGCTTTCTTCTTCTCTTGAAATATTCGTTTATCGCACCAACTACGTCGAAAGTTTTTAGGATAGCACGAACTAACTAAATTAAATTCTTCTCAAATTCCTCGGTTTTAGAGTTATGCTGAGATTACAGTTACCTTGTGAAAAAAGCCCATTATAATATTATTAATGAAATACGTTGTAGAGTTCTTGAATATCCACAAGAATACTGAAAAATGGCGTAACCTGCATTTAATTATCCCCCTTTCTTATTTTGTGTTACGTATTTGGAAGGCCTAAAAACGACCACTGAGAAACGATAACACTATGTAACAAGAAATAGTTTCTTGTTATTTTGTATAAAACGAACGTTCTAAACATGAATATACCATTGCTTTTTCCTTGTACGTTCCTTTTGTACGTGTTATTCTGTTCCACGTAGCTTTCGCCACTTTATTGAAATCCCACAAACGCGCTTTCTAACCTACATAGCTATTCAATACTACCAGGTCAGTCGTTAAGTATGTTGTCTTCTGTTACACCTTAAATAGATGATCACTCTAATGTCTCTCCTGGTAAGACATACAGTTTTGCATGATAATGGCATGTACTATTATTTTTGGGATGAGCTAATTAATTCTAAGCACTTTTCGTGCGTTTCTAAGCGTTAGAGGTTTCACACACACCCTTTTTAAGTAATATTTTTACTTTCTCGCTTTAGAGTAGAGAGAAATTTATGTGATGCTGCGCAAAAAAACGGTGAATTTTCGGCAGAAAACTCATATTACAGGGCCCTGGAAACGAAAAAAAAGGATAAATCCAGTGGCTAAGTTTACAAAAGATCCACTAACACGTGGCGTAGCCAGAATTCATGTTTTGTCGGTCAGGTACTGGGAGTACCACCAACTATGGGCCGCCCTTTTAACTTCTAAACCAGGGCTATGAAACTGGAGGCCCGCCGATTCTTTTTGTGCGGCCCGCGACTGCTTTGCAAAATTTTATTATACAAACCAAATACAATACAATTGCACAATTCATCTAATTTTTATTTAATGATATATTAATTTTCTCGTATGTACATTAATAATTAAGTATAATAAATATTAAGTATAGTAAAAATTCGGAATAGTAAATAACATCAAATCATTAAGTATAATAAAAAAGTAAAAGTCGTATCTAATATATAGATTTGTTTCAGTATATAATCTCAGTATTTAGGGTAAAAACCATCTTACATTGCGGTGCGGCCCGCAACGTAACTAGAATTTGATATGTGGCCCATAACCCTCTATAAGGTGGACGATTCCCGGTGACGAAATACAATTTCCTCTCAACAATGCGGAATTATGGGGCAAGTAATGTGACGTAGATATATTCGAAATATTTTTAGTTTTCAAGAAATTTAATCATCTTTCATTTTTTACATAGAGCCATGTATTTTTCTCACTATTAATAGATATATCAAAAATAGATTATGTTAATATTTTGATAGTATTTTGAGTATAAAATTATTCTTTCTGACATGAGATTTTAAATTTAATGTACGAGATTTACTGTAGCAACCTTTGCAACTATCGCCTTTGGCGAAGGTCGCCTTCGCGACACCGGCACTTTTGAGAAGAGAGGAGAGAGGCCATGAAGGTCATTTTCCCCAAAACCGACAGTTGTGACAGCTGTTACAGGAAATATTGCACGTTTAATTTAAAACTCATCTCAGAAAATATAATTTTATACAGAAAATACTATGAAAATATTAACATATGTTAAGGCGGCGATATAGCTCCTTTTTTCAGATTTGGGTTATTTTTCAATTTTTGGGAGAGCGTTCATAAGTTTTGGTTGGTTACGGCGAGACGAAATATTCGTTCGCTCGTGCGATCTCTGAAAAGACACAGTATACCCTTCTTATTAGAAGATAATATAATAAATAAATAAGCAATCAGGGAATAAATCGTTCAACCCGTTACCTGAGTCTCACACGAAAAGCAATGCCTTCTTTTAATCTGTATTACACAAATTTGCTCCTGCGCAGGTTCCCGCGAAAATATGGCTTCTCTTTGAAAGTCTTTCTAAAAGGCGACAGGTATGCCAACCTTGCTAAGTTAAACTGTTCTCATGGCACGTTAATACGAGCGCACTGATGGCGTTCACTGGGCGGAGCGACTACTTTGAAAAGCCTGTTTCGCTGTTTGAATTTATGTGAATGGAATGCTGTCATTGGTTAAAACGGAGCTTGAGTGTGACTTTAATAATTTCCTCTGCACCAGCGGGCCTGGGACGGAACCCCAGAAAGTGCTGCCCCCTGTCGAAGACAGATGAAACTATTACGACCAGAGACTAGGCTGAATGCAATTTCGACAGAAAACAAAGGAATTTTATATACCCGCTCTTTTAGCGCCTTGCGCGCGGTTTTGGAGGGAATTTTTTATAAGTCCGACGCGGTACGTTCAAAATGCAAATTCTGAGCTAGCAATAAAGGGCCAAAGATGGTTATTAACAACCAATCTCCCGCCACGGCGCCAAATATGAAATATGAATAAGAAATGTATGTGCCAACAACATATATTACATCATTGAATTCCTCTTTTTTTGATGTATCTATAGCTAGTACGAAAAATATACGGTTTCATTTAAAAAATCAAAGATGATTAAATTTCTCGAAAACGAAAAATATTTCAACCATATCTCTACCCCATGTCACTTGCCCCATGATTCCGCATTGTAGAACGAAAACTGTATTTCGATATCGGGAACCCTTTAGAAGTTATATGGGTGGTCCACAGTTAGTGGGATTTCCGTATACCGAAAAATCGAATGGTGGCAAAACACATATCTGTCCGTCCATCTGTGAACAACGCTAGCGCCTATACCGTTCACCCAATTTTCTCAAAAATTGATATTCCCCAATCAATCTGGCTGATGTCGCGGCCCCTTGAATTTGAAATCAGTATTTTAATTTTGGGGGTTACTTTACGTGAAGTCCCAAGGACATTTTCAAAATTTCCGAAATAATGGCTCCATCATTTTTGATTAAATTTTTTTTGGATAACATGAAGGACGGCTAAGAGTATGGTTTGAGTCTCATGATCGTTGAAAATCCTGATTTTTCTAAAATTGCAAAAATCAAAATTTTTTCTGCTTCTTCCAAGAACTATAATTATAAAGATGGAGACGTTTTCCCTTAATGAAATTTGTTCCTTAAAGATATATTTTGAAGAAAAGGTCATGTACGATTTTACGAAAATTTTAATACTTTTTGCGAGAAAATAAGGGCGAGAAACGGTACATGCTGTTTTAGCACTACAAGTTTTTAGATATATCCAGAAGTAGATTAATCTACTGGTTTGTATTTTGCAGTTAACTTCGTACAAATATTTAGCTTTATCAAGCCTACGGAAGTGGAGACTGCACTTACAGTTGTCATAGAAGTTTCCATTGACATTTTACTTGTAAACTGTTCCTTTTGTCTCCTAAACATTATAAAATCCTAATTCTGCATTTCATAAGTCAAATATAAAGACGAAAACTTCGAGTATGCCACGCATCCCCTCGTTTCGTCTCTATGACAGAAATATAGTTCCACTATTTCCCACATTTTCAATATTTCCATTGTCTTACTACATTTAATGTTCATTTTACGCAAAAGTTTTTTTTCGACTAATCATCATGATAAGCCAAAAATAGCTACATTTTTCATTTAATGCGCAAAGCTTGTGGTAGAAAATCCGTTCGTTGAATCTGATCTTCAAATAGAATCAAGAGCACTGCCGAACAATTTTTCTACAAGGTTGAATAATGGATAGAGTTTGTCTGCTTCTACAGCTATTTACAGCTGATGCCAATGCAAGCATTCTTAAATTCTCGTTCTACATTTTGCTCTGGCCTACTAACAACCTTCGGATAATCGCAGTGGACTCAACTAGATGTCAGTAGTAATTAGCGTCGTTATGCATCTCCATGCCAAAATTGACGTTTGTGTTCTACTCGCATTGCTAACACTTTTTTGCCAACCACTGTGTAATGCATGCACGTACGTTAACTACCTCTACTTCTCGGTAATGGCGAGTCAACTATAATTTTATTTACCTGCAAATTTAGTTGCCATGTACTTCTAGTGCGGGTGCAAATGTTTACCAGACTTGCCAGTTCAGGAGTATGTTGAAGTCCTTCTGGGAATTAACTAGCTGCACCTGCATTATTTAATAGAGTATAAAATCTCGTCCATGTAGAAATTACTTGAAGTTGGAAGCATTTCTGCGTAATTGTTATATCAATATAGTGACATATTTCTGCTACATTCTTACTGGTGTATTACGCATTCAATAATGCGCAACCTTTGGTGTTTTTTCAGTTGTTCTATCAGCAGCTGGATCGCAACTACATACATTAATCTAATTGGTTATTAAGATGCTATAGCTAAAACATCGAAGTTCCTTCTCTGAGTTCACTCCATTTTCACTCAACTATGAGAAAGTGAAACGTAAGAAAAACAAGGTTTTGAAACATTCTTAGTATTCCGTATCAATAACTTAGTTATTCCAAGTGAAATATTACGTCAAAATTCTAAGTAAACATCTAGAAATTTATTTTTTATGATTCTTCGTAGATGTGTTATTTATGTATCTATTCTAGAACTGCTTCATCTTTTTATTTCTCATTATTTATCTTCACATAGGGAGTTCCGAGTTTCTACGATTAAAGCCGAAAACCAACAGCGAGGATAACACAAGATGCCTTGATAAATCCCCCTGATTGGTCGGAGAGGGTCGGTTAAGGGAGCGAGGGCGCGGAGGAGCCCTTCCGAGCAGATTGTAGAGGGACGGGCCCCGCCTCTGTCATCCCCCACTTCCACTGCCCGCCCCCGTCTCCTGTCTCTGGCACCACCTCCGCTCACGCGCCCGCCACCGCCATTTCCTCCTCCATCGCCTCCGCCCTCGACTCTACCTCCGCACCGCAATTTCCCTCACAGACACCCCAATCCCCGCTGTCGCCATTGTAGTTGCACCCGTCGCCACTGTTCCTTGCGCAGGTCGCATCCACTGCAGCCCGTAGCGCCTCAATCTTCATCGCTTCCTCCACCCATGGCTATGTCCCTGTCGCCCTCCTCCTTGATCGTCCCTGTCACCCCCTTCATCATCCCTGCCCCCTTCATCATCACTACCCCCTTCATCATCCCTGTCCCCTTCAACCCGTCCCCCTTCAATCCTGCCCCCTTCAAGCCTGCCCCCTTCAACCCTGCCCCCTTCAAGCCTGCCCCCTTCAACCCTGCCCCCTTCAACCCTGCCTCCTTCAACCCTGCCCCCTTCAACCCTGCCCCCTTCTGCCCCCATCCCCTTCAACCCTGCCCCCTTCAGCCCTGCCCCCTTCAACCCTGCCCCCTTCAACCCTGCCCCCTTCAACCCTGCCCCTTCAACCCTGCCCCCTTCAACCCTGCCCCCTTCAACCCTGCCCCCTTCAACCCTGCCCCCTTCAACCCTGCCCCCTTCAACTCTATCCCCTTCACCTCCGCCACCACCACCACCACCGTCCACCGCCCTCTTCGCTTCCGCCCCTCTTCCCCTTCCTTGTCGCCGCCGGCGCCGCGTCTCCACGCAAACACATAAAGCGGGCCCGCCAGATAACGCCCGCCGGCCGTTATTGGGAGCGCGCGTCTGAATACACAACGCGGCGAAAACACGCGCCGAGACCGGCGGGCGCCGCTCCAGCTCAGCGGATGTGGAACGACGCGCGCGGAGCCACGCCCATTCGTAACAGGCTCTCGCACTGCTCGTGCCTTCAGCCCGGGGCGTCCATCACACGGAATGCATGCGGATTAAACTACAATACAAAAGGGCGAGCGTTTCAATAATACAAGTAGGTTATTTAAGCTGATAAAATGGACTACTTTTGTTATCGATATGTTTCTTATGGCTGATTCTTCTTTCCAATGTCGCAGCTTTTCAATCAATCGTCACTTTTCGGTCATGAACACGACGATCCAAATATATGTATGTTCACCATAGCTGGGATTTAGGCTGAAATACGTTGCTTCAAAACCAACAAGTCCAACACTAAGAAAGGAACGTATTAAATGTACTACATTGTTGACAAGATAATCTGTTCCATTACAGTACGTCTACTAGTACCGAGACACTATATTGTACGACCAATATATACAGTGGCGTATTGGTAAAGCATGCGGGATCAAAACCATCTCTTTGATTTATCTAATAATGAACATATCATGTCTCTAGGGAACGATCGTGACGAAGCCAACGATTTTATTTCCGTTATCATTCGTTAATTTATTACCTCTTTACATAATTTATGTTTCTCAATTTCACGAATTTATAGAAAAACTCTAGGTGGAAAGAAATAACGTACGATTATTTTATTCAACTATTAATTTAACGAAACATCATTTGAAAACATTGTGCGACGACTGGGAGAAGAATAAAATGTCTGTACGTTGATCTTCGAAAAGTCTACTCTCTCTATGGTTGAAGTATGAATTAAAGGTAGCAACAAGCGTTTTCAGCAATATTTGACGGCACGAAGTATTCGTCATGAAGTACAGTTAGACAACTACTTAAACTAAGCATCTAAAACGTTTTTTAAGCATTTCACTGCATTGAAATTGTATTGTGGTATTTGCACTTAAAATGGCATTAACTGGTTATCTATCTTACGTTGGCTGTCGGTTGGAATGGAAATGTAACTCCTTCCAACTTTATTATCATTCAAATGCAATTAAATCCAATATGACAAGAAATATTTAACGTTATAGGATAATTACGGTTGGATACATTCTGATGCATTTGAGGCAAATGACTAATGAGATTTATTGAGAACTCGAAGATAAACAATCCAACAAACAAAAAATAATCGCATAACTAATCGATCCCAATAAAAGTCAGATAAATGACAAAAATATAGCTCATATTGGGCAAATAGCGAATACAGAAATACTCAAACGTTAACTTAAACAAGTAAGGAGTTTATTACATAAACGAAAGCACAATGAGCACCCACAGAGCGCAGGGCGCAGAATGAGCAGGCTAGCGAGTGGCTGTAGGTCGAGTGCGCTGGTGCAGGCCGAGAGAGAAGGGGACGCTGGTGATGCAGGAAGGAGTAAGCGGGGCGGTTGCAGACGGTGAAGCAGAGAGGGAAGGACGGCGCCGAGAGAAATAGCGGGAAGAAGAGGAGCGGGCAGAGAGGAGCGACCGTGAAGAGACAAGTGGCACGAAGCTGTCGGGGAAAGGAGGCGACGAGGGAGCGGGAGCTACTAGATGGCGACAGCGGGGCGGTGTGGCGGTGCGGAGAAGCGGGGTGGGGCGGGTAGGGGAGGTGAAAAGCAGCGGCGACGCAGGAAGGGCGAAGAGTGGTGGGGTTCAGTATTGTGGGCGGGCGGGGAGAAGCGGGGAGGAGCGGGGAGGAGCGGGGACGGAGCGGGGCGGGGCGGAGCGGGGACGGGGCGAGGCGGGGCGGGCGGGGCGGAGCGGAGCGGGGCAGGACGGAGCGGGACGGAGCGGGACGGAGTGTGGCGGAGCGAAGCAGGGACGGAGCGGGGACGGAGCGGGGCGGAGTGGGGTCAGGAGGCTGAAAGAGGGAGCAGGACGGGAAAGAAAGAAGTGGCTGGCCATAAGCGGGGGCGGCGGCGGGAGTGAGTTGGTGACAACGCGGAGCCTTCGCGGGGTCTGGGGCGAGGCGGGACGAGGTGGGGTGGGGGCGGGGCCGGGGCGGAAAATGGTGCAAGGACGGGGAAGAATGATGAGGCAGAGTACGAGCGGGGGCGGTTGAAAGAAGGTCGAGGGTGGAGTGGTGGCGACGGCGGCGGCTGGGGGCCATCGCGGGGTGAAGCGGGGAGTGGAGTGGAGCAGAGTTGGGCAGGGCGGGGAAGAAAGAAGGTTGTCCACGAGCGGGGGCGGTGGAAAGGGGGGGGAGAGTGGGTTGGTGGCGACGGCGAGCCTTCGCGGGAACTTGGGTGGGGCGGGGCGGGGAGGGGACGGGACGGGACGGGGCGGGGACGGGGCGGGGACGGGGCGGGGACGGGGCGGGGCCGGGGCGGGGACGGGGCGGGGACGGGGCGGGGACGGGGCGGGGCGGGGCCGGGGCCGGGGCCGGAAGGTGGAAAAAGGTGGCAGGACGTGGAAGAATGACGAGGCTGGGTACGAGCGGGGGCGTTTGGAAGGTAGGCGGCGGGGCGGGGGAGGGCGTCGGTCGTGTGGCCCGTGGCGTCGCCGCCGCGCGCTTTACGAGTGCTGCGAATGCGCGATCGGCCAATGCGCGCGGCGGCGCCGTAACGAGCCCTCCGCCGCCGCCGCCGCCGCCGCCGCCGCCAGCGCGTCGCCCGCTCTCGCTTTACTGGCGGCATTCGACCCGCGGCGCGCAAACGAAGCGAAGCGCTGTTTTACACGCGACGCGCGCGGCGTGAGGCAGCAGCGGCGCAGCCACCAATTCCATTTGTAATTTTTGCTCATTATTTTTTATTTAATCGTCACCTACATTATTTCAGCAGTATACCTTCCAACTATTTCAGTAGTATACCCCGCAGCCACGGCCCTTCAGCCTTAGCAAATTTCGTTGATATCCAGGTCGGCAAAGATTTTTTTAGATTCCACTGATTTAAATCATCGTCACCTATATTTTTTCAGTAGTACACCTTACCTTTGCGAGTCTCACACGCAACTAATCTTTATAAATGAGGTCTCTAAAGAATGAGAATTTCACGGAGACGTGACGAATTGCACTTTGACTTTAAAAATATGAATTATTTGTTTAAAAAACGCATCTAAATATTCATGTAAATGCAATCGCATCACATGCCAATCTATATCGGCAAATAACTTCAAACGAAGCGTTCAAGGGCCTTCAAAACTAAATTGTTGAGGCCAAAGATCTCAAAGTAATGTTCCTCAAACCGTAATCATCAGGATGAGATCTTCTTGACCATTCTATTACATTTTTGCTGGTTCGACGCTTCGCGATTCTACCTGTTGAAAATGATTTTTCAGTAAATTTCGGAGGTAAACTAAGCCTGACAACATGTAAACTTCAATATAATGTTCATCATATATATATAATCATCAATATAATATCATTCATATAATGCCCGCACTCAGAAAAAATTTCAAGTTGTTGTGACTGTATTTTTTTGTTTCGGCTCTCTCGTTAATCTTCATTAGACGTAAAACGTTTGCAAGATGCTCATTGTTACAGAATTCGACATGTTACCGAATTCTTCGTTAAATTGCTCTGAATATAAATTGAATAATTAATATAATTGTTATACTATTCCTTAAAATATCTAATATTAATACTTATGCCAAACAATAATGTCATTGATGGCAATTGCCTAGTTTATGATGCAATAAAATGTATTCTTTATTAATAAAAATAAAACTGCTCTTTCATAGGATTGAATGTCAAAGGATATTGATTCAACACTGGTTATTAAGAAAGAAAAGTATATGTCACTTTGACTCGGATGTAAGAATGTATTTACATTTACATTTTTATAAGTAATAAATCTAACCATATAACAATTTCCTTGTGTCCCCGAGATTGTATCGTAAAGTTTGGCCAACTGAACTAATATAGAAACATTTTTGCATATTATTACTCATGTTTTAATGAAATGCTGCCAAAAATATTTGTCGCATGTAACGTCTCCATAAGCAATAAAACAAATAAAAACCGACCGGGTCGCTATAAAAATTCGGTGTACTGGCACGACAACTAGCGATACAATAGTAGTTTTCGGTCGGTAGTTTTCGGTCTGTAGTTTTCGCGACATGGAAATCGGTTTTCCAATTTGAGTGACTGAGTTAGAAGGAGCTGTAATCGCGCTTGCATGTTTGTGCAGGATGCCAGCGCCGCACACTCGCTTGGTGAAACGTATACTTCGGAACTCGACTTGTGCAGAGGCAGAAAGATTAAATATCCCTGGCTGAGACGCACGCTAGGGGCGTACAACTTCGGTGATTAGCGAAGAGATAATGGAGCTGAATTGTAAAGGCACTGTCAGGTTCAACTACTTCACTGTGAATTAATAAAATCGAAAATACAGATTTATTACAAAGAACATAGATTACAGAGAAGCCACGGTGGCTCAGTGATAGGACACTGGCTTCCTGACCTGAAGGATTCAGGTCCGAATCCAGGTTCGAATCGGGTGTTCCATTCAGAGCGGCTCTGGGGTCGACTCAGACATTCCAAGTGAAGCATTATGAAGTTTTTCCAATGTCTTCAAATATTCACAGGAAGAATTAATGGTCTTTTGTGACTATTCATAAAGAATATTTTTACCTTCTTCCTCTTTTTCCTTGATTTTTGAAATCATGATTCATTTATCAGCCCATTAAACTATTTCGTGGAAATCAGAGAGAATTCATGCGGAATTTTATGTTCCCTGAATCTCATACATACACATCATTCAGTATACTTTATCATACGTGATGACTACTATCCTGCTCACATTCACTCCATAACTCATTCATTAAATCATTCATGTATCACTGACTGATTTATTCATTCATTCAGTAGTTTATCATTATTTGCTGGCAGGGTTATATGGCAAATCTGGCAAGCCATTCATTTCAACCAACCGTCGATGGCAAGTTGAAGCGAGTAGAAAATACGAACGACTAAAAACGAAATGGTAGGATCTTTTTAGATTTAGGTGGTTATATTTCACGTTCGCATGGGAATTGCTAGAATCATCCTTCCTATCAGGCACCCAAGCGATTGGCTCGTGAGGAGTCACACACACCACAGGCGAACGCGCCCACATTCTGAAATCGTAACGGTTGGACATAAAACGAAAACATGAAACCGAAAAATCCAAGAATGGTGTCGCAACATTTTCACAAACCATGACAATGAACAATAAAATACAATAGTGAACAATGAAAACAATTCAATTAGTCTTATTAATAGCGTAGATTCTAAAATTAGTTTTCAATATTCGAAATTTTCAGTTTCGCGTTCAATGAAGTCTTCAGATCGTCTTATGACTATTGCAAACAGCCACACATACTAAATACTTGCAGAATGAACGACACTGCAATCTGGATGAGGATTCTAGAAGTTCGGATCATTCGTTTTCGTGGTTTCTATTGATGTATTTCCAGGCGAAGGCCGGAATTGTAAATTAAAAACTGTCACACAGTACGCACAGTCTTTCGTCCCCCCTTTACCCTATTCCTCTTCCATGCTTCATAAGGCTGGTAACTTGCTGATCGACAATGATCTGTAAATTATCCAATAGTACTTTGGGTATGGCATAATCAGTGCGCGTGTACCAAATCAGAGACCAACCTGGATTGTAGCGACCTGAGATAAAGAGAGAAAAGTTTCTTTGAATTGAGGTCCTTTGGATTGAATTCCTGGTTGGGTGGCTGACTAGGATCCCCGGGATCTAACGGTGCCGAGTCCATAGACCTTTACGGGACATATAATGGCTAAATATAAGTTCAAAAAATGGCTAACAGATGCTAGGCGAGATGTGCTCTTTGTGAATGTCACAGTCGTGCTCGGCTCTTATTGTTTTTGAAAGGGTAGCGATGACACTTCGAAGAAGTCTGGGTGAGCTGTCCAGCGGCTGGCGATGTTTGTTGGGAGCGAAGTTTAGTTATTGGGACGGCTGTCAGTCGGAATGTTAACGCATCCACTGTGAAAGTTTTGTCTCTATGCAGTCCACCCACACTTTAAACTTCGAAGGAACTCCAAAAATATTCGACTTGACAAAAATGTGTTGATAATATTCATTTCAAAGAAACTCTTTTCTTTCTCGAAACTCACGAGCCGATCACTTGTGTGTCACCCGCGATGTCTCGAATTCCCTTAACCTTCATGACTTCACGTAGTTAACGAATTCGGCTAGCGACGCTGGTTTTACGGTCATGGACGTTCAGTAGAAATATCCCAGCATTCGTCTGGATGACTAAAGGAAACCACGAAAACCTCAGTAGCTACTTCGTTGTTAGGGAGACGCCCCGTGGCGACCGTTCTGCGACCTTCCTCAGGGCAACAATGTATTCTCTTGGACAGTAAAGTAGTTACTGACTCCGGCCACGAAAACCTCGGTCGGGGTGGTCGGCACGGGGACGGAACCCGGGCCTCCCGAATGCGAAGTCAGCGCGCTGCGCCCCGAGCCACATCACACGGTCTGTTAGCCATTATGTAGCCCCAAAGAACCCAGCTCGCCCATGCGGAGAGAGACAGAAGTGAGGGACGGTTCCTGTATGCGCCGCAAGAAACAAGACCCACTTGCGGAGTATCTTTACACGCGATGCATCAGCGGAAGAGTTCGTGCTACTTTTAACACTTGACTCGTCACTTACACGCTCTTTCAGAGCTCATCAGTCTGAAAGCAAGGCCTCCCGCCCGAGTTCACTCGAGTGCTAGATGCAATTCTTAGCAGGATCTCTCTCGCACCACTGATTTATCTCGGCGATTATCATATGTGGCGCACTTTGGGGAACGTGCCAGCCGCATCGCAGATGGCGGCAGTGAAATACGAAAAATGTTGGCAGGCGGCCCGCGCAACACAACATCAAGGGTCTCACGATCATACTCATTCTATAGACCGGAGATTGAGAAAAGTTTTTTTTGTCTTTTTTTTTTTACAAGGGGGAAATAGTCAGTATTTTAATTTCTTCGAACCATGAGCGGGAAGGGGAAGGGAAAACTCAAAAATATTTTTATAGATAGACATATTTAAATAATTTATAAGAAAAAACGTTTTTTCGATTTTATTAAAAAAATACTTGAAGCGTAATTGAAATAGGAGAAATCTATTGACTATCGTTGTTTCCAAAACCCAGCTCGACTCATGGAAGGAACTCAATTGCTTTTGGGAGAATAAAATTTCTACAAATTTGTTTCTCAATTAGTGCCCCCAGTTAATACAATTGTAAATGTTTATCAGTTAATATTGGTGTATAATTAAAGTTTACACATTTCATCCTTTAAAGTGTCTTTCCACACAATATAGATATTAGCGTTATTTTGTAAAATTTGCCTCTAATATGTTATAATCATTAACATTTGGCTCAAATAGGTATAGAGCGAATTTTCATTTTTAGGTATTAGAGACTGAAATTTGATGTTAAAATTCATATATATTGAACAAAATAACTAATAAAGTAACGTTAACATGAATATTTTGAACTGTTAGGTATTAAACATGCATTTTCTGAGCACCAAGCCAAGATTAATTTTCTTCGCAAATTATTATTTGGGTTCTTAGTTAGTTGCTGCTCTCATATTACAAGCTTTTTTGTAAAGAGAATTTGTGGGTATTAACTGGGTAGCATACTGATTATTCCGACACAAGAGAAAATAAATATTGAGATAAATAATTTGTAAACGATTTCATAATAATTCACTAGAGATAACGATTGTTTTCGGAAATGATTTACAATGGTGCGCGAATACTGAATACCAGATAATTGAAAGAAATACTGATACTAGTAATTGACGCATCCGTTTCGTAGCAGATGCCACAATAATTACAGAGTGCTCGGCTTCTGTTTATTATGATGTCATGTCGAGCAGATGCATGATGACATCCCCGGAAATAATATGTAGTTTAAATGGAAGGAATGCGGAAACCCATAAATGCATAAATGTAATACTTGACACGTTTTTGTACGTGACACAAGTCACTCTTTTACAAAATACTTCACGGCCAAAGGGGTAGACGCACAGAAGAATGCGAAGGCGCTATGAGGCGTTCGGGTGTACATAACTGTAGCAGCTATTTTACGTTTCTTTGGAAAATGCAATGTGAAACCACTGTTTTCACGGGACGAGTTGCATATTACATACGAAACAAGCTGCACGAGTTACTTATCATTGCCATTTGTTCTTTGATCTTGAATTCACTTTCATTGATTAGTGATTCCGGCGTGTCCTTAGTCCTGCAAGTATAGTGCACGTTTTCGTCGCTGGATAGGGCGGTGATCTTCCCCACTGACTGGGGAGATCGGGCGCCGAAGGCTTACGGGAATTTTCCCACCAGTGGGGCACCGCTCCAGCCGGGGCAAGCTTTAAGCTCCCAACATGTGCGGTAGTGTAGTGCATATGAGTGTGTGTGTGTGTGTGTGTGTATGTAAGTAAGGGTAAGGATAGGACAAGGAAGAGAAAGGAAAGAACACGCGCGGTCTGTTAGAGTACTGCTCCGGCATTCGCCTGATATTGACTGGAGAAACCATGAAAAACTACCGATCGGGGCAGCCGGTTGTTAGGATTCTCCTCCTGAATTCGACCTAGCTGTCTAGCTAGTGTCGAATATCTTGTCACCGTCGGGACTCAAACCCTAGGACCTCCCGGTCAGAGGCATTGCAATGACATCTATCGACGCTCTGAGCCACTTTTAACTAGTGAATCCACTTGGAATAAATAGAGGAATACTCTCACTTCCTTATAAACGATTTTAACAAGATTTCACAAAATGTCAAACACCGTTATTTATGTCCCAAAGCCCCATACAATCCATCCGTCTTATCCATAATCTTCTCAATTTCACGAAGTCTAGATGTCGAGTACTCTCCACTCATTGCTATTACATCTGCCAATTTGCGGGTACTAGTTTAAGACGACCTTCCATCAATCGGGCTCGGGAACTCCTAGGTCACAACTCACATATAAGTGACACTTCAAATCATTATTTCGCAAGACGTGATGAATCTCACTCATATTTTTGGAGAACATAATCGGAAATTCAGAATAGTATTAAATTCGATTGATTTTTGTTCCTTTAAACTTTGTGTTAATGTTGTAAATATTCTAAGAATAAGGGCCAGCGCTTGCAAAATCATGTAGGACACCCTATATTTAGAAAAGACCGACCTGGGTGGCGCAAGGGGGTGAGACCGTGTCTGAGCACTCAGAATCCCATCGGTTCCATCATTCCCATTCACAATAATTTCTTCCCTCATCATCATCTAAACATTTTCATCACCCTATCCCCCACTTGACTTTAGATCACCCTTACCATCACACAACCAGAACTTCCACTATGATCACCTATCCAGAAAAAAATTAGGATACAATAGCGTAAGCCCCTTTCTTCCCTCATTCAGTAGTAACTCTGTCAGTATAAGCAATAATTATCATCCATCAACATCATCAACTTAATGAGACAGAAATCATATAGTAAAATGCAAAGGCAAACCACTATTGTGATCCCCTCCACAAGAAAGGAGAGGGCATAAAAACTTAACTTTCCTTACCTATAGTCGGCAATGTAACACGAGTCATGAAGAAACCGAAAATTCTCAGACTAAGCAAGCCACGGCTTTATTTTCCACTCCTTTTCAAAAACCAGTTCAACCGACGCCTAATCGTTTCTGCCAGCAGAATGGTAGAGAAAGAATGCGTAATTCCGTTTCCGGCATTTCGAGAGACGCGGAGACGCCTTATTACACTGCGAAAATGGGGAGTGAGGGATCTGCTCGCCCGCTTCATTCCTGCGCGAATTTCTGCGCAGCGATGCAGCAACGTTAACGACTGTCGGAAGCGCTGCAGAAGGAGGAGTGTGTTTAAATTAAGTACGCGGCGGAGCTATTTCGCTGCGTAAGTGCGCGTGAGAGAAGCCACTGTGTCAGCAAGTCGACATCAGCTCGGGTAGGAGTGGGTGGGGTGCGTGGCGCGGAGCAGGCACGTGCGTGGCGGGGCGATGGCAGCGGTGGAGGAGGCACGGGGCAAGGCTTTTGAGATGAAGTGTAAGAGAGAACGAGAGGAAGAGACGAAAGATTAACAAAAGCGGAAAAGTTCAGATGGAAGAATTATCAATGGCAACTGCATTGATCGGATCTACACAGTGGCGTATCTACGGTATGGCAGACATGGCACGTGCCATGGGTGCCAAACACAGGAGGCCCTATTTACAGTATACCCGCTAAAACAAATAACAACACCCCTAATTGGAAGTGTCCTGACAGGGGCGAAAATTCTATACTTGCCATGGGCGCTTGAATACCTAGATACGCCTCCGGATCTACAGTTTCTGTTCAGTCATTCGAGCGTTTTAGTGACGTAGCTCTACGCCAATCACTTTATTACTTTCTCAGCCTCCAGCCTTCAATGTCGGCGTCACTAGAAAGCGCGAGTCGAAGGAAGTGTACATTTTGTTTCGGAAACAGTGGCTCATAAGCTCGTTGGTATTTCAACCGGTTTAAAGAAAGGGAGTCGGGTTGCACCTAGAGTACCAGCAGCGTATAAGCGACTCTATCAATTTCAACTATAGACTGTCTCTATTGATATTCTGAATTATAAAAAAGTTCCAAATAATTATAGACAGTCATAAACAAAATATATTTGTTATCTTGTCGTCAAGATAACAAATATATTTTGTTTATGACTGTCTATAATTATTTGGAACTTTTTTATAATTCAGAAGCGACTCTTATCAGTTCAATGTGGTGTTGCTACAGGTTACTATGCACATGGTACCTGACAGATAAATGAACTCATGAATCAAACACTAACACTTTCCGACAGGCGATGGCATGTCTTGATATTGTGTAGATAACGCTCGTCGCTGACGAACCTTATCCCCTCCCTGACTTCGTGCGAATCAGATAAGCGACAACTCTGAATCTTCGATGTGAGAATGTAAACAAACCCTCGCAAGCTCATTGCTTCTGAACAGGTCACATGACGTACCACAGCACGTGGCGAGAGAACTGTCAGATTCGCTTTTACGTTGCCGATATTGTAAATAGCGGAATTAATGATAGTATGACATTAATGAAACGTCCCAATGTGACGTACGTATTCTATGCTCACACACTAATATACGGGGATATGAATAGTAGCTACAGGGAGAATTCGATTTCAGGACTGGAGCGTGGCATATTGCAGGGTCGGTGGAAATAACACGCTGTTCCGCTGACAAGAATGCGGCAATGCAAGTAGCAGGACGGGTGTGTTTCGTGGTTTCAACCACACGCGAAAGGCATATTGTTTACATAAGAAGCGCTATTGACGCAGCTACAAGCAAAGGAGATAGCAAAAGGACCTAATGTGCTTCATGAAACAAAAACAAATCCGTTTAATACGGATCTGCGACCATTGTTTTATCATTGGTGAGTTACAAAGATTGCAGTAACTAATTTCACATTATTTAGATTCTAAAAACATCGAAGCCAAAATGCAAGCGGCCGAAAATAAAGTTACGTAGAAGAGGGAGAGGAGAGGGATGGGAATGGCGGGCAGTGGAGATCAAAGCGGCGCGGGACGGACATTCTAATATTTGATCCGTTGACATTAAAATGGTGTAAGTCAAAACACATACTTTCCGGAAAATTATGTGTACACGAAAAACGCTGTAAAACTATAATGCTTAGAAATAAATGCCCTAAAGTGTTATGAACGTGTTAAGGAGGTATTCTTTTAACTTTTAACAGATTTTTGGTCTGAAACATTCCTTGTTAATTAATTATTTTGTTAATTTTCACCACTTTTGCATACACCGTTTCTGAAAACCATGACTTACATTCAAATAATTGGCACGCACAATTTTCGTCTGAGATAGTAAAGTGATGGAAAAATAGGACTTGGTCACGATTTTCAAACAAGCGAGAGAAATTTTGAAGTTGCCATTTTGACCTGTGCACGTATTATTAAAAGGGATTACATGTTTTTTGTTTGTTTTTTCGAGAAGCTTCTTCTGTGACAAGAATCTATTTCTAGGGAGCCCCTGGAAGCTGTTGTTTCCGTCCGACCTGAGACTTACACCACAATTGCATGCAGCGGTATGAGCAACTTGTTGGCTACTTCTGCATTGGTCTGGCCTCTACCTAAGAAATATTGAAGTTTGACTCACACAATTTTAGCCCGTGATGGAACAATGTTAAAACCATCTACCAGAGCAACTAACTTAAATTTTCCAAAATTTGACTTACACCACTTTTGTTCTTAACGGCTCATTTAATTCGAATCTTATAGAAGATATGTTAAATACCCGGGCAACCCTACGCATTTCAGCTAGTTTCTATAGAAAGGAATGAGTACGTAGAGTCCCTAGATTCCTCCGGACAAGGAGTGTTCTGGATACAGTGCGAGCATCAATGATGGCGGGAACGGGGAGGGGACAGGCGGGGACGGGCGAGGACGGGCGGGGACGGGGCATGGACGGGGTGAGGAGGGGGACGGGGCGGGGACGGGCGGGGACGGGGCGGGGACGGGGCGGGGACGGGGCGGGGACGGGGCGGGGACGGGGCGGGGACGGGGCGGGGACGGGGCGGGGACGGGGCGGGGACGGGGCGGGGACGGGGCGGGGACGGGGGCGGGGACGGGGCGGGGACGGGGCGGGGGACGGGGCGGGGACGGGCGGGGACGGGGCGGGGACGGGGCGGGGACGGGGCGGGGACGGGGCGGGGACGGGGGCGGGGACGGGGCGGGGACGGGGCGGGGACGGGGCGGGGACGGGGCGGGGACGGGCGGGGACGGGGCGGGGACGGGGCGGGGACGGGGCGGGGACGGGGCGGGGACGGGGCGGGGACGGGGGCGGGGACGGGGGCGGGGACGGGGCGGGGACGGGGCGGGGACGGGGCGGGGACGGGGCGGGGACGGGGCGGGGACGGGGCGGGGACGGGGCGGGGACGGGGCGGGGACGGGGCGGGGACGGGCGGGGACGGGGCGGGCGGGGCGGGGGCGGGGCGGGGGACGGGGACGGGGGCGGGGACGGGGCGGGGAACGGGGCGGGGACGGGGCGGGGACGGGCGGAGACGGGCGGGGACGGGCGGGGACGGGCGGGGACGGGCGGGGACGGGCGGGGACGGGCGGGGACGGGCGGGGACGGGCGGGGACGGGCGGGGACGGGCGGGGACGGGCGGGGGACGGGCGGGGACGGGCTGGGGACGGGCGGGGACGGGGCGGGGACGGGCGGGAGGGGCATGGACGGGGTGAGGAGGGGGGACGGGGCGGGGACGGAGGAGGGGCCGGAGGAAGGGCGGAGCCGGATGCAAGAGCGTGGGTCTGGCTAAGCATGGCTTGGCGATGGCGCGGCGGGGGTGAAGACGGGAGCTAAGGAGAAGGCGGAGTAGACGCTGAACGCAGCAGCTGCGTCCCGCAACGGCGGCGGCGGCGGCGCGGCGTTTAATTGCGCCAGGCTGCCACGTGAGAGCGCTGCAGCAGCCGCGAGTGGCGGCGACAGCCTCCTCCGCAGAGCCTCCTCCGCAGCGCCCTCTTCAACTTCCGCTCAACTGACGCGGAAGCTCATTAAAAGAGAGTGCATTCAATAAAATCAGGCCATCCGCATGGATGGAAAGGGTTTGCACAGTGTACACACAATTCAATCCCGGAAAATATTCTTGGAAATCAAGATCATTGCCATTCGTGAGGGTAGGTCGATTAAGTAACCTTTTGGGACTATAAAGTCCCAAGTTTCGGGCATTTTCTTGACCTTCTTTACGGGTGTAGAGTATGTTAGTGTACTAGAGTATGGGTAGAATATGGGGTGTACGACCACTTGGAGACACATCTCATAAAGAGTAACAACACTGGATGGAGTGGACTTTTATCACCTAATGTTTCGCTTACGAAACTGGGAATAATTACATGTGCGTTTATGCAATAACAATCTTCAGCTCTGAAGCTTACCAAATAAATAGCCAAAAACATTGGCATCGTAGTGACAAAATTTTTTTATTGATTTTTCTCTTGCGACGCATAATTTCATTAAACCGATGAGATCAGATCAACAGGGAGGTAATTATTACCATTTGTCTAAATATTGACCTATATTTACAGAGGTTTAGAGCTATAGAAGGCAACCTCACAATTTTCCCATTTGGAAACGTTTTATGAAAATCTGAGTCAATGGAGGTCAGTATCACTGAAGGAAAATGAGAGAGAAAAAAAAACAATACAAACTAATCATGGAATACCATGAAAAAAAAGACAATACAAACTAATCATGGAATGACTAAATAAAGTAATTTATGAAGGCCAAAATTAACCTACAAACATTCCAAACCATATGAACACGTTTCTTTCGCTAAAAATATTTTGAAGAATTGATAAAAATATTTGAACCTCCAATATTCCCTGTATATTCGTAATACAAAATATTCAATTCAGTTCTAATAAATTCAATTATGCCTATTCTCCGTGGCGAGGCTCAGGTCAGGAGCAGACCACGCAAACTCCGCTACGCTGCTTTCTCCAAAAATGGGAATAATTTAATCCTGATTCGAAAACCAGCTTTACTTTTTAAAATCTGAATTTCCAAAAGCTTCACTAACTCGTTCCATATTATTAAACTGCTCTAAAAAAAAGTTTCATTTTGTAACTTAAGTCATTAAAGTTTTATCATATTCAGCAACGTTTTATTTAATCGATGAGTAGTTGTCAAAGACGGCATGATCATTATCGTCTATAAACGAATTAAAAAGGGCTGTCTTTCCAACTAACTTAAATTCCCATATATACATTTTGTATTCCCATTATATAGACACCTGGTCAATATATCACCTTATTTTATATCCATCTCTCCAATAAACCAATATGATGATGATGATGACATCTGCCTCATGGAAATCTAAGAATTCAACAATTATCGAATATTTACGACTTTTCAACTTATCTGTTTTAGTGGTATTAGTAAGTTCCATACCGGCCTGCCAACTATCGCCCAGTCAATTATAGTTCGTCAACGTAAAACACAAGACGCACTAAACATTAACAGTGAAACTATAAATATAATAAAGAAATATAATATATCTGAATTATTATTATTATTATTATTATTATTATTATCGAAATAGTTTTATACCAGTATTATCACAAACAATCACAATAAAGTTTCTTACGAAATAGAAATCAAGTACAACGTAATGCATATAAAGCCATAATTACTCACTTCAACTAAAAAACAGCATACTGGCACACATACCTGCAACAAATAAATTAATATTAGCGTCTGCGCATTGAACGACAGTGTAATACAAACGTACAGAGACATATACAGAGAAGTGATTCATATTATTACATTAAAAATATTTTTCGAGAACCTCGTAGCTACAGATCATCACTGTCAACAAAATTCTATTGGTTTATGGAACAAGTCAATCAAACGACTCATTTGTGAGTAAATGAAAACTGTGCGACGATTAACATACTGGCAAATGATAACAGAAAAACTTAAAGAACACTATCACGTTTACAAGTCTACACAATTTGTAATGATTTTGATTGATGCTAGAATTCGAGAAATAGGGAACTTCGAGAAAGGGGAGTTTGAATTTCGAGTCAAGAACGATTCAATGTACTTGTGAGAATTGAAAAAAAAAGAAATATATCTTCGATTAATAAATCGAAGTTTTCTTACGAATACATTTATAGTTATTTTAATTCCACCTACGCAGACTGTGTCGGCTAATTGTATATTCTGTTTGGACTGTGGTGACTTCGGCTAAGATCTCGTGATTCTGCTAATGACGACTGTGCTTTGATAATTGCACATCTTATGGTTACACGGAACGAAGCATTGTTATCGGTACGAGCTGGAATTGCATTAAGTGTGCAATACACATTTGTTAAAGTTGTTTATTCCTTTGTGTTTTTTCTAGGCATTACAGTATCAAGAAATACAACTTGTTGCCATTCAATTTAACGTGTAATTAAAATATTCGATTGACTGTGGCGGAATTCGAATTTCAATCAATCAAATTAAAGAGTCGTTTGTAGAACGTTTCGTTCCACAAAATTCCACGCAATGTTGGACCACTGAACCCTCATGCAAATACGTCTCCTCTCTGATTTAGAGCGCCACATCTATTACTTCCTCTGGCAAGAGGGATTCGGAACGCTCCGCGCATAATAGCGACGGGCGTCTCGCTGCCAAATGCGCTACCTCCCGCAGGAAATGAACGGAGGTTAAATTCGTGTGTCCTTATCGCAGACCATTTTACTTGAAATAATTATAATGCTTTTTCAAATTAACTCGATATAACTTAAAACTCGAATTAAAAAAAACTAATATGCGTTTGTGGTTCCTCTTACATCAAGAAGATGTCAAAAAACCAAGTTCAATTCTTTCGATTTATGTATTTTTGTGTTAAATGAAGGTAAAGTTGAAAGAAAATGATCGAATATCGAGTAAATCGAGTTATAGATATTCGATAAAGGCTGTGTTCTGCGTAGTTAAAAATTACTAAGGAGACAAAAAATGTTTAGACCAAAGGCTTCCAAAAAAACGTTCCTCACATCGTAACCTACAGAATGATCTTTTTTACCATTCTATTACAGTTCTGCTAGTTCGACGCTTCTTGATTCTACCCCCACCTGTTCAGAGCCTGTAGAACCTGCAACTGTATGTGAAATTACTAATTACTTGATATTCTATGCGACTGAATTTCAGGGGTATACTTCTTTCCTCGATAATAAAGTTAAATAAGAATAGTTTGTATTGACAAGGGTGTATTATATTGTTAATTCATGTCAATTAAAAGTTGACATGAATAAGTACTGACGGAGGATAAGAGGGTCTTGAAGAAAAATATATATTGCAGGCTTAATACGGAATTGGAAAAATCAGGAATGAGAGGGGTATAGCTTGCGAGAGTTCTCGCTATTTTTAATATACAAAGATGTTTGTAGTAAATAAATATCCCGCCAACGTTTAGTCACTTCAGCTAGACCACAGTAAGATTGCACATTGTTGTAACGTTATTGAACAATGAGTAATATCCCTTTGCATAACAAAGCGCTCTCCAAAGTTGGGCGTCATGGTGGCCCAGTGGGCCCATAAGTAAATCCAGCAGATCCTCCATTTACAGCGTCACACACATTACTTCCAAGAGCGTCCCGGTGCGATTCTAGACACGCTGCGCCTAATTGCCCTCGCCGAAAGGGCCACCTCCTCCCGCAGGGGAACGTGCGAGTGGGGGGCGGGGGGAGGGGAGGATACTCGCGTGTCATTAGTTAATCTGCCTGACGACGGGGGAGGGTGGGTTGCGTATCTAACGCTCGGTATCAACATAAACAAGGCCAAAGACCTCCAATAATATTAGCTCACAATGTGCAGCATTAATTACGAGCCGTGGACCGGTTCATTAGCAGGCCATTCAGGTCGCGCGGCGGACGATGCGCGGGCATGAAAAACGAATGCGCGCGCACGCGCACTCCCTCATGGAGCAAACGGTCTACAAGGCAGTTTCTTAAAATATTTACGCCCCCCGTCCCTGGTGCGAACATATTCAGAAGCTCTGCGATGCAGGACTCTTGTTGGATGAGACACTTGCGACATAAACAACGTTCGCAAACCACTTCTTGTCTATGTGCAAGTGTTAACTATTCCTTACATTTCCATAAAAAAATTAGAATTATTTTTTGGTAGTTCTGCAAGAGTGATTGAATTTAACTTCGCTCTCACAATTCAACTAAGGTGTTTTGTAACATTACGGCGCATTTCCTCATGTAAAAAACGGTCTACAAAGCAGTTTCTTAAAATATTTACGCGTCCCACACCTAGCGTGAACATATTCAGAAGACTCTGCATTGCAGGATTCTTGTTGGACGACAAAAACAAGTTCATAAATTCAGTTCTTGTCAATGTACAAGTATTAACTATTCCTTCCACAACCATGAAGAACTATAATTATTTTTTGTAGTTCTGCATAAGTGATTGAATTTAATTTCGCTCTCCCATTTCAACTAAGGTGTTTTGTAACGTTACAGCGCATTCCCTAATGGAATAAACGGTCCACAAAGCAGTTTCTTAAAATAATACGCATCCCATCTCTAACTTATTCAAAAGGCTCTGCAATGCAATACTCTTGTAGGGTGAAACGAATGCGGCGGAAAGAACGATCGCAAATTCACTTCTTGTCAATATGCAAGTATTAACTCTTTCCTACACTACCATAAATAAGAATTAGATTTTTTTGTAATTCTGCATGAATGATAGGATTTCATTTCGCTCTCCCAATTCAACTAAGATGTTTTGTAACGTTTCTTTTGAAGGCTGTTCTGCAGGAACATTTTTTCTCGACCGAAGGATCCTTTTAGATGTGCAGAGGTATATCCTTAGGATATCCTTTCCTTGTGGAGAGAGCGACTAATTGCCGAGAGTAGGGGAGGAGGAGACTACATCTATAAGTTCTTTTCTCTCCTGAGGAGATCGCAACAGTGAAATTACGCCTTTTCCTAAAACTTTCTAATAGCTGAAGCCCGAATTACAAGTTATTTGTATTATCTTTTGACAGTTATGAAGGAATGATTGAACTTATTTATTCTCTCCCCAAGGAACCATTGAAGCTATTTTCCAGCATTGTTCCTTGCAAACAGTGGCCGTCGCGGCTGCCAGAGGCCATTGGGGTCGCCCTTGCCCCCGTGTCGCCGGCCGGGCCGGGGCGGGCCGGGGCGGGCCGGGGCGGGCCGGGGCGGGCCGGGGCGGGCCGGGGCGGGCCGGGGCGGGCCGGGGCGGGCCGGGGCGGGCCGGGGCGGGCCGGGGCGGGCCGGGGCGGGCCGGGGCGGGCCGGGGCGGGCCGGGGCGGGCCGGGGCGGGCCGGGGCGGGCCGGGGCGGGCCGGGGCGGGCCGGGGCGGGGCCGGGGCGGGCCGGGGCGGGCCGGGGCGGGCCGGGGCGGGCCGGGGCGGGCCGGGGCGGGCCGGGGCGGGCCGGGGCGGGCCGGGGCGGGCCGGGGCGGGCCGGGGCGGGCCGGGGCGGGCCGGGGCGGGCCGGGGCGGGCCGGGGCGGGCCGGGGCGGGCCGGGGCGGGCCGGGCGGGCCGGGGCGGGCCGGGGCGGGCCGGGGCGGGCCGGGGCGGGCCGGGGCGGGCCGGGGCTGGGCCGGGGCGGGCCGGGGCGGGCTGGCAGCGCCCCAGCGGCCAGCGATGAGGGATGGGCCCCCGCGCTGTCACAGGCCCGCGCCGCGCCGCGCCGCGACGCCCCGCGCCCACTGGAACGGACGCTGAGAAATGAGGCAAGCGCGGGGGAGGGGCGAGACAAGCAGCGAAGGGAGTGGCAAAGCCCTCGAAGGGACAGGCGGTGCGGGTGGCGCTGGACTAGGACGGCCTGAGAAGGGGAGATCTAGGATGGACATCTCACGGAGGGGCTGAACTAGGCTTAACGAGGAGCAGAGGTAGGTGACGCCGCGACGAGTGGCGGGCGGCTAGCGGACAGAAGGATGGGATAGTGAGAGAAGGGGCGGGGAGGAATGTGGAGAGGCGGATGGCGGAAAGGATTGGGGGTGGGGGAAAACGAAGGGGGGTGAGTCAGGGAAGGGAAAGGCAGAGAGCGGAGTGGCGGGGTGGGGTGGGAAACCGGAGGGGAGGAGGGCATCGAGTGACGAAGGAGGACGACAGAGGAGAGAAGACGAGAACGAGAGAAGAGAGACGACGACGACGACGACGACGACAGAGGAGAGACGAGGAGGGTAGGGAAGAGAGGAGGAGTACATGGAAGGGACGAGGATGGAATGGAAGAGAAGACAATGCAATGGAAGAGGTTGAACGAGGCCTCTGTAAGACACAGAACGTGGACGCACGCTCCCCAGCAGATCCAGAGCTCTTTCCTTTCTGTCTAACCTATTTTCTAGCAGCGATGTGCGCGTCTTTGGCAGCAAGAATAAATCGTATTTTCCACAGAGCATTGTTTTTATTCCTTCAGATAGATGTCACACATGACATACTATAACACACAAAATCGTCTTATAAACTATTCTATGATCAATGAGAAACTTCGTTTCTTTACTTTCTGGTAATGTGTTGTTTCACGAGTGTTTTATCCTGAATAGTACTTTAACATTTTGGTATCGTATATCTTTGAATTTTTTCAAACAAATTTCAAATCATAAGAGTTCTGACTGATTAATTTATTTAATGAGCATATCGCAATATGACAAATTCAACTATTTCAGAAAACCACATCACTATGTGCATTGCGCCACTACATTCAAGCCTATACAAGCGTCGAATAACTTCGCAAGCTGTAATTGATTGATTGACTGATTGATGTTTCCAAGCACATCAACTGCCACGGCGATTAAGTGTCGGTAGTGTAGTGAATGATTTATCCCGTGAGGTGGCAGTGATTCCTTCGTCGCTTGAAAATGAGATTCGGTGCCGACTAACGCATCATCTTGCGGAGATTTCCACTTCAGGTATCTACCACCTGCAGCAATCCGCCCCAGTCGAGACAATTTCTAAATACGCTACTGGCCTCACATATGTGGTTATGTATTACATGTAAGTGGGTGTTAGTAAGAAATGAGGAAAGGACAAGGAAGGGGAAGGAAAAGGCATCGCCATGTGTGGTCCTTTAGTTAGGATACTGTTTCGGCATTCACCTGGTGTTGATCGAAGAAACTAAGGAAAACTACGTATCTGAGCAGAAGAAAATCATCTCCGCGGCTGAACTTCGACCTACTTATCTACCTAGTGCCCAAAATCCACTGTTATCAGGGCTTTAGCCCAAGGGCCACTTGGTCACAGTCGCAGCAGAGGTAGCGACTATGCCAGTGTTGTCAAGGTCGATGCCACGAGCGTGAGTCCGTGGCACGAGTGGCACGACGAAATCGCCCCTCCACACATTTCATCACCCCGCCACCAGAGACAACGCCATCTCTATTGTAAAACGGCGGGGTTTCAAATAGTTTCCTTCCCCGACGCTAGACGCGCAGAGAAGCTCGTGGCATGCCACGGTGCCACGACGCCTGCCACTGCCAGCAGTGGAATACCTTGACACCACTGGACTATGCTGACTGTGAGCTGAACTCAGCCGGTTTGGCACGCTATGGGTTTTGGAGAGAAAACAATGTGGTGCTGTAATTTATCTCGTTTCGAGCCAGAGGCTTTATATCGTGATACTTCATCAATCTCGCTACATCAATCAGGTAATGCGCTTAACAAACTATCGCGATAATGGACTTTATCGCGTTTATTGACTAACGCGAACGCAGCATATGGAAGTAGCTACCTGAATAACGAAGTTGCTTCGCAACCATTTTACAGCAGCTGGATACGTACAGACGTCATTTTTAAAATAAATTAACAATACTTTACGAGAGAACTTTTTTTACCATTGTTAATACTACCTTGCTGCGCTTCAATGTATTTCAATTCCGGCAAAGAATAATCACGATCCATGACAACATCACACAGCCGACAAGTAAGAACGCACGGCATACCGAAACTTGTCCCCCTCTTAGTCGTCTAACTCAACAATTAAACACATTTTTAAATCAGTGATGGTCCATCAGCACATACTTTCTCGCATTATTTCGAACATTTTTTCATTTTTTGGAAAATTCAAAGAATTCAACGAAAGCGAGATATACGCCATTCTTAAGCGCGCTTTACTCTATCCGTGGAAAAAAATTGGAGCCCGTTCCGAGAAAAAAATTATAAACTAATTTTATCGAAGCAGAAGTTAAGGAAAACTACACTTTTTATGAAAAAAAGTACAATACTTTCTTAAAGATTTAATTTTTTAGCTCAGATTTTGAGAAAAATATCTTTATCATAATTAGTGTATTTTTGCAATATTAATGTTTTGCAATGACCGAAAATACCGAGAAATCCAGAAAATGCAATCTGCACAAATGTTTTTATCGTCCTTTACTTCATAAGAAGGGATTTTTTTCTTTTGTGCCGTTTTTGCGCATGCGCGATGAGAGTGACGTTACACCTTACGGAGCTCTGAACGGGAAATTTTTATTTATTTAAAAATTATTATGTCGGAGTCGGTTGCAGCTCTGTCGTATCAAGAAGGTACCAGAGATCTACATGATATTTAATAAAAATAAATAGGGAATGGAATGTAAGTTCTTCAAAGCAGATAGAACAAGAACGGAAATGCATGGAGTCAAAGGCACTCCACCTTCACTACAAAAATTATTTTTACGGTCTTTCCAGAACATTTTCTTATATTTTTTCTTAGTATTATATTTGCATGACATAATAAAGGAAATAAAAATTGTTGTTCCAAAAATGTTTATGAACACCCAATTTTTCTATACACGATCCGCTACGGAATTGGAATATACGAATTATTAATGATTCGAGAAGAGAAAAATAAGAATTATTTACACAACAGCCGACTGACAACAAACGAACCGCCGACGGCAGAAGGCAACAAAGCGCCGCCGGCTGCAACAGACGGCCCGCAAAGGAGTTACCGGCACTCGCTCCTGAAAGTGGATGCATGGTTTATTTATCGTATGGGACTATTAGAGAAGAGACTGCCCTTAGGCAGTTCCGCACCCGTGTTTTCGACCCAGTCTTCCTTGGAAGCCCTCCCCCGACGCGGGTTTGGAGACCTTCATCGAGAAGGCGTCGGTCTCAGTTCACTATATCCGAACTATCTGGTCGGGGGAAAGTGAGATCTCGTTAGGGCGGGATATTGTCCAAGGGATTTGATTTTGCCGGGCATCCCCCAGGGTTCTTTTACATGCCACAAGCATGACATAGCTACTGTGTGGATGTTCCGTCCTTCGAAAACGCGCGCACCTCGGCCGGGATCGAACCCGCGCGCTAGGGGTTGAGAGACCAGTGAGCCACCCCCTCCCTCTCCGAGGAGCGCTTATGACATGGCTGCGAGAGATGAGCGGCAATTGAAGAGCGGAAGAGGGAGTCGCCGGTGTAGATGGTATCATCTTGGCGGGCGACGGAGGGGGCTGGGGGGGCCGGGGGCGGGGGCGGGGGAGCGCCGGGCGCTTTTAGTGCATCCGTGCGCTCGTAATGCTCCCCGGCGGCGCCACCTGGGGAATCAAGTGGGAAGCTTCGCGCGTTTGTCGCTCCCGCCCCTGCGCGCTCCCCACAGCCAAACACCGCCTGCACTGCCCCGACGACGCGACGCAGTCAGTCCTTCAGGCAATGAGAGACAGTATGCCCCATCACCACGTTCACCACTGTCAATTGCGGATTCGAGGGTGTGACGGTTAGCGTACCGGCCTGTCATACCCAAATTCGCGGGTTCAAACCCGATCGAAGCCGTGGATTTTCAAGGGCGAAAAAATTCTTCGTACGCCTTCCTTCGGAGGGGAAGTAAAGCCGGCTGGCCCATGTTAGTAGATTTACTTGCATGTAAAAGATCCTCAAGCCTAAATGACGCCTCGGAGCTAAATTCAAATCGCCTGTTTCGTCGCCCGAGATAATACCTTCTTTCTCCGCTAGGTGAAAGGAGCGTAGCGAAATTTGCGTGGTCAGACGGAAGAGCAGGCCTGAGTCTCCCCACGTAAAATAAGGCATTAACTAACTAACTAACTAACTATTCATAATAACCAATTCGGGTGAAACATTTCAACATCTCGTAACAATATCACAAGTCAGTAATTAGTTCTCACGACTTCCTGGAAAATCTTCGACCACGAGACATAATTCAGACACACTTTTACCAAAACCGTTAAATTTGAGTTTGGGCTGCCTATTGTATAAGCGTTCAATATTTTATTTTATCGTAGGATGTTCAAAAATTTTAACTACGTACATTTGTTTCAAAATTCGTTAACTCATTTTTGTTTAATCACGAAATAAATCAAACACTTCTCAGAAAATAAATTCGTTAATCCCCTTTTTAGCAAACGCAGTGGGAACTACAAGAAGCAAAAAATGGACAATATGCTATTTAAATAGGAATTTAAATAGGAATAGAAAAGAATAGAAAACTACACTGTAATTGCTAGTAAACTTTCTAGAAATAAAGAGGTCAGGGATAACGAAATTACGAAAAAAAAGCCTCCCATTAAATGAAATATTTTAAATGTTTCCTGCGTAACACAACATTCGCAGACGAACACGAAGATCCAATCGTTACGGAGAGATATGATAACAGAATGTTGAAAAATGTTGTGGTATATTACATCACACTCCAGATAAAAATTGAATATAAATTACATGTTTATACATATTTTTATTATACAATTATTCCGAAGTGGTAGTTTGATGCAATTTATTGCCCGAACATTTTCCGTCCATACAGTTTCCATTGGGAGCAGTGTTTACTATTCCAAAATACAATTCAATCCTAATTAAAGCGTTCGAACATTCTCCGCGTATTTTACTTCCATTCTCAAAACAAGTTCATTAGCGTTATTTCCCATGACCGCCTTTCGGAGTTACATGTGCAGTGCGCGACCCAATCATGTGGTACGGGTTCTGTGAAACCGCTTTGCAAGGCTCGTGGCCATCCACCTCTTCGCTAAATGGCAATATTCTCTGTCGATAACACTCTCGGTCACAATCGTCGAAGCAATGTGTATGATGTTAAACCTACTGCTATTAATAACATATGCACATGCAATTAAAACGCAAAAAAATAAGTACCACTAATTTTCAATGAATTATAATGGTTCAAGAAATATTGAACTATGTTTTATCGTCCACTACAGATGTGGAGAGTATCAGCACATGAAAATATTAAACTCCATTTTGAAGCGGGTACCATTAAAAAATGGAACCCTTTTCCCCCTTTTCACTCGCTTTGTAATTGAACACAGGTGTCTATACATTATAAAGACGAGAAAAATATTTCGATATTGTACAGATGTCTAGTAACCACAAAGGTGCTCCCGTACTTGTAATGCTATATGACTTCCTTTTTTTCGCCTATATTGGGTCGAGAGTTGCAGCCTCGAGCACCGTTAGTTCAAGTGTCGTACCCCCATATATTTTATTAATAGTAGTAATGGTATTGGTGCAGGACGCTCAAGTACCCTTTCGGCGCTCAAGTACTTAAAGCGCTCGAGAATGCAACGTTAGATCGAGTGTGAGCGAACAAATGGAGCGTCATATAGCGTAAAAGGTACAGGAGCACATTCTATTACTTTTAGTACAGCCGTAGAGTCATAACAGGTGATATATGATGCGCAACAGTATTGCACAAGGGATGTAGTTCACGGGAAGTAGTTCACGTCATATAGCATAAAAGGTACAGGAGCACATTCTATTACTTTTAGTACAGCCGTAGAGTCACAACAGGTGATATATGATGTGCAACAGTATTGCACAAGGGATGTAGTTCACGGGAAGTAGTTCACGTCATATAGCATAACAGGTACAGGAGCACCTTGTGTTACTTTACTTTTAGTATAGCCGTAGAGACATAACAGGTGATATATGATATGCAACAGTGTTGCACATGTAGTTCACGGGAAGTAGTTCACGTGAACTACATCCCTTATTTCATCAATGATCGTGAATTCTACAATGGTGAACATCATTGAGATACCCTAGTAGGTATACAGCGCGCCAGGGCAGTTCCTCCGCGCCGAGCCAAGTCGAGGCTGCTGCCACCGCCGCCGCTTTCGCCCTCCGCTTCGCCGCCGTGCGCAGCGCTAGTGTCGCATGCGTGCCGTCACCTCGTCCCCCCTCTCTCCACCACTGCTTCTACCCCCTCCCCACCAAGGATGGTCCCAGCGCAGCCTGGTGCACGTGATATCAACGTAATTTGCGTTGGCAGCACTCTCATCAGCATGGTACCTCTGCGGAGAAACTTTCCTAGCGCACTATATTACAAGTAGTAATAGAAGATATTGCCTGCATTCACGGTGGGCTGGCTTACAAGTCGGAACAATGGCGCTGACGGCTTCGCTCCGCCTCTTGACAAATGGACGGTGGTATGCATCAACCGGCCAAGCGCCATTTTTGGGAAAAAAAAAAAAAAGAGAGAGAGAGATATGGATGCCATCAGTTGTATTGGACCATGTTCTAAGTGTACGCAAAATTTTGGCGCCAAATCTGTAAAAAAAGCCTCATAATTATTGAAAAATGTAAACGCCCTCAGTCACATCAGGGATTTTATGTCTCGCAACAACCTGCTAGAAACCTAGATCTTCGAATCTGCTATTCTTAATTTCACATTATGCAGGTAAGCGCCAGATATTCCACTCATGTTTGTGTAGTTTGGCGCTTCAATGAATGAAATAATTAAATTACAGTTTTTAGAGCTGAAAATGTAATAAAACCTTTCAACACGATTATCTCAAAACTTGTGTGATGTCGCCTAGCTGGTTGATACATAACACCGTCCAAATAGTGTTTCACAATTACGTGAGTAATATAAATGAGAAACCCATTTATTGTAGCAACAAGCTACATATAAAGTAACTGAATATTTATGGAAATGTAATTAATTTTATTTAAATTAATTTTCGAAACTATTAATCACAAAAATGTCATTCATTATTTCCGAAGAAATATGTATCTTTGTTTTTTCTTAAATAAGATTATCAGCTGCACTTAGGTTTCTTTCCATTGCTGAAATTGCAGCAGGAATGCAATTTATTATCGATATTTTCGCCAGCCCATGATAAACTGCATTTACCATTCCCACTTTTGCACATAACTTGTACCCCTTGTTTAGTTTAACTTCGCGGCTCCTTTCATTTGGCGTTTTACATTAAGCAATGACAATTCAGCTTACGGACCGGAAGTATCGAGCGTCAGAGGTTCGATTTTCTCAGCCGAGCGCTTTTCACTCGTCAAGTCGAGACGAGCCAAAACACTGCGCCACCATCTACCGGATTTGTTTACTCGAGCGAAAACCTTCGTTCAGGACCTACACACACATTCTTTGCGATAGGAAGTTGCGCGTCGCAAATCATAGATTGGAACATGTTACCGCTTGCATGCGAGTCCGCGTTTCATGACAAACTCATTTGCTCACTCTGAATTGCTGCAGCAAGAGTAAATTACGCTATCGAAGCAGATGCTGCTATTGCTCGTCGCTGATGAGATCCGCTGCGCTCACAGGACTCTCAAATGTCATAGCGCAAAGAAGATGGGTACAAGTATTTGTCGGAGGGTCGATATAATAGTACAGCACGACGAAAATATTTTTTTAAATATTTTTGTTCGCAACTTTTTGGCACTGTGGCATCAGGCCATTCCCCTGTAACATACAACACTAACGTATTGACAAGGGTAACGAATTTAATAAAATTGAGGTGGAGACCTCATGCCGTGGACACGTGGGCTAGAACACCACACAACCAGAAACGGATATCGGGAATCAGGAAATCAGATTGTGACCTAAAGCGCCATTTCCATAATGACCGCTACCTGACTGACAGTTCATTAGGTAGTACAGTCATCTTCACCGTCTTCAGAAAGATGAACTTTTTAAAGCGTTTGACAACAGACAAGTCGTCCAAGGTAACAGTGCAGTCTGCAACAGAAAAATTGACGCCATGCAACAAAGATTAAACATGTTAAGAATGAAAGAGCGAAATATTATATTTTTCACTTGGAACGAACTCTAGGGAAACATCAAAAAGAAAGCACTAGTATGAGCGTACACTCTGCACGGCTGAAGTTACAGAAAACTGGACAAGAAAGGCGTCTGTGCTCGACATCTGCCTTTTGCTGCATTGTCTCTCAAGGGGACACTCCAACTGGCATTTGACTGCCCGATGCACTACAAACGATTGCTCGCGCCCCTCCCAAGGGGTTTTCATATCGCTAGTAATTGTTTAGAGAACAGTCGGCCAGCTAACTGCCATCATGCAAACAGCCGACGGCTGACTCGGCAAAAATGTTTGTAACAGGGCCTCAGTTTCAAACAACGTTTCTATTTCGTATTCTGCCAATAAAATATTTCATTACAATAATGGTTTTGGTTCTGATTTAGTTTTTGCAACTGTTCCCAACGATTTTCCCGTACTTTTGCTAAACATTATTTTACTTACATAACGTCAAGTCCGATGTAATGGCGAGACGCGCTCCTTTTGATTGGGATTTTAGAACCAATTTTATTTTTTTTAGTTTTTATTGATGACGGTCATTGTTATACCTCTAAATGCAATAAAGTTTAAAATTTGGAAAGCCTAATTAAAATTTACACTATGGGTCACTTTCAAAATGTGATAAAGTGTAATACGTTGCACGCAATTATTGAGAATTTTTAAACAAGAAACACAAAACGAATTCATTCGATTTCCTTAAGGTTCAGGAATATATTTATAGAAATATCAACTGATTCGGTTTTAATCTCAGAATTGAAATAGTTTTGTAAGGTTATGGTTTGGATGGTGGGCACAGGCGGATCCCCCGAAAGGCCTAGAGATTTAGTTTACCTTCCTTTATTTGGCAAAATTGGTTTAAATATTTACTTGTTATAATTATGCAATTATTTAAAAATAATATTGTGTAGAATCAATTATACAATACAAAAATAATATACAATTTAATAAGAAAAGTTTGTTATTGAACAAAAATCTACGATCCCCCCCCCCCAAAAAAAAAGATCGGCTGGATTCGCCCCTGGTGATGGGCACCCCTCCTTTCGAGAGCTGAGCTGCTCGACGCTTTGCGGGGGTGGTGGGGGTGTCGGAGCACCTGAGGCAGTCGCCGTCACGCCGCCCCGCCCCGCCCCGCCCCGCCCACGCGCCGTCGTCTCCGAATGTTGTTTACCCTCTGGAGGCGGGCAGACGGCGACGCGTGCGTCACAGACCGCGCGCGGCAGCGGCCGCCCACGACACGGCGACACTTTCGCTGGAAGAGCACGAACCGCCAAACAAACACACGACCCGACGGACGCACCGCCAAGCACACGAAAAGGAATGAACCGCTAAGCAAACTAACGAAAGGAACGGCTGCCGAACAAATGTACAAACTAACCTCCAAGCAAAGCAATGGCATAACAAACGAATTGTCAAGCAAACTAACGAACGAACGGGTCGCCCAACAAACTAACGGACGAACTTCCAAGCAAACTCATAACAGAACGAACGTAGGGTCAGCCAAAGTAACCGAAGAACTGATTGAACGCCAAAAAAAAAACATACGAACAACCCCGATCAAACGTACGAACTAACTGCTGAACAAACTAGCGAACTAACCGCCAATCAAACGTACCAAGCGCCGAACCCAGCTATAAAACAACGAACGAACTGACAGACAATTAGAATAGGAACGGACGTAATCTAAAATGACTACAGAACAATATTCTTAAGTTTTCACGCATACACCTTGAAAACGTTTAATAACTGACTGCAGCTCTAAATAACTTTTGATGCAACGAAATACTTGTACACATCATAAGATTTTTAATACTTCAATACATATAATTTTGATAGCAGGTTTGCACACTACACAATATCAGTTACGGGTAAAAATTCTTTAAATCGCTTTCAAAAATAGTATGTCAGAGGGTCAATACGGATTTCACGATGGTTTTGTCAATATTCTAGAGCAGAAATCATCCTATTGTGCAGCGCTGGACCAATGAAAGAAAGAAATAAAGAAATACATAAACAATACGTTAATAAATAAATTAAGTATACACCTCATTTCATTACGGCAACTTCGTACAAAGTAGTATTTCTTTTAGTTTAACTGAATTGATCGATATACGTCTCCCTTTCCTTTCCGTTCCGAAATAAATAGAGGAAAAGCGAATACATAAACAATAAATGAATAAATTAAGTGCATGCAACATTTAAATTTAGACAACTTCAAACAAAGTAGTTTTTTTTAACTCAATTGATCGATAAACTTCACTCTTTCCTTTCCTTTTCCTTCCGTTCCGCCCTTTCCGACTCCTCGTTCGCCGTCCGGTCACCGCAGTGCGTTCCCGTCGCCACTCGAGCTCCCTCGACCACTTGACTTCGTCGCCGAGATCGAATCTGAAGAAGTCGCGGCGAGAGTGGTTTCGTCTGGGCGGCGGCCATATTTAAACGGGGCGAACGACGCTCAGTGGAGCCCGTCGGTGGTAAACGGCCAAGATGGCGTCGCCCGCTGTCGCGAAAAACGGCAACGCGCGGTCGCTGTCATGAAAAACAAGTTATTGTTCATTTATGTGATGCAACCGACTGTTAAGCTAGGTGATTCGTTTAAACTGATACATTGACACACAGCACCGTACGAAAAAAAATTATATTTTTGAAGAGGAAGTACATTCGGACAGTTGTCATGAGTGGACAGCAATTTTGAAATCTTAAGTCTTTTTATTGTTAATTCAAATTCCACGGCAAAACATATCACTTTTGCCCGAAACATTTTTTATTCGTGATAGACGGCGTTATAATGAATAAATTCTGACATTCAAGAAGTTTATTCAATTTGAAACTCACCTATGAAGTATGCTGATACACAGGACGTGTGTTAATCCAACTTACGGAGATTGTTTGGGGAATGGGGCACATTTTGAGTACCCACCTCATGTATCACCTCTATCCCCTCACGCGCACACAACGCCTTGTGCTGACTGGTAACCGTTTGTGAGATTTGTGTGCAGTCTGTCTGCGTACGTGATTAAGGAACCGGCTCCCTACACCCAGAGCAATGGTTTAAGAACCACTGGCTTCCTCGGGCATATCTAGAAGTCTTAGAATAAAAGTTACATACGGCGGTTTCAGCGGTGTAGCTGTGGTCGCATTGGAGTGTTATATCCAAGTTCGTGGGCCCAAACCCGATCGAAGCCGTGCATTTTTAAGAGGGAAAAAATTCCCCAACACACCTTCCTTCGGGGAGGGGGGGGGAAGAAAAGCCGACTGTCGCATGTTGCATATTTATTGCATGTAAAATATCCTCAAGCCTAAAAGAACCCTCTGAGCTAAATTTTAATCGCCTGTTTCATCGTCCGTGTGATATCTTCTTTCGCAGATAAATGGCGGAAGGGGGGAAATGTCACATGTGTAATTTCCTTACATGCAATTTCCCACCATTGGCAAAAGATTATCTACCACACACACACACTTCGTGCTCTAGAAATTTGAAACATTTGAAGACGGAGATGGGCGTAAGAACTACCTGAGAGAGATGTTTCATGACCACGAAGCTCCTCTTCCCTGGGAATTATTCTCAGTATAACCAAAGTCCTGGTATGATACTCGGGAGCCTGTCAATGGCAGTAGAGAAGAGGATTTATTTATTTGTTTGTCAAAAAACAGTAAAAACTGTATATGACGTGTGGGGAAAGAGATTTATCTGCGCACATTTTCTTGAGGGCCAGAATAATAATAATAAAAAAATCGGACAAACCTGACAGACTGCCTCGATTCAAACGAAGAAAAAGGTACTCTAGCTCGACAACTTGGAAGAAAAACCTGGACTGCGCATGCGCGAAAGCGGCGGAGGGGAGGGTTCCCAACTTCCCCGCCTGAGGAGCCGCCGCCGCCTCGGCCCAGGCGGGCGGGGGCAAGACAACCTGACGTTGACGACCTTCCCAAACCCTAGAGTGTTGAAGGCTTGTGTCTCTGTTTATCCTGCAAAGTCGAATATCTGGGTGTGAGAAATGCCATGTCGAGAGAAATTATATTCCTCTCCTCCTCCTCGCGTACATTTGCCACAAAGGGCTCTTGTTTTGGACTTTTTCTCGCTCGGAATGGAGTCAGTTTGTGAGCGCTTCCCTCTGTGCGTAGGTGTAGAGCTCCGATTTTTTGTTTTCGAGTTTTTACATTTCTGTTCATTAGGCTTCGACTTCAACATCCGCGAGAATATCTGGGCGACCAGTGGTCGGGCTCTTCAGATAGTGTATCGAGCGACGCAGTACTTTCGGCATATGGAAATCGCATACAATATAACAAAAGCGAACGTTGTAAAAATGGCCAGCAATGCGGCAGGCGTTTCGGAATCAACTGTGAAGACAATTGTTAAGGAAAGTCGGGAAACCAGCAAGGGCCGACGAGCGATGATTCTCCTACGTAAACGAGAAGGCCAGCAGCATAGAGCTTAGCATGGAAACGAGGCGAGAGAACGAAGTTGCAAAAGCTAATCAATTATCGTTGCAGGCACTCTTGAGTTCAACTGAGCTCCCTCTCGGGAGTGGTGGGGGATGGCTTCGCCACGCCTCCGGAGGTAAGCGACGCCATGATGTTTTTTTTTTAATTTGTCGAGCTATAACATTTATTTTGTTATGGTACAAAACGCTCACGGGCTTTGGTGCGCACCCGCGCTCCCTCTGTTCTGCCGATGTCTCTTCTAGGGCTTGGCGAATGGACCTTGGAGGGGATCAGTCTCCAACCCACTCTTAACGATCGGCGTTGAAGAAACGAAAGAGGAAAAAGGATCACGCATGCCCCACCTTCCTTTATTTAAGGTACTGCTCCGACATTCACCTGGAACTGATCAGAAGGAACCATACAGACGACCTATCAGAACTTACAACCTCTAGAATTCTCGGGCAGGCAGCGGTCGACATCGACCTAGATACTTAGCTGGTGCCGAAAATCCTGCCACCGTCGGGACTCGAACCTAGAACCTCCGGCCTACGAAGCTTCAGTTGCCGACACGCAACTATATACACAATCGCATCCGGTACACACTACGACATGCTATCAGACACATTGTAAGTTTAAGTACATGCCCAACACACCTTGTTTCTCACTGCTGTCAACGGACATCAACGCCATACGAACGCTGGATTCTGCACAGATGCACTGCTTCGACTTAAACCGTTCGCCAAGGATTTGACTCGCGCGCACAAAGTCGACGTCTTCTGTCAGTGTTTTCGGTAAATTTATTTTCCTAAAACAGAAAGGCAACTGCCAATACATAATGGAAACAACCAAATAACCACACAGCCGTGGCAACAAGAGAGAAACTTTTCCTGAAAAGAAACCTAAGCATCCTATGCCTAGTGGAAAAAAGTGAGCGGCGTAACTCCCAATTCAGAAGTTGTTTCAAGTCTGAGATGAATTCAGCTATTTTTTTAACATAGAGATCAAAAGTATCGGAACGGCCCGCTAAACGTCTTAGTCTGCCATTACTCTCAGGACAGGAGGCACAGACCTCTGGCTATTCGCGTATCACTTAGCTCTAGATTATTTTATCAAAATTTTCTTCAGTCAATCATGAAATGTCATTAAATTGCAAGTCTCTGGTTTTAGAAGCAAAAATCGTGTTTTAGACTGGCCCCTAAAATGAATTTGCAAGCATAAAAGACAGATTATCCTGAAAGTTACTCAGAAATACGGATTACGCTCTCCCGTATATTTACATTGTTTTTTTACGTAATTATCAAATAGAATAATCTGCAGTGCTATGTCCAAGTGGTGTAGAACTGAAAAAGAGTCTAGTTGAAAGCTCTCTTCGTACTGCCGTTTTGTGTCCGGACTTGTAGAGCAGTGACGCAGAAAATGAAAATAAAGGTACAAAAGAAGAATCGAGCATTTCAAATGCGATTGAAGAAGTGCGAAAAGAACAAGATGATCGGAAATGTTCGAACTAAATACGTTAGAATATTTCTCAATGAGAGAAAAGGTTTTGTGGAAGACGAAATGAAACACAAACTATTTTGGATGGGTCATATTTTGAGAGAGGAAAACACATTTAAATAGCTACTAATTGCTATGTTAAAGCAGTAAGAGAATAATAATAATAATAATAATAATAATAATAATAATAATAAAAACTTTGGATTTCTGAAGGAGAAGGATGTATGGATCTTCAGAAGAAAGAAAAGAATAGAAAATACACAAACCAATTGGAGGTAAGGATAAATCCGAAACAACACAAAAATTGACACACGACGCTTCGACTATTTTAATAAACGTAATTTCAAAAATTAATTCAGTTGTTTGACTCTGTTAAATAAAATAATATCTATAATATTGGTTCTCTAATAATGAATTTTATTTCTTTGATTTCATGCCAAATCAATACACGCTTTACAGTAATTAATAATCCCCACTTTTCACTCCGATGAACAGAACATAAAGCGAATTTGAACTATGACAAAACAGATTATGATTTAAAACACAGCGTACTCATGAATGAAAATAATTACCCACATAAAGATGTGATGTAAAAGATAACTTAATTATTGGCAGATACATGTAAACAACGGAGGGTCATGAAAATCAGCTGGTGTTTTCCTGTTATCTGATGAGAAAATACAAACGTATAATCAATCCTTAAAGAGAAGGTGGTTGATGAGAAAGTAGATTGTGTTCTCAACATGAATGACAAAAAAGTGGATGACCTGGAATCAAAGTGATCTACTTTTCAAATACCAGTAAATGAAGTGGATATATACATATATATATATATATATATATATATATATATATATATATATATATATATATATATAAATATACATACATACATGACTATAATTTCTTGAGTGTTGTGTCTCGAATGAACTCGAATACAGAATATTCTATGTATTATTCGAATTTTGTATCTTTTATCAGAAAATAATTAATTACCAACTTCTCCGCTATTGAATCTCGACCTTCTTAATTGACTCGTAGTCTGCTACTAGCTCTCGATCGAGCCCTTAAGAATCAATTGCCCAAGTTACGATTTGAATGTATACATTTTGTAGGAGTAGTGGGTAACACGTGAAAAAGAACAGTTGGGAAGAATCGGCATGGATCGTCGGTTACCATGGACGAAGGGTTGGTGAGAGGAAAACAGCGTTGAGTTCGCTAGAGAAAGGACGCAGGGGCGTAGGCTTCTGGAATATCCAAGTGATATCAGCTACATAAAACCCAAATAGTAGCGACTTCGGGGTAGATTAAAGGAACCCCAAATAGTTGCGAAAACGTAGGGACGGATATTCCCAAGTGGAAACGGAGAAGGTAAATTTGCTGATTCATCCCTGATGTACGAATTCATGAATAATGTACTTGTGTGATGTTCATAACTTGAAGTGTTGTTATTTCAAACTACCTCCAGAGAGAAGCCAACCAACAGCGAAGTTTGACGAGTACAGCTACGGCTGATTTAGTTATTGGCATTATAAACGTTCGCGTGCACTTCATATGCATACACTGTTGCGAGAACGTAAGTTCAGAAACCGCCTTAAAAATTCTTTCACCCCGTTTGGAGGTCAACACCGACTAACTACACAAATCGATATCCGAGAAAGTTTAGTTCAATCCACGTCTCGGCGAAAAGCTTCGTTTCCGAGGCAACTTCTTCTCTGCCTTGCCCCTCACCGGGACATGCGCTGCAGCCGCTCCGCGCGGAGTGGCAAGGGAGAAGTGGCAGCGAGCGCCCGGCGGCGCGGCGCGATTTTCCCGCTTCGAATCGCGCGGATTCGCCCTCTCCTCCGGGTGACGCGGTTCTCGCGGTGAGAATCGCCACCGACCTCATCTTCCTCCTCCCTCGCTCGACTCAGCGCAGCTACAGCACGTTTTACGATGCTGAATACGGAATCGAGTGCCCAGAAGCACCAAAGAAGGAGAGTTTCATCAATATGTTGATTATTTCGTGAGAAAAAATTGATTTCACGGCTGGATATTATTCCTGTAAGTTTTGTGCAAGTGCTTTTTCATGGGAGGTGGCGGTGTTTTTTGCTCACGACATGGTAAGATCCGATGCCGACCTACTTACAGGATTGGGGAGTTTTCCCTATCCAGGTATCTCCCATCAGCGGGGCTTCGCCTCAGGCAAACAGATCTAAGCTTCCGACTGATCTCCGGATCTGTGTGCTAATATTGGTGTAAATGTGTGTAAGTAAGGGGTGAGGACAGGGCAAGGAAAACGAAGGAAAGACCATGCCCGGTCAGTGTCTTGTTTATAAGGGTCCGGCATTCACCTGGTGTTTAATCAGAGAAACCACGGAAAACCACCGTTCAGAGTAGCGGCTGAAAGAGTTCCCTTCCTGGCAGCGGCAGAATTTGACCAAGCTATCTACCCACCGTCGAGACACGAACCCTAAAACCTCCAGGACAGAGGCACGGCATTGACGTCAGTTGAGCAACCTTTTCTCGAAAACCAAACTTTTGGACAGGAAATAGAAGGCACCAAACTTCAATTAGCTCTTAGTCAGCGTGCTCGCTTTCCACTACGCAGCGCCGGGTTCTATTCCCGGGCGAGGCAAAACTATAGAGTGAGATTTCCTTGCAATTTCCCAGTATATATTGCTGTGTGACAATGAGAAAATTCACTTCTCAGGTTGAGAAGACCGGAATATGGCTTGGGGATATCTACGTGCTAACCACACGCACCCCCTAGAAGCCATGGCGCGAGGCAGGGACGTCGCCGGTAGGCCTGAGCCCGTTCACTGGCTGTCGCGCTAAGTATATACATACACACATACATTCATATATACACACATATACAAACTTTAATTAACGTTACGCGTCCACACGATTTTCGTCGTCGGTATAATTGAGAGACATCCTGATCACACTGTAAATAAACCCGACGCGCCCGTGGCCACGAAGGGAGGGGGGGGTGTGGGGCGGGAGGAAAGCCGACCCGCCGCAATTGGCTAAATTGCGGCAGCGCCCGCTGGAGCAAAGGCCGCGACTTTTGACCGTGCTCACCGACCCTCAGCGAGCCCCACCGCGCCAAACTCCTGCGAAACAAGGATGCAGGAGGATCGAGAAATATTTCGCAATGCAGAAAATATAACTCGTCACCAATTTCAAGGATACAATAGTTTTAACGAGAGAGACACGGATATTCCTCAACTTTATGACATGTTATTTTAATGCTCTGTTAAACTACGAAAATATTTTGCACACATTATCAATATAGTCCGTCAGAGGTTAGACGTGCCCAGATGGTAATTCTCTCTGTACGTCACATACAGTTTTTACTGTTTGTGGCTAAATAAATCAAATCAAATATTACACTCCTTGAAGTGATGAAAGCAACTATAGGCACGCTTATAATCTCAATGTTGCACACTGGCTTTCATCACTGAAATCAGTATTCAAATTTTTTTCTATATCCTCGCATGAGAACATTCTCTATTTAGCGAATATATAAATATATATTCACCAAATAGAGAAGATATGTTTTGTTCTGCAAGAAAAGAATTGCGTCATTTCTATTTTTAACAAATCTTAACTGCGTTGTTTCTTCTTGGAACATTGCTTTCTAGCGAGCTTCAGTAAAATAGTAGGACTACAGTTGAAACACCGTTGAAGTACTCAGAGTCTAATGCTGCATATTCAAGTAATTGCTGATCCATTTCATCATGTGATTGATCCATAGTTGAGATGTCTTACTGCATCATGCTACGTGCTAACTACACATACCCCCTTCAGCCATGGCCGCGAGGCAGGGACGTCGCCTGTAGGCCTTAGCCGTTTAAGAGCTGTCGCATCAAGTACATACAAACTTCAATTAACGATACGCATCCATCTGCCCATTCATAATCATTCATCTATCAACGTTCACTCTCATGATCTTCAATCCACGACGTAGAAGGCAATGGCAAACCATCACAGGTAGTAATCTGCCATGAAAAGTCGCCTATGCTCGATAATGAGTAAAACGGCATCCGCACCACCACCATTTGCCCCCTCTCTCTTCCCTTGCATCCTCTCTCATCTCCCGTCAGATCCTCTTGGTTAATTTTTTTTTCAATTCTTTTTCCTCTTCTTCAAGTTCCTCATTTTTCACTTTCTTTCTTATTTTTCTCTCACATTATCTACTCTCTCTCTCCTTTCAAATATTTCAGGATCCCTCTTTCAATCATTAACTTGCCACACATATAACAAATTTGAGATAATAGTTTAATAAAGTTACAAGGGGGATAACCGCATTGTTGAACGACGGATACAAAACCTACGTATTGTCCGTTTTATCGATAATCGATATATCACGTTACAACACAAACAACAACGACATTGACGCGTTCTTCAATGATGCCAGTCACTGATGTCATTGGACACAAAATCTAAACGCCGCGACAGAAAATACATCAATTTATGGACGTTAAATAGCTCAGATGAGAGCACGCAAATGACGTACGTCAATCAGATCGTTAACTATGCGATGAACGAAGAAGTAAATATTAGTGTTCAGTTTACCATACCTATAGTGTCTTTTGGTTGATATTTGGAGGTGTTTCGCAAAATCAATTGCGACTTTGAAGGAGACGAAGTAGCTCTCTTTATTTGAAATATATTTTGGGTAATCCAAAGTCACTCGTACGTACTGTTATGTGTAGTGTATGTTCTAATGTTATGTGTGTGTGTGTGTGTAGTGTATATTATGTGTACGTTATAGTGCAGCGCGTTTCGTATTAAAGGTGGAATAATACTACATTTCCCAAGGGACGTGAAATGACCGATACAAACCCAAAATTACTCATTACATGGAGATTTATATTCTTATTGTCTCTTGTTTCAAACGAGTTGTTTTCTATCAATAACAAAGTTAAAATACGGTATTCCTTAGTTATTTCATGGAATACTTGATCATTCATGTTTTCTTTCCAGGTTACAATAGTGAATGTCTTACGAATTGTCACGTAGATATGGCAGTACTGTAGTAATCTGAATTATGATTGCTGCAGTACAATGAATTAAATACGGTATGACATGGCACATAAATTTTCAGAAAATATTTTAATAGTTACGAAGTAGAATTATATACATTATTGAGCGTATATTTTCCATCAAGACTAAATTAAATGATTCGTGAATTGACGAAGATTGCATTCGTACCTTGTTTACGTTAGTAATATGACAATTTCTTCAAATTATTTTTATATTCAGAATAATAAAGGGTATACTTATTTCATCTAGGGAGAAATTTTCTTTATTTGCACACTGCAATTGATTTTTTTAATCGTTGTAACCGTACAAGATTATAAGAAAAACTGTTTGATCGTTTCAGCTGTTTCTTACACCGTGTTTCTACAATCCACTAATTGTTTCAGTGTAAATCGTCCACTGATCATTTGTAAATTGTCAACATTTATTTACAAGAGTGTAAATTTTGGAAATCAATTGATGTATTAAAAAGCGCTGACCAAGCATGAAAACCTGCGGAACATCATTTGTTTTACTTTTTATGAGCGAAAATTTCTTTGCGACACGAAGCCTTTCCACGGGACAATTTCCCCACTCGGTTCAGAAAATTTAAGTTCCCCTCTCATTGTTAGTGCCGGAGTGAAGGCCGAGACCATTAAGACGAGCAGCCAAGAGGATCTCGAGTCGAAAGATCGTAGGTTCAAAATCCCACCTCGGGCGTGGAGGTGTGTTGATATGTTGTGGCAAGATGCATCTCTGCCAATAATAACTATCAAACTGCTTCCTTCCACCTGGCCGACCTGGTGTGGATCTTGAGACTATCGGGCGCAAGCAGGAATAGCAAGGCTGAAAGATTGCATCCCGGTAAAGGCACTGATGTTTAGGTTATACATCCAATCACCATGTATCACTGTAATAACTGCTTCCTTCCCGGCCCAGACGTAGTATACCCTTACCCCAAATATGATTCTTTCAGCCGAGACATTCCTACGGGGCACCTCAGCAGGACAAACAAATACGTACATGTGATTGATGGATGGGAAAGTTCCATCGGGATAAAAACATCATTGAACAGAAGAGTGTGCTGGATTCCAGGGATGAGTCGCGGTTGGCGCTTCGTTGAGAAAACCATAAAAGATTAAAGAACATTTCAATCAATAACCACAAATCCAATTCAGTCCACTTATTGATAAAGTGTAAGAGGTAACACTCAACTGAATTAAAAGCCTCTCTCGAAGTCGTTGGATCTAATGAAGTTATAGCCAGCCAGACCTTTTCTCTCAAGTCTTGGGTGACTGGGAGAAGACAGACGACCAAGACCGGAGCCAATGAAATCTATGGAGACGGTGCGTCCTAGGCAGGGTTGCTAACTTTTAGATCGTACTTCAGCACCAAATGTGATTTGCTAAATGAGATGCAAATATGATAACCGAAATGTTGGTAACCCTGCCTACGACGCTTCGTCTCCCGGAGAGCTCTCACTCGGAGCTTTCTTTAGCTCTTGGAGCTCTTGGAGGGCCACAGTCCTTAAAGAAATGCTGTGTTTATTCTTCTCCCTGGCGTGAAATGAAGACGATATCATACATAATTACAGCAAAACTTCTGTTTTTTATCTAAGCCGTTCAAAAATGTCTGAAAAATCTAACAGTACACAAAAATTGAACAAATATTTCCGAAAGAAATAATGTAGGAGGGTGAGTCAAATGAAAGTAGTAATTATTTTTTAAACATTATTTATTGTACACATATTGTCCAAAACTGGATCACGTTTTGACATAGTCATCCCCACGCTCAATCCATGTCTACCAGCGCTTCCTAGGAGACATCTGGCACACTGTTGCAAACATGCGTATCAACTTACAGGACACTAGCGCCAAATTTGGATTTTTTATTACACTTTTACGGTTTTCAGTTAATTCACCATCGAAAATTCCATTACGGTAGATAATTTATGAATTTTTTCTGCCAGACAATAATCAAACAAATTATAACACTATTAATATCTGACTAAAGAACGAATTTAAAACTATTTTAAAATTACATTAAGTTGTAAATAGCTTCATTTGCAGGCACTCAAAGTAATTGCGAAAAACTGCTTTAGAAAGAAAAAATTAAGTTACTGGTTCAGACAAAAGAATATTAGCAACACATTTTATGTGCCAGCTTCAAAGTATTCTTCAATTCCTTTTCATATTTCTCGCTTGCGTCATTAAAGCGATGGCACTTGGAACTTCCGTTGATCCCATTGGTGACTTATTTGACAGTCACACTTTGAACACCATAAACAAACACAAAATCAAAAGTATTATTACGAGCCTCAGGTGATGCTCACTCAACAATAATCAACGCAGACGAGTCAATAAAAACGTATGTTTTATGTGAGTTCTCGAATTCATCATTTTAAGTCGCGCATGGCAAGTGAGCAAGTATGAAACGGGCAATTTTCAACTGCACGAAAACAGAGCGGTTGTAAGAAAACCGGGACAAGATTTCGACTTAAAAAGGTAGTCAACAACAGAATCGTACGAAAACTCGCATATACGAAAACCGATATCTATTTTCCCGTTTCCCACTTCAGGAGGTGACTCAGGGACTGGTCTCCGTGGCGTGTGCCGCCCAGAGGAGTACCTTGTATACCATCTGCTTTCCGCAGTCAGCTTTTCCTAGCCCGTTTACTGTGACGTACTGGAGTGAATGACACAGACACTGCGTTGAAGATAACAATATTTACATTTATTTACAAGAATTTAACAGTTAAAGAAATTTTACAAATACTAATTAAACCTCGGCAACCTTTTTCTTCGCCCTAGCCGCGAAATCCACGTACCTGTATGGCCTGGCGCCAAAACCGGTCTCCGCTCCGGAAATCACGTGCCGGAGTGCACTGGAGATCCTACCCAGCCCGTCGACTAACAACAAGCTCTACGAATCTATCTGAATCTCCGCGAGCGCAGAAAGCGCCCGCCTTATATACGCCCCGTCTCCCCCACCCGGCGTCATGCTGTCGGCGTCCCCAGACTCGATGGCTAGCCAATTCCAGGGGTCTTTCACAATCGTCCCAGACTCGCCACTAACCTTTCTCAACACTTTGTTTGAGTGGGTTGTTTCCTGGAGCAGTCACATCCTGTCAGTCGCCTCCTTATTTTTAGCTCAGGTGCGCCCTTTCACTACAGCTTCCGGCTCAGGCATGCCGCTCGCTTGGAAACGTTTCCACGACGCCACATTACCTCCATCTTAAAAAGGTCCATACCGACTGCATCCCGATTTTTTTTCCTCCTTAGTGAAGGACTGATACGTTTGACGTGGTTTGCTTACTATTATATTGATAGATTATAATTGATCCACTTCTGTCTGCTTTCAAGAACCTTTTGCATATTCCTATGAAACACCGCAAACGTTAAACTTAAAAGTTCGTGGAAACGAAACTTCAAAAATCCTATCACGAGCATCTTCTCAGCCGTCGACTTAACACTCAAAATTACGAAGATTCTGCTATGTTCACCTGTCTTCGATGTTTCCTGTGGACTGATGCGAGTACACCTACTTGCGCTACTTACGAGAGGAAAGTTAACAAAAATGTTTACTTCTTCCGAAACACCGGACGAGCGAAACGGGATGCAGTAAGGTTATGCCTACTCAGGTAACCAAAAGAGAAAGGATATTAGTAGGTTCCATAAATTTCTTGCCTCATTAACTTCTATTTTTGATACAAAGACAAAATTACGTAACTTTTCAGCTTAATCATCCTTTAACAATCCCCTTTTCAAATGTGTGTAATAACATTTCTAGGACTTCGAAAAAATACTCCCAATTTTTGTTCACAAAAGGTCAAAAACTGCTTCTTTCACCACACTCTCGTCTGAAACTATTCTTCCTCGAAGGTTTTTCTTCAGTTTTTATAAGCGGCAGACGTCGCTGGGTATCGAATCTGAACTGTAGTGACCAACTCCTTAAAGCCATAGTCCTTCACAATATTCTTTGCACTCTGAAGAGTAGGCACAGATGCATTGTCGTGAAGAAGCTGTACACAGATTTCAGGCACCGCACTCATCTCAAGTATATCTCTCCACACAATAGAGTGAGATGTCAGCTAAAAACTTGTATCAATACAACAACTAAAGAAAACAATATACTGCTCAAAAGGTTTTCCCATAGATGAGCGTTATCTTTTCAGGTCGGAAACTTAAGGAACCACCTATGTACAGTAGTGCTCTAAAAATCGCATCACCTCGCTCACAGTTGTAATCTGCAATATAATCCTGATTTGCAAACATCGAGTGAGTTATGAAGGTAATGAAATTGGAAACTTCATATAATCCACATACAATATGTGATTACCAAGTTCTACTAATTTTTGCTTAAAGTTTGAAAGACCTGTAAAACAAAGAAAATACAGAATGCTCGTTTTCTTTAGGTGATGCTGTTTCATTGATAACTCCTATAGCTGCGAAGCGGGTGTGAGGTAAAACTGACTGTGGGATGCAGTCGGGCGATTCCCCTGCTCAGCAGGGACGAAAACAAACCCCTCCGGCGGGCGTCCGACGGGCACCGCCATCGCTACCACCGCCCCCGCCCTCGCCGCCCTCGCCGCCCACGCCGCCCACGCCGCCCACACCGCCCACGCAGCCGCCATCGCCATCACCGCCACCGCCGCCACTGCTTCCGCCGCCGCCACCACTACCGCCACCGTTGCAACCGACGCAAGAAGGAAAAAACAGCCAGGGCTGTTCGAAGTTCGGGTCCGGCGAGCATCGAACGAAACTCGGGCATCTCGAAAAGATTCGAGCCGCGCGGCCGACGGAAGTACCCTGGACGAGTGGGAGGCGAGCAACGGATGCGAGAGGGGGAGAAAGCTGAAAAGTCAGGATGAGAAAAAGGAAGGTATGCGCAAGTTCTGAACTGAGCACGGCGTCCATGCATGGGCAGTCGAAAATTCACATGTTGCAAGGGCGCAATGGACACAAACAAGAGTGGTGGGATGATGGTAGGTACAGTGGCTCGTCACGCCAGCCACGGCACCAAACTTTGGGATCTCGAGAAGGATTGACTCGCGGAAGTGCGCTCGAATTTTGCGAAGAGAGAGAGAGAGAGAGATGTGGACAGAACAAAGGTGAGAGAGCAAGATCTGAACCAGAGGTAGTGCAGGAAGCCAGAGCGCGCGAAAACGCACAACATTCGGAAGCTAATGAGCAGAGTTGCCAATGCGCTGCGTCACAGCACACGGAGAAAGACAGGTACGGCTGTGAATGGGAAATGTGGGACGTGTGGGGGTAAAATGTAGGTGGAGCGAGGAAATTGTCGAGGTAGGGCAGAAAAGAGGAAGCGAGTGTGGGACAGACAGCACAGAAAACGAGGGAAAGAGGAACGGGACAGAAAAAGATTGAAGTGGGAAGAAACGAATGAAACAAAACAAGGTAGATTAGAGGAGTGCGTGTCGGAAGAGTCTCAAGAAAAGATAGACAGAGCAGAGAGTGAAATGGGTAGGAGGGAAGATGGTGGAGAAGTGAAATAAAGGTGAAAGAAACGAACATGAGAAAAAGGGCGTGTAGTAGACGCAATAGGGTGGAAATTGAACACACCGCACGGACTCAAAGTGAGAAACAAGAGAAGGGAAGAAAAATGAGAGGCTGGCGAACGCAGCGAGTAATGCAGTCCCCACCTCGGTCATGCGTGCAGCGAGTATTTTGTTTTGTAAATCAGCTAAAGCATGTGAACAAACGGAACACGAGTGGAGTGTGCGTATTTAATTAAATAATACTTTAGTATACTTATGCGAGGGGAAAGAATCAAGTTCAGTGGAATTTACGTTCAAAATGTTTCCATTATTGGACTCACGGATGTATCACGTTAATCGCAGAGGATGAAGACTGGAAGCCTTGCCTTTGACTTGGAAACGCACGAGCAGAGCTGTTCAAAATGATAGTATCAAGCGGCTGATTTTTCTTTGTCTTCCATCTTAAACCAACTACCTTCAACCTTTCGAATCATTCATCTCCCATTAAATAGAGCATACCACTCATTTTCTTTTCATCCAATTGTTTTAGACTATTCAGAAAACTACTAGCACGCGAGGGGACAAGAAAGGCCTGCAGGAAGGAGATTTTGTTGGGCCTGCGAGGGCAGCTGAAACCTCTTTGTGGAAAGAGACCAGGCCTCGGGGCCGGCCGTTGCAACGTGCTCTTCGCCAGAGAGCTCCCAAGTCGTTGAGACTCCACCGAGAGACGCGAAGTAGAAAAGGTGTGGAAACTTTCAGCCCCTTTTCACTCAACGAGATTCGTGTAAATCGTATGCGCGGAGCTGTACGAGCAGTTTCACTGAAAGCTTAGAATGAGAATATAGATCGTGCTCTAGGAGCGCGAGAAAACAAAAACATTGCAAGTTGAAAAACAGAAGCGGCGATAAGGGATGCTTGTGCTTGTGCGTACTCAAATAACACAAATTGTATGAATTGCGCATGCAGCCAGAAGGATTGGATACAGTATTTCATTGTTTTTCTGTATAATTACGATACTAAAATTCAGAGCAGTAATATTCCTTTCCAGTAAAGAACGCATTTGCTACTGCATTTCAGTATTGTCACCAAACTACCCTTTCAGGAAAAGATTTTTCTACCATCTCTGCTATGTTCCAGCAGCAACGCCACGTAAACATGGACAAACATTTGCATATTAACTCAATGCTGCATAGAAGAAATGGAGTTAAGACACAAATTTGATTAAGATTAGCACGTTCTTAGCACAGCAGAGAGCCTATCAAACGTTGAAGTTCAATAAGTTTTTTGATAATTATTTTTGTATTAGTATTTATTTGTGAAGGATGTGTGAAGGAAGGACAAGCCCAATGTCCCAATTACCAAAAACATTTTATTTATTTACTTACAGTTATGATGTACGACATATTAAGCACCAAAGACGTTTACTGACGGAGAGTACGATTTCCACTTCAACCACGAAACTGCTTAGAGTACTCACGAGTGCATTTATCTCTCACGGTCATCTATAAGGAAATGGAATGAATATTTCATGTTGCCCCCAATAAATGTATTATGTAAATAGAAATAATTATTTCACTTCCTGCCACCACGCTGGTCCTTGTTCCGTTTCTCTACTCTGCATCTTATCTTTCACCAGCCCCTCCCGCCCCCTCCTCCCTTGTTCTCGCCTTGCAGAGCAGTGCATTCCATAGTCACGTATGGAGATCTACATTTATTCTACTGAAACTGAAAATAATGGCAAAAAATCTGTATTGAAATCGAAGCAGTATAAATTCAAGTGTGTCTCCCATATCTCCATTGTAAATCCGAATTCACCAAGAACACTAAGAGTTTCCACGTTGAGTGAGTAGGCAGCAAAACCTAACAAGGCAGTTCAGACATTGTTGCAGGATACGCTGTTTCCAATAAAATAAATCTTACAGAAACTACAACAGACTTTCAATATCCAGTTACTTTACGCCCATCCCGAAGGGGAAGAGGTAGGAATATGAGATAGGGTAGAAATCCGAGAGAGCAAAGTTTTAGGCTATGTATAGTATTGACATTTGGCGAGTGACTGGAGAACTACGTAGTCTAGCATCATCATTGCATTTCCTCAACGGCCGGTCACTTCAGTCTTTGAAGTTTCCCGAGGTGAACATTTGCAGTTAGAAGTGCTGTGAAAACATTTTTAGCTCTGCACTGAAGTGCAATTTTCTTCGGCATATCTTGTGATTTTCCAACAAATGTAGGATGTAAATCGACATTCAGATATTGCAGATATTGAATATCACTGAGGATTAGAAATGAAATGCAATGTTCGACACGATGTGTTGGCAAAATCTATGGCATGATGGTTGTAATATGAGACACTTGACTGGTAGTATTATGAGACCGTCTCATATTACTACCACACTATTTTAATGGCTGAAAATTTTCTGAAGATTGTATGGGTGAATTGTGGGTTCAGTGTATCTTGTACAGAATGTGGACACACACTGAATGGCCCGGTCCAGAGAGTGCAGTATACATTTGTGATTATTGTAAAAGCAAGTGATTTGTAAACATATATTTCTTTTATTGTACTTAGTTTAAGTCAATATAGCAGTTTTGAAACGTTTGGCAACAACCTCAGTTTCTTTGCTCTATAAAACAGTACTATCTCATATTTCTACCCGAGTTTCCAATTCATTGGTAGTGACACTATTTAGAAAAATTAAATATTACATAAAACACATTATTCCTCACAAAGCTTTTCCTATTAAACATAGTAAGAAACTGCAATTCACGTTTTTACATACGGCTATTCTGGCACCTTCGGTTATTCTTTCTTGGCGCACGGGGGGGTGTCAATAAAATAGAATCTCTCCCGGTATTTCGCGTCGTTCTCGATTGGGCTACTAGGAGTCGCATGATCGCGACTGTATCGAGCAGAGCTGAGATGCACAACCGAGAACGACGCGAAATACCGTGAGAGATTCCATTTTGATGACACCCCCCCCCCGTGCGCCAAGTAAGAAAAACCGAAGTATGGGTCTCAAAACAAAAAAGTGTATCTCGTGTTCCTACCTCTTCCCCTACTAGATTGATCGATCCCGGCGCCATTTTACTTCCGCCGCGCGCTCCACATCTCGAGCGAGGGAGGGAGGGACGCGACCACGAAGTCTACAATGAGGAGACTCAACTCCGGTGTTGGAGGCATGGTGGGTGTATGTACGAAAAACGTCGGCAGCTGTTTGAAAAATAATACAAAAAAACCGAGTCCCTTCGCCTTCAGCGACATCACGCGGCGAAAGAAGGAACTTATCTCGGCTTTTCTCGGCCACCAATCGTCGAAATTCGTTTGGTCCAAGTGGCGCCCACGAAGTCTACAACCAGGCGGTGTGCGGATGTGCTTAACAGAAGACAATAAGTTCAAAAGGAAGTAGTAAGTAGTAAATAATTTTGTAGAAAAAGTGTTTGAATTAAATTTGTATACGATGCTTTGCTGCCATTGGCTGTTTTGAAAGCCTTCGTAGTTCTTTCAATTGCCACGTGAGATCGCTGAAGGCGAAGGGACTCGGTTGTTTTTTTTTTGTATTATTTTTCAAGTAGCTGCCGACGTTTTTCGTACATACCCCCACCACCGGAGTTGAGTCTCCTCGTTGTAGACTTCGTGGACGCGACCACGCATGCGCTCGTGAAGGGGATCGCCGTGACGGACAGGCTTTAAGGGAGGCCGGAGGAGCTGTGAGTGACACGATGCAAAGTGCGGGGCTATGCCGGCCGCATTACGGGCCGCCTGCAAAAGCGCGCTCTGCCACTCCCACTCCCGCCTCACACCCGCAAGTTGTCAGCACCGCTCGTCAGGCGAGACGCCAATGAGCCAAGCAGGACTTCCGCCCCGCAACCCAACGAGCAGCTTGCGTGCCACTAACACATTCAAACGCTTTTCTGCACATCTGTACTAATAAAACTAAATTCAACACGTAACCGTCATCGGTGCCACAAAAACTGACGGTCTATGAATAGATGCGAAATTTTTACAAACTCTTTTTCAGGATCGTCACAGTTTCCTTGCGAAGTTCGGTAAAGATGAATGCAACACAAAAGCGGAAAATAAATAATTTAAATAGTATGTTGGTAGATGGACCACGATCATTATTTTTCGCCTGTCACGAAGAGCACATTGGTTCCTAATATATTCCGTCAGAGACCAGTAGCGTTGCACAGAATCTGGTACAAAATTGATTCGCTAGATGCCCGTCGCAGTGCGTAAGATAAACATTCTTAATTTCATAGTGATGTACTGTAAAATGAAATCAAAGAAAATTATAGTATTTTATTAAATTTGAAACAATTACTACATTACAAATGATCTTAAAGATCGTGGTTTTCATAAAATTGACCTTTCGTTTTATCTCTCACAAGGAATGGATATGAAGAAAGTCCGGGCAACGTCAGGTATTTTGCTAGTTTCTTTATATAATCGATCAACTAAGGAACTAAAAAGTTTTGAGACCGCACGTTAAAACGAGATATTTCAGTTAACGTAGAGATTTGCCGATATAATTTCGTAAGTTTTGCAACCTCTAATAGAAATAGGAAGGCTGAAATTGAAAAAGTTGCTTCTTCTGATACAAAAAGTTGTAGTGGATGAATAATTACATGGTCCACGCAGAAGTATATCATGACTCACTACATGACAAAATGGCGACCTGATACCAATGTACTACATACTGTGTAGTACATTCACAATTCGGTGAATGAGACGACCTAATTTGTAGGTATTATGAATCATACGTAATTCATAATTTTCATACAAAGACTTTATTTCAAATTATATACAAATTTTGCAAATGGAAATTTTAAATGTTGAATAAGTAGTCTGTAATCATATACCCTCTTTGACATCTTTAGCAGTTCTCTCTGTGTGCCTCACGTGTACATATTGACGGCACTGATCCGAGATGCCTACGTTCAACGTTTCTTCTTCAATCTTAACAGCGCTTACCGTTATTGGATTTTTAATGAAATACCCATGTATGGGCATTTCGAAAATTTTTTCCTTCCCTAGCCTTCCATCGCAGGATCTCCGTTCGACCGTCGCGACGCCTGATGCGCGGCGTCCCCTCGAGCTATTTGCCCGAGGAGCGTCGAGTGCCCAGAGTGGAGTGCAACGGGCACTTGAGACCCATCCGCGCCCACTCAGCCCCCCGCGCGGAGGGGCAGCGACGGCCTCTTTCGTCACGTGCGCCCATGAGTCACCCCCCACCCACCCATCGCACCGCATCGCCGCGAGATCTCGTTTCCTTCGTCAGGACCCGGTCAGGACGTGCCTTCGGCGCTCTGGGACAAATACTAATAATTATACTGCGATTTTCGTAACTTTGCCTCTGACAGGAATCAGCTGTTTCTCTGCCATCCAATTGGGAGCTTACATTTCGCGATAGCGACGTCACTATGATGACGTTTAAGCTCCCAATGGGATGAAACCTTGAACAGCTGACTTCTGTCAGGGACAAAGTTACGAAAATCGCAGTATATAGTGCGATCTTTATAGCTCTGCCACTCGAGCCCCTGCGGCCACGATGGAATATCACACGCCATTTCGCGTCTTTCTCGCTCGTGCCGCTTGATGTCGCATGATCGCAAACACTGCTTGATACGGTCGCGATTGTGCGATATCTAGCGGTAGGTACTGAGTGAATTGGTGTTGTTCATTACTTCTCCAAGATTGTATTTATAATTTTCACGAAGAGAAACTGAGATACGTTCACTGTAATATCCCCTTATACTTTGTTCCTCTATACCACACATGTTCTTGTAGTAGTCCATTTACAAAGATAACCGCAGAAATATGCACTACCTCTCACTCTCCTAGAAATTCTTAACAACAAACATCACATTGGAAATGTTCTTACATTTTAAAGGAAATTAATCTTCTCAATAAGCTGTGTGACGCTAAGAATGTGTTAAGCACCAATATTGACCCAATGTTACGTCAAATAATGTACTGGAATGCACATTAAGTATTCTGATGATTGTTTATATTATGTTTTTTTGTTTATAATTTGTTGACAAATTATGTATTTATGCTTTATTTTTAAATGCTGTTCTATGTTCTGTTGTACTTGTATATATTGTCTTTTGATTGTAGTCACTAATGACCTGGAAGTTCATGAGATCTATTAAATAAATCATAATAAAAAGTATAGGTACATTCAATAAATGGAGAATAGAGCATCGAAGAATTTATCATTTAGTAGGTTAGCTATAGAAAAAATACCGCACGAAACGTACTTTTAAACGCCTTGGAGGCATCATTTCCGAGTTAGGTCTAATTCGCAATACTAACTTAACCGTAACGCAATTCCGTAAACTTAGCAGTAAAAGTTTCATGTAAAATGGAGCATTCACGACGACGAACGTTACGTCTCGCCTGAACCAATCAGAATTCAACACATTGAAGCTTCATCGATTCGTTTCTGTCTTTTTCTTTGACTTTCCTATCGATTGGAACTTTTCGCATTTTGAGCAGCTGTGCTTGTGCTCGTATTTTCTTCATTTTATAAATAAGGATTCTCTCCAACGAAATTCACGAGTAATTCGTCGAACATAGTTTTTATGCGTCATATCAAGTTGAAGTCGCATAAAAAATGACTCATTCTTATTGTGAATTCACTACTTTCACCAAAACCGTTCGTAAACTTATGACATGACATATAACAAACGTATGACGAACAACAAACACAGACAACATATACTGTATCTAACCACAGACAAAGTTGAAATCGGTCTTTCATTTAATTCTGGCGTATATTTTGTGCCGCGTTTGTTGTTTTCATGCTGCTCTCTGATTGGTCTTCGGTAGAATTCTGACAAACTTATGCGTAAAGGTTTAGGGCTTGTGAACTATCACATTTACGGATTTACGTCTACGATTACGTGAGGGCGTTGTGAATGACCTCGATAAATAACGTATTTCTAGGTTTCGCGGCAACGTTACATTTACGTTAATGTGTGCATTGTGAATGAGGCCTTATGCACAATGTGTAGCGGGTGGCATGCGCACTTGCTGGATTATTATAACGAGTGGTCGCCCAGTGGGCGAAATTCGACTATAATTTTGTTTAATAATTAACTTTATTGAGGTTCTTTTTCCAAAGAGTCTGCCTGTGCAATCACCGCGCGCGCGCACGCACGCACGCACACACACACACACACACACACACACACACACACACACACACACACCATATATATATATATTTGTACTATTATTACATCTGCGAGCGGGTACACATACGTCATTAGCGTGTGTTGTTTGTCTTAATTTCCTGCAATACCTACGAAATCGTACACATAGGGAGATTATTGGATTTCTCACTCTACCCGCATGGCTGAGAAATACAACGGAAAGTGGTCGTGTGGCCTCCATCGCAAAAAGAGGACAGTCCTTCAGAAGTCAAATATACTGCCCCCTTACTCTTTGTTTATGTGGAATCTTATGCTAAGTGAAAAAATAACATCACTACAAACTTCTGTAAAACCTAATATCCTTCACCGTGCGAAAATTCTTATAGGTAATACCACGAGTGCTTTGGAAATTTTCGATAACTCCTCGACTCGCGAAGCGAGGAGAGGATTTATCTGAGAATATCCAAAGCACGAGTGGTATTTAATAGGACTATTCCAGGAATGAAATTACGTCCAACAGAGTTCCAAAATGCGCCAAATATTGCAAATAACGGAGAGCTATGTTAAAATCAATGAGGTTATGTTACAGTACATATGCGGTTTATTGGGCATAGACATAGCGATCGATGTACACCGCTTCCTAGGATAGATGGAGCACAACTTATGATTGGCCAGTAGGGAGAAGCGAAAAGAAAATTCAGATAGAAAAAGGGAAAAAAATGTTTGAAGTACACGGCCCTGATTTGGGCTTTTTGTAAGCATAGTTAAACACTATTGGTTTTAATTTCACGAGTGGAATAGTCGTTACAATTATTTTTACTGTTATTAACAATATACTTTTCACGCAAATAAAAGCAACACGGTGCAAATAATCATTCTCTTAAATGCAAAGCTTAGAATAAAAAAGCTAAAATGCATCATTTTGTAGATTAGGGCACAGAAAACATAACTCGTGTCCCAAAGGAAATGATTCGTTTTCGAGTTATGTACGATAGTGAGTTGCAGTGTGTTGCGGGTTGCACCTACACGCTATATTATTTAATTTAATACCTTTGTAACATATATTACACATACATTTTTGTTTTGCGAAGTCATTCTCCGTATAAACTTTAATTACGCCAAATCTCACATTCCTCCCCGTACGTGCAATACGCTTAAAAAGGGATGCCGCGTTTCTCTGCACCTATTAATATATAGATTTGCAAAATTCTAATTTTTTCTCTTAAATCTGTATTTGATGGATCCCTGTGAGGAATTGTGATTCCCTCATCATCAATAGCATGCTTAAAGGTTTGGTGTCGAGGGAATCTGACAAATCGTACAAACAATCGAACAACAATCATTAAAGGAATCGCGTTGACGTGTTTGCACTAGTTATTAAGAAGGCTGAATAGATACGGCTCATTGGCTTATTTTCTTCGATACGGTCAATTGGCACAGAGCAAGGCCATAGAAGTTGGAAAACATTTCCATTGCTGCGCGCTCTTATCGCGATGAAGTCACGAATCGCAAATTGCAAGAACAAAGCCCGCGTAACTGGCAAACAACTTCAGGAATTGGCCTGCGATTAGGGGGCCACAAATCGATTGTTCGCTAAGAAAGCGAGCGCCCTGCGAGCCAGCCAGCGGGCCACTGCAGCGGCGGCCACCGCGACCTTGACCGCGCGACCGGGCCTTGTCCTTTGGCAAACTGCCACCCCGGGTGCACGGACCCCCAACTCCACCCTCGCCCAACTGCTCTCTACGCAACACACCGCGCCTCGCCCGCTCTCGCCCCGCCCGCTCTCGCCCCGCCCCCTCTCGCCCCGCCCCCTCTCAGCCCTCACCTTCTGCTTCCTGCTCTTCCTCACCCTTTGCTTCCTGCTCTTCCCCATGCTCGCCATTTCTCCACGCACCTTTTTCTTTTCTACCTTGACCTATTTTCCATCTAATAATCCGCTCTAACATGGTCTTACTTTTTTGTCTTCGCAGTTCGTATTTTCATTTTCATTCCGCCCAGTCCCTTTCGCATTCCATCTCATGACTATTCGTCTCCTCGTATGGAGAGATTACTATAAGAAGAGACAGCTACTGCTTGGCAACTGCTGGTAACACAACTGCAGGTTATGTCCATGCACTCATTTTGTCATTGCGTTCGTTTACTGTTATATCATTTTTAAATGGCTTTATCACTATCTCTCGCAATGACACCGCCCTGTATGACTTTCATTTCTTTCATGACCCCTCAAAGTCGTCCCTTCTTGGAGTAACTCCTCTATACACGCCTCTTGCCAGATGCCATGCACTTGCCCTTCCTTCATATATCTCTCTACAGCCATCCAACACCGTTTCGCTCCCCCTTTCTCCCCATCCACCGATCTATGAGTTGCCCAACCATTACCTGTCTCGGCCTGAGCCTGCGCCCAGCGCGATCGCCCGGTCGCACCGCCCCCGCTGCAAAGGCGAACTATTACCGACTTCCAAGAGACGCGGCCACACTTTCGTGAGTCAGACGTGTTGAGACAACTCTCAGAGTCCGTCCGATCAGACCACGCAACGACCAGCTGTTGACCAGCCAGTAACATTCAAGTAACAACTGATCCATTGATTCGCTCCATGATACACTGAACAAATATTGAGAGGGGTCCTAGTTTTGCTTCTGGACATTACTGTAGCTTCGCTATGCGCACGTTTTGTTGAGCTCTCCTTTTGTTAGGTGTGGTAGGCGTAGACCTGGTGGTGTGAGTAACTATTGTGTTAGCAGTACTAAAAGAAAAATATGTACTTCCTTAAACGAATCCTGAAGATTATACTTCTCCCTCATTAGTCGCATACAGTTTTTTCTATTCTTTGACAAAAATCAAATGAAAACACATAGTCGATCCATTGTTCTCTCGTACCCCTCCCAAGTCAGACATACGGTATATACCCTCATCCCGGCACTATCTTCACAACCTGTCGGTCGAACCGGGTTAGGTTGAAGGCATCAACTGATGTCACTTCAGTGCCTCTGACCGGGAGGTCCTCGGGTTCGAGTTCCGACAGTGGTAGTATTTTCGACACTAGCTAATATCTAATTCAGCCGTTGTCTGGAGAATTCTAGCGGCCGGTTGCTGTCATCGGTAGTTCTCCGATCAACACCAGGCGAATGCGAGAGCAGTACCCGAACAAAGGGGCTACGGACCGCGCGCGGTCTTTCCTCCCTATCCTTTCTTGTCCTATCCTCACCCCTTACACACATGTACACTTACATGTACCTATCGCACATTCAGGGTGACCAGTCGGAAGCTTAGAGCATGTCTCGGCTGGGGAGAGCCCCATTGGTGGGAGGTACGTGGTTGAAAAAACTCCCACAAGCCGATGGCTAGGTTGGAGCCGTATCTCGCCATCGAGCGAGGGTCACCACCACCAAAACATACACTACTCTTATGGGATTAATGACCATAGCAATTGACGCGCCAGGCATCACCAATCAATCAATCAATCTTGCCCGTCCCACTTCCCTACGCTTCCCTCTTACAAGCTTCCCTGCGCTTCCCCGCTCGGGCTTCGCCCCGACTATCTCTCACACCCGGCACCTCCCCGCCCTCCGCCACTCCCCACCGCAAACCCTCACACTCCTCTTCCTGTCCCCGTCAACATCCTTGTCTCCGCTGTACAGCCTTGAAAGAGATTCCCCGCCCGCCGCCCGCCAGCCCACCCGGTCAGACCGCCAGCGGCTGCGGCGGCGGCCAAGCCAAGCCACCAACTTCCAAGCAGCGCGCCGCGTCGCGCCGCGCCGTCTTGCAACTTCCGCTCCCTCGCGCCCCACTCAGTAGTTCTGGCGTCCCGCAGGGCGGCGGTTTCAGCCAGGAGTCCACAAACTCCCCGGCGCGGCGGGCCGGAACCGGCACATCCATCACTCCTCGTTATTCGATGCCCGACCCCGTTAAAAGAACGCGAGGACCCGACTTCCCAAATCCGGTTAAAAGTACGCGGGGATAGACGCTCCCCAACGAAATCACGGCCGTGAAATCTACGAGGCCGGTTGCGATGATGTTGGGGTTTGGCACTTTGGCGTTGGATAGCGGAGGTGGCGGGCGCAACCTCCGTGGGTATCGGTAAAACCCGATACACACACTTCCTTTAAACAGGGCTGTCCAACTGCCGGCCCGGGGTGCTATTTATTGTGGCTCGTGAAAGGTTATTAGTCGAAAGTAAAAGTCCTTTTCACCCATGTCGGCTCTGGCCATGCGAGAGGAGTCTGTAGACTCCTTAGATCAGGGTTGTCCAAATGGCGTCCAGCGGGCCACAAGCGGCCCACGGTGCCATTTATTGTGACCTGCGGAAGGTCATTAGTCAAAGGTAAAAGTCCCTTGCGTCCATGTTGAGCGAGAACTTGTTCGTCTAGCACACGTATCCTGTCGGAGTCAACACGTCCTTAATGTAAAAATGTACTAACTTGAGATTTAAGAATTTATTCCAAGTAATTTCAGGGATTGAAAAGCATCCCAATGTGTTTCCCTAAGTTAAGGATGGTTCGGCCTAATATTACGGCCGGTTCCACCCTCCCGCCCCCCACCGTTTCAGAGCAGTCTGACAAACTGCCGAGATCAACAACAAGGAGAAGTCAGGGGTGGATCGCGCAAGTAAAGGAGTAATGAAAGTATGGCCCGCAACCATGTTAAAGGTTTTAGTTGTGGCCCTTCAGACTTGACATGTTGGGCACCCCTGCTTTAACGATCCATTTTGGTATTTTAGCAAACGCGTTCGCGCAGTTTCTCGTAATCACGAACAGAAGCCACAAAATGCAATAATGTGTTCCCCTAAAACTCCAATATTGTTTTTCTAATGCAGGCATGTGAAACCGCGCCCGCAAGAGCTTCTTGCCCGCCTGGGGAGCCCGGCGCTCGCACGGGCAGGGGCGACTTTCCCTGAACTCCCAACTCACTTCGCCTTAAAATCCAGAAAGGGGGGTACATGCGCAAGCTGAAGCGGCGCGAGGCGGTGAATAGTGCCTTCATACGAAAATAGTGTGTTTGCCAGAGTTTCTATCTAATTGAAAATTGTTTTATATTTATATTATTTCCTTATTTTCGTTTTGTGTTGAAATATTAAATCATACTTTTATTTATTGTAATTAGCAATAATGTGAAATAAATTAATAAGTTTCTGAAAGTTAACCATTCTCGCTTACGGACGGACAACGCTTTCAACATACAAGCTTCGTTAAACTTTCTAACCAGAACGTAGAAAGTTCATGCATTTATATCACTCTTAAGTAAACCGGATTACAAAATAAAGATTGTTTTGATTCAATTTTTTAAACGGAACTCTCAATTGAGAATTTGAATTCTGACTGATGTATTATTTTATTTAATGTATCATTTCTTTAAATTTTAATTCTGACTTAAAGAGAAAATGAGAAGTGATATAGATAAGTTTGTGACAATAACTGTCAAGTAACTTCTCTCAAAGACTAGCATGGGCCAGGTATCCATACCAGTGACGTATCGCCACTCCGGAAGACTTTGTACAACCCTCACTTTTAAATCTCGCGTCAATTTCTCTGGACGCGGTCCCCACGAGCTGTGGTAAGCTTGTTACCTTGCCCTCACATGTCTGTTCTAATGCAAACCTGTAAATCGGGTCTAAAGGAGAAAACTATAGTCCTTTTGGAAGTCGCAAAAATGCTGAGTATGCGTTCCTTAATGCCTTTCATCTGTGTACATGAACTATAACCTCATGTGTAACTCCAAAATTTTTACGATTCGTTACAAAGTGTTCATCAAATGTTTCTAACAACGCTCATACCTTTCTCTTTTCCATAATGTAACTAGAAGATAAAAGAAGGGTAAAAGCGCATCTGAAGCTCAGGAGAGAGTGCGTGGACTAAAATTTAATGTATGTAATCCTTAAGGCATTTCAAATGTGATACCCAAACCTACTAAATATTCCACAGAATAAACTCATTTACGCCTCTCGGAACACTAATGTTCCAAAGAACAGTTGTGAAACACCGGAATAAACCCCTACTGGCTTAAACACGGTTTACCGAAAATTGTTTCAAGCAAGCATGTGGTTCAAAATGTATAATATTCATAATTCATTTACATTTTTCATGAATTTATTTCTTAAGCTTTAAACTTTCTGAACGTACACCAAAGATATTGCATCAAGTTAATTCCGAACAAGGAAAAGATATTCAGAATATGTACACTACAATGACACAATTTCAAAACTATCGTCTTTGAGTAAGGAGTCATTTGAAAAAATACATTTACCAAAATGTAGATTTTTTAACCCTTCCCCTTTCGTAACATCCTAAAATATTACCGCGCTAACAAACAGCTGAGAAATGAACATTCTATTTACATTCCTACCCTCCTCAAACACACACACACACACACACACACACACACACAAACACATACACATGCTCACCTACACGTATGCATGCATGCATACGTATGTAAATGCTTACATTCATATGAGTACATTACATACAAACGTACAAACACTGGCGCTCGCGCAAACTTTTAAAATTACGCACGACAATTTTTATTATAACATTCATGTCTAAACTTCCCACAAAAGAAAGCTCATTTTCCATCACCCGTCTCCCCCTTGTTCCTCTTTGTCACATTAAAGGAAACCATTTGCCCCCTCAAAAGAACATATCTGAAGAACCCTTCAATCCATATCGATCCGTTGTTCCTCAGGTTGCATTACGCGCCGATCCTTCCGCGCCGTCCCCGAACGCCTTGCGCACCCCTCGTTCGGGAGTCGCCAGACTGGGCAAAGAAGAGCGGAGGTCTGTGGCTTGCCCCGCGCCGGACGGCCCGAAGCATCCCCGGCACGCGAAGCCTGGAGCAGGGCCTTCGCTGTTGCGACCGCGGTTGACTCGGCGTTCAAACACAGACGCAGTGTTGCTCTGCGTTGCGGTTAATTAGTTAGAGAGGAGGCGGATTCTTATGACTTACTACAGTGAATATGATCTAGGATCGTAAAAATAAATGAGCGAAGTAACATGGCGGTGTGAGAAAATTAGCAGGTGGTGGAAGTGATCTGGGATAAGGCCTGATGAATAGGGACATATTCCAGTAAGTAAGACCGCATATTGTGAATGAACTACTACCGCGTATAGGGCGATTTTTCTAACTGTCCTCTCAAGCCCCAACGGTCACGATGGAATATCACACGACATTTCGCGTCTTTCTCTGTCTTGCCGCTTGATGTCGCATGATCGCAAGCACTGCACCATACGTCTCGATCATGCGATATCTAGCGCCACGACTGAAAAAGGCGCGAAATACCGTGACATATTCAATCGTGAATACAGACCTTGAAAGGCAAAGTTAAGAAAATCGCACTATAGAGATGATCGTAAAAATAAATGAGCAAGGCAACCACGGAAAATGGTGGTGTGAGAAAGTAAGTAGTGGATGTATTCGGCGATAAGGCCTGATGAATACGGACATATTCCAGTAACTAAGAACACATATTGTGAATGAACTACCGCGAAGTTATCAAGATTTCCATATGCAAAACTCGTGAAAACATTATAAAGAAGGAGATTAGATAAATACGAAAATAGCGTGATTACCCGAATGTAATGCGCTATTTTTATATCAAATGTAGTAATCAAAATCGGAGGGGCACATTAAATACGAGTGCAAATCCGTCCCGTAGAACGCCAGTAACTATTCATTTTTTTCGTGTAATACGTCGTAATAATATATAGATGGAGTTTTCACATTCAACTTCGTTTCATTTACCATTGCCCTTTTATTGAGGGTTTTTTGTTGGGTATAATTGAGGGTTTTTATATGGAGGGCAAACAACGTTTTATGATGCTTCATTAAAATGTACAGCAGTTAGAATGCTAATTATGTATACCATAAATCTATTGTTGTATTACATAAATTTAAACAAAATGCCTACCTAATAATCTCTCTTTGATGCACATTACATTCGATGCAAAATCTTTTTGATAATTGTAAGTTTCAACTATGCGCATTACAGTCGATGGCGCATTAGATTCGTGTAAATACGATACACATACACGAATAAATAATTACGCAACAATAACAAATACAAATAAATAATCACGCAACTAAATACATAATTACAGAAATAAAAAAATATTTACATAAATAAACAAATAAGTACACAAATAAATAAATAAATAAATACTCTTTCGGAGCAGAGTTCTTCCGCGTACTTCTCAAAATCTCGCATTTGCTACAGGTCGAGGAACGATGGTGCAAGTGTGGAAAGCTTTGCTCGCCCCCGCTTTTCACAAGGCTCCGAGCAGCTTGACAGCAGCTGATTTATGTCACCAGGTGAAACAGAAACCAACTTTCTTCCCGGCGTGTTTGCGTCGGAAAGAAACGCGAACTGCCATTAATTTTCAGCGATGGGGACCTTGAGATGCTTTTCAGGGAATACTCATGTTTTCGAGGGTCGCGTCGTTTGGACCGGGCCAGCCGACGCGCCGACTTAATAAACAATTTATTTAAACACCAAAGTGCTATTTATGTTCTTGCTGTCGGGACTTTTCGATTTCCTCTTTTCATATTTTAAATGTGAAGAAAAACATTACTTCATATCTTAATAGTTATTACGGCGATGCAAAGCAAATGAAGTGATGCGATTTCATTTAGCAAATTGTGAAGATAGCCAGAAAGACACATTCGACCGACCATACAGTGTCGTGTGTCATTCAATACTTTTCTTAATACAACTTTCCTATAAGAAAAATGCATTCAAATAAGAATTACCTATGGCCCCAGCACAAATACTCATAGGTTATACATCATCCGGTGGCCGACCTTTAGAGTGTATTATTATTTCTCTGTTCGGTTGCATTTTGCGAACATAAAAGTGTAGTGGAAAGAAAACAATGTTATCTAAGAAATACCAGATTTCTGTAGTGCCGTTTCAATGATTGTCGCAACAAGAGCTGTAAAATACAATAGGCAAGATCTCATCCGCCCGCTCCTGCCCGCTCCCCTCTCAACTACGTCCCCGCGTTCCTCATTAGCTTGCGGTAATATGACGGTCAGCGTATCAGGCTGTTCAAACCCGATCGAAGCCGTGGATTTTTAAGCGCGAAAAAGTCTTTCGTACGTCTTCCTTCGGAGGGGAAGTAAAGCCGACTGTCCCATGTTAGTAGATTTCCTACATGTAAAAGATCCTCAAGCCTAAACGAAGCCTCTGAGCTAAATTCAAATCGCCTGTTTCGTCGCCCGAGATAATACCTTCTTTCTCCGCTAGTTGGTGAAAGGAGCGAAGCGAAATTTGCTTGGTCAGACGGAAGAGTGGGTCTGATGGACCCAGCATCGCCACGGAAAATAAGGCATTCACTAACTATAGCTGTACCGCTCGCAAAAAAAAAAAGGGGGGGCGGACATACCTTTGGTGAAGCCTCGAAGGTTTCCCCCACCCTGCGGCAGCTGAGATTTCCCCTCTCGACGACAAGGAAGCGCGGAGGCGACAAGGAGAGACGACTGCAAGACGCACCGATCGCACTGGCCGTCACTCGTCATACCTACCCACATCAGGGAAGAGGAACTCGCACTGCGAGGAGTGTCCACAGAAATCATCAATGTATTGGCCCATCACATTATCCTATAACTGCAACCCTTCTTTAAGACACGCTTAATTTTCTGTTCATCGTTTGGACAACTGCTACTGTAGAAACACGTAAGCTGTCTTCCGTCTGATCCTTCTCACTCATCAGTTTGCTATCTCCAAACTCGCAGTGTTGAAGTACAGCGCGACCCACGAGAGAAAGAGCGCAAGCTGGCGGAGAAATGTTTGTCGCTTTGGAGGGGGAAGCCACGTTCGGGCATGCGCAATGGAAGGGTTTTTTGAGCCTGGTAGAGCCTTAACTAACCTGTGTTCTCACCCTCTCTCGGCTTCTCGCCCTCGCCTTCGCCTGCGATCCTGTCCTCGCGTGTGTTCCCCTCGCTTGCTACCTCGCGCTCCCCTGCGTTTCCTCACGCCCCCAATCCCCTCCCCTGCGCTCCCCTCGCCGCCCGCGCCACGCCACGCCACGTCGCCGCACGATTCTCCCTTGTTTGCGCTTGTCAGACTTTTTTCAAGAGGTCGTGTTCTTTTTCTTCTTCAGATCCCTTGTTTATGGTCATTTTCACTTATCGCCAAATATTCAGGTCAATGTCTGAAGACATGTGAACGTTTGGTGAACGATTTGCCAAACATCAAGTAAAGCTAGAGCCAATGTTTCATGAGAAATAATAAAATCAAAACTTTGAACAACACACAAATCAATGTGAGGGTATCTAAGAAAAAATAATTTGACGATTAATCGAAAATGAATTGCAATATACTATAAACACATTTTATTACTATAAACCAGACCTGCACAACGCCTGCTCCCGCGGGCATTCTGCACTTGGGAGCCGATCGTCTGCCCGTGGCAGCGCCGAAAGTGCAAGTAGTGTGGAGTAGGAAGCTTTGCGTGGAGGGGAGAAGTCTGACGAAGCACGATGCGGCGCGTAGATTGAATGCCTGGGCGTCTAATAATGATTCATGCTTCAAAATTAAATACCCATTTGTTTAAATGGATTAAGTATAGTATTTCAAGTTACCAGGGTGATGATCCATGCTTCAAAATTAAATGCCCATTTGTTAAATGGATTATGTCTAGTATTTCAAGTTACCAGGGTCATAATTCACTGTTTACGTTCTGTGCACTATTGTATAACCACCTTTGTATCCACCACTGTATGCATTTTCATTTTCTAACGTTTTTAAAAGAAAAGAACATGCTCATTGTGACTCTTAAGCATTATTTTAAAGCAATAGCTTTAAAATATATGTTTATATATAAGAAAAAATATTATTTAATTCTATCTAACACAAAATTGCAATTTAATACCTGATTGTTCTCCAAATCATAGAAAATCTCCAAATCATAGAAAAATGAACAAAATTATGAGAGCAATCTCTCACATCAAGATTGACATAAAAATAGAATATGTGGCAATTCCAAGAAGGCTAATGTTTAATAGCACATTTGTGACCATTTTCCCCATTATGAAACTGAATAAAAGAGATCAACGAGCAAACTTCTGTCACGATATGTTACGGACAATCATAAGATAATCATGGGTATTGATTAAATAGAATGCAAAGGGCTTTATATTTTTATACGATCTCGTAAACGACTCTACACTCTTGTCAGAAATTAGAACAGAAAATAATCATGATTTTTTTAAGAACAATATGTTTTTGCTTTGACAGAACCGTCTTATTCAATTAAACATGGTTAATAAAAAATAGTTTATTGCTGTCACCATGAAACAAAAACAATTCTGTATCAAAATTTTGTGTTTAGCACAACACTAAATTTGTGATTACATCTCGTAGCAAAGCGAATTACATTATAAGCCCTACAAGCAATTATAATACTTGGTGTCGAAATCTAATATGTATAATTCGTTGTAGTTTCATATTTCGCCCTGTCATATACCGAGAACAAACATTTGCAATATAATACAAAAGACAATATTACTTGAACTGTATATGACCGTCATGTTCTTGCCGATTGCTCTTTAAATTTACGCGCTATCTTTCGAATTGCGCATTCTGATTAGTTGTCCCCACTCCTAGATTGGGTCTCATCCCCACCCTTCATCGATTTTCTCATTGGCACCCGAGTTGCCCGCACGCAGCTCCTGAGGTCAGTGAAAGTGCAAAATGCTGTGCAGGTCTGCTATAAACATATTTTAGCTGCCACAAATGTGGCATTAAGTTAAAATAATTTACTCAATATTTTTAAAAAACCTCAACCAAGCAGACAACGATTGTACCGCTTCCTACACGTTTTGCACTCTTTAAGCCAGTGGTGTCAAGATATTCCACTGGCAGCAGTGGCACGCATCGTGGCACCGTAGCATACGACGAGCTACCCTGCGCAACTAGCATCGGGAAAGGTAACTATTAGTAACCCCGCCGTTTTACAATAGGGATGGCGTTGTCTCTGGTGGCGGGGTGACGAACTGCGTGAAATGTCGATTTCGCCGTGGCACTCGTGCCACGGACTCCCGCTCGTGGCATCGACCTTGACAGCACTGCTTTAGGCCGACGACATCTTTACGAAGCCCCTCGAGGGGAAAGCTGCCATATGTTCACGACTTCCTCCAGTGCGCGACAGATCTTCGAGCAAAAAGTTGCGCTCTCTATCTCCGTCTGTCTCTTCGGCCACTCGAGCGCGCCGCTCGCAGCGCGCAGCTGACCAAGTTAGGCGGTGGCGGCGCTCGGACGGAGGCTCCGGCCACGGCGCCCGCGCGGCCGCCGCCAGGGCGCGGGCGCGGCAGGAAGGCCACGCGACGTCCATCGCCAACGACGCGCAGTGGAGTGCAATGGTCTGAAACGCGCGCATTGGATTTCACGTGCAACTCTCTTCCAACAACGCGTTCAAAAGGCTGTTACGGGCTACAGATATTTATTATAAGATCTCAAATAACTAATTTTCATAAAAAATATATCAATGTCAGACGGCGCCACGACTAAGTTTTAATAATTTTTTGTGTGTTGATTTGACGGAGATTCCAAAGGCACACAGGTATAATCGAAGTAGGAAGATGCACAAAATACATTGTAGGAATGTATTTGGGTTTCAGAGGTATCTAATTTTGAATTTGCTATCCAATTGTAAAATTAAAGTAAAGAATCCAATACGATAAATATATTTCTGAAAATGTCATTCGATTTCAATTTTTAAATATGAGAATTCTTATGAACGTTTACGAAACAGATGAAACGGATTATTTTAACATGCTTTGAATATTTAACAAAATAGAAGCAACACTTGAAAGTTCTTGAATATCCTTTCAAGGGCTTTGTTACATTTTATGATACAAATTTATTTTAGAAATTATGTTTGGTGTTGGTTCCATTTCTGAGAATTTTGTTTTTTACTTTCCCGTATACTGTACGTACGTACGTTTCTCTTCATAATGTACCTTAAATAGTTTTGTTTTATAAATGTTCAAGCCCCCTTTTTTCCATTGAAGACGTAAACGGTTAAATTTGACAAAATACAGAAACTATAACTTTGACATTTCTGCGTGGTTGCTATTAATGTATAAGTTATTCTGTTTGAAGCTTTAACATTTCTTTGAAGAAAATACACATTTGTATGGAAATTACATTAAAATTACACCGATTTTCCGATAGATAAACCCTCCGGGTGGCAAAGGTTATCGGTATTTGAATTAATTAAAACCTCATTTCCCGTGCTTTTGCAATCCATAATGCGTATTTTTGCCTCAGCAAAAAAACTAGCCTAATAACTCCGATGATGGGATAAAATTGTAACGGAACTATTGCGTTTAGAAGTCTGCAAAATGTTTAATTTGATTCGTAATGAGTTCAAAATCTCGGGGAGATTTTACACGAACGTAAAACTCTGTTGCATTTTCTGTGATTCAACTGCACGATGCAGGTATGGTCATGATATAGTGGTATGTCTCCGTCGTAGCGTAATATTCTTATAAAATAAAATGAGAATTAAAATTATGCGTATTTTCGATTTTCCATTGATCCGTAATAATAGAAATTATGATAATACGACTCCTGTCAAACAGATCCTCATTATGCCAGTATTTCCTTACTCCTCAAATGTCAACGTTTCATTCAGTAAATTGAGATATGTATAATACCCGAAATTTTTCAAAAAAGAAATGATCGACGAGCGGATGCTTCAAAAAGATCTGTGTATGTTCTTGAAATACAAGGAAATTCCATGTTCATTCAAAACGTGAGAAATTTGACAGCTTCTTACATTCAGAAAGTTATTTCAACACCCAATAGGAAGCACTCTCTATCACGCCGTGTTTAACATGCATTCTGAGCTTGTAGAGCTGAGATCACTGCAGAACATGTAGTTATTTCTTTAAAATAAAATCGGGACAAATAAAATTGAAATCAACAACATGTAATTAGAATCACTAAGTTCAAGAAATACTATTGTCTTGACATAATATGTTGGCTCTGGCCAATTTTCAGAGAATTAGATCATTTAGTTCATATGGTTTCTTTCATTATACATTCTTATTACAATAATTCTTCTTTTAACAATTTCCACTGCATTTCGGGACGAAATGTCTTCTCATCGGTAGGTTCTTTTAGGAAATTTTCATTTTTTTTCTAAAAATTGAATTAACATTTTAGCGTTTTTATTTCTGTTGTCTTTATCTACCAGTAATACCGCAACCTTTTTGAATAAAGATATATATTTGGAAAATGTTGAAATATTAATTTTAGAAAAAGATAACATCAATAAAAATACTATGTATTACATATTATATCCGATATTACATACTCATTACATATTCTTACTATTCTCATCATATATTTATGTACATATTTTGACGTTTCACACTACATATTTTTCCGGTCACTTAGTCCCGGTTTACCCTAGAAGCACTTGTAGCACTCCTACAGGCACCGCGCTTTCTGGGACCTCGCGCATTCTGAGAAAGAAAAGTCTCAGTAATGAAGAAAAGATGTTTTGCCGTTATGAAATTTGTGAACTTACGATAAAAAAGACAAACAAAAGTGTACATAAATAAATGATGTTAAAGTTAAACAATATGTCGTCGCACGACATATTGTTTTAGTTTTAAAATACAACCGTTTGAGATTTATTATTTGGTTTGGATAATTTGTTAGTGCATAAATTAAAATCAGAAAAGAATCAGCTGATTGTATTTATCGTGGAAATGTTTCTTTGGGTAGTCAAGCTTTATCCCCACGATTTCAATTACGATACCGAATTTATCACTCTTACTCTTTAAGTCAATCACATACAAATTTTATTATCGTTGAAACATTACTCAAGTTTTAAAATAAGTAACAGTTCTGTAACTTTATTAAATATTCGTATTTAAAGAAATGAAAATATTTAAATAAATATATAAATATATATATATGTAATATAATTTAATACATACTTGACATAATTTATTCAAACTATGGCTTAACAAATTAGAAAAAATTAAAACCAGGGGCCCCGCATGGTAAAAGTGCTACAGGTCCCGCAAGTCGTTAAACCGGCCCTACGGCCGCTATTCGTAAGTTCGGCGGCCGCTGCTGTGGGGCCTCTCCTCTCGCCCGCTGCGTGCGCTTGCTGAGGCGGCGTGGCATGCCGAGTGGCGCGGGCGTGGGCGTGGGCGGCGCGCGCAGACAGAGCTCCATTCACAGCCGGCGCGGCGCGGCGCGGCGCGGCCCAGATCGCGGGGCGGCTCCACACAAGGGCTCTTGGCAGCGCGGCCTTCGCCCGCCCAGCGGAGGCGCGCGGAGAGGCCGAGCGCTCGCCAGGGGGGGCGACATCGATCGCCACGTTTTCAAAACGCCCATGCTTCTATAAAAATACCTACGTTGTAAATGTGGCGAGCCACCATTACCCCACACCGCGCCGGGGGCGTCACCGAAGGCAAGCGGAATGCAACGACACAAGCAAACATTTCGGCGGCGCAACTTCCAAAAAGTGCTGCCACATGCACGCGAGAGCCCGATAACTACAGGGACCCACGGAAGCAGTAGGGAGAGAGCCAGTAGGAGTAGCGGTCGGAGCAGGAGTGGCAGCACTGGCGTAGCAGGGGGGGGCGGCGCGCCCCGGGTGACACCATTCATGGGGAGACACCAATTACATTATTTTACAGTAGTAATTATATAATTTAAATCATTAACTTACAATTTTATATATTTATAGTTAGTTTTCTTAGTTTTAGTAGTTTGAACATTTTATTGTTGCAATTATATAATTTTTATGGTTTAGTTAAAAATTATTTATATTAACTAAATAAGTATACATTTAAATCATAAGCATAGATTATGATGCAATTGCAATTATATTGCAATTATTCTCTATTACATCGAATTTTTTAATATATTATAAATATCAATTGCAAATTTGTTTGTATTTTTAATGAAATAATGTATAGTCAATGCAGCAATAGATATTTTTATACTTAGTTTATGAGGGGGGTCACCCCATTAGCTTCGCCCCAGGTGACACCAAGTCGCTGAGTAGCAGTGGCAGAGTGTCAGAGATGGAGCTAGGAGCAGTAGCAGGAGCTGATGCGAGTCAGAGGCGTACGAGAGGACTGAGAAGAGACCTGCACAAGTCTCTTCGGACGCTGGGTTAGGATCCAACCGCTGCCACCAGTTGTGGTGTGCGGGGGTCATCGCTGCCACCAGATGTGACGTACCACCCTCGGAGCTGACTGACTTCAGCGCATTCTTCCTGAGGCGGCGCGTCACTTTGGAGTACTGCGGTTGACTCGAAGGGGTTTAGTAAGATGGGGAAAGGGAGGACAGTTTCCTCAAAAGAAGTCTTAGCCCCCGGCACGGTATGGAGTAATGGTGGCTCGCCACATTAACAAGGACGTATTGAAACCTATGTTTTTTAACATTAATGTTTTGGGTTCGATGTTTTTACGTTTTAAATGTTTTGTTCGAGGATGAAACAGGCCCATAATCACAATTTTGTAAAAGTTAAAATAAGCAATAACTGATGGTATCAATATCTGTTTGAATTCGGTCGAAACGAACATGGTTTGTTGTATCTTCATCGAGCAAACTACCATCGCTTGCTCGAGATGATCCCGATGGCCTGGTATTTCCTTTGTCATTCCTGTTTTTAACACATTGAGAGACATTGTATTACTTTGTTTTGAGCTAAACTTTAATTATAAATTAATAAGCCAGGCCATCGTCAAATTAAATTTTGGTTGCGCACGTATTTAATGTTAGAGTCTACTAAACCAACTTTAAAACATCGATGTTTAAAAATATCGATGGTTTTGGGTGGATGTGTTATTAACACCGATGTTTTGATTTGGAACATCGGTGTTTGGTGACATCGATGTTTTCTTGTCGATGTCGCATCGCAAGTGCGAAGTGGACATTTTCTCCGGGGGGAGGGGCGAGCGGCGTTGTAAAGTTCTCGTCCTCTATTCCAGCCTATGAAACTCACACGCTTCCGTTTGTCGTATAACCAGCTTCGTTTCAACTGCTTATTATTTGTGCTATAAGGACGTTGTAAGTGTGCTGGAGGTCCAGCAGCGACAAAAAGTCTGAGCGCCTTTAGTGCGTGGGCATTTGGTTGCCCGAAATGATGAAAACCAGTTAACGCCCGTGGCACAGATAATTTTTTATCTAATTTTAATTACTAAAATTTATTTATTTACTAATTAACTAGATGTTAACTTGACTGTTTTCTTTAAAAACAGAGTCAACTTCTAAAATTAGTGAACAAACTTTAGTGGCTTAACACTAAGAAAATAATTACTTCCTACTGTCTTCAACAACCCGCTATCTCATTTCAAAATCAAAACTTCTTTCGTTTAAGCACTGCCACCTCTTAAAGGAGTCAAACCAACCTCCACAATTTCACAATTTTTTCTCCTGCTTGTGCCTTAAATGACTAAATAATACATTCTTCCTTTTAATTAACAATCAAATTGTTTATTGTTGATTAAATTAGTAATAAAAGTCTATTATGCATATCGCTCACATACATTGACCAAGGAGGAAGATTGTGTCCTAGAAGACATTCGATGGCCGAAAAGCTCTTCATCCAATCATCTAGTGGATAATCAAATTAATTTCATTAAACTCATTAGCTCCTAAAGCATTACTCAAACTCTCGCTTTCTATGCAATCAGATCGCCTAACCTGATGGTTACTGGAATCTGTTAAATGTCATCTAAATCAACAACAAAGAAAATTTCACTTTACATGTATAGTAGATGTTAAAGGTAATGTTAAATTGCTTTTCGTTGATCAAATTAATACTAAAAATTTATGACGCATATCACTAACAGAATAAATTGAATTTCAAGGAACTCTACCTTTCTTACCACCGAGCCAATGTCTAAAGAAACCTTAACAAAACCCCCGAATGACGGCTAATAAAATGACTTTTATTAACTCCATCATCTGCTTAAGCAATGCTCGGTACTGCCGCGCGATATCTCTTCCTTTAGCATTCTAACTTATCGTCACCGTTAAATAACTTCCTGCTCGTGTCAGTTGCAATAAAGCTGTAATTGAAAGCCGGCGAACCCTCCCCCGTCCCAGGTCCTCGCCCGAGTACTCTCTCCTTTGTGCGGTCGTCTGAGAAAAGAGAGCGGGTGGCGGCGTCCGGATACAAAGGCACGGCGACCGTCTTTTGTGCTGGCAACGCCGTCTCTTGTCAAGCACCGCAAGACGAGATATGTCGACGACGGCGTCGTAGAGAAATTTTGGATGAATTTAAAAAATGAAACTGAAGGGAGTAATATTAAAAGGCAACACCTTCCAACGGTGTATAATGAAATTAAAAATTATGATACCATGGAGAGAAAAAAATCTCGGAATATCGTGTACAGCAGAATACATAGCAGACGGCGTTTTCCAACACGGAATTGTCGAGAAATTGTTGAAGAATTTAAAAATGTAAACTAAAGAGTGTAGATATTAAATGAGAATAGCTTTCAACTATATACAAGAGAATTAATACTCATGATACTATGTAGAGAAAAAAATCCCTGAAGGCTCACAAATTACAAGTGCAGGATACAGGGATGTTGGTAATGGGTACAGAGCTGATGGCAAGACGTCAATATCGAGAAATTTTGTAAAAATTAAGAACAAAATATACTGGAAAAATTAAACAGAAACGACTTTTAATGACGAATATACGAGGTGAGAAAATATCTCAGGAGATCCAGTTCAAAGTAGATCTTGTATCACAGATGCAGACCAGACGAGAGATATACGTACATCCAAGACGGCATGGTCGAGGAATTTTAGAAAGAATTAAAAAAGGAAACAAAGTGTAGTTATTAAGTGGAAATACTTTTAACGACACAATTTCCTCGTAGAAAGGACTCAAAAATGTAAACAAAGAAACGACGACTGTCCCTTGCGATGTGACATCCCGTCGAGCACTAGGCGACGAGAGACGAAGGTAGTCGAGAAATTCTGGGGGAAATTAAAAAAGGAAACGAAGAATGTAAATATTAAACGTAAACACATTTCCATGACGTATAATGTAATTAAAAATTATGTGAATGAAAGAAAAGGTCTTAGAAGAATCCGCAAATTAGATTGTAGGGAATAACTGGCATTTCCAGAAAATTTTTCGAATAACTGAAAGAAGGAAATTACGGTGTTAATGGAAATGACCTTATAATGGCACATAATGGAATTCAAAATCGTAATACTCCGGGGGAATTATTGTTTAATTCCTTTCTTTCCTTAGGCAAAGCAGATCTCATTCCATCCCTATTTTACAACCCGAAATGGAAAGTAAGAAGGTAAAAAACGTGCTAGAGTTTTTTGGCACATCTGAACTTGTCTGAGAAAAAATGTCGCATGGTATGCTTGAGGTTGGCCATCAATGCCCTAGAGCAGGGCTCTTCAACCTGGGTACCGTGGGTTCCGCTAGGCGCAATATGTTCGCGCCCGACATGGATGAAAAGGATTTTCACTTCTAATAATCTTCGGCGGGCCACAATACATGAAGCGCGGGCCGACAGTTGGACAGCCCTGGCCTAGGCCAGTGCTGTCACGGTCTTCTACTGGTGGCAGTGGCCCGCTCGTGGCACCGTAGCATGCCACGACCTTCTCTGCGCAACCAGCATCGGGAAAGGAAACTATTAGTAGCCTCGCTGGTTTACAATAGTGATGGCGTTGTCTCAGGTGGCGGGGTGATGAACTGCGTGCAGGGGCGATTTCGTTGTGGCACTCGTGCCACGGACTCCCGCTCGTGGCATCGACCTTGACAACACTGCTCTAGGCCCTAGAGCAGTGGTGTCGAGGTCTTCTACTAGTGACAGTGGCACGCTTCGTGGCATCGTAGCATGCTACGAGACACACTAGCGTCGGGAAAGGACGCCGCAATTTTACAGTAGGGATGTCGTTGTCTCTGGTGGAGGGGCGATTTCGTCGTGTCACTCGCGCCACGGACTCTCGCTCCGGGCATCGACCTTGACAACGCTGCCTGGAGGATCAATCCGGCCGTGGCTGCAAGGCGCTTCGCGTGGGAGGAGAGCCGGCGGCGCGGTAAGGCGCGGATCGCGCGAACGGCCTCCATACGCGCTTACGACGCCGCCGCCTGCAGATAACGAAGCAGGCGCAGGCGCTGGCGGAGACCCCACCTACGCGACACGAGGAGCGCCTTGCCTCGCGCGCGCTCCTGACCACGGCGGAAAACACACGGGTGAGTTGCACCGGCGCGCGCCGATTTTTGCTCGTTTTGCGCAGCACCAGTTTGCGTCACGAACCACGTCACCACAACACGGGCACTCCCTTTGAAAAGCCAGAACAGACGCAGGCCGCCATGTTGCATGGAGGGCGAGAAGTGTCGAGAAACGTTTTGAAAGTGGTATAAAGTGACAATTTGCAACGGTAATCAAGCAAAAATAACACGATGAAGGTGTAAAATATCCAATATTTAAAAGAAATGCTTCATGACTTGTAACAAGATGATGATTTTGGTATCTGGCTGCATTTAAAATTCCCGCTAAATGTGTGACACAAATTGGTTTCTGAAGCTCATTGGCTGAAGTGGGATACTAAGCGCTAGAGTCCCTCCTCCTTGCTCCTAACCGCGGTACTATCGCGACCGACCAACAGTGTGTGAAATGTTGGCAATCGAAACGAAAGTCAAACCGCAAGGAGTTTCTGGGCAGAAATTCAGACCGAAGCTGATATTTGTATAAAATTCAATAACAGATGACTTGTCATAGAGGCTACATTTTCAATCATCAATTTGGTTATATCTCGGTAGCTCAAAAGTAATAGAGCAAAAATCTGACTGCGTTTGACTACTTTATGCGTTCTGGAGTCATGCTGGACCACGTATTCACAATAACATCTCATTTTATAATACGACTTCGTTATCAGAATTCTAGTAACAAAATGGGAGTACGTTTGCGTTTCTCTTTCTACCTTCTCTGTCTCTACAACTTCCCAAGCAACTTCCTGACATACGAGTACTCCACGTTCTGGCGAAGTCTCGCCTCGATTCAAAGGAATGTGGAAATGGGATACGAGCCTTTCGCACAACCACCGGGACGGGAGAAATGGGAGTGAGGACAAGACGGAAAAAAGAAGGATTTCTTTAGCGCGGGAAGCTTGGCTGATGAAACGAAGCGATCAGGCATCCTCCTAAAATTACTTTGAAAGGAATGTGTATTCGTCCGACCAGAAAAAATGGACTCTAGATTTCTCAATAGTATGTCCTGCCCAAACACTTAGCTTGCGACGAAAATCAACTTGGTGCTGTACGATGAATTAGTTAGGAACTCGCAAAGGTAAAAATTTGCGGTTCGTCCAATATACCAACGAGTTTTCCTATATCAAACACCTGCATTTATGGCGATCTCTACACTGCACCAGCGCCCATCAAAAGTACCTGGAGCCTACCATTGATCTCGCGACCAGTGCTATCTTTCTTGCACGAAGGTTGGCCCACCTTCCGGAGAGACGGCCTTATCCGGACTCCAACCGCAGAAGAAGCATGGCGAGAGAGCGAGCACGAGGGAAACGGACAGCAAGAGAGAGAAAGTAATACCGATAAAGAAAGAAAAGGAGAACGGTGGAGAAAGGGGGAAACCGACTCAGTGAAAGGGAAAGAGATAGCGGGAGATGGTAGCTTAAGAGAAAGGGACGGAGAGTGGGAGGAGAGAGGGGGGAGAGAAGGGAGGGGGAGAGAGAAAGAGAGAAGGAAAGAGAGAAAGAGAGGGGAGAGATAAAGAGAGAGGGGGAGAGATAAGGAGAGAGGGGAGAGATAAGGAGAGAGGGAGAGATAAAGAGAGAGGGGAGAGATAAAGAGAGAGGGGAGAGATAAAGAGAGAGGGGAGAGATAGAGAGAGAGGGGAGAGATAAAGAGAGAGGGGAGAGATAAGGAGAGAGGGGAGAGATAAGGAGAGAGGGGGAGGGATAAGGAGAGAGGGGGAGGGATAAGGAGAGAGGGGAATAAGGAGAGAGGGGGGGAAAAGGAGAGGGGGGAGGGAAAAGGAGAGGGGGAGGGAAAAGGAGAGGGGGGAGGGAAAAGGAGAGAGGGGAAGGGAAAAGGAGAGAACAGGAGAGAGGAGAGTGGGGGAGAGAGGAGGAGAGAGAAGAGTGGGGGAGAGATAAGGAGAGAGGAGGAGAGGAGAGTGGGGGAGAGAGAAGAGAGGGGGAAAGATGAGATGGAAGAGAGGGGGAGAGGGAGAGCGAGAGGGAGAGAAGGGGAGAGAGGGGGAGAGGGAGAAGAGGGGAAGAGAGGGGATAGAAAGAGAGAGGCAGAGAGATGGAGAGAGAGAGACAGCTGACGATAGAAAGAACGCGAAAGACAGAGAAAAACCCGGCGAGTGAGAGCACACACCTTGCAACGGGAGGCGTCCAGCTCCCATTCACGCGGGCTGCACGTCGAGGGATTACGTTGGGCCCTTTTCCTTCGGTGCCCCCGCCCACGCGGGCGCAAAGAAAGAAACGACGGGGCGAAGGGAATTTTTTTGCTGCGAATAATTCCAGCCGACGCGAGATGCACTATTTCAAAGGTAACCCGACAGTTCCTAGCGCCCGCGAGTAAAAACGAACCTACGGCGAAATTACTTCCCTTCCCTTTTGGAGGGCGATCTTTCCGACCACACCACCCTTCCTGCCTCCCCCTCCACCTTCCGCCTCTCCCCCTCTTCCTCCACACTGGCTGTTCTCTGGGCGATCCTCTTGGAAAATTTCAACCAGGGTTTCCGCTGCATAAACTTCCATCTCTGTGCCGCTGCAATCCTTCTCATAGTGTACCAGAGAGCTGAAATTCGAAACCACCAGACAGCTGATGATTTTTTTCTGTATCGAATGTTTTTATGCCGTTTTGTTCATTAAAGATAATTATTGGAACATACTGTGGTGATATGTGTTTCCATGTTATTCTGGTAATCAATTGCCCCTTAATAATAGCAGTACTAAAATTAAATCCTGTTTCCGCTGATTATCGCCGAGGGCTGGGGAGTTTTGGGGAAATGTAAACCACCAGTATGGCTCCCTTTGGGAAAGAAGTAAATTATCCTTGAATTGAATTATAAAACTCTTTTACAACTGGAGAAGGGGATCTGAAGATCCTTAAGTTGCCCCTATGGCAAAAAAAATTGTGCCATCAATTCATGATTATGTCTTTTAGTATATACAAAAGTTAAATTAACACAGTCTAAAAAATACCGCAAATAATTTATAACAAATATTTTATAAACTGTTGAGATGAAAATTTGGTAAAGGAGTTTCTTAAAGTACTATTTAAAAATATTTCCGTTGATTGTACTTTAAATCATGTCAAATCATTGCTAGCCAAACAATAAGAAATTAAATTATGGTTATGGAATTGGTTCTACAGTATCTCTCACGTATCCAAGGTGAAGAGATAAAAATACGCGGTTAATTTCTCACTGCTCAAATTAAGATAAATATACGATGTACTGTAACTACTTCCTTCCTACTACTTCGATTTTAGCAAGGCTTTCTCGATTTTAGCAAGGCTTTCGATTCTGTAGATCACGATATTTTGTTAGCAAAGTTAAAAAACATTGGATGTGCCACACCCACACTCAAATGGTTCTCCAGCTATCTATCTGAACGGCAACAAAAAGTTGTGTGCGGCGACAGTGTGTCTTGTACCTTGCCATTAGCACGTGGCGTCGCACAGGGCTCAGTGTTAGGACCCCTCGCTTTCCTAATTTATGTTAATGATATAGGTAAATCAATAAAAAATTGCTGTCATCACATGTATGCTGATGATCTCCAATTGTATATTAGCGGACCCTCTTCTTGCGTCCTCGAACTTGCTCAAAAAATCAATGAAGACCTGCAGTCACTCTCCGCTTGGTCATCATCAATAGGGCTACAGCTAAACCCCAATAAATCTCAGTGTCTTGTAATCGGCTCCAGAAACTCCCTAAAAAAGTTATCAATCTCCGCTCTTCCTGACATTTGCATAAATGGAAGCCCCCTACCGTGGTGTAGCGACGTGAGAAATTTAGGTGTGCATATGGATAATTCTCTAACCTGGAATTCTCAAACTGATAAAATATGTCAAAAAGTTTTTGCGTCCCTGCATGTTTTAAAACGCATGCGCACTCTTTTACCTACAAAAACTCGCCAGACTCTTGTACAATCCCTCCTTATGCCTCACTTTGATTACTGCGATTTCCTGCTGACCGACATAAATTTAAAACAGCAACGTAAGATACAAGTAGCCCAAAATGCATGTATTCGTTTTATTTTTGATCTTAGAAAATACGACCACATTTCAACTTTCTATGCTCAATCTAAAATTCTTACCGTTGATAAAAGGCGTTTACTTCACTGCCTCCTCCTCCTCTACAAGATTTTAAACAGCACTCATCATGGCACCCTATCAAAACGATTTCAATTTATGAAGCTACATCGTGCCCGAGCATCACGCCTTATTTGTATTCCGCATCACAATACCACTACTTTTAGCAAATCTTTCACTGTCACTGCCATCCGTGCTTGGAACAATCTTCCCACTACTACAAAAAATAGCAGTACATTTCAAAAGTTTAAAAAAGAAGTCACAAACTGGATTCATGAAAATAATACTTAACTAAATTGCCACTGCTCGTTTACTAAAACTCAGGACTAGGTGGACGCCACACTGCTTCAGAGCTGTGACAAATCTCATATTTATCTTACCTATCGTACAAAGTTCTACTCCATTTTTTCAATAAATACTTCCCTCTCTTTCTTTTTCATGTCTCTCTCTTTCCCTCTCTCTTCGGATCACTAAAATCCAAGTGTTTTAGTTTCCTTTCTCTCTTACTTTTAAATTTCAACACAGATTACTTTACTCTCTCTTTCCTCTAATTTATCAGTATTATCTAGTTTTCACTTTAAAAGTTAACTAATCTCCGTGGCACACAAAAATACCGTTCCTCTTCTTATTTCCCTTTTGCATTTATCCTTAGTTATATTTAGTTCAGTTCACACATGTGTACGTTTATCCTTAATTACATTTAATACATCTATTTATTTCAGTACACACTTGAGCATACCTGATTATTGAGTGCGTGATAATACATGAGTATTGCTCTAATGTGTATGTACTCAAGGTATTTGTATGCTTTTAAATCTGTCTAGATGTGTTTCACTAATTTGCAATCTTTCTGTTTCAGTTCATCATCTCTTCCAACCTTCACCATATATTAAGGCATTTTATTCAAATCAAACTATTTACGTTTCTCCTTTATATTTTGTGTGCACCGAAATTATTTAATTATTTATATTGTGTTCTTAGAAGTGTATTGGGTCTTGGCCTTAAGCCACCATCCTGATTGAGGTTTACCTGGGTTTACTCAATCGCTTAAGGCGCATGCCGGGATGGTCCCTTTGTTTGCAGTCCCAGGAATAAATGTAGCGTAAATCGTTGGCTTGCGAGTGAGATATGTCGGGTCGGTTTTTCAGGTCTTGGGAATATTCTAAATGGTTAACACCTTCCTACATTATTAAAATTTACAATTTTCTAGGTTGGGAAATATCTTTATATTGTAAACATTTTAGTAAAACTGAATTGAATTCCCGTTTTTAATTATATTTTTTACTAAATAGATTGATAATACATTATTTTATTATTGCTACCTTTCTTATTATTACTATTATGAAATACACGTAAAATCATTTTACCATTTTCTTTCAATGTTCTCCGTTTCTCTTAGGACCTGAACTTTTGACTTGATGTGTTTTCGCTTGTATGCTGACGAGACTCCCTCCCTTTTTAGTTTTTCATTTAGGAGTATTTCAGAAATACGTACGCAATCATAGTTTCTACTAAAACCTCTTTGAACAATTAGAAGTACATATTAATACTTCACCGATTTAAACAATCTCTATCTAATCCACTTCAATATGTAACTTGCCTAGTCAAAGAAAGATAATTTCTCTAAATTTTGAGTAAATCTCGTAGTGTTTAACTTGATATTTTGGGATCAATTCTTAAATTACATTCCTAACTCGAAATTGAGAACTTTAAACATACAAATGCTGTGACAGCATTCCTCCTCCACCAACTCTTTCCTCCCTCGCTTTCATTCCTGTTTTCTATGTGAGAAAACTTTCATTCAAATTGCGTACGTATTTTTCATTGAATGACCTCCTTATAGTATGCACTAATGTAATACAATTTGAAAGTGGTTAGGCGGAAGAGCAGGCTAAATGGCCTGAGCCTCGCCACAAATAAAGACATTTATTTATTTATTTATTTATTCCTGTTTGTTTGATAAGGAAGTAGAGAAGGAGCATTGTTTTCCTTACAAAATCATATTCTTCTGTGTGAAAGTAAGCACAAATTTTAAAAAGCGTTGTAATTATTTTCCTTAAGAAACATTTTTTGAAAAAATCAATAGTTCAATCCCTTGCTATATAACATCTCTAACGAACAACACATCAATAATTCCATTACTAAGTATGAAAGTAAGTATTTATAGAGAAATGTTTTTTTCAACACCAGACTAAAATGTAGATTATCATATTTACGTGAAACAATTTGTTGTTCTATTTCAAGTTGTTTATCACTGGCATTAAGGTATTTCTCGTAAAAGAGGCTTTTTAAGACTGTTTAAAATATTTAAGACTGATTTTAAGAAGACATAATTGGTCCAATTTAATGTGTGAAAAGTATTTATAATGAATAATTTTCACACATTAAATAAAAAATATAAAAAATTAACTAACATTGTTACTAAGCGAGAATAACTTTCTCATTGTATTAGTAATAGTACTATAACGGTATTTTGACAATAGATAACAGACGTTAACATATTCTTTAAAATAATTATTTATGTACCAATTCTGAATGTTTCTGGACGAGGTTGGTAAATGATCGAAGATAAAAACATTTACTTGTGGGTTGAGGTGCAAACGTGTCTGATCAATTACCAAAATATCCATTTCTGAACTGTATTTCTGCCTAAGGGCTTACAACTAATTTTATATGAAAGGTAAACGTCGGTAGTCCCATAAACTATCATTGTTACGCTCTTGGTCACCAGATTTTCATAGGTCACCAGATTACATTGGTTTTCTTATGAATATTGGAATTAAATCATTCTGCATATTACTACATAAGTAAGCACTTTACCAAACTCGTCCCATGGTTTTAACCCGCCTGATCCAAACAATTTCTTAACGTCCACTAATAGCATAGCCTTGAAGAGGGAAGTGTACAAAATATGTATTGCCCATCTCTAGTAATAGTAAATAAATTAATAAAGTGAATACGCACAAAAAAATTGTAGAATTCTGTCTCTTGCTCAGATGTGGAAACCTCTTGTTCTCCAAAACGTAATTTGTAATATGTTGGTTAACTCACCTGAAACAAAACAAACAAATATTACAACTCGTGCAGTTCCATAGTATTCGCCAAACTACTTACTTAAGCATTGCATGAGTAGTGAAAAAGGATGGAAAAGAAGATTATTGGTTAAGTAATTAACAGTAAAAAATTATTAACATGTTTAAAACATAAATCATTATGATCTCATTTTGACGCGTTCATCAAAGAGGAATTTAATTGATGAGCAATATGTGGACCCAAGTGACATTAATATCAACACAAAATCATAGACATCAAAATATGTCAATCCATGATGTAACTAAACCTCTAACTGCAGATATATCATTTGTCAAAACCATTCAGATGGTAGAGTGGATAACAAATTTAAACTACATTTACATGTAAAAATTACCTTATTTTCGCCCTGTGCAGTCTGGTAAAATGTACTTTGATGTTGTATTGCAAAATAATGAATAAATATAATAATTCAAACAATCAATATTTTTGTTGGAATCGTTTTTCTATTGGTTTGTAAATAACTTTATTATGTCACTATATCAATAGCATATATCTATTATGTCGAAAAAACTTTAGCATTAAATTCGTTGATTAGTCCAATTGTCACGGGGGCAGGAAGAAACAAAACCAAAACATTCCTTCTTTCAATCATCAGTCGGGTAAAATTGAGAACCAGAAGAAAACGCAACATGGCTGCTTTGAAAGCAGCAGGTGTCTGGAGATGGGGAATGCTTCTGACATCCAGTGACGAAATAAATCAACACCTACGCTACAATCTCCCAGCGGCATTGAGAGAGAATTTTATATTCCTGATCTGGCGATTTCATTTTTGAAATTTTGCACCACTTCCTTTCTTTAATGGACATGGATCACCATGAAAATTCCTGGAATAACTTGGAATAAAAGCCCGTCTGCATAGAGAATCAAAACACGTTGAAATCGTTCTCTGCCACTGTCAAATACATAACCACAAGATGGAATGGGAACTGAGAAATTTTGTGTCTCGTTGCACATTAAGTCTGTGATTTGAAATACATCTCGTTCTTATTTCGAGGGATAAAGCTATTCTTGGTAGAAACATACGAATTAATTAAATTAGTGTCAATTATGTTTTATTTTTACAGTTACTGGTCACATTCCCATTAAATTTAGACCGTATAAAACGTAAAGATACGACAATGACGATGATTCCGGAACACAGCTTTAATGACCTTTTTAAAACAATGACTACCGTGATGACACTTGATGTGATCGTCAACTATTGAGTTTAGGACAAGGAAAATGTTACAATGGCTTGTTAACACGTACGTTTACTCTTGCACGAAATAAGAACATTTCTAAAAATAATTCGAAGGTCTACAAATGCGAAGATTACTAACGTTGTTTGCAACAAATTGCTCGATAAGCCCTTACAATAATTTTACATTCAATATGCACGTAAATCGACAACTTTAAAATCTTAATTTTTAAATACCAGAAGGGTACAAAGAACCAGAATATTCATAGCTTTTTCGTACTTTGTTCTTTGTACCTCTCTCTAGAAAACACATCCTCAAACAAACCGCGAAGCTAAAATCCAAAATATTCTGTAAGAAATACACAGCTGGCGGAAAGTGATCATTAGAAAGTTTGACATTTTTAATTGAAAATCGAAATGACATCAAGGTTTTTATCACACCCTACGTGAAGTTATCAACTCACCGTAACATTTTGATTATTTTTTAACAGATTCGTTTAAATCTATGAAAACTAACGTTCCCGTCGGGATGCCGCCTTGGCGAGGTGTCTTGAGGAATTGTGTCTGGTGCAAACTGAGCTGTAGATCAAATTCCCGTTCATTTTCGATGCATGTGCAACTCGTAAGCTCCGTCAGCATTACGTAGCCATGCATTACGCATGCTAATTTATTTAGAATGTCTCAAATTCTGTATTGAATAAACAAAATTAAGTAATTTAGGGATAACTTAATTACTTTCCGTCGAAGAAGTCAAACATTCAAGGAACGAAACGAAGAATTCATAAACAACTTTCTGTTCATTAATTTCTTCTCCCATTAGCCTTATTTTATTGTAAAAAAGAAATACCTTCATGATATTGCTTGGTTTATGGTAAGGGTCAACATTTATTAACTGGTTTATGAGTCAACTTCAGTACACCAATTTTATGCAATCATTCTGAAGATCACAAACGCTTCTGGAAGCGCAGCTCCTTGAATGCGCAGATAACTTTAAGGGAGAATTAAACTCCCTGAACCTACCATTCCCATTCAACTCCACTGCAATAAATCAAAAACTTTGAAAACAAACCGGCAGGCTTGGGTCAGAAAGACATGGGTTCACGAACAGCAGTCAGGTCGCGGCGAAGTCACAGGAGAGAGATCAGACCGGCTTCTTTGGGGTGCACGGATGAGCCAGCCATCGTGAGGAGGGAGGACGGCTTGTGAGTGGGTTTACTTCACTTCTAAAGATATTTGTTGCAGATAGAGGAAAATTGTGAATACGCGCTGTTCTGAGGCGGAGGTAAATGGATTCCACGCCGGGTCTCCGTCATTGTTGCCAAGTTTCGAATATTATAATGAGATAGATTCGTAGGCTTCCGCGGCCGGAGTCATTATGTTCTTGGCTGTCCGGGTCAGCACCAGCAGTATAGCTCTGAAGAAGGCCACAGCAAGATGGCCGAAACGTCAGTAAAACCGACTGAGACGCGGCTCATCCCGGACAGCCAAGAACATTATAATGAGATCTTCTTCAGAGCAAAACCGTCGGTTTGACCGAAAGTCATTGGACTTCGACCCTCGTCAGAGCGAAATTGTTATCGAACTGCAATCGTCTTCAAAGCGAAACGATCATTATGATGTGAAATAATGGTGGAACATGGAAATAAGGAAAAAGCAATAATTTTATTAATCGATATCCATCCAAGGAGTACGTTCATCGAAAAAAGGCTAATATAAAATTAAAAGATGACCAGCATTAATAATCTTTTAAATAAAAAATACATTTATTCCACTTTTTGGTGCAAATAATTTACTCTTGCATTTAACAACTATTGAAGACATGAATGCAAGAACCAGATAATGATCACTTTTAACAAAAATGAGATTTTCGCATATACACAAAGCCTGTCCTACCCTCTATCAGCACATATTGTCATCTTCGACAATAAATTATTAGTTCCCCCAGGAAATAACGATGATATTTTATTTTCTAATCTATCAGTGCAAGGAAATAATAGTCGGAATTATCCACTTCTTGCACTCAGACCTGAACTGGTCCTAGACGAAAAATGAAGAGCATTGGGAAAGAAATTCACCTATAGGAAAATGTCAGAAATCTTTTACTTGCGCCAGATAGGTGTTTCTATTCAAACATGGGATTCTATTCATGTAAGACCGAATGTCATCAAGTACATATTTACAACGAAACTAAAGAGAATAAATGTTCAAATGAATCTGTATCAATTCTTAAACATTATATATAGACATACACACCTTAAGGTGTTAAAACCCTACATCTCTTCAGTGACAACTGGGCCGAGTAAAACAAGAATATCTTGTTGGCCCAATTTTTAAGCTCACTTACTTTATCGGAATTTTTTTCATAAACATCACCTCTTTCCAAACCTTGGATATTTATTTATATGCGTGATCGCGCCTTTTCTCAAATTGAGAAAATCAAACGGAAAAGGGAATTATTCTTTGTTCCAGAAGAATGGTATGACAGATTACGATCAGCTTCTCGAAACTTTTCAGTTGTTAGTGTGAATAAGTATATGTTATTAACTCACAAATACTACCTACAACCATTCTTCAAGAAGGTCATCAAGTATGCAAGTGAGTCTTTCAGAATTTCTAGATATCGAAACTGTATTTATGAAGGAAGAGATGTGCCTGTGTCTGTGCCTGTTTTTACTGAGCATAATTGTTTATCAACTCCAAATTTTGCATCCTTAAAGCATGACAGCAGCTCCCTCAGTTGATTGTATCCAAATCAAACACTGAGGCACTTCCGTTGAATTCTAAAAAGGGACAATAATGTTATGAAACTGTCGCAGTACATTCCACTGGTGCACATTGACTTTTACGACAGTCTACTCTCTACAGACAACATAAAACCTAAAAGAGTAATCTGAAACAGACACTGACATGTCTTACATTGACTAACATTATTTTGGTGAATAACATTAATACGATCATAAATTTTTTCAAACAAGTTCTTTTGTTGCCTATTATAACTCTAAAATTTAATAATTGAAGTATTTTTCAATAAAAAAACATAGAAATGAATTATTTATATCCAATTATTCTTGCTTGAACCAATTGTAGATATTTTGAGTGCAAGAATCAGATATATTCAACATGTATATATCAAATTATTACCTATTTCTACTGAAGCTAACGCATTTAAAATTCGAGCAAATGTTCACATTTTCCTTCATCTCACACAAGAAAATGTGATACACTTCATATATAAAGTTTTTTCTCGTTTTTCTCAAAACTTTACTTTTGGTTATTATTTGGTTCGTGCACTCAGGTCTTAAATATTTTTCCATTTTAACACATACGGATTGCTGATTACGCACGTAGCACCCATAGCACGACTCACATTTCTTTGTCCTTAGTAAAGAGGCTTGTAATGGAAGCATGTATTTATTAATATACGAAATTGAAGAAATAAGTAGAAATTCGTCCATGAATAATGTAAGGGTAACAACAAGTGTACATGTAGCCTCCAACACTTTGCGCAACACATGCCATCGTGCATTGGAAACGATGTGTCCTAGAACCCCAAAATAAGGTTCCGTGTCCCTACCTGAACACAAGCACGATTCGTATGTGTCTCTACAAAATAAAATACTTTTTGGACGTTCTATTACATTTTCGGCTGGGAATCCCTACTCCGTAGCACTAATCACAAACGTATAAATGTTTTTTTCGAGAATTAAACAATTTTAACTCTTGAAAACATTTCAAAAACGCGGAGTGTTTCCATGGGCCCATCTCATCAAATAATTTAGAAGATTAGTTCCAATAGGCACAGGTAGTAAGATGTTTGTTAGTCCTATAACACTTGGTCTTCATGAATTATCAGCAAGCAAGCTAGCTAAGCTATTAATCGAACAACTTTTCTTGACCGATGGCATTGTTTCCCCCTGTCTGGCACAATAAACAGTCGAAGACAAAAGCTCGATGCGAGCATTAATGATAACATTCCAAATACATCTTCACCGGCGCGAAACAGAAACTATTTTCCGTTGAAGACGAGAACTTCGTCCATGATTTTCTCCAAAAAATATAAAGAAATAACCGAAGCGGGTGAAGATCCATCGCAGGAGATACCTCGAACTCCTGAGAAAGCTAGAACGCAAATTACTGAGTTGCGAAGGCACGAGTGATTCTCCAGAAACGTTGCGCGAGTAATACTGCCGCCGTGACCACCCATGGACTGCGGGAGCGGTAGCCGTCGGCGCCCTTGCCCTTAGGCCGGCCTTCCGCCCTCCGCCCTCCGCACTGGGCGAGCTCAGGCCGCGCTAATGCCTACCTCACCGCTAAGCGCCCTTCAACAGCCCCGCCCTCCCCGCCACGTCCACTCCCAAGCCACATACATCCGCGCCTGCAGCCGCAAGGTGCGGCCGCCCGGACCGGTTCCCACCGACCCCTCGCCCTCCGCTCAACCCTCTCGACCACTCTCCCCCTCCCTCTCAACCTCGCTTGCCCTCTCCGCGCTCACGGTGGAACAACACCCGATGCAGGATGGGGATCGGACTCCGTTCGCCTATCCTTCCTACACCCGCCGCCAGGAAAACTTGGAAAATTAGTTCAGTGGATCACTACGTTACGCGTTATTTAGCGCCTATTTTCGCCTATTTAGCAGATGTGCTATATCCAACTTCCAATGAAATCAGTTAAACTTCCAAAGATATTTTCTGATAGTTCTGAAATTATATGTAGAGTGGTCAAGCAAACTGATCTAAGTAACAAAAACCACAATTGTGGAAAACTGTGAGATTCATAGACGGTAAATTCAAAAGCGCAGTGTTTGGTTGCAGATTGTAATGAAATGGAAAGGTTGTGAGTTTCAGTGTCAACAGCTCTGCATTCGCCTTGAAAATTGCATTTCTTTGACATGAAAAAAGCAAGTCTGAACTTTTGGATCAATATGTTCAAACCCGCTACATAATTGTTTCGTATCCTGTCACAAACAAAAATCACGTTTCTTCTCTTTTTGCAGTTTTAAAACTTACACAAAATAATATTGAATCCTGGAGATAAATGTAATATACAGAGAATATTTTCGACCAAGGCAAATATTTCGTATACCAGTTAAATGTTTTATTTACAAAATATTTACACAAAATTCAAAGCAACTGAAAACAACGACGACAACGAGGTTCTTTGTAAACAACGCGCACTTTCCACATACATCGACCCTACCGCCAACCTTCTCAACGACACTCCGTCCTGCCCGCTTTCCCTGCAGCGCCTCTGACAGGGAGGTCCTAGGGTTCGAGTCCCGACGGTAGCAGCATTTTGAAAATGTGTCGCTGTCACTGTGGTCCGCAGTTGTGGCGGTAACACGAATCACCGGCACACCGTCTGAGTGGTGATTTTGAATTGTTAATATTTATTATATTAAGAGCCTGATGATGGCAATATGTAGAAATTGTCGAAATCTTCTTAAAGAATCTGAATAAAAATAAACAACGAAAACAGGAGATCATATATTTAATTGTTTATTTAATGATCAAAGGATTTTCCCCAAATGTGTACAATAATTTGGTAATCGGTTATCAAAATATTCACTAGCAATCATCGAACGAAAATGTTCGTTGCTGTTCTTGTTTATCCTAAGAGCAGAACCTTTCTCCCAGATTGTTGACTTCTTCCCACTCATTCGTATCAGAGTAGGGATGGCAATAAAGTCGATATTTTTGAAACATTGATATTTTCCACCAGAAACATCGATATATTATCACCGATGTTTTGTTTTTCTTGTGTTTTTTCAGTCTGATATACTTTTCCAGAAACATTGATGTATAAAAAATGCTTATGTTATATTTTTTTGATCATTCTGTAAGTGTTAATATCCTTAAATTGCGTTTTGAACCTTGATTATTGCTTATAAAATTAAAGTGCTTAAAGACAGAGTGCTTAGAGGCAGAATATACTTTAAACAAATATTTACGTGTATTAGATACTGGACGTTTTACTTTGATGATTTACGAATAAAAGTGAATAAATGGAATAATAGCAAAACACGATTTTTTTTATTTCTTTCTATTCATTCGTTTAACATTAGTATTAACATATCACTTACACGGGACCAAACAATAAAATATAACTCATTTAAGTACTCTAATTAAAAATGGAAGCAGAATTGGTAAATACCATTTGTTCTATCATATTTAAAACATCGATACATTAAACATCCATGTTTTTGTCGATGTTTTCAGTGACATCGCAAACCTTTTGGTGATGTATCTAAATATCGATGTATCAATGTTTTGATAAAATTTGCCACCACCATCCCAAATACTCCCTTTCATGCCTTTTCATTCGTACCCCACACTCCCCGGAATACTTCACCAAGAATCTCACCTCTTTCTCTCTCATTCGCACCCGAGTCGATTCCTCTCCCTCTCTCTCTCTCAGAACACTTCGCCAGGAATCTCAACTCTCCCTTTCGTTTCGTACCTGAGGAGATGCATCTCGCCTCGGCGCGGAGCACAGACACCGCTCCGACCACGCTCCAAAGAGCAGAGGCGGCAAGTTGCCAGGCGCACTTGGTTAAACCGAAGACGCGCCGGCGAGAGCGCGTCGAGTGGAAAACGAATGCTTCGCCCACCTCCCGGGGTTGCCAGCGGCGACGGGGTCCCCGCGAGATCGAGCACCCAGAGAGATTCGCTTGGGCGGCTGAGGATCCGGTTCTTCATCGGATGCCAAGCATGAAGGCTAGTGTTCGGGAGGTGCAGATTTTATGTACTTCTCCGTCATACACTACACAATGTTTTTGACCTTCAATAAACCTTTGTCAGGAATCGCGTCGATTTAGATTTATGTAGATGAGATGGAACAGTTGTAAGCATGAAGACTAGAGAATGGGAGGAACAGATTCTACTTCTCCGTCATACGTTACACACACTATTTTTGACCTGAAATAAACCTTTGTCAGGAATCGCGTCGATTTAGATTGATGTAGATGAGATGGAACAGTTGTAAGCATCAAGACTAAAGAACGGGAGGAACAGATTTTACTTCTCCGTCGTCAGTTACACGCACTGTTTTTGACCTTAAATAAATAAAGCTTTGTAAATAATCGTGCCGATTTAGAATGATGTAGATGTAACGGAACATATGTAAAGCACAGTGAAGGGAATCATGAGAACCCCAGAACATGAGGTTATAGAGGTAGCCAAATACATGTACGAAAAGCATCGCTCGTTTAGATGACATTGATGACGATAGACACGTTGCGAATGTATATGCTCTTGAAAACTATAAAACAAGAGGTGAAAGTACATTATAAAGTGCAAAAACTTCGTTGGACAGTTGCGCTTACGGGATGCATATGATTCGAATCGATGAACTAAATATTTTAAAATATTAAAGTTAAATTCCATGACAAGGAAGCGCCCAGAAAATTCTACCGGTGCAGACAGAGATCATGCATGTCATGACAATAGATGTTATAACCAATGTTGAACCTGCGAAGATTATCCGACAAGAGATTAAACTCCATTCCATTGATATGAGCGAGAATCGGCGATGCCATAAATGCCGTTGATGGTAATAGATAAATTGTGCAGGAATGATCTGGCCTTTTGATTTTGTTTACAAATGTTTTCTCACAAATTATTCCCGCCGACTTAGATGGCCGAAGTGGCTAAGAGCGCGTACCGACTCAACGCTTCTGTCCAAGGGTCACGGATTCGAGTCCCGCCTTGCGCATGGCTGTTTGTCCCTTGTCTCTCAAGTATGTGTTGTCGCGGAGGGCCTCACATACTCATGACCTCAAATCAGAGAAGCCCGTAATTTGTTGGAGACTAGTACATGGAGTAATATGCGTCCCATCTAGACGTAAAGGATAACCGCGACCGTCGGTTGAATAAAAACCACAAAAAATCAGAATTCCCCATATTTCCACGAACTTTAACCTAACACGTAAAAGAATAAGGTATACACATTATCGTAGACAATTGATTAACCGTCTGATATCTTTGAGAGGTATTTCTGTAATTTGTAGCGACTCCAAACGACTATGATGTGTTAAGTCTTTCACATTATCTTCCACGTAGTTTTACGTTATCATTCACATGAAAGAAAACGCAACAAAATTCGCTTTCTCACTACGACGCAAAAATTAGTATTCTGGTTTCCTCGGGGCTAGCCAAATCGCGCTTGTACGAGTAACATGGCTGATTTTCTCTGCGGAACATAGTATCAATGACCAACAGTACAGCGAGTTGATTAGTTATGGAGTGAGACTGCGTTAATAAAAAACTATGAATACCCTTTGGAGTAATTCTTTACAATGTGTTCTCGAATGAACACCATTATACCATAAGCAAATTCTGCATCTTACGACATCCAATTGGCAATTCTCTCCTACTCGACCCCCGACAAGTAGTCCGTGAGTGCTTACTGGATGTGCTGTTGGAAACTGCTGGCGCGTCTCGTTCAATAACGGCCGGGATCAGCGCAAGATCGAGAAACACAAACTTTGGCCGCGCGACTGCTAATGCGCATCCGCAACTGCGCGCCGCAACATCGGCGAATGGTTCCATCAGTCGCCCGGTGCAGCGAAGCAGAGTCAGCTGCTAACCCTCCGTCTGGATGCGGCTTCTGGCCCAGGAAGTAAGGACCGAAGTCAAAGGCAATGGGTTTTCTCCGATCAATACGAGGCGAATGCCGGAGCAGTACCTTATAAACGGGCTACGGACCGTGCGTGATTTTTCCTGCCTCCACACCTCGGACCTTACGCACACGCCCACACACACACACGCCCACACCCATACATACACGCACACGCGCACACAATACACGCGCACGCACACACACGCACATTCACGCACACAAACACGCACGCACACACACACACACACACACACACACACACAATTACATGCTCTATATACTATCACACACATAAGGTGTTCAGTCTGATGCCTAGAGCTTGTCTCGGCTGGGGCGGTGCCCTGCGGGAGGGAGATATCCTCCTGAAAAACCCGATGTCAGCGATTGATTGTCGGCAGCACGTCTTGCAGTTTGCAAACCTTGCTAACTTCTGTGCAACCCTTTACTGATAACTGCACGAATACGTTCTTTTTTGTTTGTTTTTAAAGCTTCTTCACTATGCTTCAAGAGACATCTGATTGTCCGCTAGCGGTTCGATCAACATTTCAGCCGCTTTCAACTACCATCGGCAAACGGCAGTAGCGATTAGTAGTTTTATTATTAGGGGCTTGGAATCTTTTAGTTTGTCCTTTCATTACCAAGTTCTCCTTACAACACAAGCCAAATGAAATGTACGGTCTCCGGCGCTCTTTTTGCCTCTGTATGCTGTCAACATACTGTGCCTTGTATTACAGAGTGATTCCTTCAGTCTCTATTTATTTTTGCAATAGTTCCTACGCCCTCTATTTTGAGGACGAATCAGTGCATTGATGAGGCAAGATACTTGACCTTTCGCTGACACCACAAGTATACCAAATGTTTTATATTAATATAAAATATCAAATTAAATTTAAAAATCTAGAATACTAATAAATAATTATTAAAATTAAAATATTTAATACACCATATAACAATGACAAATACGATAGGGATGTCGTTTTAATTATATGAAATTTTCTTCCAGAATTTTTAAATTTATGTCGCCTCCACCATGGACACATATTTTCAAATAAATTACATAAACTTCAATACGGTAAGTCAATAAATTTCGAGGTATTATGACATTCATCAATAATAGAATAAGCACATTCGAATTGAGTCCGTTCAATATTTAAAGGTTAGATAAAAGGTAAATAAATGCCAATCCTATACTACCGTATTTTGTTCGTTTTGCTCTTCCTTTATGCTTTCGCTTGAAAACACAAGAACATTGCTGTGTTTAAAATGCATTTTCATCCATTTCAATTAGTTTACATTATTTTTACAGTAAAAAATTGGTTATTTTTTTGTTGAGATTGGTACAAAAATTAGTTCTGCGTAGAGGCGATTCAATTGCATTCCTTTTTGCTCGTAAAAATGTTCGTAATTAACAATACGAGGAATTGAGTGATCCATATTTTGGGCACACATCGGGCATGAGAAAGAGAACAATATATCATTAAATATTTAATTTTTGCATTTTATGATACACCCGCTCCGTTGGTCTTTCGGTTATACAGTGGAACGAATTCTAATAAAGTGTATTTTTCGGCTTTGTTATAAAACTCTGCAGCTCTCTGCGTGATTGTAGCGAAAAATGTGTTTCAAGCATAATAGAATGGAATATTTATTATCTACTTAAGAGTACAAATTAGTATTTTCGATCGTAGCGTTTTACAAATATAATTACAAAAAATACACTAAACAAAGAAACTAACATATTTACATATCTACTTAATACAATTTCACAAAATCAATGTCCAAATCCTATTCAGGAAAATATGAGAAAATTAATAAATCATAATAATAAAAATAATAACAATAATAATAATAATAAAATAATAATACAAAATAATTAATTTAATGTTAATATATTGTTAAAAAATATCAAAATATAATTTAATCTAATTTACAAAATCTAAACCGTTGCAGGTAATTTTTCCAATTTTGAATTGTTCTGTTCACAAATGAGAATTTACCTACGCATGTTTTCTGTTTTCTTTGATGTTCTACCACACTCTTTCCGCGCGACGCATGTGGGCTTCGATATTTTTGTCGGCACATCCACCCAAATGCACAAAGTAGGGATTTCCCCTGGTTTTTTCCAAAGGTTCCCACGATATAACTTCAGAATTAGGACGTTTTCCTCCTAACAAATTTCGCATCGTGTTTTCGTATTTTTTCGAGAGATGCTCCCGCGCCCCCAAGGCCGAGGCGAGCGCACGTGGCGCTCCGCCTCATTGCGGGCGCCGCTGCATTCCTCCCCTGAGGGAGGCGCGCGAGTGAAGCCTCCTCGCGGAATTTATAGCGTTGTTTTGCTGCGCGCCAGACACGGGGGCTCCGACAGACGGCGGCCAGCGCCGCACGCTCCAAGCGGAAGCTGCGGGACTTAACCAATTAGAAGTGGTTGATTCACCGATTAGTGGGACGTCGAATATCCGAATTAATTGGGCCCACGTGTAGTTCGGATATTCGATTGATAGATTCGTGATTCCAGTCGCGTCAACTACAGACGTCATTCGTCCCGTAAGTGTAGTGCGTGTTTTTTTCTCGTGAGGTGGTGGTGGTGGTGGTCTTTTCCCCGCTGGATGGCGAGATCTGCCGCCGACCTACCGTCGACTAGCGGGGTGTTCCCCTCAACCAGGTATCTCCCACCAGCAGGGCACCGCCCCAGCCGAGACAAGCTCTAAGCTCCCGACTGGTCTCCCGGCATGTATGGTAATGTAGTGCATGTTAGTATAAGAGTGTGTGTGTGTGTGTTTGTGTGTGTGTGTTTGTGTGTGTGTAAGGGGGTGAGGATAGGACAAGGAAGAGGAAGGAAAGATCACGCGCGGTTCGTGGCCCATTTGTAGGGTACTACTCCGGCATTTGACTGGTGTTGATCGGAGAAACCACGGAAAACTACCGATCAGAGCAACTGGCCGCTAGAATTCTCTTTCAGGCAGCGACTGAATTCGACCTAGCTGACAAGTTAGGTCAGCTAGGTCTGTTATTCGATAATTCGGATAACTGAATATGTAAGCTACCGTTACACTAAAAGATGGTGGGTTTTTTGCCAACAATAAACATTCCAAGTGAGTGACAGCTGTTAGGCATTTATTTTCGATTGTTTGACAATGCACCGTTCGTTATCTTGCACATAAAAGTGGTGAAAAGCCTTTTTCTGCCAATATAAACATTCCGAGTTCCTAAGTATTTATTGTACGATTTGTCAAAGTTCACTGAAGTCAGATGATTCAATAGAGTACATCGATAACACTTTATCACTTCAATCATATCGGGTATCATTCTCAACATTCAGTTTTTACAAAAGAAAACGAATCTAATTTTTAAAAAATAATTATTCAGAGGAAATATGAGTTGGGGTATTTGATGTTTACGATGATTGAGGTTCGTATAATCAACGTCCCACTGAATTTCCTGTTCCCGAGCGCGTGAACTGATACAGTAATTAGTCTTGTTACTGTAGCGCATGTTTTAATCACGGGAGGTGGAGGCGTTCTCCCCTCGCTGAATGGTGAGTTCCAGCGCCAAACTTCAGGTCGGTTCGCGGGGTTTCCCCATCCAGGAATCTCCCACCAGTGGGCCACCGCCTCAGCCGGGACAAGATCTAAGCTCCGGACTGGACTTCCGACACGTTTGGTAGTGTAGAGCAGGCAAGAGTGTGTGCAACTAAGAGGGTGAGGATAGGACAAGGAAAGAAAGATCGCGCGCAATCCGTGGCCTGTTTCTTAGGGTACTATTTCGGCATTCGCCTAGTGTTGATCAGAGAAAATACGGGAGACTACCCAACAGAGCAGACTCCACACCGCGTCTGAGATCGCTCTAACTACGTAGCTAGTGCTGAATATACTGCCACCGTCGGGACTAACACTCTAGGACCTCGCAGTCAGAACCACCGCAGCTGGACAAATTTGTAGTGTTTCAGAACACTCCGCACGTGGAAAATCACTACGTGAATTCATTGTCATTGCTTGTAATTCACTCTCTGAACATGAAGTGTGCACGAGTAAACTTTCGAATATTAGTCAACATCTATTCACAATCAGAGACGTCCGTCCATCCCATTAAATCGCACAGAATATTAAGTAGTAGTCATTGTACGTTGTAGAACTCGTTTCAGAATTGACCGCAGTGAGGGAGTACTCGGAAGAACGAAATTTAATAGAAGATTCAGAAATGTCTCATTTTACAGAGCACGGTCAAAGGAATATGACTCAATAGGGTCTCGTGAATAGGGTTTTAATGGTTTACAACGCACCGAATTCTGCACGACACGGGCGGAAAATGAACGTGATAGAACTCATGAGAAAATGTTCAACCATTTTTTAAGTTTTTTAACGACAAGAAAGTGTATCAGAAGAGAATTCAAAAATCTTTAGTTGTCATAAGCTTTCAAGCTCTGTAAAAATAGATGACAATACAACGATTGTTAAATAAAGTATGAATATCAAACATTTTTTCGTCCTTGGCACCCCAAATGTGTGTGGTTTCGCTTTTGCTGACAGCAGAATGAAAAATTACTGTGTTCTGAATGCACAGATCTTTTTACGTACTCCTTCCGTCAACATTCGAAAATATCCAAACACTTTTAAAAAGTTTGCATGGACATCTTCAAAGGATCGAATTTCGATATCATTTCGTAATCGAGCAGATGATGTTAGAAAGATCTGAAAGGTTAAGTCGTACAAGAACTGCAAAGAAGAACAGAAAAAACAAATAAACTGAAAAAGAAGGGAAAAAGAAAAAATTGAGGAAATAGGAGAAAAAATAATTCCTAGTTTTGTTTTGCGAATCGTCTCGCACCCCGAAACTGCTTTTGAGAGCATCGGCTTTCCATGAAGACCATTTTCGGTCGCAACCATTTTCGTTCCTTACTGTAGTCCACGAAATGAAAATGGAAATTCACAAGAAGTGTCTACGCAGATCCAATATTTTCAACACGCATAGAAAAAGAATGCGAAGTGTTCCCGTGGATTCTCCTTGTGTTCTCGTGGATTCTCCTTGTGAGATATTAATAATAATCAAAATCATTTCTTAGAAAAGTAAGTCAAGTTTCAGTTTACTCATAAACCGTCAATGTTGTGTTTTATGCCATGGGTAACGTTTTATTAGAATTAAACGAGCCTGAAAATGCCAACATGTGAAGATATTTGACGGGAATAATTCTGCCCAAAAGCTCCTACGGGTTGTCTATTCTTGATCGTAATGCCAGTCACAGCCTTTTGGCCAAACCTCGTTTCAACGGATGAGTTGATGGGAATGTTATTATTAACACGTGGATAAAAAGGACAATGAGGAACGAGAGGGAGGGGAAACTTGAGAACCGAAGCAACCAATCGCGATCAGGCACAACAAATTGCACATAAACCGACCAGGAATTGTTCGTACACCGTTCCCAGCTTGGAAGACGACAGGTCTGATAGTTACGAAAACTATGTACTTAGTATTTGCACTTAGAGCCACAGATTTTATTTTTCCAATTCAATTCAATATCTTATATTTCGTGGTGAGGCACAGGCCATCAAGTTTGCTCCTACCACCCGACCACGCAAATTCCACTGTGATCTTTTTGTCATCAAGCAGCAAAGGAAGTTACCACTCGCGCGACGAAGCGGCGATTTGAATTTAGCTCACAGGCTTATTTAGGCTTGAGAATCTTTTACATGGAGTAAATCTACAACATGGAACAGTCAGTTTTACTTCCTTTTCGAAGGAAGGACAACCAAGGGTTTTTCAGCCTTAAAAATACGGTTTTGATCGGGTTGGAACCGTGAATTTTGTGTAACAGTTCGATACACTAACCGTTACATCACCGCTGTTTTGGTGGCTATAAATTGACGTTTTCGACCACTGTGGGAAAGCGGGCTCAAGGGAGCGGCGGGCAAAATCGGCCACCGGGGGGCGCTGCAGCCCGTAAAAGCCCCAAGTTGAAACGAGTTTTCTTGAGGAGGGGAAGGGATTTGTTTACGCATGTCATGCGGGATGAGGGGAGCAAGATCGAAGTCTCCTCCAGACTCGTAAAATATTCAAATGTAGAATATGCTTCGTGCGGAAGAAGAGCGATAAAAAAGCAAGAAGAAATCTTGATTTTATCTGACACATTGAAGGTTTTCATCCTCAAATAATTTGATGAATAGATCAATGAAATAGTAAATTATATTATGAAATATATTAAATAAATTCTTGTGAATCTTATCTCAATCTCATCTTATGTATGTGAATCTTATCTTTCTTTATCTCATGAATTTCACCAACTTTTCAAGTAAAAAGCGGTAGTTCTAATGAATTAGCCATCCAAACATTCACTATAGACAATCCATTGAAAATATATTAATTCGTGGCGGAAAAAGACACTCTTAGTGCCAGTAATATCGTGCATCGGTACTTAGTATATCTTTATCATGTCTTCATGAAACTTGTCAAATGCAGTACAGTACAGGACACTAGCCTTATTGAGTCGAAGGCAAGTGAAACTCTTCTACAAAAGCAAATACCTATCCCCAAAAAGAAAAATGAAATTATACGTTTGTTTCAAGTGCACTAGAAATTCGGTAAATTTAGCCTCATTAATTCCTCGACATCTGGAATTTCTTCATTCCGCTTTACTTTCTCTAAAAAAAAGATTCCCAAGAACTCAAAACTCAAACACTAGATATATCGATTTTTTTCGTTCATCTTGTTTATTAACAGAATAATCGATAACTGAAACTTCACTAACTAAAAACATTCAATAATTAGAACTTTATCGTGCCGATTGCAGATTCGTCATATCGATATTCCACTTTAGTTTGTGTGAAGTTATGAATTATTTGACTTTTCGCGACAAGCGAAAGTCACTATCATTTATCAAGACGACTCTGGACACCTCTAATCTTGCGTAGTTAACCCCAGAGCTACGCCAGCAAATGGTGCATCACGTGCTCCCATCATATCAAACAAAACCTCAACTTCTCAAAATTCTGTGGAAGATTCTGTAAAATAAAAAATTTGCATGTTCTCCGCAAGTAGCGTACGAAGTGCTCCTTTTTACCCAAAAAGTTCTCATGAAGCCGTCGCCCTACTCTCAGCTACAATCTACCATGATGACTCAACTTATAACTCTGGTGATTTCGTGTAAGTCTTCACCAAAGTTGTCCTATAAAACTCTAAGAAGCGCCATACGTGTCTCATTGCATCACACTAAACTAACTTAAAATATTTTCCAAGGAAGCCAGTAAAAGATCTACATCACGTATGTTTCCTAGACGTTTTTGCCAAACGTCGCATTAATAGTTACTCTAACATCGCACCCAGTTAAATTCGTACCCACGGGACTAAATGAAGTGTGATAAAGCACAATGAAAGTTACATCGACACAAAGATAACACAAACTTATTTCTTTTTAAAAAATGCATTCCAGCTGATTTTTGAGAGCAGATTCTGTTTATGGCAAAAATCTCTATCTTCAATTTTTTGGTCGCGTTCCTCACATGGGATTTCTCACAACATTCATTGGTAAAACGTCATCATCTTTACCCCCCCCCCACATGTCACAGACGTTTGTAACGTTTATTCTCAGGCACCTGTATACTCGTATATATCTAAGAATAAATATGACAAGCTTCTAGGGCATTTAGGCGAGTCAAAGATGATCCCTTTTTGCCAAATCAACTCGTGGTGGGACGTTACACAAGAGACGTCGTGCCCCTGATTGGTAGGCAACTCATCCTACACTGGCGTTCGGCAGGTCGTCTAGATAGTTTTGACTAAATTGTGAGTTAAATAGAACTTTAAAAATATACAGAAATTAAATTAATGACGTGATTTCGATTTTTCTGCACGATACAACCACATTAAAATCAATGTACTTATGTATTGTAGGTAGAAAATATACTATACCGAGATTTATTATTCAGAACTACCTTAAGTCTATCTACATACCGAAAGATGTAAAATCGTAGGTGATATGACAGAATGGCGTACTTTTCCGTTTTATTCCCAAAATCATTTTTCTGAATAGCAGATATCTACAATTTATAATTGTTTTATAGAAACATTAATACGTAAGTTATAAAAGTACTACAAAATGTCAGTGCTGCTTTCAGATGTAAAAATTTATTATTCGGTTTAAAACATATCAGACGATTACACAATGAAATAATAAAATGCTCATGTATTTATCGAAATGAATTTACTCCTTACGGGCTTTTATTACATTCAGTTTAACATTTTTAATTTGTATTTGACTATCTTCACAGTTACTTTTACATTTCTTTTACAAAACGTACTCCGCAGAAACGCGCACAAAAACGACTGTTTCCTCCAAGCAGTTAGCGCCAGTGCCGGCCCTCCTAACGGCCTGCGGCGCAATCTCGCACGACGACGCAGCCTTATGGCTGCCCCAGAGATCGCTTGTTGGGCCCGCACGCACATCCCCCGGCCCCCTGCGGCGGTGTCGTCGCTACTGCGTTGGCTTACGATCCGTGGCGCCGTTACATCGACGACGGTCTCCGAGCTTCCACCGCCGCCTACGCCTGTCACACCCGCCGCCGCCGCCATCATCCACGCCGTTAGCTTTACGACGACATTCGCGTTGAAGTCAGGCAGGAATAAATCATCATCATCATTATCATCATCACCCGCGCAGATTAGTGCCTGCCATGTCGTGCGGGTCGCGTTGTTTATGGCCCGTATATATCTTGGCTGTTCGCGACTGACGAGGGGTTGGTTGGGAGGGGGGAGTGGGGATGGGGTGGGGATGAGAATGGAAATAGGATGAGAACGTGTACGTACGAAAAGATGAGAAGAAGTTGCGTGGGTTCCGGGGAAGGAACGGAGGCGCTTTTGTTACCAGACTGTGCGAAGGAAGTTGGGTTATATTTTTACTGTAGACTTTAAGCAAATCTCTTTTATCTCTCTCTGCCCCAACAGGAGCACCACTAACTCCACTTAGCCTCAAGAAGAAACGGTAAAGGCGTTCGGTAGGGGGAAAAGGCTAACGATGTAAGATAGCACGAGTGGAAGCAGGAACCATAGCCACGTAATGAAATAAATTATTAGAATAGTAATTCAATATTCCCCCAATTCCACTCAATAGTTGATAATTTGCTTGCTGCGTAATCTTTTTGCTGTAAACTCACAACACACCGAAGTTTCTTAGTTCAGAAAGACATAATGCATATCTGCTTCTTACCAATATCTTTCTTTGCGTAGTTTGCGCAGTCTTTGCCTAACCATTTATTGCAAAACAAACAAACAAACAAACAAACTGTTCCTTCCAAACTCGTCGTGGTCTATATTTAGTCCGCATTCCAAGAATTAGAGTACATGGAAGGTCCGATAGTGAAACAGAAACAATCACAGAAGACGTTAGTGCAAACATCCACTGTAAGTGAAGTTCGCATTGGCAATGGTTTGGCTTAGTGGAGCCCACCTGGATCCCTACCACTTGGAACAGAAGCAATGATCAGAGATTATTTCCTGCATGGTCGGCACAGATGTGGGCGAAGCTATCTCCTCCTCAAAAAATTCCATTAATCGCTATCCAAACAATATGATAAAATGCAAACTTCTTAGCAAAATATTTTGTACATATTTCCACATCACTTAAGTTGTTGCAGATGTTATTCACCATTAGTATTGTTATCGTAATATTACATTATAATATTAAATTGTTATATTATTATATTAAATTATATTATTATATTAAATTATATTATTATATTAAATTATATTATTATATTAAATTATATTATTATATTAAATTATATTATTATATTAAATTATATTATTATATTATAACTAAATTTTATTGTATTGTTATTTTTTTGTATAAACAGTTAATGTGTCGAAGTACTGTTCCGGGAAGTCAAGTGTAATTTTAAGTTAATGGCACAGACTATGAAATTGTCTGAAACTGCGGTATGTATGTATATATCCCATATTTATTAACTAACGATTTAAATAATTATGTGTATTGACTGCTACATGCGACGCCATCTTAGTTATACCGTAGCCGCCGGAGAAGGACACACGAATATCTTTGTAAACGTTGACACAATGACTGTCAAATGGCGTCCTTGGTAGCCTGAAGGGCTATTGAACTTTGGTAAACAGGGTCGAATTGGGCAATTTTTTTTATTTTTTGTTGTTTTATGTTTTGTTTTGTTTTCATTTTTCGTTGTTTTGTTTTCGTTTTACAGAGGCAACAACACATTAGAAATTATTTGGTGCACAAACTCAAAGTTGGTTGATGAAAAATGCGTAGGTTGAAGACCAAAACTTCCCGAAAACTCGGAATGCAAGAGCGGAGCAAATCAATTTGGCTCTAAAATTAGTTTGGGGAAAAAACCTAAAATTGGCATGATGTGCCCAAAATACTTTATTTAAAACTATAATAATTTTGGAAGAATTGAATTACTTTTAAAAATCCGGTATTTCAGTATCCTTCAGTATCCCGCTTCCATTAAGCTATTATCCAAACTCGACTGAAATAATATTCTTACCGTTCCGTTTGCGGCATCTGTTCTAGTCGGCGGCGAGAGAGTGATTACATCAATATTCTTACAGAACCATAACTTCCAATGCCACCTTGCCGCCTCCTGCATACAATGCCCTCAAAGCCGTGCTCCCCAAATGAATAACGTTCTGTCATCAAGTATGGAATACTATAACTTGTTGATCGGTTGTCCTAACTTCGTTGGTATTCTTTGGCTCTATGCGTCCTCTATGCATACATCAAATGTATAATGCTTCATGTCGTTTTTCCTGTTCAACATAAAATCGGGGGTTTCTGCCTTCATTAATTTGTTTAATTAGTTGGCCATTTATAACTAGCTTTGCTCTTGAAGGCTCGAGACCTTTAAATGCGGTTTTGTTTCATTTCGTGAGAGTTTGATACCATATTCATTAGCAATCTGACTTAGCTTGTTGTTTCAGTTTCATGTTCATATTTTCCTATAAGTGTCGTTTCCTATGATGTGAGTAGAAATATACTGGAAACTACCAAGCTGTAAAGCGGGTTGCAGAAGATAAGGAGTCGTGCGGGGGAGAAACCAGGCATTCGCAAGCGAGGCTGGCGCTGTGGGTTAATTAAATGCAAATGCAGATCGACTAATATATACACTATCGTGTAGAAATTTGAGATATACACTACATGTAGAAATTTGAGATATACACTAGCATGTAGAAATTTGAGGCATACACTAGCGTGTAGAAATTTGAGATGTATACTAGCGTGTGCAACGCTTATTATCGTCGTCGTTTGTTCTCATGCGCCCACGAGTATTTTTCGATAAGAAATTTAAAACAAATTGATAAATGGTACACAATATCAATACATTGTATAACGGTTCCGATATAAAAAGTTGTTGAAGTAATGAGTAAAGTTAGCTCAGCGAAACAATCGCCAATTGCGTTCGGTCAACTTGACTCACTTCGCTCGCGCGAAGTCTGCGGCGATATGCCGTCCTTCGCTCTCTGCAGCTTCCACAAGAGTCTCTCTAATGCAAAAATTACGAAGAATTTTATATCAAAATAGAGCCATGGCTTTCTTGACTCACAACTCTCGAACTACTACTAAAGTATTTCTACGTAACTAAAAAAGCGCAGTGTACACGTTTTGCATTGATTAGCAGCTGTAGCTGAGTATCAGAAAAATCCTCGCTAGCCGCACACGATTCCTTCCATTTGCCCTGAACACACTGTGCACTGATGTATGGAAACTAAAACAGGATACTCCATTTCATACCAGGAAAAGTTCATGTGTGTTTATTGATGTGAGCGCTGATCTGAAAAAATGCGTTAGATATGGCATGCGTGCTAGTACACTTGCGTGTTGGAGTACTGCCGTTGCCTTGACATTTTTTCCGCAGCTGATACGAGAGGTCAAGGCACTTTAATGAATGCCGGGGTTGTAAGGTCTTACGCAGAAAGCAGGAATACTACGAATCGACAAAAACCTGGAGCGACCAGCTTTTGGACTCTAGCATTATGAAGGAGGCACAAGCTTTGTTGTAACGCCAAGATTATTAAAATGTAGAATCGTTTTTGTTACTAACGAATATATTGCAATATTCGTGTTATGAACATTTCGAACTATCACCCTTGTCCTTCAAGTAAGTCATATAAATTCATTACTTCAGTCATAGATTATACAAATCCATGAATTTAATGTTTATTTAAGTCTCTATGTTGACTGAAATAATTACGACTGACTTATGTTCTTTACCAGCAAGATTTCATAACAGTTCAACTCTCTGCTTCCAATATTTATTACATATTTCCATTCGTTTGATGTTAATACTATTCCTCTAAAAGGAAAAGCAACATGTATATTAACTACCAATGCTATTAAAAATAAGCTAATTCTTTCACATTGCTGATAAGTTGAGTAAATCGGCAAAAACTTAACTAGCCACTTCGTATATGAAAATGCAAGTGAACTATTGGTACTTATTCTTGCTTTTACATTTTTGAACTTGCTAACCAGCACCAACACCAATGAAATTACACCAACAGAATATTATTCTTTAGTTTGAAATATAAATTAAAAAACCAACAAATTCAAAAACATATTCTGCGGATCCAGTCACCCCGAGCTAAGAGGAAAATTATTCCCATTCTCAATTCCTTCCTTCGAATAAATCGAGCAAAATTAATATGAAAAACTCGACAACAAAACGCCAATACGTAAGTGTATTGGATTCCTGCAACCCATTCTCAACTCAAAAGTACAGTCAGCGCGTTCCAGGAAGCACGGCTCAAAGACGGCACATAAATTTACCCGCAAAATTTCCTGCGCGGGGCACGGGGACGGCGCAAAAGAAAAGCCATTACTCTTCGCATTTGTCCGATTGACAAGGCCGCGAAAGGGCTGCATTCAATCCACGGCCCCCTGAGCCGGTGAGTGTAATGTGGCAGCGCCGCGCGCAGATCAGAGGGCCGAGGGCGGCACATCACGCCGCGCCCAACCCCGTCCGTCATAAATCAAGCCCTCGTGCCTGGGGTGAGCGCCTGGCTGAGGCGACGGGAACAGCGGGGTGGGGGCGGACAACGGGAGCGGGGCGGAGCAGACAACGGGAGCGGGGCGGACAACGGGGGAGGGGCGGGGCGGACAACGGGAGCGGGGCGGGGCGGACAGCAGGGGAGGGGAGGGGCGGACAACGCGGGCGGGGGCGGGGCGGGACAACGGGAGCGGGGTGAGGGCGGACAACGGGGGAGGAGCGGGGCGGACAACGGGGGCGGGGCGGACAACGGGGGCGGGGCGGAGAACGGGGGCGGGGCGGACAACGGGGGCGGGGCGGGGCGGACAACGGGGGCGGGGCGGGGCGGACAACGGGGGGCGGGGCGGACAACGGGGGCGGGGCGGACAACGGGGGCGGGACGGGGCGGACAACGGGGGCGGGACGGGGCGGACAACGGGAGCTGGCGGACAAGGGGCAATTAATGGGAGGGTGGGTGGCCACCGCGAGGTGGTGATGAGAATGGTGAGAGGTAGGGATGGACGAGGTAAGTGGGCGAGCAAAACGAGGCAGTGGCGATGTGAGGTAGCGGGCGGGGGCTGCGCCGGGGACAGTGGCGAAATCGGCGGCCCAACGGCGACAGGCCGCGGGCGTGAGGGCGGAGGCCGCGGCGAGGGGACGCCAGGGGAGGTGGCGTTACGAGGCGAGTCAGGGCGTGCCAACGGATGGCGGTCGATCAATTAAAGTCACCCTCCGCTAAGACATGGGGCTTCCGTGCCCGCCATCGATCGACCTCTGGATCGACTGCGGACTTCTATCCTGTCTCCCGCCGATGGCCGTGGCTCTGCAACTACGCAGAGGGTGTGGTCCTTGTCAGGTGCGCCAGATCTGTCGGGAGCTATCTAAACGTTTTAGAGTTCTTATTTTCATATCTGGGCAGACATTAGGCAAATAGAACTTTTTGTGAATTAAAATTCAAGGGTAACAACAACCGCATTAGGTAAATTTTAATGTATCTGCCTTAAACGCACTTTAACCAATGATCAAACACATAAGAAAAATGTATCCTTCATGAAATATTCATAATATTCATAATATCCATTTTTTTAAAAATGGATAGTTTTCCAAACAAAGTAAAGCAAATCCTTTTTTTGTTCTTGCTGAGTCCCAATGTAAACACCTGTGTTTTGAATGTTCAACTGAAGAGTGATTAATATGTTCGCATGCTCGATGCTAATCAACAGTAATTAGAAGCGAAAATCGTGCAGGAATGACTCTAAAATGGGGACTTCATTTGGGCATTGTTTCCAAGTATTTCACCGGCACGAAAAGTTGCGAACGTACGCTGCCAGAGCCTCAACAATTACACTGCGCGCATTGGCGTGGGAACAAAGGAGGAGCGCGATGGAAACAAAATTGTGTTGGGCGATACAGGCTTAATTATAAAATGTGTAATAATAACGTATATCAATTTTAAAATATTGTAGTACTATCAATTCCATCTACAACAAATTTTTTGGTAAAGGTATATGTAAAAGAAGAATATACACTTCGGAATGACTGACATTTTCTTCATACAAAATTCTATAATCAATTTACGATAAATGCAAAAATATCTTCAAAGCTCTCGCAAAAGTTGATGAAATTATTTGTACACAGTCAACCGTTTATTATTATGTAACATGCACAAGATGAAACGAAAGATATAATTTTCTGGCCCCAAACGTTCGGAAGGGTACAAAATAAACCGATAACTCAGTCTGTGAACAATAAACCTAGAATACAACCGAAATATTGAAACACCGAAATACATAGCCATTTGACCTTTAGTTATAAGTGTATTTTTATTAATTTTTAACGTGTCTCAACAGTACATATTAACCAGACAGTACGAAAATATAGCTCCTATGTATGTGCCGCGGTTAAATATGTTTTATATCAACAAAAGCAGTTCATGAACATCCTTCGTGATGCACGTTTCGTTATTTCGCTCAAAACGTTATTGCAGAAATAAAAATTCAAACAAAAATCACCTGATGTTTTATTACATAGTTTTTGGACGTTTTTAAGAAATGGAAATATATATTTAAGATTTTTCGCAGATCCCTACAATAACAACCCCAATTGAATATCTTCAGTACAAGATTGTTTTAAAGTAAGACAAAGAATTGTTGCGTACGAGATTGCATTCGTTCGCATACGAACTACTTGCGATTAGAGAGCTCCATGTTTGTGGACAACGGAGAAGCTGGGAAAATGGCCCCCAGTGGCAGCGATACGTCGAGAGCGCGCTGCAAATAACAGCCTTTCTCTTGAGGGTTGGAGCTTCTACGTAATTACTAAGTAGAGCACGGTTCAAATTCAGAATAGACTACACAAAGAAAATTGTGAGAAAAAGAAGGAAAATATTGTAGATAAAAAGCAAGAAACGATAGAAAGGGTACGGACAAAAGAGTAGAAAGGAGAAAAGAAGAAAGCAAGAAGCGTGAGTAAAAGATGATAGGAAACAGAACGAAGGAGTTCACGAGTCATGAAACATGGAGACGGGGAGGAGAGAAGATAAAAGAAAAAAGTACAAAGAAGATCAAGGGAAACATATATAGCGAGAAACATGCTATGTTCGAGAAAGGATACAAAGTTCAAAGAAGAGAGGAGTTTAAAAGGCAAAAACGAAAGAAGTTAAAAAGAACAAAGACAGAGAGAGACATTGGAAAGGTAAAATAGAGAAAAGGAAAGGAATAATCTACAGGGGAAAGAAAAATCAGAAGATAAAAAGGCACCAAGAAGAGAGAAGATAAAATGAAAAGAAAAAGAAGGAGTTGAAAGGTTGAGAGGGAGAAAGCGCGTACAAACAAAACACGCAATAACAATGAAGTCACGATAAAACAGAAACGATCCCAAATGAGAAAACGGAAGACAACGCTAATAATGAGCAAGATGCAATGGGAATGAGCAGCAGAAAATAAAAAGGAGCGCGCTGAGGAGAGAGAATAAACGCAGGCGGCTCCGGCAGCGGCTGGGAAGCGGACGTCGACGGCGAGCGTAATGCAATCCAGGACCCACACCAGTCCCGCGACAATCTGCCCGACTCCCCCGCGCCCCGCCCCTGACCCCTCAGGGCGCCCCGGTGGGGCCGGCCGCGCCTCCGCCCCCAAAGCCCAGCCCTGAGGACAAGCCCTGGCGCGTCCCGCTGGCTCCGACTTCCGAGCATTGCTTCCGAGCCCCGCCCCTGCCACCCAACACCCACCCCCTCCCCATGGCTGCGTCACGCCCCAGCCTCAGCCTCTAGCTCTGTTTCCAGCGCCCATCCCCGGCCTCAAGCTCTGCCCCCATCCTCGATCGCCGTTCTGCCCCAGAAATCCGGCCCTCCCCGCCACCGAGCCTCACTCCGTAGCCCCAACCTCAGACCCACCCGGGCTCCTCCCACAAACCCCATAGCCCTGCCCTCCCACGTCCCCAAGTCACGGCTTCAAACACTGCCCCACCTCCGAGGCTCGCCCTTCCGCCGAAACGTGACTTCTGCCCCACAACCTCTCCCCGCCTCATTTCCAGCCCCGACCCCGTGCCTCGCCGCCACGCCCCACACCAGTCCAGCAGACCAACCCCCTGGCTGAGCCACCGCCCGAACCCCATCCTATTGTTCTGTCTTTGCCTCGGTTTCTCTTCTCTGATCCCCACCCTTCCCGCACAACCTAAATCCCGTCCTCGTCCCACTCCAGTCCACCAGACCAACCCCTGGCTGTGCCCCGCTCGAACCCCATCCTCTTGCTCTGCCTCTCCCACGGCTCCTCGTCCTCAAGCCCAACCCTTCCCCATAACCTGAATCCCGTCCCCACCCCCTAACCCCCGCCCCATTCCTGTCCTCCAGACAACCCCTGGTGGTCTCCCTCCCCCAGCCCCAATCCTCAAGCTCTGCCTTTTCCCCCCGGCTCTTCGCCGCCGATCCCCTTCTTCCCTCAGCCTGAATCCCGTCCCGTCCCGCCCCGCCGCGCCGCCCCCTCTCTCCACGGGGCGTCCCCGCGGGCCGTCCGCCGCCGGCCAATCGTCGCAGAGGCGGAAGGACGGGCTGAGGCAAGTCGCCGGCGGAGATAAGGCGGAGGGCTCAGCGGGCGCCCGCTCAGCGGACGTCTGGGCGCAGCGCGGGACAAGGAGAGCGAGCGCCGCGACGCCCAGGACCAAAGGGGGCGCCACCACACGCGGCAATTCTCTACATGTTATAGAGGAGTTACTCTAAGAAGGGACCACTTTGGCAGGTAGGGAAACAAACGAACGTCATGTAGGACGAACGTCATGCACCTCATGCAAGGGTGCGCCACCACATGCGACAATATTCTACGAAGGGCCGACTTTGACAGGCAGGGAAACAAATGAACGTCAGGCACGTCATGCAAAGGTGCCCCACCACACGTGACATTTTTCTACGACTTAGCCATCGACATTTATAGAGGAGTTACTCTACGAAGGGACCACTTGGGCAGGTAGGGGAAACAAACGAACGTCATGTAGGGCGACGACATTGCAAGAGATAGTGATGAATCCATTTGAAATGAACTATCTGTAAACGAACGCACTGACAAAATAAGTGCATGGACGCAATCTGCAGTTATGTTCCCATTAGTGGTCAAACAGTAGTTGTCAAGGCGGTCATTGTCTTCCAAAAACAAATATATTTTGAATGAATATACGTAACCCCCAAGTGACCGTCATCCAATGTTCTATCCTGATCCTTATGTCGTCGCGTGTGTTCTCTTGAATGTAAAACGGAGAAGGGGGAAGGTGCAGTTAGCATGGCCACAAGAAATACGCATATCTGGATTAGAAAGAAATATTGCTTGGCACGACTGGAGGATGTTGTAGTCCCGCCCTTCAGATAGCGTAGCCGACCGCGCGAGTGGAGGTAGTGACGAGAGAGAGACAGTGACACTGTGAGGGAAAGACGGACAGTGTCAGGAGCAGACAGAGAGATATACACAGACAGAGGCAGAGAAAGACAGAGACGGAGAGAGACAGAGACAGACAGACGGAGACAGAGAGAGACAGAGAGAAAGAGAGACAGAGGCAGAGACAGAAAGAGACAGACAGAAGGAGACAGAGAGACAGACAGAAGGACACAGAGAGACAGACAGAAGGACACAGAGAGACAGACAGAAGGACACAGAGAGACAGACAGAAGGAGACAGAGAGACAGACAGAAGGAGACAGAGAGACCGACAGAAGGAGACAAAGAGACCGACAGAAGGAGACAGAGAGACCGACAGAAGGAGACAGAGAGACCGACAGAAGGAGACAGAGAGACCGACAGAAGGAGACAGAGAGACCGACAGAAGGAGACAGAGAGACCGACAGAAGGAGACAGAGAGACCGACAGAAGGAGACAGAGAGACAGACAGGAGACAGAGACAGACAGAAGGAGACAGAGAGAGACAGACAAAGAGACAGAGAGAGAATTAGAGAGACAGAGAGGGCCGCGTCTCATAGGTGGTGCCCAGAACACAGGGGGTCTGTCCATCGATTTATAGTGTATCTGTGGGGCTGTCTCATCTGCTTGAGCAACCTGACGCCACTGCACGAAACCACGTCGCATCTCGCTCGCCCGCTGTTAATCAATCACGCTTGAATCCACTGCCGCGGAAACGTTCTTCGAAACACAGTTACAAGAACACGCGTAAGCCGGAGCTTCCCTTCGTAATGGCCGGCCCTCTGCTCGAAGCTCAGCGACAGTCGGCGTTGGCTCGACCTCCGCGCGGCGACGGCTGAGCCGCGCATTAGACGGAAGCCCACGTATCAGTGAAATAGTTATCAGCCGAATCGCATGGAACACGCCAAGGCGACGCTCCCACTCAGAAGCAGCGGAGAGATAAAGGCTGGCGGGAGCCTTTCCGCAGAGTAGACACAGTTCAGTGAGAGCCTAAGGTAAAAGGTGCCCCGCGCAATGGCACACAGGCCGCTATGCCCCGAAGGGGCAGGAGAAGGTAGGGCTCCACCTGAGAAAGTATGCTTCCGCGGCCGGAGTCAGTATCTACTCTGGGAGACGCCGCGTCCTACGCCAACGTTTCGGCCGCCATTCAGCGACCTTCCTCGCATTTCGCCCTGAGGAAGGCGGTCAAAACGTTGGCACCTGTGCCTAGGACGCGGCTTCTCCCGGACAGCCAAGTCACTACAAGGCTCCACCTATTCGTCGCAGTTATCACAAGGAGGAGGAGGAGCAGCAAGTGTTGCGAGCACAACGCTCCGGCCGCCCTTCCCCACGAAAGATCTTGGTACTCACTTGGTAAGAAGGCTGTGTCGGTCTCAGAGCTACCCTGAATTGAATTGAATTGAATTGTTTCCTTGTTTTTCGTGACGAGACCCAGGCCATGAGGCCTGCTCTTCCGTCACGCAAATTTCGCTACGCTCCTCTCACCAACTAGCGGAGAAAGAAGGTATTACTTGGGCGACGAAACAAGCGATTTGAATTTGGCTCAGAGGCTTCAATTAGGCTTAAGGATCTTTTAGATGCAGTACATCTGATATGAGACAGCCTGTTTTGCTTCCCCTTTGAAGGAAGGTGTATGAAGGATTTTTTCGCCCTTAAAAATCCACGGCTTTGATCGGGTTTGAACCCGCGAACTTCGGTATAACAGTCCGATACGCTAACATTTACACCATCGACGCTGCTGAGTGGATATCACCAGGAAAAAATCCGACATGTCGGGTCGGTATTTGTTCAGGCCAGGAAACCAGCGCCCTACCACCACGCCACCACGGTTTCTCGACGAGAGGTGAAGTGTCCGATATGTAAGTGTGCGAGTAGGAGTGAGAATACGAAAGGGTGTGGTGGGGTAACTGAGAATATGTGGACCAACTCCATGATATTCAACTGGGTGCGTGCATATGTGTCACGTGATAATTTACAATCCGTAACAACAATAAAGACAATTTTTCGACAGGCATTAGTGAAAGCGATTCTTTCATGGCATACACAGCGTGCTAAACGTTTTTGAGTGTAGTGCTTCAAGTGAAATGATGCTCAAATGTTCAGATAAATCTGTAATTGAAACAAAAAAAAACAAAATGCTTTCTCTGCTGTGTTTCATGACCATTTTCTGTAGACAATTCCATTGCGGGTTCACGGGTTTTGGTCCAATAAATAACGTATTTTAGTTTGCCGACGTTTCGGAGTTTATTATAGCTCCATCTTCAGGGCTGGACAAGTTTTCACAACACGGTTATTAAAATATTTCACAGTTCCAATTATAATTTTAAAAAAATTATAAAAACATTGAATATATATTACAAAGAAAATTACAAATTAAATACAAAGAAAATTACAAATAATTACAGAGAAATAGGACACATACCTTACTATGCGTGGGAAGTTACATAGAGAATATGAAAGTTCACATCATGAGAAACAAGCCACACAGGACAGCATGCCTGCATGTTCCTGAATGGACTAGTGAATACCCTGGGTGCTAACCAATGGCTATCAAGAACAATAACTGGTACAACAAGAGTCAAAGTGAGGTCACACACTCATAAGCTAATAATTAATTGTATATATATATATATATATATATATATATATATATGTACATACATACATACATATATGCATATACACACATACACACATACGCACACATACATACACACATATATATATTAAAAAAACCAAACTAGTATATAAAAAATAAAACCTTCTGCATGAATATGTCTATTGGATGGATCAGATGGAATATGTCTATTGTACATCACTAGTTGTTATCAATTACTGACAGAAAAATTATGATTTTAGTTAAATTTTATCTTTTTTTTTATATATATATATTTTTTTTTCTCTCTTTTTTAAATATATATTTATTTATTATACATATATTGTATATGCAAGGGGCATCCATACTAGATTCCATCACTTAAACTGGTCGAGCAACACAAAATTGTTTTATGCTTTAATTATTTGCTTGTTATATTTGAATTTTATTGTATTGTTAGAAAGTATTGTGTGAAGTTGATAGTGACCCATCAGAAATTGCAAACCTATTAGTTATGATGGAATGGGAAGCAATATCAAGGAAACAAGAAGATTTGGAATATGTGTAATCAGTAAGGAGCTAACCCGATATACAGAAACAGAAAGGTCCATGGATCATGGAATCTCCCACACCCAAGATGTAATCTGATGATGTATAACTTACCATGAAAATGAGTGAAGATGAGCTGTGCAAGCAGGAATTATCTGATTAGATTAACATAAGTTCTGCTGAGTTTATCAATGTCAGTTTTTTTGTTGACTGTCTTGTGTTTAGTGATAAAGAGCATCTCTTTCAATAATCTTTTATTATAGTTATTTTCTTTGTCCAAGATCTTAGTACCTTCAAAATTGAATTCATGTCTAGATTCATGGACATGTTGTGCTAGAGCACATAATGGAATTTCTTTTTTGATATCGTATTGATGTTGGTATAATCTTTTCTTTAAATACTGGCCAGTTTGTCCAATGTAACTTTTATCGCAACCCCCACAAGGGACAGAATAAATTATATTGCTCATATTAGCTTTATCAATTCTGTCTTTGGTGTTGCTGAATACAGTATTAGCTAACGTTCTCTTATTGTTAAAACTAATTTTTACACTATCATTTTTCAGTGTGTTGTTCAGGGATTCAGAGAGTTCTTTGATTGATTGATTGATTGATTGATTCGTGTTTCCGGGCGCGTCAACTGCTGAGGTCATTAGTCCCGTAAGTGTAGTGCGTGTTTTTTTCCCGGGAGGTGGCGATGATCTTTTCCCCGCTGGATGGCGAGATCTGGCGCCGACCTACCGTCGACTAGCGGGGTTTTCCCCTCAACCAAGTATCTCCCACCAGCGGGGCACCGCCCCAGCCGGGACAAGTTGTAATCTCCCGACCGGTCTCCCGGTATGTGTGGTAGTGTAGTGCATGTTAGTGTAAGTGTGTGTGTAAGAGGGAGAGGATAGGACAAGGATGAGGAAGGAAAGATCGCGCGCGGTCCGTGGCCCGTTTGTTAGGGTACTGCTCCGGCATTCGCCTGGTGGTGATCGGAGAAACCACGGAAAACTACCGATCAGAGCAGCCGGCCGCTAGAATTCTCCTCCAGACAGCGACTGAATTCGACCTAGCTGACAAGCTAGTGTCGAAAATCCTGCCACCGTCGGGACTCGAACCTAGGACCTCCCGGTCAGAGGGACTGCAGCGACATCAGGTTGATGCACTGAGCCATCTCTCCCGGTGAGTTCTTTGACATATACTAAGGATTTATAAGCAGTTTTGTCTTGATTACTGTGATTAATATTACTGTTGCTTATATTAGTTCTGTCATTATAATTGTTGTCAAAGGCAGCATTGTATAGAAGAGAATTTATCAATTTACTAGGGAAACCATTAAATTTCAAAATGTTTTTTATTTTATGCATGTTCGCTGCATGAAAACATTGGTCACTCAATCTGAGGGCCCTGTGTTTGAGTGCCATAGCTACATTAATTTTGGAGGACAGCCTATGATGTGATCTAAAGTTCAGATACCGGTCTGTTTTATGCGGTTTCCTGTACCAATCTATTTTAATAGTCCCATCTGTGCTCCTCATTATTAACATATCTAAAAAGGGGATTTTGGAGTCCTTTTCCACCTCTATCGTGAATTGTAGTTTATCATGGAAACTATTGAAGGTATCGACAGTCAGTTGTTCGCTGCCTCTGGGAATGGATAAAATTAAGTCATCTACATATTTATATAAAAAAGAAGGCTGAAAAGGCAATAATTTGACAACATTGTCCAGTAGATGTTCCATAACTAAGTCAGCTACAATTGGAGCCAGAGGGGAACCCATGGCCACACCATCTACCATTCTGTAGTATTTGGCTTTGTGAACAAGGTATCCTTCATCACAGCATAAACTGAGAAGTTGGAAAAATTCAACTTTAGTGAGTTTGGTCTGAGTGATGCTCTGTAGTTTTTCCCACTTATCAGCAATAATGTCCGTAGCTAATTTTATTGGAATGTTAGTGAACAGTGATTTAACATCCAGAGAGATTATGATATGTTCAGAAGGTATGGTATGAGTTTTAATGTTGGGATAAAACTGAAAGGAATCCTTAATGTTGTATTGGTTGCTAGATAAGTTGCTTAAGAGATTACACACGAACTTGGCAGTTTGATATGTGGGGCTGTTGATGAAACTTACTACAGGTCTCAGTGGATTACCCTCTTTGTGGTCTTTCACTAGTCCATAAATTCTGGGGCTAACCCCATTGTGGCAAATGAGTTTGTTTTTTGTGTGCAGATCAATTCTATTGTTTTTGAACAGAATGTTGATTAATTGGTTATTCATTCTAGCTATTGTCGGTGTAGGGTCTTTGTCGACAGCCTGGTATGTTTGAGCATCACTTAACAACAGCTCCAACTTCCTATCATATTCCTCTATATCCATGATGATAGTGCGATTTGTTTTATCTGTCTTTAGAACCAATAGGTTACTGTTTGCCTTGAAAAAATTTTTTGTTTTAAAGACCAATTTATTCCAATTCTCAGTTACCCTATCCTGTTTAAACCTAGATTTATGCATGTAGTTAGTGACAATGTTGGTGCATTTAGCTCTAGTGCTGTCTTGTAGATTCTTTTCTACATTTTCGGAGATTATGTAGTCTATATCAGTTATTAGTTGATCTAAAGGCAAGTTGATATGTGAGTAAGGAATGGCAAATTTAGGCCCTAAGCTTAACAAATCAGCAATATCTTCAGGGATATGTATATCAGTCAGGTTGGTGAACCATTCGCTATTACCCTTTCTACTGTAATAATCATTGTTATCAAGAGATTCAAATTTCTCTCTCTGTTTTCGTTTGATGTTACTGAAGGTCCTTTGATAGTAAATGTTTTGCGACGACATAAAAGAGACGAAATCACCTGGGTCAATTATACTCTCCAGCCTCGACTTGTTATTGTTAAGTCTGTTACTAATCAATTTAATATCCATAATAGTATCTTTGATTTCCAAATTTAGAATATCTTTCTTAAATCTATTTGTAATTCTATCTATCTCCTTAGTGAGTGGACTATTTTGTCTAAAGAGCCGGTACGTGCATTTGACATTCTGTGTGATATGAAGAGGCATCTTATTTAATCTTCTGCAATTTAATAAAAATAGTTTGTCATTATTCCTATGAGCCAGTTTTCTAATATCATTCGCAACGCTCTTTAAAACAAAAACAGTATCCTCACCGTGGAGCGCCTTAATTCTATTGTAGAAACACGTGTTGTTCAGGTTTCAGTTTCAGGTTTCTGTATATCGGGTTAGCTCCTTACTGATTACACATTCCAAATCTTCTTGTTTCCTTGATATTGCTTCCCATTCCATCATAACTAATAGGTTTGCAATTTCTGATGGGTCACTATCAACTTCACACAATACTTTCTAACAATACAATAAAATTCAAATATAACAAGCAAATAATTAAAGCATAAAACAATTTTGTGTTGCTCGACCAGTTTAAGTGATGGAATCTAGTATGGATGCCCCTTGCATATACAATATATGTATAATAAATAAATATATATTTAAAAAAGAGAGAAAAAAATATATATATATAAAAAAAAGATAAAATTTAACTAAAATCATAATTTTTCTGTCAGTAATTGATAACAACTAGTGATGTACAATAGACATATTCCATCTGATCCATCCAATAGACATATTCATGCAGAAGGTTTTATTTTTATATACTAGTTTGGTTTTTTTAATATATATATGTGTGTATGTATGTGTGCGTATGTGTGTATGTGTGTATATGCATATATGTATGTATGTATGTACATATATATATATATATATATATATATATATATATATATACAATTAATTATTAGCTTATGAGTGTGTGACCTCACTTTGACTCTTGTTGTACCAGTTATTGTTCTTGATAGCCATTGGTTAGCTCCCAGGGTATTCACTAGTCCATTCAGGAACATGCAGGCATGCTGTCCTGTGTGGCTTGTTTCTCATGATGTGAACTTTCATATTCTCTATGTAACTTCCCACGCATAGTAAGGTATGTGTCCTATTTCTCTGTAATTATTTGTAATTTTCTTTGTATTTAATTTGTAATTTTCTTTGTAATATATATTCAATGTTTTTATAATTTTTTTAAAATTATAATTGGAACTGTGAAATATTTTAATAACCGTGTTGTGAAAACTTGTCCAGCCCTGAAGATGGTGCTATAATAAACTCCGAAACGTCGGCAAAATGCTTTCGTTTGACCGCCTTAGCTACCACTGTATTAATGTATCATTAAAGGATTTCTATATTTCAATTAAAATAAAATGAAAGTCAGTAATGCTGCCCAAAAATGGGTATACGATACATTTTGTAAAAGTGATTTTATTTTGCTCGTAATATCGCCCTTCACACCTATCATACTCCTGTCGCAACCTTTCCTATTCGCAAAATGAAATGTCAATTTCACCACTCTTATCATAAAAACTATTTATTGGAGGTTGAAAATTTATTTACTTTGCCTTACTACGGCTTGGAATACATATTTTTCGAAATATTATGTTAAGTGTTCAATTTGCGAATCCCTTAGCATGGTAATGAAGGTCTTAGAACAGTTGCGACAGGCAATGCACAGACCATTTCTTAGCCGATTGCGTTAAGAAATTGTTTTTGTTTTTGACCGTAGATTTTGTGATTTGCTTTCCACAGTAACATCAACCATCAACGAATTTTGATGACCTCGGATTATTTTATAAATGTGTTATTTTTGTCGAGGAACAGGTGTAATATTTTAGAACACAGTGTTTTAAAAATTAATATGAAGGAGACCAACAAGTGTTCAAAGGCAATTATTGTTATTTAAGTACCTTCTTTTATAAATTGCATTTGCTTACACGATAGTATTAGTGAAAAATGCCAAAGATTTTCGGATTAAAGGTTTTGTAAAACTGTGCCAAGCTATAACAAGACTTGAGTATACGAGAAATTCCGCTTGTTTTACATATCCCCTTTCCAACAAGGAACAAGTAGAATAGAACTTTTCTAAACAAAAACGCTCATTGCCCCACAATTTCATCGAGAGGGAAATTAAAGAAAAAATATTACTTTGTCATACCAAGACAAATTAGAATAGTGTGAATTAGCAGAATTTCTACAAATCATTAACTTCATAGTTAGAAGTATAGAATATATGTTCTATAAAATATATAGAATACTTCATGCTCTTGCATTAATAAATGTATAATACATTCAGGAAATTATAGTTTTGTCCATTAACACCCAAATTAATTTAACTGCACATGGTGCAAATTGTTTAGGCGATCGTGCGGGAAGGGGCATTGTTGGATCTACGTGGTGGTAAATGTTTGCAACTTTTATCTAGTAATTATTGTTATTTTGCTACATTATACTGTCAGAATGCTAAAAAGCGTTGGTATCCTCGTAAGTCAAGCTACGCTCTATGTCATAATAGCAATCTCTAGATAAAGATGTGAATACAGGATGCGATACAGAATCGTCGAATTGTTTGGGTAATTTAAGTTTCAGTCCATTTGGATGTGGATTATGTTTTCCTAATTTAGAGATGGAATATTACCGAGCTAGAATGAAGCCATCTGTCTTTGGGCGTCCAAAAGAACTTTGGAAAATGGACACGAGAACATTCAACATACACGACATTTAACACGAGAACATTCAACATACGAAAGACTGATTAGTGATTCCGAGCTCATCAACTGCTAAGATTATTCCCGTAAGTGTAGGGCATACTTTTATTGCGGAAAGTGGCTATGATCTTCCCCCACTGGTTGACAAGAACCGGCGCTAGCAAGAGGGGTTTCCCCCAACCACGTTTTTCCCACCAGCAGGACACCCCCCAGACGGGACAAACTCGAAGTTCCTAAGTGGTCTACCGGCATATGTGGCAGTGAAGTACATGTACATAAGTGTAAGTAAAGGTTGAAGGTAGTATAAGGAAGGGAAAGGAAAGATGTCTCGCGGCCCGTGGCCGGTTTGTTAGGGCACTGCTCTGCTTTCGCCTGGTAGTGATCGTACCAAATACGGAAAACTACCGATCAGAGCGTCCGACTACTAGTATTCTCCTCCTGACATCGGCTGAATTCGACCTGCTTATGTAGCCAGTGTCGGAAATCCTGCTCGAACTGCAACGCTAGGACCTCCCAGTCAGAGGCTCTGCAGCGACATCAGTAGATGCCCTGAGCCACCTCAGCCGGAGCATAAAAAATGACGTACAGTGTTTATTAGAGCGGAGACTATTTTGGTTGATCGTGTTCTGTCTCTGCAGAACCTATTCTGTGACGGACGCCGGACGTTCTGCATCCGGTGCGCAGAACCACGCGAGTCGGGCGACTTCCGCAGGTGCGCTGGGAAGCGACAAAGGGCGACACGGCAGTGAGGAGCTGGGAGACCCCGGCAATGAAACGAGGCGCCCACATGTATTGTTTACTTAAGTTGATTAATGTAATGTCACAGTTTTAAAACTATATAAATTTTTGGTTTCAAAAACTACTTTGATTGGTTTTTTTCCGGGAACGTCAAAAGCTGTGTTCATTAGTCGGATTAATGTAGGGAATGTTTCATCCCAGAAAGTGGTGGTGTTCCTCCCTCGTCGTATAGTGAGATTCTGTGCAGACCTACACGTCGATTCGCGGGGTTTGCCCTCAACCAGGTATCTCCCACCAGCGGGGCACCGTCCCCCAGACGAGACAAACTCTACAAGCTCCTGACTGGTCGTCCCACATGTGTGATGGTCTAGTGCGTATAAGAATAAGTGTGTGTGTGTGTTTGTGTGTGTGTGTTTGTGTGTGTGTGTGTGAGTGTGTGTTTGTGTGTGTGAGTGTGTGTTTGTGTGTGTGAGTGTGTGTTTGTGTGTGTGAGTGTGTGTTTGTGTGTGTGTGTGTGTGAGTGTTTGTGTGTGTGTGTGTGAGTGTTTGTGTGTGTGTGTGAGTGTTTGTGTGTGTGTGTGAGTGTGTGTTTGTGTGTGTGAGTGTGTGTTTGTGTGTGTGTGTGAGTGTGTGTTTGTGTGTGTGTGTGAGTGTTTGTGTGTGTGAGTGTTTGTGTGTGTGAGTGTTTGTGTGTGTGAGTGTTTGTGTGTGTGTGAGTGTTTGTGTGTGTGAGTGTTTGTGTGTGTGTGTGTGTGTGAGTGTTTGTGTGTGTGTGTGAGTGTTTGTGTGTGTGTGTGTGTTTGTATAAGGTGGGAGGACACGACACGGATCAGGGAGGAAAGATCAACCGTTGTCCGAGGCCCATTTATTGGTGTACTGCTTCGGGGTTCGCCTGGACCAGAGGAACTACAGAAAACGACCGATCAGAGCAGCCGACTGCTAGAATTCTCCTCCACACAATGGCTGAATTAGAGCTGCTGTCGAAAATCCGCCACCGTCGGGACTCGAACCCAAAGACCTCCGGTCAGTGGCTGCAGCCAGCGGAAATGCTGGCGCTGAGCTACACTCAGTTGGTACTTTTATGGGCAATTTCAACTTTGGATGATTTGAGGATCCCAAAATAACTTTTCCCAATTTAAACAAAGACTACTCACAGAATTTACGAGTACTTTCACTCATTTCTTTTTGATATGAATACGGTACGAGAAATACTAGGGTGGCACGCGAAAAAAAAAAGGACGGGTAGGCCAGCCGGCCAGCCAATCGCGGTTCGCCGGAGCGAGCAGCGCCGAAGCTTCGCCGGCCCCGTTCATATCCCGCGAAGGCAGCAGCGACGGCCGGCTGAGCCGGGGCCGAGCTGTGCGCCGGGGGCTGAAGGGCGAGGGGGAGGGGGAGGCATTCGATTTCCTGGCCGCGCGCTGCGGGGGCGCTCGCCGACTTCCGGTCACCGCGAGCCGCCCGCCCCTCGCCCCGCGCCCCGCGCCGCATTAAGGCTGTTTGTTCTGGGCTCCGCTGCGTCCGACAGGGCGGCTTAGCCCCGCTATATATGGCGGAGGCGCAGGATTAGGTGCTGGACCCGATCCACCCGCCCCGCCCCGCCATTGTCCACGCGCGCCCTCGACTGCCACCGTCCGGTGCCGGCCATCCTCGATCGGTCCAGGTTGGAACAGATCGCGCCAGGTCGCCCCCGACCACTCGCCTTTCCATAACAATCCATGATCGGTGGAGGTTGTTGCCACCCGTCGCCACCCGTCGCCACCCGTCGCCACCCGTCGCCACCCGTCGCCACCCGTCGCCACCCGTCGCCACCCGTCGCCACCCGTCGCCACCCGTCGCCACCCGTCGCCACCCGTCGCCACCCGTCGCCACCCGTCCCCACCCGTCGCCACCCGTCGCCACCCGTCCCCACCCGTCCCCACCCGTCCCCACCCGTCCCCACCCGTCCCCACCCGTCCCCACCCGTCCCCACCCGTCCCCACCCGTCCCCACCCGTCCCCACCCGTCCCCACCCGTCGCCACCCGTCCCCACCCGTCCCCACCCGTCCCCACCCGTCCCCACCCGTCCCCACCCGTCCCCACCCGTCCCCACCCGTCCCCACCCGTCCCCACCCGTCCCCACCCGTCCCCACCCGTCCCCACCCGTCCCCACCCGTCCCCACCCGTCCCCACCCGTCCCCACCCGTCCCCACCCGTCCCCACCCTCGGTGTCACCCTCCATTCTTCCCCGTCCTCAACCGTCGCCACCCGTCGGCCCGGCAACCTACTCTTTAAGATCGTCCGCACCCCCTCCCACGTGAGGGCTTTTCGCCAGCGGCGGGAAGAAAATAGGAGGGGCGGAGGCGCTCCGTCAGGCTGGAAGCATCACAGAACCCCTCGATCCCAGCGCTGGAAGCTGACAGGTCTTTATCAACCGATTTACGGGTATCGTTCTTAGCGAATAAGCCAACTTGCCCTCATCTCTGATGTAATATGAAAGCTGGCTAAACAGACACACTAAATTATCTAATAATACACATATGCATTCTTTGAAACAAAAAAATATTATTAAATTACTAGTTCCACTAATCACAAAAGTTTGTTCTTCTCGCATCAATATTTGTTTTAAGCAATCTAATTCATTTTTATGTCGTGTATTGAATGTCGATATATCTTCATAATATTATTATGATATTAAACTGTATTACACACACACTAAGAGTTAAAATACTACAAATATTTCCTAAATTGGCAGTTTTTGTGAGAATCGTTCCAATTTTCTTTTTTTAAATATTTTTTAAAAGAGTCAAAGAAGCTAATATAACAAAAAATTGTTACCATGTATCTTTTTGTAAATAAAAACTACATTATTTTTTTGTTTTGCAGCTTCCTAAAAAAATTAAACCTTAAAAAAACAATCATCGATGAGCTACTGCGGCCCCACCACCTAAGCTTAAGCAATAGGAACGACATGATACAAAACACTGCGCATTGGCTATAAACCTTTCTGGTTCGAGAATACACTGGGTTAAGTGTTAATTAACAGATCCTTACTCGATCATTTAATTAGAACAGTAACGACACTACGAAGTTCAGAGACTGCTTCTTTCCTTTAGCAAAGAACTTTGTAAAGAATCCACCAAATCAGATTATATTGGAACGTTTTAAAACCACTGTACTAATACAACTTAAGCGCATTAGATAGAACTTTTTCAGAGAACCGTTTTTTTATCCTTATTTAACGATAACCTTATTTACTCCTACCTATTCTATTCCCAGTCACTTTGTAATTCACAAGTTTAGTAATTTCTAATGCCACTGTAGCAAGAAAAAAGCAAATTACATATTTACAAACGACTTTTTACAAAAGGAGTTCATTTCAATAATTTTTCAATACACATTTTCGTAAGTTAAAGTCAGTGTGCGAACAATTAGTTATTAAAATGCTGAGAGCTGCGTGTTGCAACAGACGCGTTTGTATATTTCAGTCCAACATTTTTAGGCACACGGCATGTAGCAAGTATTTAATTCAATTTATTTTTTTCCCACTTCACAAAAACACCCACGAATGTTTTCACACAGATTGCATTGTATTTCTGAATAGATTTGCGAATGCTAATTAAACAGCAGATATTACGTTGTTATCGCAGGATGTAAAGCAAATAAACGGGAGTGATTTAAATAGATTTCGTATTATTTTAATGCACTTGTTAAGGCGAGTTAATTATTCCGGTGCTTGTTGTATCATACGTTATTTTCATTATATTATATCACAATGAAAATAATTGTTGTGATATAACGCAGAAAATGTGAGAAGTGTGAAAACTACACATTTTTTATTTCGTAGAAATCTAGATGATATAAAAAAATAGGTTTCCAAATTATAAGCATGAATGGTGATTATGGTAAAAATGGTCAAAGTTGAGTCCTAATCAGAAATATTAATGTTTGCATACTTCTATGAAATGAAATGGAAAATCGTGATGGGTATGACGTGAAATATAAAAAATATATATCACAAGGAATATTCTACTAACATAAAAAACACTGAAATAATTACCATCAAGCAAATAATCTGCAATTTATCAATTTCCACCAACATCAGGTACCACATGACAGTAACGTTAAAAATTGCGAAAAAACAAATCTTAACAGAAAAAGTTAAAGCTTAAATACAAATGAAAATCCAAGAACGTAAAACCTCGATTAACTTTTCCAAACTTTTGCAACTGGTGCCTGAAATGTTTAGGCATTTTATTTTTCAGATATTAGTTCAGAGGGTGAACAAAACCGAATAAGATGATAATGTCAGGTAAAAATAATAGTGGTGCTACAAATGGCAATACTATCTCGTACTTAATAGCTTTGAATTCTCTGCTTCATAGACTGGGCTATGTAATGTAACCATCTGATCCTGCCTAACAACATGGTACAGTTGGCAAAAGATCCGAAGAACACTACACTTGTGAGAAATTGAGTCGGCTGGAACAAAAAGGTTCACAGATTCGTGAGAAGCGGATTGGTTATTGTATGTCGAAGTTTGCAGGAACATGAAATATCTCAATAAATTTGAGACAATATAGTAGTAAATGCAAGAAGAGTAAACATGTACAACAAGAGTAACAAAGAAATGCAACAAGAGTGACATAAATACGAGCATGCTATTTGTCGAGAAAATGTTATTATCAATCAGTTCAACAAAAATTCTTCGAATGGCTTCGACGTTAGTGTTGTTGACAGACGCACGGACGGACAGACAACCATGTGGACAGACGCACAGACATTTTAAATAAACACCACCTCCACCGAACACCACTCAAAACGTGCGTTTCCGTTAAAATCTCAAAATTTATTTTCTACCGCATTACACATCCTTCTCTACATTATATATTATACACATACGTATACGAGAAAGTAATAGCAAGGCGAATGGATTTCGTGTAATTATAAAACATTAAAAATACCTTAATACACTCGTCTATGCTATTGAGTAATATCACATACATTTGACTATTGAGAGAAAAAATGAGATTCACAGATGCACCTGGTATTTATACAGCTCCCGTAAAATTATTGTGCAAAACGTTTAGTAATCTAACAAATGCAATCCATTCTGCTCTCGAATTTCAGTGTATCGGGAATACTGCAAGCCACAAAAAGCGAGAGAAAAAACACGCAGTTACATTATAGAAGCCAAATAAAGCAACCGCGCACGTAAAATTACAATAGCTAGCTTTCGCCTGCAATCACAGGACCAGACTCCCGCACTCGCCCTCATACATATTAATTTTCTTCCGTATTCCCAACACGTCAAGCTGCCGCGTTCCCGGAAGCAACAAGGCCGCTCGCCGTTCTATGCCGGAGCCCTCTAATTCAACAAGGTTTCTCGATGCTCCTTAATTGTGTTTCACTTCGCTTAATTACCTGCACTGCTGGCCTGCCTCGCGTACTGTTACGCGCCAAGCAAAAACAATGAAAGCGGCGACTGCGCAAAGTATTTACCAAATGTTCCGAGGCTACGAGGTTATTCACCTTGGGCACGAAAAGCCACAATTCGGCTTATGTTGACTACTACACTCATGAATTGTTAGTTTCAATCCGGCCAATAGTTTTATAATAAGATGGTTACATACCAATCACGGGCGACTAAAATCGAGAAGTTAACAAATGCACTTTTCGCTATCAGCTTACCGCAAATGACGTTCAACTATTTTGGCAAATATTCTTTCCATGATGGAAATTACAGTAATCAATATAGCGCCTGAAACAATCCACCAAGAAATAGTTTTCGCTATTTTTAAGATTATATGCATACTATTTAATCAGTTTATGACTTTTCTTCGTGAAATAGTCTAATCGAATTCTTCTTATGGTTTTTAAACTTCTCAGATATTGATATTTTCTCTTAAATTAATCTAATTTCTTTCAGTGTTTACAAGAAGTGAAAATTCAGTAATTCGTAGTAAACAAATAATTTATTTTTATGAAGATGAAAAAATAAAAAATGCAAGGGAATAAATTAATAGATTGTAAATGAAGTGCTGGGTCGAATTCTTTATTGTAAACTCAATAATCGTGCAACTAACTCAAAAAAAACTGGATCCACTCAAACTCACCCTTCGGCATTCAATCTGGAGTATGGGATCACTCACCTGAAAACACAAGAACGTTTGAATTTTTCTACACACATCTTCACATTACTTCGTAATTCTACAATACATTGCACACATTAGAGTTCTAATTATGAAAAGTGCACTTATTCTACATTCAGAGTTTAAAAAATTAACGCAAATAAATAGTATTTAACCTTGCATCGTCTTTCATAACTCTCTGAGGTTAAACAAATCAAAATTTAACCTTTCTAAAGAATGTTGAGTGAAAAGTTTCTCACCACTGTATGTCAAACAGTTTTTAACAGTCTTTGACTTTAAATAAATAAATAAATAAATAAATAAATAAATAAATTCACCTTATCAAAAACAAAAGTACCATCTTTAACATTAAGACCCCCAAACGTAGTTTAAAAACAATAAGGCGATTTAAATGGAAAGGTTGGAGCGTAAAATGAATATACTGTTTACACGTCCCATGTAAGATGAATTGGTTGTCAGGATGACAGTTTATGATTGGAGAATCTGTAATTTTTGAAGTTTGATGAGCACTTCGCATTCGTTTCTGTGCAGAATTTGAAGTGAATTTGAAGTGAGGACCATTTGATAATAAATTGATTACAAGTTGAAAAATTCGTGGGTTTAGATTTGGGACAACGCGAATAAGATGAGAATCTTTTTGGGGGGACGTGTAAAGAAAGAAAAGTAAAAACTTAATATCAGCTTAAAAGTTCCGATTTTTCTTTTATTGATTAACTGATGATTCGGAATGCGTCCACTGCTACGCCGTTAGTCCCGTCAGTGTGGTGAATGCTTTGCCTGATTGTGGTGTGCGTTCCTTCCCTGCTGAATGGTAAGATCCGGCCCAGACCTACACGTTAGCTTGCGGGAGAATTCCTCCTTGAAGTATCTCCCCAAGCTGGGCACGCCCTAGCCGGAACAAGTAGTGTCGTGCATGCACGTACAAGTAAGGGACAGACAAAGCAGGAGGACAAAGAAGAGGAGGGAAAGATCGCGCTCGGTCCGTGGCCCGTTCGGGGTAATGCTCCGGAATTCGCCTGGTATTGGTTGCAGAAACCAAGGAAAACTACCGATGAGAGCTGTCGGCCGGTAGAATTCTCCTCCAGACAGCGTCTGAATTCGACCTAGTTATGGAGCTAGTATCGGAAATTCACGACTGTCGAGTCTCAAACCCAAGGACCTCCAGGTCAGATCTCTGCAAAAACATAGGTAATACTACAGCATCTAAACTTAGCCGGTATTTATCTTCTCTTTCAGCCTTCGTGATTCATATCAGACTTGTAACAATCAACATCACACCAACTTTACGCCACATCGAGGTCACTAGAAATCTGCTACGTCGAGGTTCCGGCTGCAGTTCGAAAACTGACTCCACTTTTCACGCCGTGCGATAAGAAAAGATCGTCTAACAACGGACGTTGTTCTTACGAGTGAAAAATTAACTCGTCGAACTCTTCCCTTGCACAAAATGGCCGCGGAGGGCGGCGTGGGCGATGGCGGGGTCGGGGGCGCGGAGGTGAGAGGCGAGAGCGCCGAACGGCCGGGCGGCCGGGGATTAATCCCGAGCGAGGGCAAACAGATTAATTTTCCTCCAGGCGTTGAAAGCCCCGGCGGCGCAGGGGAGGGGGTGGAGCCAGGCCCAGGGGATCGCATGGGCGGGGTGTTCTGTTACGGGCGGGGGCACTGGAGGGGGAGGGAGTTGACGATGGCGGGCCGCTGCGGGGCGGAGGGAGAGGGTGAGTTAGCGAGTGGGTGAGTGAAGGCCCTGGGGAGGGATGGCGGAGAGGATAGTGTTTAGAGGAAGGGTCGGTGAGTGATGATGTGGGGTGGGGTGGGGTGGGAGGGAGGGAGGGAGGAAAGGAGGGAGGAAGGGGAGGAAGGGAGGGAGGAAGTGGGAGGAAGGGAGGGAGGAAGGGAGGGAGGAAGGGAGGGAGGAAGAGGAAGGGAGGGAGGGAGGAAGGGAGGGAAGGAGGGAGGAAAGGAGGGAGAAAGGGAGAAAGCGAGGTGAGACGGCCAAGTGCGGGGCACTCTACCTTGACCGCCGCTCCGGGGAGTTTACGTTACCTGACACCTTAGACTCTGAAGGAAATCCGGTCGGTTAACGTGCTGGGCTGATATTGTCGAAACACCTCCGTAATCTTACAATCTAAAACTCGTGAAACTATTATTCCACAGTTTATATCACGTTTATCACATCTGGGTTGCACTTCACACATATATTGAATTGCTGCAAATCGGCACGAGTTATATCGTCTGTCGCAGTTCGAAATTTCTTGTATGTGCTGAACACCAGTTTTCTTTCAACCAGGAAAAATTTTCTTTGAACCAGGGGGAGCTATTTTGAAAACTGCATCAGCATAACTTCGTTATTTATGACATTTACTATCACATGTTCACTGACAAAAAGATATCTGAGCCCCCGCACATGTCCTATGAATTTATAAAATTTATTCTGAAACACCTGTATCATCATCATTATCATCATCATTATCGTCATCTTCATCATCATTATCATCATCATCACCCTAAAGGCAGAAAAGTACCTTGTCGCTGCCACCATGACATTCTGCCGTCTACTGTCCTCTTCGTCTTTGCATAACTTTTATTCGGTTTGAAGTTCTAAACATTTTATTCTAGGTCTCCCTCTGAAGTATTGGTATTACATAGAAGACAACAAACCTAAGAAACGATTCAGATAGTTAATCGACTCGGAAGCTTAGTGATAAGGACATCGTGAACCAGGGCGCCCAGATTCGATTCCCAGTGGGGGATGACTAATGCATTGAACACTTCACTTACAATACTGTGTAGTACCATTGCATTTCAAAAGTCTACAATTTTTCTATTTTTCCATTTTTCCACATTCGCCTTACTTGTTTGAATGAGGAATATTAATGAAACTATCCGCTTTAATTGTTAGTGTAACCTATTGCAAACGGGCCTCACTAAAGATAGGAAGTCTGGCACCGTCTACCAGAGTTCGACACAGACATTTTAATGTATTATTGCTTGTAAATAATATTGTAAATAACCCTCTATAAATAGTTGAACTCTGGTTTGTGATTTTTAGTGAGATTCACACGACATAACATTAAAAATGAAAAAAACGGCAATCCATTTATTCCCAGAACTTTTTAGACTAATTTCTGTCAAACTTAATATTGGACTTCTTTTAGTTTTGTGAACGCGTCGGACAAGAAAATTTTGATATAAAATAATTAGAAAGTGTTTTTTCTGGGTTGGGAATATTAAAAATTAATATTTGACACATTAAACGAAGCTTGAACAATTTTTCTAAGTAGGTCGTTAACCCTGTGGGCATAAATGGGTGAAAAGTCGCCAGCATGATATTCGGACGTCGTCAAGCCTCACTGTTTCACGCCAGGCTTGCTCGGAGAGGGCGAAACCGCCCCTGCGGCTCGCCCAGCGCCCAGCGCGGTGCCCCGCCGGCAAGAGCGTCGCCGCCGCTGCTCCGGCGCAACGACGCGGAAGGTGTGACCGCCAGGCAATGGAGCTCCAACTGAGCTGTCGCTTCGGCGAAGGCGCGCCGTGCTACGCAATGGCCTGGAGGGGAGGACGGTGACCGTTGGACCTCTGGTGATACAGGTCCTTTACACTACCTTTCTCCTCTCGTGTGGAATTTTTTTTACCCCTACCCGAGAGCATATTATTTTTTTTTTGTAAATTCATTTTAAGTCGCATCAAAATCTATGGTTATTAGCGACAACATATAAAGACATTTTCATCGGTTATAAAGACAGTGCTTAAACAAAATAGTACGGAAAAATTATGCCCAACAGGATATACATACATCATTTTGTTTAATTCAAAATTGCAATTGTACAGTTTTGAAATGTTTTTTGTAAGATTGTATTTCATTTAGAATATTACTTGTTTTACAGAATTATAGTACTTTTTTCGATACAGATGCATCAGGGACAGGATTCGTTCTTGCCCTTGATCATCTATATTGTGCTTGCATCTAAATAGAGTAAAATGGCATAACACATTGGTGTTGAGGGAGGTATTTCAGCACACACAGGTGGGAGGGGGATTCCTGATTAGAAGTTATTTGAGACCAAAATTACAATGACCAGTTCTTATTCCTGATATTATCACCTGTTCTTTTTTATAAAAGTTTTATAAAGACTCCTTGAAACTTGCAAGTTTCAAGGAGTAAAAATGTACAATTTTTGTGCAGATTGCTAGGCTTCAATGTTCTCCAGAGATTGTTCCCTCTCTTCTGCATTCCCCTGTTGGGGTGTGTCCATAGATCCGCCCATATGTGCTAAATTGCTAAAATTTCACCTATTTCTGGAGTTGTCACTTCTTCCTCAAGGCTTATTACGACATTGTCAGACATCTCTTTGTAATTTGCGTGCCAAGCCATTACTAGAGTCTCCTTAGATTGTATGCCAACAGTTCGTGAATGTTGTATACCATTATTGCGCTTGAACCACCATTGTTGTTATTAATACTGTTATTATTATCCTACTTGTAGCCATTCGGTAACCTGTGTCCAAGTGTTTGTCCATTACTCACGGTTCGGCTTCTTTCAGTTCGAGGCAATCCAGAGGTCGCCGCATTTTTATCTACTACAGTGATAATAAGCATTTTTTTCAGATTCTTCAAACTCATTTTGGAAAACAATTGTTGAATTTAAGCGCCTAATACGCGTTTGGGTTATTTTAAAGCATCTGCAATGTGACCATTAGCTCATTCAATTCTTCTCGATGAGACGAATAGACTAGCTCAATTTTTACCGAATTTGTTCCAGATAAAACAGAAATCAAGCGAGAAATAAATAGGCAAAGTGCAAAGTGCCACATTTCTTCTTAGACTTTTGCATGTCTTGTGTCACCGTAATTAATTCATATTCATTACTGTTTAGTTTATGGTAATTCGTACGTCTCTAATAGTACATGATGAAAGGGTGACACAGATGCAATGATGATATGTTTGGTTGTTTGTCAAAATTACCTCAGCAACGACTGTACTCAAGTCATAGAACTTAGGATCCTAAAATCGTTATCTTAGCCAACTTATGCGAAACTGTTTTTCGAGAACATATTGCTGTTATACCCCACATACATGTTTAAACCTCATACATTCATAATCTTGTTAGGTGACTACCGCCAATATTTTAATTACCCCAAAGAGATATATTTACACTCATTATTATTAATATTATTAAGCGACAATAGAACGACAAAAACCTGAAAATATTGTCTGAGTGAGCGCTTTTATTCAATTCAATTAAATCTTATATATTTAATATAAATTTTGAATTTGAAACTGGCCAGAAACGTTTTTGTATGAAAAGAAATGAAAATTATTAAATAATAAAAATAAACGATGATGCAATTAGATCGCATCGTTTCTACTGTGTGATATTGAACCACATTTAGTTACGTTAGAAATATATTCAACAAATACCAGAAATATTTAACCAGATATACCAATACCAGAAATATTATATACGAACTACATTAAAATTCACTATACAACATCGGACAACGTAAAGGATTATTTTGTTCTTTTTTTGATACGAAAATATTCAAAGATCACACGTAGCTCGATCGTAGTAGATACGAAAATATTCAAATATCACTTACCACCTAACCGGAAACAAGAACATAAATAGATATAGTCCTTATGGGCATCAAAATAAAATTCCAACAAAAACTCTGTGACCACGTGCGTGTGGTTCTCTGGCAAAATGCCGTATTCCACATGAAGGGGTCTCTCATGCAGGAAAAAACAAGTGCGCCCGCTCGAACGCGCTGAACCCTGACCCCGTGGGTGGAAAGGGGCGAGGGGCGAGGAGGGTGGGGACCGCAGCTAGCCCGCAAAGCGTGACTCAGAAGCTAATTCAACGGGAAACGACAGCAGCTCCTCCATTTCACCGACCGCCACGGAAGCGCACCCATAAAATTACAACGGCAGCGCTCTCGCGCGTTGCCCGTCGCTGGCGCTCCAGCAGCAAATCTACCCTGATGAATATGGATATCGCCCCATGATGGATACTCCACCAGATCTTATGAATATTGAAATTTTTTTAGCGAGGCGTCTCTGTTTCGAGAAGGGAAAAAAAAGGAGAGTGAAGGCTTATATTATTTGTTGTTGGTTCATTAACTGGAGTCTTGCGAGTTTCAGCGCGTTGAGACACCCGAGTTTGCATAATCACGTTACGAAACCAGCTGATCTCAAGTACTTTGCGCAAGTTCCTGAAGAGTTTGGAGCCGGAAGAGGAGAAGAACGTTTCGATTTTAATATCAATGAAAACGAGCTTTCCATCGCGCGGCGGAGGCAGCGAGGAGGGTCGAGGGAGGGATCAGGAACGGACGGGCAAGCGCCGCGGCAAGTGTCGGGCAGCGAGATGATAGGTAAAGGGAGGAGCTGTGAGAAATGGGACGAATATGGGCATTGAGGGCAGGGCGTAGTGGAGAACTGGGAGGCGGGGAAGGGTGAGGATATATGGCGATAGACGGAGAACGGAGGTGATTGAATGTAGAGGGGAACGGGTGACGGACGGAGAGGGACGGAGATACATGGAGGAATGGGAGAGACGGAAGTGGGGGACAGCAAGCGGAGAGGGACCGAAGAGGGACCGGAGAGGGACCGGAGAGGGACCGGAGAGGGACCGAAGAGGAACCGGAGTGGAACCGGAGACGGACCGGAGAGGGACCGGAGACGGACCGGAGAGGGACCGGAGACGGACCGGAGAGGGACCGGAGAGGGACCGGAGAGGGACCGGAGAGGGACCGGAGAGGGACCGGAGAGGGACCGGAGACGGACCGGAGACGGACCGGAGACGGACCGGAGACGGACCGGAGACGGACCGGAGACGGACCGGAGAGGGACCGGAGAGGGACCGGAGAGGGACCGGAGAGGGACCGGAGAGGGACCGGAGAGGGACCGGAGAGGGACCGGAGAGGGACCGGAGGGGATCGGAGAGATACAGGAGGGGGACCGGAGAGAGACAGGAGGGGGACCGAAGAGGAACCGGAGAGGGACGGAGAAAATCCGGAGGACGAAGAAGAACGGAGAAGGACGGAGAGGGACGCAAAACGGGAGGGACGATGAGAAATGCTGTGGGGCGAAGAGAGACGTGAGAGATGCTGTGGGATGGAGATGGGAGGAGAGAAACGAGGAGGGACGGAGAGAGACGGTAAGGGATGGTGAGAGGACAAGGTGCGACGGAGAGGGGTGCGGACAGATCTGTTAAGTGGAGGATGGGAGGGGAGGAGCAGGAAGGAACTGGGAGTGTGGTTGGGTGTGGGGTTCGCAAGATATCTGAATCACCACGCATACGCCTGTGGAGAGAGACCTCGAACGTTCTCGCACACCTACTTGCTAACACCCGGGCTGGGGTGGAGTCTAGGGATGATGGATACGGGAGTTCGAATGTTTGCAGAAAGTAAGGCATATACATTTGTTTCGTGGAGATTGCAAGTACCAAACCAGATCCTACAATATTAATGAATGTGTATATGTGAGTGTGATGTCATGAATGTAATTTTTATGCGACTCTTGGCAGACTTAATAAACGAGAAATTCACAACAAAAGTTATGCAAATAATTGCGTTTATTTCATTTGTCATGTTGTTAATTATCTGTCTTTAAATTGTAATTAAATCTATTCCCGTCTAAAGAGAAAGGAAAAACCACCCCTAAGATTTTTCTGATTTTCCTACTGCGTGTAGAGTAAAGCGAACAGACAATACAACTAAAACTTTAACAGGAAATAAAAAGAGAAGAATTAAATAGTTGAAAGTAAAGCATACAGTGAGAAAATAAAAGGAGCAGAACTAATGACAGAAACTCAAGAAAATTTGTAACGATCTAAATTATTCTGTCAGAAGCAAAATGAGCAAATTCTAGGTGGAAATGGAAATACAGACGAAAACACAATAATCACGATGGATATGAGAACAAAAATCAAGAGTCAATAAAGTATACTGACAATAGAAGATAGGTTAACACATGAAAAAGTAGTTTTAGAACATAAAAAAGTACTTTTAGAAAATTTATGGATAAAAGCTTTGTGTCATTAAGAAAGAACCAAGAGAAAAACAAGAGAAGGTTGATTTACTGAATTCTTTGAAAAACGAAAAAAAATGTAAAATGATGGGAAAGAAATAAAAGTTGTAGATTCATTTTATACAATTATCCATTCTACAAAACTATTTCATTATATATAGTATGCAATATCAATTATATTTTGGATTGATAGAAGTAAATCAACAAGGATACAACTTAAAGCCATTAGCGGAAATATCAAAATAACGTTCCAAAATAATTTGTAATCCATAATTAAGTGTATGATGTACTATATCACTAATTTTTCACAACTTACATTGAAGAACAATTGGCTCGCAGGTATGTGACCCCACCATTACTGTATAATTTATCTATAAACTTAACTTCTTTAACATTTTTTTGGAGCCAGTAACGACACAATCGCTTATACTTATACAAGGTAGGTCGGTCATTTACATAATACATTTCGCGAACATTGCATTCTGCATGCATGAATAATACTGTTTCATAACGTGTAATAATATGAAGACGATTCTAACCAGAACAATATTGTGTACTATATAATGTTCCAGTGAAGCATTTTTTAATCCGAAGATGAAACATTTGCATTGAAACATTTTTTAATTCAATATCATGTGCCTTTTCATGGCAATTTTTGACCTGGAAACGTTGTACATTAAAGGAGAAGAAAAATCTTTCAGAAATCTCTAGACTTTGTAATAGAATATTGGTGTACGAAAAAGAAAGTAAATGTGTTTAGCTTTATTCTCTACTATTCCGTGCAGCACGCTATATTTTTCCAGTACAGGAGGGTTATGTATAATTTATGAATCTAAGTTTCCACATTTCACCTCTTACACGCCAATAACAAGGGCAAAAATTTCTTCAGTATACGTTTATCAAAGGAACGAGAATGAAAAAGTTATTCCCCAACTATGATTCAATAATTACCAAAAGAACGAACCACAAAGCCGCTTGAAAAAAGCTGTTTCTAAATAACTTACGCGCAACCAACACAACTCTTTCTTAATATAATATTAAACGCTCTGTTAGAGTCTACTACAACCTTTCTAAAAAATTACAATTACAACCATTAATTACAAAGATGGAAAACATTCCCTTAAATCAGATCAGTTCGACCCTCCTTACCGCATCTTGAATACGCACCCTTATTTGCATGGATAAATAGAGAACGGATGCTGCCAAATTATGGGGAGTAGTATATGATGTTCTAACAAGACTTCTGAGATAAACAACCAATAATTTGCATGGAAAGTTGTAATATTGTTGTAACTTTAGAGAAAAATATTACACTTTCTTAAACATTAGGCACTACAAATTTCTGAAGGTTTCTGATAACCTCAGATTTTTTAAAATTGTATTCAATTTTCTCCTGAAATTTGTTTCTTCGATTTCACACATTGTTAGGAGTCAGAGTACATGCATATCGATTAGAATGGGCGTTACTTGAGATATATATATATATATATATATATATATATATATATATATATATATATATATAATGTCCGGAGAGGAAACGTCGAAACTTGGAAAATAAGCTCTTAAGACAATTCTAAGCATATTTTGTCTAATAAACTACGTGGATATTCCGAATGGTTGAGCCGCAATAAGCACTCAAATGTTGTTTTGAAAAATTGATTTCTAGGCAAAAATTATAGAAGCATAGAATCACTCCTGAATCATGTAAATTGTTTATTATTTAGAAAAGAAATGAACATATTTGTTCAGAAAGAAAAATTAAGCGAGAAATAAAAAAGCACCCAATTTATACAATTCGACTGCTTTTTTATTTCTGGCTTAATTTTTCTGTCTGAGCAAAAATATTCATTTCTTTTGTAAATAAACAATTTACATGTTTCTGGGGTGTTTCTATGCTTCCATAATGCATATTTTTGCCTAAAAATCATTTTTCGAACCAACTTTTGAGTGCTAATAGCGACTCAACCATTCGGAATATCCACAGAGTTTATTAGACAAAATACGCTTAGAATCGTCTTAAGAGCTTATTTTTGAAGTTTCGACGATTCCTCCCCGGACACCTGTATATTGTACAATGATGAGAGATACAAATATTTTTGAGTAGGTAAATAGTTTGGTATACACGCATGCCACCAAGCACTGAGTCTCGTGCACATTTCTATTCACTGCCTTTTTTATTCCTACGAATAATCAACGAGTGTTGGAAATTCCAATTCAGACCTCAGGTCCGTCACTGTAACTTTACTGCGCATGTAAACAAACTTTGTGTGTATCCCTCCGTCCTGCAGTTCGTGATTGTCTGCTCCATTCGCGACACGACTATACTCAAATGCCGGCACTTGTCGCAGCCGGAACTGTTATAACATATTATTTTCACTAGTACTTCTTTAATACGCCCAAAATACCATCCAAAACATGCAGATAATTTGCTTAAATATCACACTAGTTACATTTACGATGTGTTCTCGCAAGGTAGCAGTGAAATCCAAATCACTGTCTGAAAAATGTCCATCGCTGGAAGAACTGACGCCCGTATTAATAATACTAATTTCTTCTGTTTCGTATGGAATGTCTGCCTGCCACATTCGTAAGAAGCTTCGCCACTAGCTTGATAACAAATCACAGCTTGATTCTTTACAATTTATTTTAAATTTCAAAATATTTAAATAGATATTCAAAAGTAATTTCCATAGTCTCGTGAATAAGAACAAAAAATCAATTCTATAAACACAAATAATATTTTATGACAAAATTCGTTAGTTTTCTCACACAAAAACTTCACTGGAAACAGTTCCAAGGATTCTGCAGCAACATTTTTTTAAAAAGCAGTTTATTTACAACAGACAGTACCCTAACAAAAGGTCCATGGAGCGCCTGCGATCTTTCCTTCATCTTCCTTGTCCTATCCGCACCCTTCACTAATAACACATTTACCTGCACCACACTACCAAAATATCGGGATACCAGTCCAATTTAGAACTCGTCGTAGACGATGACCCGTTGGAGGAGATACTTGGAGGGGGAAATGCCCAGTAAGCCGACGTGCAGGTTGGTGCTAGATCTCACCACCCAGTGGGGGTGGAACACCGCCAACTCCCAGTATTAAAACATTCACTACACTTATAGGACTAATGACCATAGCAGTTGACGTGCAAGAACATATCAATTAATAAATCTAGATTAGATAGTGATTCCCACTGGCGTTTTAATTTCCGCTCACCTTCCCGTGTACCTTTTCCTGCTTTGATACGTATTCCATTTTTCTCTTACCCCTTCCTCGTCCCCTCTCCTCTCCTACCCATCACCGGATCCATCACCGACTGTGCAATCGCCACCTTTCCTCTGCTTCCAAGACGGAGTTGCCGACTACCTGCCCTGCCCTTTGGCACGACAGCCCGCTGCGCGTCTCGGCCGACCAACGGTGACCCAGCTTCTCGGTCATGGGATACAATGTTCGTGTGGCTAGCACGCCCTTTACCGTTTATACATGTCTTCATACCCTTAGGGTGGGCTTTCTCAATGTCACACAGCAACAGATACCGAGACATTTGTAAGGAAAGCCGGGAATCGAACGCGGGGTGGCGCCGTGAACAGCGAGCACGCTAACCAACGAGCCACCCGAGATGGCTGCCGACCACCATCTCGGTGTTTTCTAAGTGAACAGTCCCGAAGTCTCCTCTTTAAAACTTCCAGAGCACTTTCTTATCTTCCCGTTAGTAGAGGCATTCCCTTCAATTCCAGGGCTTTCGGAAGCTCTCAAAATTTTCATATCCACCGAAAACACTGCATTGCGGAAATCTGAAGTACGTCTGCCTCAAAAGTTCTTCGATAAGGCGATAAAGCCCGGCACTCAGCTGCTCTTTCCTCGTTTTATGCCGCTTTAATTTGTCTCTTCTCCCTTCTTCCTAGGGAGCTTCAGCTGAATTCGGGCTTGACATCCGCCAGTCTGCAGTACTGCAGATTCTTTCGACAGCATGGACGATGATCCCGGTCCTAAGGGAAATGGGAACAGGGTAGTGACTATAGTGTTGCATGCGGTGTGTGACCCGTTTTAAGGTACTACTGACAAGTATCACTCTGGCAGAGTCAATCGACCTGTATCTATATCACGTAGGAAAACGTTGATTGTAAATGTTTTCATTCATATCTACTGTATTGTCTTCAAACGGTGTATCATGTTTGTTAAGTTTGTTTTTCTGCTCGTTTTACCTTTTTCTACTAAGTAAGGTTTTTCGAAGTACAGCACATGGTTATATTTCCCCAGCAAGACGGAGTCACTTATTTATAAATAATTAGTTGTAAACTGAAGAACTGAGCCGTTTCTGATGATTTAAATGGAAGTACTTTTACTACAATGTCCTTATACTCGGTATGCTTCTTTTAGATTTAAGAGAGTAGTGTATCTCAAACTTTTGCATTGACTGCTGTCAGTCAACTAGTCTCGCACGCCTGAAGCCCTCTGAGATTGGGGACTCTTCCCTATGTCTTAAGATTTGAGACAATCCCTCGTGGTGATTTACAGCACGATACATCTAGTTTGGGCCCAAATTTAGGACATCTCCTTACAAAAAGCTTCAGCTATAAACTTGCAAGTACACACGTCAACACATGCGGTGCGTTGAATTAAAAACGAAAATTCTGAAGGTGGGGGAAAATGGCCAGTATTCTACAAAGTGTTATTATCCTTTAAAATATTTTGAAATGGTATACTTAAATGACTTTCGCAATTTTAATATCAAAATAATTTAAGAGATAAATTAAATCTAAATAATTGAAGACTGTAGCATTACCAGGCTTTTTTTTTCTCACGCTTTCAATTCTGATTACACTGCTCGTGCTTCGCCACGGGCAAGAGCGACGCCAGAAATTAATTATTTTGTTCCTCGCGACCACGGAGGCACGGAGTTGCCGTCATTGCTCGGGGCTGTTGCGAGGGGTGACGGACGAGAAGACGGCGGCGATGGAGGTGAGAGCGAGAGCGGCGGTGGCATCGGGCAAAGCGGAGGAGAAGTGTGAGAGAGGGGCAGGATATGGAAGCAACGGCAGTGCAGATAAAGAGGCGAAGAACCAGAACACGAGAGGTCAGCAGGAAGGGCGGGAAAGGGAAGCGTGGTAAGAGAAGGGAAAAAAGGACGGGATAAAATGGCGGGGGAAAGGACGGGGAAAGGACGGAGAAAATGACAGGAAAAAAGGACGGGGAAAAGGACAGGAGAAAAGGACAGGGAAAAGGACGGGGGAAAAGGACGGGGGAAAGGGACGGGGAAAAGGACGGGGGAAAGGGACGGTAAAAAAGGATAGGAAAATAGGACGGGGAAATAGGACGCATAATGAGGGCACGAAACGGCGGGGGAAAAAAAGCGGGAAAAAGTGGGAAAAGAGTGCGAGGGAAAGGGCAGAAAAAGAGAGTGAGAAAGAGGGCGAGAGCTAGGGTGGCGGCGGCGAGTTTTCGCGCGTGGCAAAGGCGTCGAGAACGAAGGGAGGCGAGCGCGCGCCAGTGGCGGGCGTCGTGGCTCAGAAGATGACCGGGACGAGAGCGCGGGCGACGGCAGAGGCGGCGGTCTGGGGCAGCGGCAAGCGGCAGGCGGCAGGCGGCAGGCGGCGGCGGAGGCAGCGACGGCCGCGCAGATAAGGGCCGAACGCCGCGCCGCGCCAACTTTCGCAATTCCGGCTGCCATCGCGACTCCGCGCTCGCCGCGTCCAGATACACAGCGAGGATGGGCGGAGCGCGCGGGCGAGATGGAATCAATATTGCAGAACAGAGGCCGCGTAAGGTATATTGCTCGAGTTCTTTTCCACATCAACGGTCGGTGATCTCGCGAGAGAAGGCTGTCGCCGACAAGGCAATGAAACAGGATTAACGGAGTAGAAATAAAAATGAAAATATGAATTAAATTAAGCGACAGTAACTTTACCCACTGAGATAATAAAAGACCACAGCTTACAAATATTAAAATATCTTGAATTACACCTCTTTCAAGGTAAATCGAAAACAAGGTAAATCATCCGCTTGACAGAAGGTAGAGAGAAGTTGCATTTTTCTGCGAATTATATATGTAAGGCAAATTTGTGTAGTTGGATAATCAATGCATAGTTGTATTAACACCCATTGATTTCATTTTCGTAATTTCCCAAGATCAATACAATGCAGTACGACCCATTTTATGTTAATCTCTTTTTTCGAGGTCACCTACTCGGTGTGACAGAAATTTATGTGAAGGATTTTCACGAAAACATTGTTATTATCACTTTCTTTTCGGTGATCTTTAATTATTTTTGTTTTATTACCCTATAAACACTGCAGATAGTTTGGCTTTCTCATTATGCCTCTATTGCCACTGTATTAATTTTACTTCCGGTCGGAATTACCAATAACTGTGAGGATAAAAACGAAAACCACAAAATTAATTTTGCTCTTGGACTACCTCTTTCTCAGATGAAGGTTTAATTCTTAAAAGTGCCCATTAAAGTTGGGAAATGAAAACTCGTCCAGCTAAATTATTCCAACATTTCGTGAATATTAAGAAATAAACCAAAGGAAAACAATAACGAGGAGAATATTTCGACGAATCTTCGATATAGACTCATTAGCACTGGAAAGTGACTTCCAGTCTTCAAGTCACAGTGACGACTACGAAAATATTTTGCGGCGATTAAGGGTATTTCTGAATGGACTGCGAATTAAATTGATCCTCCAAGAAACAATTAAGCCAACTAAGAGAAAATTAAAGATTTGTTTGCGTCAGACCGCAATGTGCGTCATAATAGACTCCAAAGAGAATAAAGGAAGACATCAAAGTCTTCTTGAAGATCACGGGAGACCAAGCGAAAACCCATTCAGATACAGCCAAAAACAATTCACTCCAGTTTCGTTTATTTTTATTCCAAGAAGCTACCAAATTCTCGAAACCACAAAACATAAAACTGAGAAAATCCCTGAAAAAAACAAGCGATCAAGTATAGAAAGTAAATTTTAGCGGTAAACCGTAAGCGGCATCTGAAAGATACTGTAGGTGCCCAGAAGAAGCAAGGCAATAGACTGGTGTGCGTTGACCAACGACCTAGGACATGGAAAAGGACAGGGAAAAGGACGGGGAAAAGGACGGGGAAAAGAACGGGGAAAAGAACGGGGAAAAGGACGGGGAAAAAGACGGGGAAAAGACGGGGAAAAGAACGGGAATGAGGGCATGAGTATGAACGGGAGGAAGGACGGGGAAAGGGACGGGAAAAGATCGAGAAAAAGAATGGGAAAAGGGAAGGTAAATGACGGGGGAAAGGGCGGGAAAAGGGACGGGAAAAGGACGAGAAAGGGACGGGAAAAGGGCGAGAAAAGAGCGGGGAAAGGACGAGGAAAGGGAAAGTAAAGGGACGGAGAAAAGGACGGGAAAAGGGATGGGAAAAGGACGGGAAAAGGGATGGGAAAAGGACGGGAAAAGGGATGGGAAAAGGACGGGAAAAGGGATGGGAAAAGGGACAGGAAAAAGACGGGGAAAGGGATGGGGGAAGGACGGGGAAAAAGGATGGGGGAAGGACGGGAAAAGGACGGGAAAAGGTTGGGAAAAGGACGGGAAAAGGTTGGGAAAAGGACGGGAAAAGGTTGGGAAAAGGACGAGAAAAAGACGGGAAAAGGACGGGAAAAGGACGGGAAAAGGACGGGAAAAGGACGGGAAAAGGACGGGAAAAGGATAGGAATAAAGGAAGGAATGGGATGGGAGAAAGGCCAGTGATGATAATGAAGAAATGAGAAAAATATTATTGCCCCTCGCAAAGTTTTAGGAATGGCAATTTAAACAAGTACAGGATTATCAAAATTGAACGAACATTATCCTCTCAAAATCATTTGTTATGTAACGAAATATTTACCAGCATTTTGACATATGTGTTATTACAGAATTCTCTGAAAATGAATAAAGCTAAAATTAATTGAGAACTTAAATCTGGAGTTCCATGCTTCAATTCACCTCGTTTATAATGTAGCCAGACTTCATCCATGTTGCCCCGCACGTTTTATTCATTTTTTAAAGAAAATTAGTATTATTCAAATGAATAGCCCTGGGATTCTAATTGGTATTACCCTATTTAATTTCGATATCTCCTAGCTGATATCTTCCACAATGTAAAAGGTATATTGCAGGTAACCTGATCGTCCAGCAAACGTACACTGAATTCTACAAGCGCAATGCAATGGAAACTCCAGCCACCGAGAGTAGGGACTCAAATTTACAGACGGCAATTACACATCGACAAATACACGTGAGCGAACTATGGAACCCTATTCCAGAATATGGGCTATTATAGTCACCGATGAATCCAGTCAGAAACCGGATGTTCAAGAGAGTAACTGAACACTTGATTTCTTTCTTCTGAAGTTGACTATAATGTTCAATGCAAGCAAGTAATTTTATTACACGATACCCGAACTAATAATACACGAAAAACAATAAAACTTTCCAATACATTTCAGTATATTTTAATAAAATTTCCACATCAAATTACAATTATACGGGAAATAGCAGATTTTTTTTAAATTCACCTTCGCAATCCCTTCAACCTGTACCAATGACACCGTGTACGCTCAGATGGAATTCTTGTTTAACCATTTAACACTTGAAATTTCATTTTACAACCCCACCGTTTTAGACATTTTACGAGAGCCCCACATCTTAAAGTTCGCCGAGCCCCGAGGAGAAGATTAGGTGGTAAATAAAGGAAGCGCGTTACGCTCAATCCGCGCGAAATAATCGACGAGGAGCGAGGTGAAGGGCGGGCCGTCCCCGGCGCGCTCCAGAGATTCAATTATTTCGGTCGATTCTTCGCGCACGCTCTTCTGGCCGCGACGCGACGCGCAACCACCCCGCACTTCCTTTGGAAACGGGTTCTCGCGTTCGATTCGATTGTGCTCGAGGTGTCGTGCAAAAAAAAAACATGGATGGTTTTTAAAACATCGATATTTTCGAGAAGAATCATCGATATCACAACATCGATGTTTTACATCGAAATACGATATGAAAACATCGATACTTTCTTCAGATCGATATATTTGGGCAGAAACATCGATGTTTTGCAAAAGAAATGTAATGATATAAATAAAATTTCCAGTGTGTGTATTATTTGCGAATTCCTCGCAGTCAACAGTCATTGACAACTGTGACGATTGTCAATCCTTAAGCGCCACGAAATCGTTTGCTATTCGCAACCTTCCTCCAGCGTTGGTAACTTTTTTTATTATTTCGCACGTGGCAATGTTGTTGAACTGCAATTTGTGTCTTTTCTACATAGAACACTGATTATAAAATGAAGATGACGGTCAAATTTAACTAACACTGACGTCTTATTTATCACATTAGAACCAGGACATTTTACTTCGAAATGTTTCATTATATTTAAATTATCGATATTTTAAACATCGACGTTTTTGTCGATATTTCATCGACCTCGCAAATCTTTCGGTTATGTATCGAAGTATCAATATTTTGCTAAACTTGGCTATCACTAGTCGTGCGACATTCGCTCGGGAAGATGCACATTTTGAGGCAGACGACGCCAACGGACGGAAATACAGGGCCGCCCCAAATCTAGGCTGGAGAATAAAAAAATAAAGGTGTCGACTAGATAAAGTTTTAGAGAAAAATATTGCAAGTACAAAAATATATTACTCGTATAACACTCCCCTTCTTCAATAGGTCACACCGTTAATTTAGGTTTTACTATTCCCATCGTGGAAAAAGGAAATAAGCCAATCTGTTTTCTGTCACACTCATTCGGTAATTTAGCATATACCAATTTCTGCACATAGTGACTTTAAAGGCACTCAAAATGACAATAGGAAAATACGAGAATACATAAAAGACAATAACTTGCGTGGAATCAAAAGTGGTATGAAGTACTCTACTTACTACCGTGAAAAATACACAAGATAAAAATTGATACACAGAGTAAGATTGTGACAGTTTAATTTTTTGAAAAAATATGCTTTTCACGAACTAATACCATTGTACGTTATTTCCTTTAAACAACTTTCATCAGTCCCATAACTGGCAAAGTGTGTGTGTGTGTGTGTGGGGGGGGGGGCTGCTTCAACTGTGAAACGTCGCTAATTGAGTAAGCAGACCGCTTTGCACAGCGCCAGCAAGCGGGCGTTGATTGGCGTCGCGTTTATATCAGCCACTGAGCGAGTTCCGAGGCGGTGTCAGAGGCCGGCAGAGGGTTCTGAAGCGAGGTGCTAAGCGATCCGATCGCGCCCCCTCTCTCCCTCCCTCTCCTCAACATCCCGTCCCTTCCTCCCATCCAGCCATCCACCGACACCCAATCCGGCCGTCCCACCCTCCCTCCAACACCCATCGTCTCTTCTACTCACCCATACACCCACTCTCCGAAACTCCGTTCGTTTGCTCGACGCTCCTTCGTTCGTTCTTTCGACGCTCCTTCGTTCGTTCTTTCGACGCTCCTTCGTTCGTTCTTTCGACGCTCCTTCGTTCGTTCTTTCGACGCTCCTTCGTTCGTTCTTTCGACGCTCCTTCGTTCGTTCTTTCGACGCTCCTTCGTTCGTTCTTTCGACGCTCCTTCGTTCTTTCGACGCTCCTTCGTTCTTTCGACGCTCCTTCGTTCTTTCGACGCTCCTTCGTTCTTTCGACGCTCCTTCGTTCTTTCGACGCTCCTTCATTCTTTCGGCGTTCGTTCTTTCGACGTTCGTTCTTTCGACGTTCGTTTGTTCGCTGCGCGTCCTCACCAGCACCTTTCCGCGTATTCCCGGCGTCCCATCCCGTCCTCCCTCTAAGTTGCTTTCCCGCTCCCCGTTCTCGCCTCAGTCGCCCCCTCCCCCTACGCTGTGACACGCGGCGCGGCGCCCCTTTTGAAAATACGAGGCGCGGCGCGCGCGCTCTGCTTTGACAGGGGGAGGTGCGAAGTGCTGCAAAAACAGGCGCCGGCGCGGACGCGCGCGCGCACGGCAGCAAACGCGCCCGAGGATGCTCGCGCGTTGCACAGGACTAGAGGCACGGCCGCCGCGTGTCACACTTCGGATGTCGCCGCAGGCGGTTCGGAGTGGATTTTGCTCAGCACCCAAATACGGAGCTTAGGCGCTAAAGCTCGCATCCTGCACTGTCATGTGAAAATATAGAACTACTAGTCGCACACGTTTCAATATTTCGCTTTTTGCAACTCATTGTCTTAAAAGTTAATAGTTTCATATTTGAATCCAACTTTTGAAAGGTCTGGGACTAAACAGTTCCTTTCATAATTTACCTGTAGTAGACTACTGTGCGTGATTACACATCCTAATATTGCACAACGAAAAGTTATTAAATTGCATATAATACCAAATGGACAATCTAATATGAATAATCCAAACATTTCTGGCCTACCATGCAGTAGTAGTGGAAGAACCCGGAATAGGTAAAGCCCCAAAGATAAAGCATGATCCAGAATTGACTTTGTTTTGTAGATGTTCATATCCACCATAATTATATCTATCATTTATATATATCGAAAGTTATTCTTTGTTAGATGGTAAGAAATAGAAAGTAGTATGGAAAATAAATGTTGCTAGAATGTATGAAATGGAAGGTACGTTTACTAAGAAACAAAGAAAGCAACTGATAATCAAAGCGGTTTCTGTAAGGACAAAGAGTAGACTTTACCTCAATCGGCAAATTAAAATATATAACAAGCGTTTCTTATTTCAAGGAAGCGTTCTACCAATTGTGCGAAGTGAGGCCAAGATTTTCACATAAGAATTTTATTTCTTTCTATCTCACAACGTTTGAACCAATAATCATATTTTGTTGGTCGAAAGACCAAACTGTACACTCAAAACGTGGAATTAATCAATCCACGTGATGTTACATAAAAATATTACTCTTTTAGTTTATTTGTTATTGTGAAAACAACTAAACCGCCTTAGATTCGGTAGTAATAAAGCTACGTGGGTCGGTAAGTCATTGAAACTAGTATTTCTTTCTTCTATATTCTTGATGTCTTCCGGGCTGATGGGCCGTGGTCCAATTGGCTTGGAACTGCCAAACGTTTCGCCCACGACTGCGGTGGGCATCTTCAGTGGCGAGGTCTCGGGCGAAGTGTCCGGGACAGCGGCTTACTGGCGACTGACGCTGTCCCGGACACTTCGCCCGAGACCTCGCCACTGAAGATGCCCACCGCAGTCGTGGGCGAAACGTTTGGCAGTTCCAAGCCAATTGGACCACGGCCCATCAGCCCGGAAGACATCAAGAATATTGACTCCGGCCGTGAAAGCCTTCAATGCTTTATATTTCTTTCTTCTGTTTGCGATCAACGAGCAATAAGTAAATCCTAGTGTACACAATTTAAAGTTTGTAAAATTTGCTTTGGAATGAAGCAACCAAAAGGTGTATGTAAAAACGGTGATTTCTGAAACATGAGTCCGTGTTCATTTGCTGAGAGAGGTCGTTTAAAAACCGGTCAGAAAGCAGTCAATTTCATACGTTAAAACAACGGTTCCCCCATGGCAGAAATACACGAACATGTTACAAGGAGAGAGTTACAAGAAGCTCTGCGTATTACTATCGTTTGAATTTATCCCACGGAATCTAGTGATATTTGCGTGAGTTTTAGTAAGTTACATATTAGACTTGATTCTGAATTTTCGATGTATTTGCAGGTGAGTGATGTAATTTTAAGTATAGCATAAATTGTATTATTTCACTGTTAAACACTGTAGAAAGAAATACCGTCATTACTAAGTAAAGATATATTTTCAGTTTGCTGCTGAATTCATTAACTTTATACATAAATAGCGAGATTAGTTTTTTTATAATTAGGTAAGTTATTGCTGTTAAATAATGATGTATTTGGAAAAGTTTACTAATTACTGAGCTCAAAAGCTAAACAGATAAATTAAGGAAATTGAGTTCTACTGGACAAGAGGCTTTTTTTTGTTATTTAATGTCGCATCAACACCTAAATCATTAGCGACCACTATTGGGTTTAACGTAATGGTAACTGTGAAGATGACATGATATGCTGATGTTACGGGGTTAAAGGACGAACACAAATACAACCATGCCCGAGGCGGGACTTCTTCGGTTCGAGATCGCTACGACATTCTGCTTTAGCGATCTCGGTCACCGGGGAACAGCAAGAGGCATTTTGTTTATCCGTTAATTTGAACATTGCGTGACAGACTCACAAACTCTTTCAGAAGTGGGAGGTCCTGTTAAGTTGTCGTCAAAGTCCCCGAAATTAGGCATTTATATTGGTCCATTACGCTGCCCAGGGTGCTTATCGTGAGCAGCCCCGGCCAGTACAAACCAGTATGACAATGGGCAAGGTCATGCGTCCATATTGAGCCGCAGTATACACAGACTTCTCGATGGAGTTCGTTTTGTTCATTTTCTTTTTCCTCTATTTTTCCTGCTCTTTCTTTTAGGGATTTCTTTTGCATCTGCTTGTTTCCTGTAACGTCCTTTAACCTCCCTTTAACTAGTAGAACCCTGTAACCGAAAATACCCGGAATAAATGTTACAAACTTCTAGGACATATCAAACATCACTTTTTGTCAATGAATATGTGGGGGTTCAATGTTGTAATGACTAGAGACTATATTTTTTTTGTAATTACATATTTTTTGTCTTTCTACTTACCCTTCTCAAAATTGTTAACACACTATCCAACATTTTTCGCTGCACATTTTTAGATATTTAGTACTTTATTACATATTTTACATATTTAGGTATTTTCACGAATTTTTTTCATTTAATCAATTTTCCTCAATTTTTTTCTTATTTTTTATGAAAAAAGTTTTTTTATAAAAATCATCATTATTACTGCGTGCTGTCCACTCGAGGTACAGTACGTGAAGATGCTCGGATGTTCTCATTATCCGGCGAGCCTGCTTAAGTTATCTGTGGCGGGAAGTGCGCGTCGACGACTTTCACCTTTAGGTGTGAAAAGAATCACTGACGCCGCGTTTCATGACCTTCAACTTCAATTTCCGAGAAACTTTGGCGATCGCCAACGTGTAACACTTCGATGGGAATGCTGCACGCAGGAATGATTGTTCGCTGGTCGTAAATATCGCCAGTTTGTGCGAAGGCTTCTATTGCATCTAGCCTGGCCGCTAAATTGCGTTCCTGGAGAGCAATGGGGGACGTTTTTACTACTGACTGGAAAGTTGTATTGTACAAAGTGTGCATCAACGTGTGCTCTCCAAATTATTTTCAAAATTTATTATTTTTAAAATTTGTTTATTAATTTAAAAAATGTAATTTATATGTATTTGTATTGTGTAAATGTGTTTTGTAATTAGTTTATTTTAATATTATATGTTATGTCCGATTTTACATATTTATTACATATTCTTACTGTAGTTACATTACATATTTATGTACACATTTTCGCGTTTCATTCGACATTTTTCCGGTCGTTAGTAACGACGTTACACAGATCACATTTGCCGGTATTTGATAGGCAAACTGTTGAGTATCGGTGTTTGGCAGATACAAGAACCTCTTTGGGTCTTTGTGTCTTTGTGTCTTCCAGCAATACATTACTGTAGGATGTGTTGCCTAATACATAGGGGCAGGGACATGCCTTCTACATTTGAACTGTTCAACCCAGTGGCTTTACATATGAGCGTTACAGAAATTATTCCTTGAACAGAAAATATTCATAAACATTATTACTATTCAAGTTGTTATGCATTACAAACTGCCAAACTATGGCGTAAAAATGTACTAAATATGCACAAATATCTAGTTAAAATTTCACAATTTGGTACTATCAAACCAATTAATATAGTTAAACGCAATGGATCTCAAGCAATTGCAACTATTAGTGATACAAAATAGATATTTATTATTTATTAGGAATTAAATACAATGTACTCAAAATTATTTTAAGATATTATAATAATATTAATAATAATATGATAATGATGACAATAAAAGCATTAAGAACAATAATCTTATTAATTCTACATGTTTTTACAATGTTTCATACTTCCTCGCACTAGTTTCCCCTTCTTTTGAATCGGAACGGCATTTAAGTTTTGTCCCACACCCTTCCCAGTTGTCAATCATCGCCGTCATATGCACCTACGCGCTACGACCTCGCACGCGTCTCTCTGGGTGGCGCTTTCGCAGACGATGGCGGCGACCAGGACGTCACGGAGCTCGCTTTATGGCTCGAATAAAAGGCGGTTGCCACGAGTTTCAACTCGACGACGAATGGAGAGAGCGGGCAGTACAGGACAGGAAAGAGAAAGGGCGAGCGAGTGGTGGGGACGAGTGAGTGAATGGTGAGGATTGGGATGAGTAGTAAGGAGGGGGTAAGTGGAGTCGATAGATGAGTGATGAGAGTGGGGGTGGGTGAGCATAAAATCGGGGGGTGAGTAAGTACAAGGTCAGTGTGTGTGAGATTTCAAGGTCAGTGTGTGTGAGATTTCAAGGTCAAGGGGATGAGATTTCAAGGTCAAGGGGATGAGATTTCAAGGTCAAGGGGATGAGATGTCAAGGTCAAGGGGATGAGATGTCAAGGTCAAGGGGATGAGATGTCAAGGTCAAGGGGATGAGATGTCAAGGTCAAGGGGATGAGATTTCAAGGTCAAGGGGTGAGATTTCAAGGTCAAGGGGTGAGATTTCAAGGTCAAGGGGTGAGATTTCAAGGTCAAGGGGTGAGATTTCAAGGTCAAGGGGTGAGAGTGCAAGGTCGGGGTGAGAGTGCAAGGTCGGGGTGAGAGTGCAAGGTCGGGGTGACAGTGCAAGGGCGGGGTGAGAGTGCAAAGGCGGGGTGAGAGTGCAAGGTCATGGGGGTGAGAGAGCAAGGTCGGGTGAGAGTGCAAGGGCGGGGTGGAGTGCAAGCGGGGGGGAGAAAGAATGAGTGAGTAGTTAGATCGGCGATGAATAGTGAGGTTGAGGTGAGTGAACGGTGAGGACGTGGGCGTAAGTCAGTGGGGAAAACATGCTCAAAAATGGCGAATTTCAATAGAAACGATTAAGAAGCGAGAGTGGTACTTTAAATTAGAAGGAAAAATACTCTAACGTGAGAGAAACGAAAAGAAATAAATCTAAATAGCTGGTCAAAATGACCAGGATGATAGACAATGGATTCAGAAGGTCGCAGTTTCGATTTCCCCTTTGAGCACTCGACTCCCTCGCCGTGCTTTCCATGCGTCATTGAAATGAAGCTCGTGGCAACCGCCTTTTACACGAGCCATGACGCGAGCTCCGCGACGCCCTCCTCGCCGCCATCGCCTGCTAATGCGCGGCCCAAGGGAAGCGAAGTGCCTCGTGGCTTTTTGCCCAACGGCCGCTGCCCAGCCGCCCTTCCCGGCCGACCGCCAGGCCGCGCTGCCAGCAGAGGTCACCCGCCCTTTTTGCTGTCACCCCCGCCGCCCCTCCCCTGCCACCACTCACGCCCCCGCCGCCCCGCCCCCGCCGCCCCGCCACCGCCGCCCCGCCCGCGCCGTCCCGCCGCCCCGCCGCCCCGCCGCCCCGCCGCCCCGCCGCCCCGCCGCCCCGCCGCCCCGCCGCCCCGCCGCCCCGCCGCCCCGCCGCCCCGCCGCCACTCACGCAGCCGCCACTGTCCCCACCGCCTACGCCGCCGCCGCCGTCACCGCTGTCCCGCCACCTCGCCGCCTACGCCATCGCCGCCGCCAACGCCGCCACCGCCGCCACAGCCGCCCCCTGAAGCTTCAAGCTGGAATCTCGCAAGCGTCTCCGGTGAGACGCAGCCACCTCCTCCTCTGCTGTTTTTTGTGGCGGGCGGCGAAAGTATTAGGTCTTGATAGCTCGTCCGACCCTCCCACTCCCGCGTAGGCAACGTCGCCGCCGCTGCTGCTGCTGCTGCTGCTGCCACGGGGTTTTTAGCGGCGTTTGTCGTTAGCGTGCCTCGGCCGCAACTTGTCTACGTCGCAGCCACTTTCGTGCCTTGTGCCGGTAATGAAGAGCAGGCTCCCGGGGGGAGGGGAAAAGAAAGGGGAGGCGTTGAGCATCAGAGCAAGAAGCGTCACCGATCTGGCCCTCCCCCGCGTGCTGGTGAGGCAACACAGAAAGGTGCAGCTTGCACATCATCTCCCGCCAGGGCAATCGATTGACGCTCACAGGCCACGTGACGTCCAGGAGGGAATTTTACTTACATTTTTTTCCACTTCATGTAGGCCTTTGCTCAAGGTTATTCAGCTCTCTAAATGGAAAAAACGAATGTTTGTCGAGTGACGTGTCACGGTGTCCACAAAAAACTTACTATTCTCAAGAGTGTTTGTAAACGAGTGTATTTTGTTTTGGTGTCGGGTTGCCAGAGGCGAGAGAAGACAGGACTCTAATAATGGACGGCGAACTCAGAGGCATAATAATGATGCCGCTCTGAGTGATTTTCAATGTGTAGTGAACGTGAGAAAAAGACATGCTAATAATGATGAATAAAGCTGAGTATAAGAGTTCAATAATTTTAACATGAAAGTTTTGGGCATTTTAAATGTTTATTTGTTCAATTAGCAGACTGTACGGGCGAATAATTAAAGGGAGAATTCAGTCAGAGAGAAAAATTCTGGAAGAACAAAGAGGTTTTACGGCTGGCCGTTCATGTGCAGATAACATTTACTGCATCCAACAAATTGTAGAAAAAAAGAAAGCGTGTGGAAGAGATTTTCATCTATTGTTTGTTGACCCTCAAAAGCATATAACAGCATTCCCATTAGCAAACTTTTTAAAATTTTAGAACAAAAATGTAATTTTGAATTGTTAATTTGTTAACACCATTAAGAAAATTTACAAAGACAGTAAAGTAAAAGTACACGGACAAGTACCAGATGATATAATAATTCCTAAAGAATTAAGAACGGGGTGCTGTATGTCCCCAACTCGTTTTAATACGTTCAATGCCGAAGCTCGGAGAGAATGGAAGAGGAAATGCAATGTAATGGGAATGCAAATTGGAGAATCAACACTGGATGTTTTCCTCTTCGTGGATGATCAAGTCGTAATGGCTGAGGATAAACAGGATATTATCTATACGTTTAGAAAATTAAAACAGGAATTTGATCTATGGGGATTGCAAATAAGTATGTCCAAAACTAAGTACATGGTAACAGGAGAAAATGGAAATGATCTGTGTATTGGAAATTATAAAGTACAATTATGTGATGATTTTAAATATTTAGTCTTCACAGTTTCAAAAGAGGGCACAAGTAATGAGGATATTAATAATAAGATAAATCAAAGGAAATGCGTCATAAATACGGTAAATCTAATTCTGTGGAACTCCCAGTTATCAAAGAAAACAAAGAAAAATATATACAGTACCATAATAGAGTGTTGACACATATGGCTCAGAAGTATGGGAACTCAAAAAACAAGAAGAGTTCATTGACGATATAAATGGACTTTTTGAGACGAAGTTGCAGAACATCTCGTTTACACCACATACGTAATGATGAAATAAAGAAGAAAATGGAAATTCAAAGGGATATAATAGATGCTGTAGAACGAAAAAAGCTTCGATGGTACGGAAAAGTGCTAAGAATGCCAGAAGATATGTGGTCCAAACAAGTATATATATGAATATCACTGTATAGAAGACGGAGGGGCAGACCATCAACGCCATGAAAACAAGGAATACTGCGATGGTGACAAAAAAATTGACAAAGAAAGATGAAATGGATAGAGAAGGCTAGAAAAGAGGAAGCGAGAAGCATCGCCAGATATAATATATAGGTTTTCTATCAACAAGAACGAAAGTATACGTAATGTAGGAAGGTAGAGTTTGGTCCCTTTTTCTAAATAAATAATTTGATTTTTTCGTGAGTAAATAATTTTTGAGAAAATTTATCAGTACCGAGAGCGAAGTTGACAGACTTTAATGCTCAAATAACTTTTTTTGCGATCTTGCTATGGAAACAAAGTCATAGAAAAAGTACCATATAAAACTCGATGTAATGGGTATTACAAAGTTTACGATACTCGCACGTTCCTCGCTCGTATCGTGATATCATACTCGAGTATTAATACCCATCATTATATCGTCGTTTCATAATGTACTAATTTTCTACTCCCATTGTAAAATGCTGTCATTTGATGGCTGCAACCAGTTGCATAATCATAGTCATTTCTTTACAATTTTCATTATGATACAGGTTCTGGACCAATCACAAAGTTTACAATTGACACAATTAACCATTGAGAATCGTTTTAGCAAATGTTTCGTTCGATTGTGTACATTAAAATTGTATTTGATATTACATTATGCTCAATAGTTTTAATTTCTTTTATTAGTAGTATTTTTTCGTGGTATAATATTTAAAATAACCTGGATCGTAATTTCACTTTGATCCTTTTTGACTAGCGCAGCACTCCCTAGCAGGCGGACAGGTAACCATAGCCACCTGCGGCAGCATGCGAGGGTAGATTTAGGTAGCTTTCCGCCAGGTGGCCTTGGCTGAATCAACTGCCACGAAACTATTCATTGTAAAAGTTTAAAAAGTTAAACGTTATAGAAAAAGTACCGCATGAAACTCTATGTAATGGGTATTAATACACTCGTGTAAAGTTTACGATACTCGCTCGTATCGTAATATCACACTCGTGTATTAATACTCATCATTACATCATCGTTTCATAATGTACTATTGTAACATTAGCACGTTACAAAGAATACGGTCAAGAACGGTACGTGGGCACCAAAGTAAGTGGGCACAAAGGCTGTGGTGAGACATGATGTTTTCATTAGTACTTGAGGCATGGGGGCATTCCGAGTCCCTCGTGTCTTACATCTATACCATCATCCTTTCATTATATCTTGGCCTGACCGGCAACTGAGCAGTATCTGTGTGTAATCGAGGAACTGGATCCTTCAACTAGAACAATGATACAACCAAGGAATATCTGGGGCAAATATGTAAAAGTTCATTAACGAGGTAGGTGCATGGTGAGCCCGAGGTAGGTTGGAGGTGCGCGAAGGTGCTCTTCACCCCACTACAGAGAAGAGGTAGGTAGAAGAGGCCTCGGCGGGCATTTACACACCGAAGAGAATAGGAAACAAAGAAGTTCGAGAAAGCATGTGCCATTCCACAGCACCACTACTTATTTATCCTGAGAATTATAATAGTAGAGAGGTGGAAACCAAATATCTCAAAGAAAGAGACAATTGTAGTAGTTATCGTACGCTTACTATTAAAAATGTCCTTGGCCTATGATCAGACCCTAAAGTTCTGTAGCTGGTGTTTAAGAAACTATTTTAAAAGCAGACTAGTATTAACTTCTGAATTACTACCAAAATTGCATGAGTAATTGTTTGTAACACATCATAAAACAAAATTAATATTACTGTTTGTTTTCTTCGTAATGAACGGCTTTTGTAATAATTAATGGGAATTGATGTGGTGCATTGAATGAAGTAGATTTGATTAAATGCTGTATGCATCGGGTTACCATTGCGTTAAAGGAACAAAAAGTTCATGAACTCTTTTGTTGATTGTTAAATTTAGCTTTTCACTCGCGCTTCTCGAATATATCTACTGTATATACATTATTGATTTCATACACAATTAGTTTCCATTTCTGACGTAATATAAAATGCTCATTGTTCTTAGTTTGTTCAATGGTAAGTTTTAATTACACAGCATTACAAGAAGAAATAAAAGGAAATTTCGAGAGTGCATTGAAATATCGTTTTTCATGTCCTGATGACTTCGGTTTCTATATATCCATGTATCATGAACTGATCGTGTATGATGTAAGCTGTTCTGTTACGAAAGAAGTGTACTGGTTCCAGAGCTTCAATACTAAATGAATAACTAAGTATACAAGTCGGCCTTTTTTCCTGAAAACAGCTTGTTTAACACGCCATAATTAATTATCCAAATTGTAAAACTTATAAAATGGCTTTCCCTTTTCTGACAACGACATCAGAAAGTTAAATCAGTGCTTAACTGCTAGGTTTGCGTAAGTAGGAAAATTATCGCCGAGCTACTGTGTCTTCCCATCGCGACTTTTTGAAACTCATTTAGGCTGTACTTAGAACACTGACGTTTTGCAATGTGTAATGCGCCAGGAATTTCTGTCCATAGAGGCACCAGTGGCTGGTGAGAGTGCTTGCAACAGAAATTATGTTGGTAGCACTAGCTACAGCTTGTGACAAATGAAAAAGTAAAATTATTTCCTCTAATACGTTGTGTAGTCAGAATCTGTTTTCTTGGTTCTTGATACCGAAATATCAACGATGGCAAAAAGTCCGTCCGACCGTCCGACCGTCCGACCGTCCATTTGTGGTTAACGCTAACGCCTAAACTGTTCAGCCGTTTTTCTCCACAATTGATAATCCCGGTTCGACTTAAATAAACTCGATGTTTGGGACAACTGGGTGATGAGTGATGCGAATGAAAATTTCAGGCGTGGAAAAATATCTACTTATTATTTTATCTGAATTTTATTAATAAATTTGCATAAATGGAATATTGTAAAATTATAACTTATATTTCCATTCATCCTTTATTCATTCATACATAAGTGCGGAAAGAGATTTTCAGTTGTATTATATTCCGATGTTAGAAAAGTAGACGTTTCTGGCAATACCTAATAATACAACACAAAACCTACTTTAGCAATTATATACCTTCTGTTTTTTTCTAGGGCCTTGTCCCCAGAAACGAGAGAGAAAAACATTTTCTTTGGGTTTATTATGGATTAGTTTTTTTTTGTCTAAATATAATAACTTACACCAGTTTTACTTTCGAGAGAAAAGAATTTTGCATACAGCGAACAAGAACCATGTGCGCGTGTCAAGAGAACACAAAGAGGCAACATACCCACGACTCTTATCAACAGTTTTATGAAAGGTACTAGGTCGTAAAATTACGCAGTCGACTCGCAACAGAAGAAGGCATAAAACCGTAATAAATACTCGTAACGGCTGTCTCTTCACGCTCCACAGTCTGACGTTTATCCCAACGACCGCCGAGACTTCCATGTTCCATTAGGCGAGTGTGTGTGTGTGTGTGTGTGTGTGTGTGTGTGTGTGTGTGCAGTTGCCTGGGTCGTGTGAGGCTGTGACCTGCGACCCTCATAATGCGCGCAGTCAGTGAACATTCCACGGCCTCCAGGATGACTCGAATGGCAATGAAGGAAGGAGACCTTGGCGAGTACAACGACAGGTGGCGCTGCATCTGTGACTGCCTCGCAGGCAATACGACTGGACTTTCTGCTTTTGTTGCGGTTTATTTGCTTTCTGCTTTGATTGAGAAGGTTTATTTTCATCGTAAGTTCGCAAATAAAGTGACATTTGTGACGATACGCAAATCTCAACTAAAGAAAAAATGATATATCGTGCAATTAAAATTCAGACCGCTCTGAAAGATGTTTAAATCTGCGAGGGAGCTCTAATGTTTTGTTCGCTAACTCAAGAACATGCATTCATACGTTTGGCTGGAACATAAAGAGTTTAACGCAGGACCGCAGGCACGGTAACTAGTAACTTACTGGACCTCGCGAGCACCGTTTCCAGAGCAACCGCCGCAAAACAAAAGTAAGGGTTGTGCAAATTGTTCCGGAATGTCGGTACGTCACTTGATATTAACGCTGCATTATAAAGATTTTCTGGAACCCCAGAATACCTACTCCCACTCCTTTACTAACATTAGTCGAATTAATAATAAACGATAGCAACGAACATTGTTGATAAAATCTGATAACCAGAAATGTTCTCTCCCGTAAATTTGAAACCATTTTTTATCGACACACATGCTAAAGATTTAATGTAATGATTTTGCGTTCGAAATAAACCATTCCTTCACTCCTCTTGAGTCTAACAAAATGAGGGCTCAAGAAAACATGCGCGAATAAAACCTGATCTAAGACAGTAGTTTAGAGCCGACAGTTGACACTTGTTTTCTCAAAAACGACATTAATTCCCATAGATATGATCTTGATTTTGTAAAACCAATTACTTGAGAGTGTAATTATTGCATTAACTTCCTACGTTCAGGTTAGGATGTTTAACAAAGATTATTTTCTGCTAAAAGTACTATCCTACGTACGGGAGACTATAACGCATAACAGGATGATTTAATTAAAAAACAAACAAAAACAAAGAAATAATTTGCCAGTAATGCATATTTCTGCCCGTGGGGGAAAATATTTATATAATGCAGAGTATAAAAAGAAAATAAACTTGAAATAAAGCAGCAAGTAGTAAAGCATATAAAAACAGGGTAATTCAAATACTGATTGTTTCTTACAAAACATCAAGCAAACATAGTAAGTCTTGTTTGTACAGTCCATAATTTGCTCGAAAATCGTTAATTTTAAGTGGAAAATTAATATTAATATATAACAAGATAATTGAATAATTCGACTTAAATAAAATGTAACTTTGTACACCTTGACGAAACGGGTTTGTATTTGAAGTTCAGCAGAACATTTTGTTGCTCGGAAACCTTCCTAGCGGCTAGTTCCCGAGCGACTAAATGTGCTGGTGAATTTCAAATTCAAGGCCATTTCTTCTAGGTGTACAAAGTTACATGTTATTTAACTGTAATTATTCAATTATCTTGTAATATATTTTTCATTAGTATTAATTTTCCAGTTAAAATTAATGTTTTTCGACCAAATTATGTACTGTACAAAAAACTGTAACTAACTGTATATTCGTATGAAGCCATTTTTCTTCGTGCATTCTTTGCGCTACCATTTTCCCACTTTAGCTTGCGCGTGTTTCAGGATTTGAAGAGGAAATGGGTACCGAGACAGTGGAAGTAGCCAATGCGCCTAGGAACGCTAGGATTCCCAAACGGATTAACAGCTCGTTAGGGAGAATTTTTATATGCCTGCTTTACTGAGTTTATTTATTTATTTGTCAAAAAAAACAGTAAAAACTGTATATGACGTGTGGGGAAAGAAATTTATCTGTGCGAAATTTATCTGCGTTATTCATAAGAATTCTTTTCTTCTGTTAGACAAAAAAAGTAAGTTGTTTAAAACATACATTTTCGTAACTATCAATATGAAGATATATCTCACATTTTTAATAATTTACTGCTTGCATCACTCCCATGATGAAACATCACGTATATGCGTATTGGAATCATTAAATTTATTTGAATAGTTCAAACGTAACGACAGGAAGGAACTCGCAAAATGCACACTGGAAAACTTCACAATTCATTCTCAGCAGAGTGGTGTAAAAATGACACTTTTAGAAAACACAACCGTGAATTGAAAGAAATAGTGGTGTATTGAAATAAAACTCTTGTGCACCGTATCCGACTTCAGCCAAAGAGCTTCAGGAACCAGTTTCCATCACAACATTAGCGGGAATTTTAAATGCAGCCAGATACCAAAATTAGCACCTTGTTACAAGTCAACGAAACAGATATATCAAGTATTTCTTTTGAATATTGCATCCTGTACACTTTCATCGTGTTATTTTAGGTCGGTTACCGTTACAAATTGTCACTTCGTGCCCCTTTCAAAATGTTTCTCGACACTTCTCGCTCTTCGTGCAACATGGCGGCCAGCGTGTGATCTGGCTATTCAAACGAAGTAAGTGCCCGTGCTGTGGTCACGTGGTTCGTGACGCGAACTGGTTCTGCGCAGAGCGAGCAAAAAGCGGTGCGCCGGAGGAGCTCACCCACGTCTTTCCACTACGAGCGTTAGCTCTGAGAGAACTCAGGCGGTCCAAGAGGTGGAGGTGTTCCTCTCTATCCAGATCCGTCACCTACCCAGAGGCGTATCTAGTTATTCAGGCGCCCATGGCAAGCGTATAATTTGCGCCCCTGTGGGGATGCTTGAAATTAAGGTGGTTGTTATTTGTTTTAGCGGGTATACTGTAAATAACGCCCCTTATGAGTGGCGCCCATGGCACCTGCCGTGTCTGCCGTACCGTAGACACGCCACTGCACCTACCTTCATCCCGGCTGGCCGCAGGTTTCCCCTCACGGTCCCAACCGGGACAAGCTCTGAGCTCCCGACTGCTTCCCGACATGTGTCATAAACGCATGTAAGAGTGGATGTGTGTAAGAGGAGGGGAAGGGGCAAGAATAAGGAAGTAAAAGAGATCGCACGCGGTCCTTGACCTGTTTGTTAAGTGATTCTCCGCTATTCGCCCGATATTGATCGAAGAAACCACGAGAAACTACCCAACAGAGAAGCTGGCCGCTAGAATTCTCCACCAGCCGTATACTTTCGGCAGGTGCGTAGGCAGCGTTGTCAAGGTCGATGCCACGAGCGGGAGTCCGTGGCACGAGTGTCACGACGAAATCGCCTCTCCACGCAGTTCATTACCCCGCCAACAGAGACAACGCCATCATTATTGTAATTTGTTTGTTTATTTTTTAGGTAAAAAAACAGTAAAAACTGTGTATGACCTATGGGGAAGATATTATCTATGCACATTTTTTTGAGGCCCAGAATGAAAGGAGGAAAAACCGCAAGATTAACAACATTTGAAAAACTAGACATTTTCGTTCCCGAGTTATAGAAAAACAATTTCAACGGTAAATGAACTGCTGATTTGATTTTTCTGCATTGCTAACAAAATAGTAACGAACATCAGTTCAACTCCTACCACTACAAGCAAAAGGAGTGCTCAACAAAACGTGCGCTCAGTGAAGCTACATTTTCGTCCAGAAGCAAAACAAGGGGCCATCTCAGCATTTGCTCAATGTTTCAGAGAAACTGGACAAAAACCCGATCGAGATGGTCATTGACCCGGAAGCTGAAGTACATTACTTGTAAAACGGCGGGATTACTACTAGTTCCCTTTCCCGACGCTAGTTGCGCAGAGCAGCTCGTGACATGCTATGGCGCCACGACGTGTGCAAGTGCCACCAGTAGAAGACCTTGACACCACTGGTCTTTGGGTATCTAGGCGGTGTCCCGCTGAAGGAGATCCCTTGAATGGAAAATCAGCCCCAAATCGGCGCCGGAGGAACACTCTTAGCAATAAAATATTCACTATACTAACGGGACAGGCCATAACTACGAATGGCCGAAAATATCAATGAATCAATCGATACTTCAACACCACCGTAAACTGAAAGTCGCTAGAATTTATGCATCTCTAGAATTTATGTAAAATATCAAATAGATGAAAATGTTGAGTTGTCATGAGTGAGCAGATTCGTATGCGGAAAGCCGACCCGAGGTTGCGTAAGTTACTAATGACATTGGTAAACTAAACAACATCACAGGAGAACGAAGTGGGGTATTTCTTTCCAATAAAACTCTACATAGAAAATCTGCTGTCTAGTGAGGTAAAATACAAAGAAACTCAATCTTAACAAACGATTTAATGCACATAGTTAATGCTTTTCTTTCCCGATACCATAATTTTTGTATCACTGGCACAATATTCTCGATTGTCTTGTACTGATTCCTATTTTGACTTTTTTAAGTTATCGATTCCTTGAATACGAGAGTATCTGCCGTACTGAACTTTCCTGAATAGTAAAGCGTCTTAAATACTTTTCTCAGCGCCTGCTCCGAAGACGTGAAGCGTATTATAAGAAATAAGTTTGTAATTTTAAGAGCGGTAAAGCATGGTTTTGTAAACAGATAAAAGCATAGAGTTGTTCATTTCATGCATTTCTTTTTTCTTAAGCCAGACCTAAGGTAAATATGATTTTGTCAGAAGGAAAGGTAAAAATATTTTGTCATCGCCATTTCTTCTGTAAGAAACTTATTTTAATCCAATGTTCAGAGTCTTTCATTCACACAGGGCAGTATTGTAGCAACTTTTAAAGACGTCAGAAAAATTAAATGTTTGCAATCTATCACAGAACTTGCTCAAATATTGATTGTTCAACTAAAAAGTTGCTTCAGGGATTTTTATTTCGTCGAGATCGATAAACCTTCGTACGCTCTTGACGAAGTCCTCGTCGACTACAAATCGCTTGAGGAAAGTCCCTTACTATCTTAAGAATTGTAGCGTGTAGAATGTAAGTATTGAACACATTTTATACTTTCGTGCATTTCTGCAGTATTCACTTACGTACACAAATGTTAAAAGCATGAAAATGGAGGTCAGCGAAATGAAAGAAATAAAAAAAGGACTTCCGTTTCCCGCGAAGTCACGCGAGCACAACGGTGCATGCAAGAGATACGGAAATTATACATCAAAACAGACCAAACAAGAAACAATCAAGGAATGTAAATGTTGTTGCATACGTCCTAATAAGTGTGTATCCACAGACACAATGGAAATGAACAAGAACAACATTAAGACTACAGTTACAAGGCAAAACTCCATGTCCACGATATACGGGGAAATTGTGATACCGTGAGCCAGAAACATTGGAACATTCAGAACAGGACATTGGAACATTCGCTTACATTGAAGGTGATTTATTTCATTTAATTAGTACAACTAAAGACATGTGTATTTTTGTGTGGTTATAGTCACGAAATAATTAAAGATGGATAAAAAATGTGAAAAAAGCTATTTTCAATGCCCCTTGCCTGGGGCACCACGAATTAGTGTCTGGGGTAAAATGGGTCATGAATATTCCAGATTAACTACCCCTTATTCATCATTGACGAGAAATTATCATTTTCAAAAATAAGAAATTTTACGAGCACAAACAGCATGTGTTCACGGAAATGCACTCAAGGAAAAATTGAGACGGGTGTAAATAATTATGATCAGCGCGGACAATACAAAATGCTGCAAGAGTTCCCTCCTCAGCACTTTTCATTTGACTCACAGCTTTGCAACCTTTCTGAGAAATTACCTTGCCCTTCTTCTGAACTGTTGATGTCTTTGTTTCATCTAAATTAAAGACGAATGAAGGATCACCCACTCCAGGTACTTGTTTAAAATTTGTTAATTGTTGAAAAAAGCCTGCAGTCTTCCCCAGCAATGTCTTTTTTCTAACCATGAATCTGAACATTTAACATTATTTACCATAGATAAGAGACGAGTTTGCGGCATTTTCTTATGGCAAACCATAAAACATTTTGCCACCAGCAATCACTTCCTCTTGGGCACATGACCAACGTAACATGACCATAACAAAACATGACCAACATAACAAAGCTTAGCTTTAACTCCACTATCTGTTAGCCATTTGTGTGAATCATACTACGAAGGATTCTATTTTCTTGCATTTTGCTCGCCTGAACGATGTATAACCGTACTTCATAGGAGTAGGTAGACCATTGTCCAAAATTTATCTAATTTCTACGTCGTTAAGACGAGAAAACATTGTACGTAGTACTTCATTCATCGTGTCGTAATAGTGTATTAACGTAAAATCAGAGTTAAATATAAAAAATCAAGTAACATTAGTAATCTGCAGCATAGTAATTTAAAATTGAAAAATAAATACTTCCTAAATAATAATAACTTTCTCCGCTAGTTAACTAGTTAACAAAACAGTGTAGACACGCATTACGCGGTTTTCAAGTGAATGGAAATCTGAGTATTGCATGTGGGCAGGCAGCAAGAGAATTCGCTGGCCTACGCACAACGCACATGCGTCGAAGTATGGAGCAGAGCATACTACTGTTCTATGCTCACTATAGGGCTTTTTCTCAGAATATGGTGCGAAGCGAGGCAGCGCCCGGGCGAGCCTACCCTGAGAGGAGCAAGCACGTGGATTTCTCTGCGGGAAGAGACGACACAGATACAAGGCACACGGATTGTTAGAAAACGCATGAAATGGAAATATGACTCTTGCCATGATAATGAAATATTCATTAAACATTTCCAGACGAATATATTGAAACCATATTAAAATTTTAAGTCATTTAATTTTTTTTTTATGAAATGTATTAAACTAGTACATATTTATCAGGGTAGACAGTGCCTACCTTGCCTATCCCAAGGAGTTGCCACTGATATTTATTCAGAAACAAAGAACAGTCTAATTTAGCAATGGAATTACAAATTGACAAACACAAGCAACTGACTCTCTTATACTATAGAAGGTTAGACAACAGGCATGGAGGAATATAGAATGAAATTCAAACGCCAAGAATACGTATGAAATAAAGTATCCATAAAACAAAAAGATGAACTGTCACAATCCAGTTTTTCGTACATCATTAGAACGAAGTTGTACATCGAGTACGACAGTTTTCATGTCGGAAATACTTCATTTCCAATGTGTATGAAAATTCTCTACTCACGTGACAATAACAGACGTGATGTGCAAATTAACTCTAATTGTAATACTGAAGAACAGCAGGTAAAACTCCAAAGACAATAAAAGTATGAAAACCGTCACCGGTTTAGTAGGTATTGATGGCGGTAGATGTGATGTGAAGGACAATCGCAAATTGAAAGGTTTTTTACACAACATGCACGACACTTATATGTCTATAAAATCAGGATTAAAAATACATCAAAATCTCAAAACTATCAAAAAATCTAAGAGATGAACATATTCACATTTCATGGTCGTTGAAGTTGCGGACGATCATATTTAATTATAAAATCCCCCAGATGTCACTTAAATACTCCTTACAATTATTTCTAGAAACTTCAACAGACGAAGTCTGTCAACATACGTTTTTCGCTGCTTGCAATTGAAATAAATGCAACGTTGTGATATCTAGTCCTCATGATTTCATAAAAACACTTATTGTAATTTGCAATAGTACGAGATAACATTACGACTTTTCATTCACAAGTTATTTTCCAGCATGAACAATTTTATTTATTGGTATGTAGTGAAGTTTTGGTAAAACGGATCTCATTTAAATTGTGCGAAATTTTCTTGAGTTTTTAAGAACAATTTTAATGACAATGTTCAACCAATAGGTAATCGTTTGCAAACAACTACGTCCTTCTTGCGAACTTAAATTGTATATAATACAGAGACAGCCTTTTTAGTCATTTAAACTAACATGGCGAAAATACAAAAAACTCCTTTAAAACTAATATAAATGTTTATTCTGTTACCCGGATCCCTTACAGGCTATCCCCCATTTTAAAAAAAGATGGCTGTACAGCAAAAACGCGGTTATTGGCCAAGGCCCAAAATCAGCTGTAGTGCGATCGGAAATAACGGAAATAATTGTTTTATTGATGTGCCATCTAATAGAGTGGAGCTGTTTTTGCTGCTGTAGATCTGCAGTCTTCATTACGATGCCAGTTCCTAAGCCTTGTCCTGGACTGGACGCGTGATTTTAATGGCTTGGTGATAACGTGATATGAGTAATGAAGGAGCGATGATGCACTGGGATGGAGGGGAAACGGGATAATCGTCGACGTAGTAAGCCGAATTGCTTAACTTCTCTCCATGGGGTCTCAAAAGTTAAGCAATTCAAGGCACCGCGTGTTCCTGAATGGGTGACCGTGCTGTAGAACGGCACATGCTTTCTCGAACTGATTTGTTTTCTATTATCTTCGGCGTCTAAATGCCTGTAACGGCCTTCCTGAATGGGTGACCGTGCTGTAGAACGGCACATGCTTTCTCGAACTAATTCGTTTTCTATTATCTTCGGCGTCTAAATGCCTGTAACGGCCTTCCTGAATGGGTGACCGTGCTGTAGAACGGCACATGCTTTCTCGAACTAATTCGTTTTCTATTATCTTCGGCGTCTAAATGCCTGTAACGGCCTTCCTGAATGGGTGACCGTGCTGTAGAACGGCACATGCTTTCTCGAACTAATTCGTTTTCTATTATCTTCGGCGTCTAAATGCCTGTAACGGCCTTCCTGAATGGGTGACCGTGCTGTAGAACGGCACATGCTTTCTCGAACTGATTTGTTTTCTATTATCTTCGGCGTCTAAATGCTTGTAACGGCCTTCCTGAATGGGTGACCGTGCTGTAGAACGGCACATGCTTTCTCGAACTAATTCGTTTTCTATTATCTTCGGCGTCTAAATGCCTGTAACGGCCTTCCTGAATGGGTGACCGTGCTGTAGAACGGCACATGCTTTCTCGAACTAATTCGTTTTCTATTATCTTCGGCGTCTAAATGCCTGTAACGGCCTTCCTGAATGGGTGACCGTGCTGTAGAACGGCACATGCTTTCTCGAACTGATTTGTTTTCTATTATCTTCGGCGTCTAAATGCCTATAAGGGCCTCTCGCAATCCCTACCTCTTCTCTGTGGTGTGGTGAAGAGTACCTTCGCGCACCTCGAGTATCGCATAGACCTATCCCGGTCATGTACCTTTACATATTTGCTCAAGGTATTCTCTGACTTCACCTCGATACTTGTACCCTTGTTCTGGTTGAGGGATCCAGTTCCTCGGTTAAACACACAGACAGTGCTCAGTTGCCGGTCGGGCCAAGAGATAATGAAAGGAAGATGGTATAGACGTAAAACACGAGGGACTCGGAATGCCCCCCCCCCCCCGATGGGTGACCGGGAACACCTGGATCTAAAGGTGTTCGCGCCGAGCCCCTGGCCGAAGGGTTAAAGGGCAATGACTACGACTGACGATGACTGACCAGATTAAAGGAGGATTATTCCACTACACGCTCGACACCCTTGATGGATTTAATAAGTGATTGTGATACGTGATTGTTACGAATCACTGAACAGGAAACTCAGAATAGAAGCTCTACATACATGCATTATTCCTGTCCTAATTTACATTGCCAAAGGCGGTCCTTAACGGACAAACATGAGAGCGCATTACAGATTTACCGAAGAAAAATGGAAAGAAAAATCCTGGGGGTTTCACTGCAGGATAGAGTTTCAAACGCGAGACTCCAAATTATCACATCCTCCAAGAACGTTACGCAACAGGCTGCAAGAATTAAATGCAAATGGGAGGGTCAAGTCGCAAGACTGTATCAAGATAGATGGGCGCAGAAGACCACCATGTGGGATCCATAGATCGGAATCACAAGCCGAGGAAAACCAAGAACCACACGGGCCGAGTCATTTACTCTTGAAATCAGAAAATCTTTAGTAACGGTTCACTTTTATATGACATCGATCATAACACAGAAAAGGATTTTCTACACACATTTATTGCACAAATAGTTGGAAAATATAAGCTCGACTGGAATCGATGCTAGTCTCTCGATACGTGCTTCAATATCACTATAAGTGCATGCAAAGTGCAATCCAAAGCAGGGGTAATATACGAACAAAGAATCTTAATTGCTTTGGTTCATTGGTTTTAGATGAAAAGGAATAAATGACTTTAGAGAAGAATAATCTAGAATACAAAATCATAGAAAACTCACAGCATTTGTCATTAAAATATAGCAAAACACCTGCAGATTTATCTTACAATGTTGCACAATATTTACTCACAATTCTTGAATTACAAGTCATGAATTATATGAAACTAGTTCTCTGGTCAGTGCCAACACAGAAGCATTTGCTCCATACGGGAGCCACTCTCTCGTCAACTGTCAAACCTGATACCATAAGCGATTTTCTTTCGTTGCCAGAATCAAATTCCATCTTCACAACAGCACTAAACTACACGTCCAGGAAAGAACAAAATCATGCATACGAATTACGAATACGAAAATAGGATAAATACTTAACCAACGTAAGAAAATATGAACCATGAAATAATTGAATGAAAACTGGAATGTAACAGGATGTTAAACGCTAAAATACATTTAAATTATCTCTTTAACGAGAAATTAATTTATTTTTTAATTAAATATTTTCAGGTATCGTTGATGATGCGATCATTGCATGTTCTTCCTGATATTTCAAAGTATTGGCTTAGATCAGCTGTGCACAACCTGCAGCCCCTAGGTGAATTTCGTGCAGCTCGCAGGTGTCGAATCTTTATATAGCGATAGAGTAGCCTGCGTACGTGCACGCGTGCGTGCGTGCGTGCGTGCGTGAGTACATGCGTGCGTCCGTCACTCATGGTTAGTCCATTTCCGGCCCACAAACAGAAACAAATGAGAACTGGACTCCTGAAAAGAAACTGATAAAGTGTTTTGCGAATTTCATTCAGAAGATACTACGAGATTTCTAAAAACAATCGAGCTTTTTGTTTTTTAAAGCTAAAGCTACTCAACCCCGTTTTGAGTAACTGACGACACCTTTAGAGGTGATCAACGGGTCATTCGATTCCTCCTTAAAGACTTGTTCTTAATTGTTTCAATGCACTGCATAATCCATTTACGGTATTTGCTGTGAATCGATACGTCTTGATTATCTAGAGTGACGCTAATGAAACCTAATTTTACAAGGAATTATCGAAAAAACATGTTGGCGAAGGATCAAGCACCTAAAACGCGATTCGATGAAGTTTTAAAGCCCCGTAAGGAGGTGATCACATTTGATTGCTCCCAACAAGACGAATTGACTGACTATTTCCAGCCGGATCTTTCCGGAATATTCTGAAAGATTTCTATAAAAAACATTTTTTGAGGATTTTTAAGGCACAATGATGAAACGTTCTGGGTTACTAAACTGCCTTTCTGGCTTAACGTGAATCTTTAAGACTCGATTCAAAATATTGATGTTAACTTTTCATTATACTGACGATAGTTAAAACTATTATATAATGAAACACCAAAAAGCTCTTTTTCATGTAACTGTTTCTGAGGATAGAAAGCCAGACAATTTGATTGTTTTTACAATTTCTGTTGAATATGAACGTGCAGAGCACAAACAAAAATTGTCAACAGAAAGAACCAGCCGTTGGAGGCGTCAGGCGAAGCTATTAAATAATGCTTCAAAACACATCGGAAATTACAGCTGAAGTATATTTAACTCTCTAAATGTCTGACGCTGGCTTGTCACGTTTACTAAAGGATCCGTTCTTCAAGGTGTCAATAGGAAAGGGTCCGCAGGCGTCAGATCCACCATCTGAGGAATCTAGGACAATATATTCTGCCATAATAATAATAATAATAATAATAATAATAATAATAATAATAATAATAGTAATAATAATATAGTAACAATAATGTCTTTCTTACGTTAGTGGCAATGGTAATACGGTCTCATGGGCCTCTCTGCCGGGGAAAAGGAGACTGGGGGGGGGGGGGCACGTACCCCCAATATTTGTTATTACATTCAGTTGTTTTATTGTAATTTTTTCCTAAAGATCCTTTCAGAATAACTCATTATAAAGTTGACATTTATTACAATTGTAATATTCCGACTGGTAAAAGATAACTCAGGGTACATAAAAAAGTTTTGCTGCCCTTCATTATCCAGTCAAATATGCGTGGGAAAGGAACTCATTATGAAGATGCTCCCGAACTGTGAGATGGATTTCAGGGGTCTCTCCCGAACCTGCATTTTCAGAACGAAAGAAGGGGGGGGCAATAAGCACATCGCTCGCAACAACTGCTGCTCTTATCATCAGCACCGTCGTCAACGTTTCCGTGGCTACAGACTTTTTCTAAGTATGTAGACAAAGAATTATTATTGTATTCATGAATACCTCCTACAAAATTTTCCATTTTTAAACTACTGCTTGTCAGCTTCAATAAATAAATAGCCGTGGCTCAATAAATTACGAGGTATACATTTATTTTATTACCCCCAGACATTACTATGTATGATCTAAAATATCAGACCAGATCATTCAGCATTCGCAAGATTCTCTGAAGGAGGTTGCTTGTGTGAAGTGCGAGTTAGGGCGCGTTTGAAGTGAGTAATGTGTGATAGTTATTTGGCGTTTGTGATAGTGTAGTTGTTGAACTAAATGCGTCAAGCAAAACGCCTAGTTTACTGAGAAGCGCCGCTCCTTACACGAGAAATGAAAGTACTTTATTTTGCATGCAAAAATGCATCATGCATGCATCATGCATGCATCATGCATGCTTTGTGGTCCTCCACGATGGTCCACGAATTTTTGGCAATAAGGCTTTGTAAGGTTGAGTACCCCTGGCCTTTATAATATTGCAACATGCAAATATCCATTAAGTATTTAATTAAAACGCATTTTCTCAATAAAAAATGTAGAATTTTATTGCTTAAGGCCTTCGAGATTTTTTGTCTTCAAATATAAACGAGATTTACACGTTCCAGTACCACATGCTATGAAAACAAATATGGTTTCTTACAATGAGAGCATGGACATACTTTCGTTTAAAATGAAACCTATTATCACTGCTAAAAGCACAAATACCATAAGAGTTAATACAAGTTTGTTTTTCATTTCACCGCACAAACATGGAGCTCTTGTGCGAAGACACAGAGGAACATTCACACTATCCGTTGTGCAGGTGTACCTCGGTGGGAAAATACAAGCGCAGAGGCAACGAAGGTGAACGCGACGTTGGACCGTCAGATTAAACTCATTTGCATCTTCCCCGCACAATGTCATTTCTCCACTGAGTGCAGCTGAAGGGTTAAAACTGCAGTCACATCAAGGAAATGAGTACGTTCCATTTCAAAATACAGTCTTATAAGTCGTAAAAACTCGGCTGTGGCCAACGTGAATAATATATTTTTGACCTATCTGCAACAAAGTTTTTATCAGCTTTCTCACTTTTGTAATGGTGCCTATTTAAACTGACATTGTGAATGCACATCACTGAGTTAATCACTCTTCAATCGTTATCAAGCCAAAAATATTTCTTTTTCAAACATAGTATCGGTAAAATTTAACGATCAGCTATCTCTCAAACATTGGTATGTAATGCATTGCAAAATCTACGGCTTAAAATGCCAAGAGATTCTAAAAATTAACAATGTTCATCATCTTGTGTGTGTGTGTGTGAGAGAGAGAGAGTGAGAGTGTAAGTGTGAGTGTGTGAGAGTGTGAGTGAGTGAGAGTGAGTGAGTGAGAGTGAGTGAGTGAGAGTGTGTGAGTGAGTGTGAGTGTGAGTGTGTGAGAGAGTGAGTGAGTGTGTGAGAGTATGAGTGTAAGAGTGTGAGTGTAAGAGTGTGAGTGTGAGAGAGTGAGTGTGAGAGAGTGAGTGTGAGAGAGTGAGTGTGAGAGAGTGAGTGTGAGAGAGTGAGTGTGAGAGAGTGAGTGTGAGAGAGTGAGTGTGAGAGAGTGAGTGTGAGAGAGTGAGTGTGAGAGAGTGAGTGTGAGAGAGTGAGTGTGAGAGAGAGTGTGAGAGAGTGAGTGTGAGAGAGTGAGTGTGAGAGTGTAAGAGTGAGTGTAAGAGTGTAAGAGTGAGTGTGAGAGTGTAAGAGTGAGTGTGAGAGTGTAAGAGTGAGTGTGAGAGTGTAAGAGTGAGTGTGAGAGTGTAAGAGTGTTAGTGTGAGAGTATAAGAGTGTGAGTGTGAGAGTATAAGAGTGTGAGTGTGAGAGTGTAAGATTGTGAGTGTAAGAGTGTGAGTGTAAGAGTGTGAGTGTGAGAGTGAGAGTGTGTGGGAGAGAGGGAGAGTGTGTATGCAGGATGTGGAAAACAATCTACAATACGAGTTATAAAAACCAACTATTAGCGAAAACATTTGCAAAATACAACTACATTTCATTCTAGTATCAAAATAATATAATTCACATTGCCATTTTTTCTCCTTAATCTAACCTTAAATTTTGAACTAAAACACTACCTGAAAATCAATTCACTTTAGAAAATCATTAAATTACCGTGGACTTGCGTTATGTTTATTATTATTGTTATTATTCATGAAAAGATTGGAAGATATTTCTGATTCACCTGTCTACCTACACTTCATGCAATAACTTAATAACATTATCATACTTATTTGATTTTTGCCAAACTGATCTTTATATTAACAGTAATACAAACAACCCGCATTCTAAAATAAATATAATAGATGGTACGGTGGCCTATTGAATTAAGAAATGACCGTTTTTTTAAGAGCACAATACAAATTATTTAATGCAGGGAATATTGGAATTTTCATATTACCTCGTCTAGGAAAAGGTTCCAGCATTTATAAGACACGAGAAAATTTGAAGGTTATGCCATTTCGCTTTCTTATGCAGCAAACAATCCAGATTCTAACTACGAGTTACAAATTCATAAGATCTATAAAAACGTTTCTATCAATAAAATAAATATGTAACGATCCTGCTTTCTTTATCTGTAAATGATTTGGGAAAGAAATGCTCTTGATATTTATTATCAATGAGTCGTTTCTTTGCCACATGCAAAAGTGTAACAACGTGACTAAATGTTCAGAAAAATTGTTTTTCAAATCGTTGACATGATTTTTGCGTTTTAAAAGTACGATATTTTTCTCTGCATAAAACAATACGTTTTTATTAAAATATAATATAATTATTATGTATAATAAAACATAACCTGTTTTGAATTAATACTACTAGTTCTAAAAAATACGAAGAATCAGTCTTACTTTAACGCAGATTGTGGCCCATTGACATGGATGTCTTGGCAAACAATCATATCCATCCACGCGGGCAAGGAAACATTTGCCAGCTTCACAAAACAGCCACAACGTGTTTCGCACACGTTCCACGCTTGCACTGGCAGTGTTAGTTACGTAAGCACTGCATCAGGCAACTCGGGCAACGGGCCGGAACGAGACGTGCAAGATTTCGCGAAGTGAATGTTGACTCGACTCGCACAGCCTGATATACCCACCACCCGAGTGAACACATTCGGAAATTGCTGGCGTTTCCACTAGTCAAACATGGGTTTCGTTTTCTTTACGAATCTCTCTGGCTCTTTAATCAGCACTCTTCGACAGAGTCACTCTGATACGGAGCTTTGGTTAAACCTTAACCAAATTAAGGTGTATTTTTCTTTTTTTTCTTACAAATGATGTATTATTGAGTTTCTTTTTATTTTAAAACTGTAAAAAAATCAAAACTTTTTTTAGTATTATTTTTTGCAACATTATGAGAAAAGTGTTATCCCTGTCGTAAGAAAAGTCAGAGTTAAGATAAGAATTACAAGCTTTATTACTGAAACCACCCACATTCGAATCCTATTCATCACATCATAGAGTCAATAAACAGACACTTGAACCCGAAAAAACTTCGAAAATCGCGCCCGTTCTCCCCTTTAAAAAAATAAAGGACGAGCAAGAGTTCCACTAACGCGAAAAAACAACATTCGCGTCCTTCGAAAGTGAAGCTCGACTGACAGCCCCGAGTGGCAGTTGCAGGCAGCGACCGCATCGACCACGCAGGCCCATCTCGCACTGCAGCAGCACTGCCGGTGCAACTGCCACTTGGGGCTGTCGGCAATGCTCACTCCGCAACGCGTTATTTACATACAACGGCTGGACGTCGCTTCGAGGACACGCGGCCGCCGACACGGATTGGAAATCGGCCGGAAAATCCCAGCGAATCCGACCAAAGGCGGTGATAAGCATTTTCGGGAACGAAGATCAAAATCACTAGGATTTTCGTGGACGTCAACGTTTCGCTCGCTAAATTATTCATAAAATAAACGTTTTTACGGCGTAATATTTCCAAGAGAAGTTTAAACAACGATGGAAACGCACTCATTTCAAAATTGATTGGGCATTGATAGCTCATACCAAGTCATCTAAAGTGACAGCACAGATCTTGGCTAACTTTCATTTTCCGGCGACTTTATGCTACTTTTTTTATACACGATTTAACACATGAAAAAATGTAGTACGTGAATTTATTTCTGTATCACAACAGAATTAAGAGTCTCGTATTTGTCATTACCCGAATAAATTTTTTTGACATTTACTCACCTTTTTTCGACGACTTCTGATCAGCAACCAGCAAACCAACAGGAACAACTGCACAGGATTTCTTCAGAATGACAGCAACAGACACAGTTTTAGAGCTACTGGAGCAAGCGTCAACCCACACGATAGTCCACACTCACACACCTAGCGGACTGCGAATAGGCTTATTCAAGCTAGTAATAACGAGACTGAGCTCCAAACGTCACCGTCTGCCGGGAGAACTCCCCTGCGCTGCGCCTGCGTGTCTGACCACCAGAGCGCGCTGTCTGCGCTCGCCGCGCGGCCTAGCGGAGAGCCGACGTGCTTCTGGCGCCGCGCTAGCCTCCCGGCAGGGACCTATCAAATTCACCTGCGATCAATAATTGCGCTGAATTCGCCTGCGAGTGTACAGAATGCAGCCAGACATGTGGATCATGTCACGCTCTTTCGCGAAGGCACGCGGTGCCCGGCATTAGCCCAACGAACAGCTGAGTTGTGAAGTGAACGTGACAGCTCCCCCGCCTCCAAAGACAGTGATTTGTTTCTGAACCGACTCCAGTCCCGAAAGAAAGAATGAGACCCGATCGCAACAGGTCGCTCTTGAATGCCAGCTCGATTCCCTCCAGCCCTCTGACGAGCACGACGCTGCAGTTTCAGAAAGAGAAGTTAATGGTGCAGTTTGACACAAATTTATGTGCTGGAGTGGAACTGTGGAATGTGATACGGTTTCCAATATACAACGTAATATTGCTCAAAGTCACGAAAGTCTGTGACTTAGCCCTATTAAGAAGTTGATCTCTTTAAAAATATTGCAACAAGAGTATCGCCTATGTACTATTTTAATGACAGAAATTTTATATATCTCACGATGAGTACGATTAAATACATTTTTATTGGAGTCATAAACGCCCAAGAATAAAATACTACGTTCAATTTCAGACATTTCTTATTATAGATAGTATAAAATTGTCAATTAAAACGCTGCGTTTGGCTGCAGCGCGACCTCATTTGACGAGTGCGGGTTCTCCGCACGTTTCAAATACGTCACTTTCGCGCCACAGCGTAATAATGGCGGCGTCTATCCTCGCAGGTGTTGTGCTGGTTGCATTTATCACAGGCGAAATCCTCTCCATAGAAAATAAAAAGGCTGTTTTTACTTTTCCAGAATTTCCTTACAAGGAATCGATTAAAAATGTAAGTTACTGTAAAATGCAGATATAATTTATAATTTTAAGGTTATATTTTATCTTTAAACAAGTTCTCAGGGTGTTTAAATAATTTTATCTCAGAGAAAAATACATTCTAGGAAATGGCATTTCGTGAATATGAATCTGCTTGTGAACAAAGTCCATCTTGTGTGCATACAACGGGAATATCTAGAATCCGATGCTTAAGAGAATGTGTTTCTCCTTCATGTTACCAGGATATATACCAAACTGACCAGGTAAGCATTTTTGCTTTTTCTTAGTGAACTGTACTTTTCTGATAATTTAATGTCATTTTAGTTCTTTCTATGTTCACATTTTAAAATATTTTTTTAATTTCTTTGTCCATGATTACAGATCAAATTCAACAAATACTTTGAAATATTTCATTTTTCAAATTCATCTTTAAAATTTTTTTTTTTAATATGAACAAAACAACAATTATTTTTATCTTATTTGCAAATATTATGTAATTTTGAGTTGTTTTTATAGTAATGTACCAAAATATAAAAATTGGTCCTGGCAGCGGTATGATTTAATATTTAAATTTGTACAGAATGTTATGTCTTAAAAATTATAAATATTATTAATGAGAAAAAAATTATGCATATACACTATTTGTATAACTCCAGGAAAAATCACACACATAGAATTATTTTAGAACACAACTGATGCAAAGAATAAAATTTCTTTAAATGTATACCCCACAAATCAATATTTTATAACTTAAGTAACTCATTCAAGAGTTCTGGATACATATTTGTTTGAAGTGATCTCTTAAAATATTGGAATTTTAAATTGTTATTAAATTTTTTGTTTAAATTGAAATATACTCCTTTTAAATTTTATATTAATTTAAACTGATTTAATTTAATCATTTATTAAACTTTGGTTTCAGTTCCTTGAATACCAAATATCCTAAATCCTGTACAACTATTTTGTCAAACGTCCTATTACTGTACAACTATTTTGTTATTAGCACAAACAATCATGTGATATCATTAATTCATTTTTTCTCTTTCTTTTAACAGCTTGAAGAAGGAGAAATAGATGTACGTCTCAATTCATTCAAAGGCTGTTTCATCCAAAGAGCTAGCCGTCCTAGGCCATAAATCATCTTCAAATCTGAGATAAAAAGTCTGAAAAGCTTTATAAGATGCAACTGTCAATGTTTTAAAATTAGATAACAAAAATATTTTAGCTTTTTCTTATCAGGAAAAAAATTAGAGCATATCATACTTTGCATTTCTACCACAGGAATAGAAGTGATGTTTTAAAAGAAATATAACCATATCTCCTAATTTTATGACCCAAATAGTTTGTGCAATTTACAATAGACACACATCAGTTGAAAATAGTTTGGTAGATGGTTCATACTACTAAGTTACTTTGAAAAATGTTGATGAGTGATCTACAAATAACAAGAATAGTAAATCAGTTGCCAAACTCAGGAATGATCATTAATTGCAGTTGGGCATTCTTATTCTAGGTTGCCCTCCCTATCTATGTGATTTTTGGGTTTATTTTTTTGCATCTAAAAAGAACTGCTTGTCAAATTCAATATTGAGTGTTTTCAACAAATATCTAGAGGTTATGAACTCTGAAATCACTTTAATTGGTGGAATTTTAGACATTAAATGCTCATTGAAAGCACTGCATTGCCAATTTTAAAAATTAAGCTTTTAGTAAATTTATCTTTCCAAGGGTAATGTTAGAAAACGAAGGCTGTGAAATAGTTCTTTTGATGTGAACTTGTTGACATCATTTGAATATTTTATTAATCTGTAGATATACATAAATTGTATCCATTTAATATCTTCATAATACCTAATTTTACAAACAGGGTGTAATTAAAGTTTTATGAACTTTTAATTGTATTTTATGTTAATTCTTTACATATAATACAAGACAACTTTTAATCATGTTTGTTGGTTTTGTACTGCTCTATTTTGGTTTTAACACTTTTAAATGTTTAACTATTAAGTAAACAAAAACAATCAAATGTAAGACTACTGTATGTTTCTAATATCATGAAATAAAGATTATGTAAACTTAACATCCATATTTTAGCTAGTGTGTCCTTTTTGTAATATCAAAATTTGTCTTTGTTGAAGCATTTCTCAAAGTTTGAATCAACTCTTGAGAAATGTTTGTATTCAGCAGAAGAATCTAAAAACAAAACAATAATGACTCCATAGCTTTATGACATGAACTGGACACAGGAAGTCATGAAGAAAGAGCATTTGAAATGATAAAGATGCTTGTGCTGATGCCGAACAGCAGGCTCAAGTTTAGAATTGGTGAATTTTTAAGAAATAATCAAAATTACTTTAATTTAATAATAACTGAATGTTTTATAGACAAAAAAATTACAATGTAAAACAGTTGTACCTTTCTTTAATTTTATATTATAAAATTGTATAGATCTTCATTGCCAAGTTTTAAAGGTGAATGTCACTGTCAAGTGCAACTGATTTATCAAGTGTTTTAATATTGGAAGGTTTACTTTTTGCATTGCAGCTAAGCCACTAATATGCCTAAATGTGCATTATTTCAGAAGTAAATCTACTCTTACTTAAAAATAATAACTTATTAGTACAAGAATTGAATGTATTTAAAAGTATGTTCATTAGATAAAATATAATTGTATACTAAAAACCACACAATTAAAGAAATATATTTTCTGAAAATTAACAATGAGTAAAAGTCTGCAAAAATGGATAATTGTAATGTCAGATCTTCATTTTCATTAGATATAACAGCAGGCTCAAAGACAGACAGTCCTAACCCCTTTCAAACACAAACTGAGTAATGAGACAAAATATAATCTCCTGTATATAATAATAAGGAATCTTCAATAAATTTTTCTATAATACTCTACCATTTGTGGCAGAAATATAATATTACTCACAGAGGCACAAGCTAAAAGGCTGAGGACTGTATACATAGTAATATCTAAATGTTTGTCAAAATGTGGAGTAGGACTATCTGGTCCCAACCCTTCATATATTGTTTTAATATTAGCCTAGGCATGCACAGCCTAAAACAAGAACGAGCCAACTACCCTTCGGGTCCCTTTTCCATCATACTTTTTTATTTACTTATGACATATTTTGCCTATAAATGCATAAAACATATCACAGGGATAATAAATTATAACTTAAATGATAAAAATAATAAATACAACTATTCTGATGTTGAATCATTTACAGGTTTACCAGATGGTTCGGAGAGCTTATCTTCCAAATATCAATTACCCAAAGTGTCTGCTTTAAAAAGGAGAAGATCAGGAATTGATCATATTTATGGAAATAAAATATTCTACAGAGCCCGATCAAAATTTGCCACAGTCCCCTGACCGCTTTGTGTACACGCCTATGAGTGCTAGTGATGTCATGGGCTATCACTGACCTCAATAATACACAAACATTAGTATAAACTTCATACTACAAAACCAAAAGCTGTAATGTTTCATGTAGTTTTATTTAGTCTGTATACAGACTAAATATTCTGCATTATTAAGGTCCGCAATAGCTCAAACGCAATAGTCTTATAATTAGTAATTAGGAATATTAATTTGAAATATGTTTGTTACTTTACCCTGTGCATTACAGTTTGAGCAAGCCTTTTTGTAAGGGTATCTGTTAACTGCTGAGACTCAGCGAGGAATGTTGCAACTCTTTCTACAGTCTCAGAAAGTAAGTCACAGTAGGGAGCCCTACTTTTTTTTCTGGTTCGAGTATTACTATTTTGAAAGCCTGTTTCCACACTAAAACACAAAACACCATCACAAAAAATATCATGAAGGAATATAAAAATAGATTATGAAATAAATTTTAAAATATTTTTTTTTAAGAATGTGACTCACCATGATGTAATAACATAATAATGCAACCACCAACACAAAAAATAAAGAAGTTCACAATTGATTTCTGGTTTCTTGGGCATGAAGTAGATCCGTAGCACAGTATGTGTCCATGGGTGAGTAGCAAGGGTACTAAACAATTTGTTTTCTGGATGCATTTTAAAAGCATACTGCAAAACTGCACCCATTGCTTTTAAACTATTTCTGGTCACATGTGGGATATTCTATTCAGAAGGTCAAATAAAAAAATTACCCTTCATGCAGTTACAAAACTATACCAATACATCCTCAAATTGTTTGATTCACTATCAATTTATCTTTCCAAGAATGCTTTTTGACAGTTCGGCTTGGATAATTTGGATACATACCTGATATAAACTACCTGTATTTCCTACAACACCTGAAATTCAAACTAATTTCAAGATAACACCTTATATTAACAGAAACAATAAAAAAATCTCATTTTTTAATCAGTATATTAATTATTTATGAACTTTTAATCTTCAATAGAACCTCAATCACTTTGTTAACTATTTGGATAATGATTTTATTCAAGCCACCAATCAAAAGCAGCTAATAAGATCAGAGTTAAAAGTTGGCAACAACATAAGTCTCTTTTATGAGAAGTTAGTCTCTTTTATGAGTCTGACAGAGCTGTTGTCTGACAAAGAAAAGAATGAAAAGATAAAGATCAAACAATTATAGAATCAATGAAAGGGGAAACAAAGAAAACTTGCTCCCAAGCAGTATTGCTCTAAAATACCTAATGGAATGGCTAGGATTTGAATGCAATGTGAAGAGGTGGAAAGTAAGTGCACTGGACCCTACATTACATATCATTCTATGTATCTCTTTAAAGCGATCAAAACATATTCATAACTGGTGTCAGTGATGCAGAGGTTAGGAATAGCATTCAAGTTCCTGAAGGCTGTGGTTCACATCTCACATTAGGCATGGGTGTTTTCATCAAGTGGCAATGGCATTGTCAGCTTAACTGCAATTAGAGGTCATTAGGTCTAAAGATATTAGGTCTAATGACACAAGGTCTAATTTTTAAAGTCTAATGTCAGAAGGTCTACGAAAACACGTCTAATGAAAATTTGGTCTAATTTTCAAAAATGTCTAATAATATTTGGTGTAATTGTCAAAAATGTGTAATAAACTTCGGTCTATTGGACACGAACATTGAATCTGTTATGCTGTAATAGAAAAACTCAACAAAATGTAATTCAGATATCAGTACGTCAGTATGTTATGGTCTGAAATGAAATCACTACTGGAATGATACACTTGAATTCAGGTAGTACGTAATGTACATAAAAGATACAGGTGTTAAAATATTCAGTCTGTAGCACAAAGACCGAAGGTATAAGTCAATATTACCATGATCTTTACAATTTTGGTAATTTGCTACCATTCGAAAGTTTTGAAAATTTAATTGACTTTGTTAAAATATAGACTTTTAATTTTCAGGCATTTAAACAAGAAGAAATAGAAACTTTGCTATTTCACCTTTGTATATCTATTAGACCTTCGGTGTTTATAGCTGTTAGACCTTATTAATTGAACCTTCTAATTGTAGACCTCTTTTGGTCTGTTGCGTAGCCTTTATGTCACATTAGACCTGGTTCGCAATAGACGTCCTGTTCATTAGACCTAATAAGTATTAGACCTTTTGTTTTTAGGACTAATACTATGGACCTAATGACCTGAAACCATCACTGTATATTCCGACTGAACATTATTCCACTTCTAATAATTAATTTCTAATCATCATACACCTCTTTTAATTACTCTTCCATTCTTCACATTTTAAAAAGCAAACAAATGCACAGGCAAACCACAAGTGATCACCCACACATGAAAGGGAAGTATAATCCTCTTCCATTGCCTGTGCTCAGAAATGAGAATGTACCCATCACAAAAAAACTACTTACATCACCTTTCAATGTCTTACCTTGCTACAAATGTTCTGTAAATGTCGGAAAAGGATCTGCAGAAAAGGTAATGAGATATAATGAAGATCCTCAGCAACAATTATCAGTAGAGGATGGGGAAGCTCAGATGTTATTGTATCATATAAAAATTTAAAGTGCAGACAAGAATATCATAATCCTCTTGAATTAATAGATAAAGCATTTGCAATATGTCAACATGAAGGGTGAATCCTTTCTGTAAAAGATAGTTATTAAATGTTCTGTTGCTACTTAGATACTTTGGTTGTTACAAATCTCTGTTACTACCTTCTGAGTATCACCAAATGTTTCTTCATAATATTTATTTATTTGCATTAGTAACTGAAGACTGGGGCGTATTAATTGGAGATTTGGATATCCAGTAGTGTGATAGATCATTTTCACAAATTCTTGTTGATTGATGTAGCTTAACAAAACTAAAAGCAAAAAGATCAAAGAATAAATTAGGTGTAATTTAAATGTGTAACACAGAAAAAAAATTTATAATAATAATAATAATAATAATAATAATAATAATAATAACAACAACAACAATAATAATAATAACAATAATAATAATAATAATCATCATCATCATCATAATAAATTTGTCACATAAATATAGCATAAGTCATGTATGACAAGTCAGGATATGTAGATAATTATGGAGCAGATTTTTATGCCCTAAAAAAATCTTGAAATATGATTTTAAAAATATGCATTTATGACCTAAATATTCTGAAATAAGCCCTTTAATATGCATTTAAAATTAACAATATTTCATTTCTTCTGCAAACCTGTCTTGATAAAATTCTTGGAATGAAATGAAAATTTCCTTGGAATGAAAAGGTATATTTTTGTGCAAACGTAATATAATCTACACTACTTTGCGAAAGAAATAATCCAAGTAAATATTCACCTTAGTGAAGTACATTGTATATCTTGTTGAATTTCTTCTGACTGGTTTAAAAAATATGTTCTCAAGAAATATTCCACATTTGCACAAGTATTTTATCATCTACAGAAAACACAAAAACGAAACTGTGACTGGCTCTTTCGAATCAAAGAGCACTCCAGTTACATAAGATTCTTTGAAAAGATGAAACATCAAAATTCAATTCAATTTTGGTACTAAATACAATATAATGCTAATTAATTTTATAACTAGTAGTTTAAGAAGACTAAAATTGAAAACAATAATAATAAAAAAGAAGGAAAGAAAGGGAAAAAAGAAAAAATGGTCTTCATATGAGTTTGTTTCCTGAGCTGGGTCTGTCCTTTAAGTCCAACAATCATTTTGGGGTTTCAAACATGGAACAGAATACGCAAAGCTATTAGTACTAGTTTATACTGATATAGATGTGTGTTCATGCTGTTTATGCTTTTTTTTTAACAGAATATGTTTCTCATAAGGGTCTTCTCTGTGAAAAAGCATTTGAATTTCTAAGCTTCAAGCCAACTCATCCGCAGATGAAAGTATTTAAAATAACATACCTCTCAGATCTTTTCTCTTCATTGCCATTAAGAGACACATTGATGCAAGATCAAGGGCTGGTGCTCTTAAGTCCTCACAAATATCATTCGCCTTTTCAAAATGACTCAACACTTTCATAATGTAAGTAGCACATTGCAGAAGTAATTTGGAAGTGGGTGCCACAGGACATCCAGTTCTTGCTGTTTTCATATAATATGTAATATTGTGATCTATGCCACAAACAAGAATTATGAATTCAAGTATTAGTAAGACAGCAACGGTACAAGAAATAAGGCTCAGAATATCTCAGTCTAAGGATATCTCTTTCTAAAAGTTTATTTCCATTAAAAAAATTAATAAAATATAAAATTTTCTAAAATATAAAGGCATATCCTTTCAGGAACAAGATTTGGAATCATTCTGTTGATAAACTCAGAAACTGAAGCCTCAGAAATCCACATTCTTTAGCTCTTATCAAAAATCAGCAATTTTTACAAACATTAGGCTAAGCAACCAAAGAACAAGTGTGAGTTTCATTTCAATAGGAAGAAAGACTTTTTCTAGACTGAACAACATTATAAGAAAATATGGACTGAGAATATCTACATTGACAACTAAAGCAATGGGCTTTAAAGGCAATGAATATATAAGGACAAAATAGTGACTGACAAAAAATAAAAGAACATGTGTCAACCTTTACCTACCTAGGTAACAAAATTTTAATACAGGAAGAGGATTTTGAATCAAAGTTGGCAAACTACAACGAAATCACTGGTTGTATAAAAAGGCACTTCCAATATGAAACAAAAATTAGTAATATCATTGCCAAACCAACACTACTTTATGGAAGTGAAATACGTGTATTGAAAAAAATGATAGACAAAGAACTGAAGCAGCCCAAATGAGATACCATAGACCAATAATAAAAGAGACAAGGAAAGACAAAATAAGAAATAAGGAAGAAACTAAAAACCAAAAAACCTCATTGAAGACTTGGTGAAGTATCAAAAGAAAGGGAAAGATCATATAAAAAGGATGAAACCAGCCAGGTGCCGGGGTATAGACCGAGAGGTGAAAGAGAAAGAGACCAACCAAAGAAGAGACGGGAAGACCAGGAAAACCTTGGCAGTGACTAGGGGACTATTGGAAAATAGGAACTCTACTCCTAAGAATTGGACTACTTGAAGAAGAGAACTTTTGGTCTGTACCTAAATAGTTCATGATGATAAGGATTATGATGATGTTGACCACTGTTTTGTAATGAAACACAACAATTTATGCAATTTTGCCGAACTAGTCTCACTTAAAACTGAACACAACAGTTTCTCTGACACAAGTGTGATTCACTATAATAGAAAATAAGCATAGTCTAGTTTTTCCTTTCAAAAGATAATGAAATATTTGGAAACTTTTTTGATCACCAAAACCCCCTTCATGAAAAAGAGTTCCTGTATGCTAATATTTATTCTTTATGATAATTTGTATGTTAGAAATGATTAATTTAACATTTTCAATTAATAAGAGGCCTACCTTTTATATCACAACTTTCAGAACAATATTCACTCAGAACATTTGGTAAGGTATCCCATAAAAGACATAGTATGCCTTCAGATGATTTTTCTTTTTGACTCAAAATAGCTTTTACAAGCACAGATGCAGCATGACAAGATGACTTCTTTTCACTGTATTTGACCACCTCCTTTACACAGAACATACAAATCACTGTGAATGAAAATAATTTTGTATAAATACAATGAACTTCATTAAGTCTAAAATATTCTCTACACTAGGTTATTACCAACAAAGAAAAAATAACATCTTCACTTGAAAATGCCATCTTCATAAGTGCAGAATCATAATTTTCATTATCTTCTTTGTCCAGCCATAAACATAACTAAACAAACAACACTCAATCATATCAAGCCAAGGCAATTATCTCTTATATTGTAGAAAGCACCACAAAAATTAATTATTTTTTAGTAAAATCACAAATAAGTAGCCTACTTTATTGCACTAAAATGGCTCATAACAAAAAGTTATTTTGTTTTGGAAATTGAGAACTAAACACCAGATTTCTGTGCAGTGAAATTCTCTAAAACGTGCAATAAAATCAACAAAACTGCACAAACATACTATAAAAATATTAAAAATTTGCAAAATATGAAAATGGTGTTATGTAGCTTAAAAACTCCAGTTAATCCACTTAACAACTTATTTTACATTTTTTATGTGAAATTGAAGGAAAATGAAATATTATGATTTTAGTGTATTTATTATAATTAGTATGTATAAATGGTTTAAACAAATCATATTTGATATTTGAAATATTATTCACATGCAAAATTTAATTAGCACAAAAAATACAAAAAAGTAAATACGAAAAATGCCTACGGAAACCACTCGAATGCAGTGTAGGGTTAAATCATAAAATCTTTTCTCTTAAATAAAACCTTTAAAAAAGGTCAATTAAAACAAGTTAATAATAAAATAGTTATATTTTATGCTATTAAAATATGAATCTTGCAAATCCATTCAGTAAAACCCCAAAAGGTGTAATTTTCAGGCAGCATTACCCAAAACATGCAATTTCGTGCAGTAACCCCCAAAACATACAATTTCATGCAAAATAAAACAAGTACTAAAATAATGTATATTTCATGATTCAAATTTCTTTCAAGATTTCATCCAATTTTAAGTCAGCAAAGAAAAAAAATGGAGTTCCCAAAATATACTAGAAGGTATGTATTTTCTTCCTGATAAAGAATTTTTTTTTAAATATAAATTTTTTTTTTTCAGACTGCCTTACATTTCATTCTAATAAATTTCATTGCCAGATCATCTTCCTCAAAAATATAGGATTAATTTTTGGTAATACATTGGTAACGGAGAGAGTGAGCAAAAATAAGTCAGAATGCAATGCTGGATGCTTCCAATACTTCTACATTGGAAGTAAATGATCTTTGACAATAAACTACAAAGCAAACTCTAATATGTTTGCTTTCAAAATAAACTTATTCAAGGGGTAAATATTTATGCTTACTTTACTATACTCTGATAAAATAACAAAATCAAACACTCTTCACACTCACTCAAAGCAAATACTTTGAAGGGATGGATCAGTCTTTTGCAAAACTCTATAAAAAGATTGCAGACTTCTCTTTAACTCCAGGATCCCATTTACTCATTTCTATTTACAGATATTGTTAATCAAAGCAAATTCAAAAAACATGATTGCAATTGCTGAAAAAAATAATTAATTATGAAACTCACCATTTCATACTGAAATTTTGATGGAATTCGGGGAGATGAAAAAGACCAAAACAAAACTGCTGGATGGTGTGTGTATAACTGAGCACAAGGAATATTGTTGAAAAATTTCAATAAAATATCTGTTGACGTGTATATTACCTCAAGTGAAGGAATTGAAGCCTGACAAAGAACTGCTTCCTGAAGAAGAAAAAAACACAAGAAGGAAAAACAGAGAGCTTGTTTCATGAATCAAAAAAAATTGATTATTAAGTGCTTAAAATAAAAATATACAGTAGCTTATGTTGCAAAACTATTTCTCTGTAGCTACATTTTTAATTATCAACGGTATTTTTTTTATCACATTTCATCTCTTCTCTATGCCCAAAATTAAATTGAAGCTTACAGTGTAGAGAAACCAAAATGCCTTTAATACTGGTGTCGGGAATTCACCAAGTGGCAAAGAAGTAAGATAATTTAATAAACAATTTAAATGAAGTTCACGGGCTGGAAGGCTGAAACAAAATTCCAAGTCATACTCTCATCTAGCAATATTTAGCTCCATCAAGAAACAAAGAATAGATTCTATATCAGTTCTTTACCTAGGAAGAAATAAGCAAAAGAAGTAGAAATACATGATGACAAAATGTTTGCAACTTTCAGGAATATTTGGTTCATTAAGTACATTCAACCATTCACTAAATCTTAAAGGTAATGAACAAATTCCTTCTTCCAAATAAATTTTGAGATCAAAACTGTCAAGCCAAGAAGACGTCCCTAAATGATTTTCAGCCAAGCAAATGAGATAGTCAATCATTACTTGCTGAACAAGGTGTCTAAAATGGTGTAAATTTCTGAAAATCACAGAAATGAAAAACATAAAATAAGAATGTGTGAAGCATTTGGAATTTAAAAAATCTTACTACCTTGTGGTTGTCCAATTTAAGGTAAATGGGAGAAGTATTGTGAATCCCACTTTTGCTAAGTCTTCAGAAAAACTATTTATGTTAAAATCTTCTGCCTCGTATAAGTACTTAATGCACTGTAGGACGCCAATATACAATTCCAATGACTCCTCATCAAGTTCTGATTTCTGAAATTTTGTTAATAATTTTATACTACATCACAAAATTTTTAGTATTATTAATGAGAAAAGCATAATAATACATAAACTAATGCTTTTTTCTTCTTTTTTGTTGTTTATTCTTTCCTTTCCCTTTCCAGAAATCCTTGGAATTTATTACATATCTTCAAAAGACATTTAACAGATACACAGTTCCAATGAAGGAAACGTAGACCCCACTTTTCTAGGTACAATTATCAGTTTCAAATAATCATGTCTTACAAATATGAAATTTAGGAAAGAGAACATTCTATACAATACATAAGGGATCATCCATAAAAGTCATTTGCATTCTTGACCCCTCATCCTATATGTCCAGAAGAATCCAAAATAGCACACACACCGACCCCCACTCTCAATGAATGGCATTCACCAGAGGCGTATCTACGGTATTGCAGACATGGCACGTGCCATGGGCGCCACTCACAAGGGGCGCTATTTGGAAAATATACGCTAGAGAAAATAACAAAAACCCTAAATTGAAGTATCCTGACAGGGGCGCTAATTTTGTGTTTGCCATGGGTGCCTGGATACCTAGATACGCCTCTGGCATTCACAATAACATATACAGTCATTAAAAGGCAATGTGTACATAATTTTTACTACCATAATATTTGTTAACATCTAAATAAAATTGATACAAAGAAAATAAGTAAAAAAACACAACAAAAAATCACAAAAATAGATATTCATCTCATGATTTTTGGGAAACAACTAAACCCTATTAAACTAATTTCATAATAAAAATTTTGATATCCGCATCTCTTCTGAATTTTCTATAAAGCAAAGAAACTTTTAACAATCAAACTAAATTTTTTTAAATTAATTTTAAGATTATGAATTTAAATAGGAGAATTGTTAGAAAACTATCTCATCTGTCAATGTTTGTGAGAGATGATTTTTCAAAAACTTTCCTGAATTTAGCCTGCAGACATTTTTAATCGATAACACTTAAGTTGTAGGTAGGAAATCTACAACTGTATTTTCTCAGATGCGAGGGAAAAAGATTTTCTTTTTCCAGTAATAAGTTTGTTGTAATAACTATTTCCACACATGTCAAGAAATTACTTACTACCCAGCATAGATTTATGGTGAGATTTCATTTTCATATATAAATGTGTTTACTTTTAATATTTAAACTATTATTATTACATAAAACAATGAAATTTTATATAATTATTATATTAAAAATAAAACAAAAAGTACAACACTCCTTTATCAACATACCATTATATATGGAAGCCACATATTTTGAATGAAGGAGACAATACAGGTCAGTATTTTTTTGTTTGCTTTTGTTTTCATATCATGCTTTTGCAATTGAGTCTCCATGTCTCTCTGTGATGGTGTAACTTCATTTTCACTCTCAAAAAACTCTTCATTTCTTTGATAACTTGATGTAAGCCCCAAGCAAAATCTAATACATTTTTTTTTTTTTTAACTAAAGCCATGAGCTCCTAAAACTTTTCTTTGTTAAACAGAAAATTAAAAGTACACAATTTATAAAATTTATAAATTGTGTATTTTTCCTGTGAACTGTGAATCTCATCTTGAGTATCACAGTTGTTTTGATGAACTGAAGCATAAATTTATAATATTTTAATAGATTGTTTCTTCAGGTGTGATAGAGGCTAATTTTCAAAATGTTATTTGTATGCTTATGAAAAATCAGTTTGAGGTTTGCCTCTTATCAAATTATCTTTGGAACAAAATGCAATTTTAATTCAGTAGCATTGAACATTTTCCAACATTTGAATAAGCAGTGGATATCAACATCATCGGGTTTTGCACTCAGAAGTGGTATAGCAAGTACACACCTACTACTGAAGAAAAGACTTTTATCATTAATTTAGACCTAGCAATTTCAAGCAAATGTAATGAACCAAAAAGACAATACATGTTATCTCACATAATAATCTACAAACTAAATTGAAAAACAAAACAGTTGCAATAGCAAAAAGAAGAAATCCCCGATTTTTTTATTTTGGTATATTTGAAAATTGAATTAGCCTGAGTATGGAGTTTGTTTTATTGTTTTATGTTGGCAATATGTGTATATACTATTATATTCTATTGTGTTGTATGAATTATCATGTCTACCTATGTTAACAACAAACATACTACATAACATATTACAACTTTGCCTGCTGGAATCATTTTAAAAAAAAAATCAATAAAGATTTGTTACTATTAGATACATGCAATATATGATGAGTAACAAGGGAATTCCATCCAAAATTAAGCCAGAAGTAATTGTCTAGAGTTGGCAGAAACTGTAACATTGAGTAGTGTTTTAGAAGTTTTGCACAGTAAAAAATATAAACTAAATCTAAAATTCATGCATCCTAAATTGTATATACCACCCAAAGCTTGAAAAAACGGTTTCTGTTTTCTAATTTTATGACACTCAAAAATAATTTATCATTGAATGTTATCTGAATAAAAATATGAGTAGACCATAAGTACATACCGAAGAGCTCCAGATCCAATCTTTGCCATAAGTGCTATTATTTTACCATGTATTTTCTCAAAATCTTTTGAATTACATAGAAGAGCTAGAGATGCAAGACTTTTCTGGATTACATCTGGAACCTCTCTCAGAAAATCACAATTTGTGAGAGCTGTGTCACTTTGAGAGAAAAGGCTATACAACACAAGCGAAGCATTAATAGTAATTTCATCACCTAACTCTTCTTTGTTCTTCAGTATTGACATTACAAGGGAAAGCACTTGGGAAATATTTGCCTCATTTCCAAATAACTGTTTCAGAGTCAAATTTTTATTGAACCTATAGTAAAAAAATTGAAGTTGAAATGTTTATACATAAACTAAATATATGACAGAATGCCTTTATAAGGATAAATAGAAAAAGAGAAGTTGCAAATGTTCAATATTCAAGGTCATGTAAGTGGAAATTTTGGTTTGGTGGCATTCACAATCACACTACAAGCTACACAATCAACACTGTCATTAGAGGTAATTTAATGTAGGTGAAGTAAACAAAAAAAAAAAAACTCACGTCGAAGAAGATAAATAAAAATAAATAAGGGCCTTCAGATTAGATGCTGAAATTGTTACTTACTCTTCAATAAATACAGCTAAAAGTCTTAAAGCATCATTCGCTGTTGAAAGTTCCTTTTGTGACTGCTTGAATAAAAAATACAAAGTGCGCTGCATACATTCTACCACATAAGCAGCTCGAATCTGAGTAGAAAATTTTTCACTATTTAAGAAAAGTTCCAAACACTTCAAAATTTCCCTGGAAAATATTAATTTTCTTTTCAATGAAGATTAGAAGGAAATAATACGTAAATTTATTTATTGTCTCAGAAAGTATACCTCAAAAGCATGGAATCTTGAGTTGCCATGGCTTCTCCCAAGTATTCCACAATATCAGCTTCAATAAACCTATCAAATACATTTCGTGAGGTATTATCATTACCTGACGTTTTAAATTCAAGATAAACCAGCAAGAATTGTACAGCTTCAAGCTGAAAAATCAAGTGAACATTAACCTCACCTGATATTTTTCTAAACAATTTCCACTTGAATATAAACATTTGAAATTATCTGATGTGAATGTTGCTATACTTTAAAAATGAAATGTCACCAAATGCATACTGTGGAAAATTGTTACAGGATTATTAACTATTCTTGCAAATCATTCTTCATCTTATTTTCTATACTTCATATCACTATATCAAACACGATGGTTTATGTAGTATTTGTGGAAGCTATTAATTTTTTTTTTTTATATATATATATATATATATAAAAATTTGAGTATTTTGAAAAGGGTCCAACACACCATTGAAGTAAAATAAATGATAATATCTTTTTCTTTCTTTATTAATGTGAAATGGTAACAGAAATTATATTATTTAAAAAAATGCATTTACCGTTTTATCATAAGGACTTTCTGTTAATGAATTACAATTCAAATACACAAAAAACAAAATAAATAGTTGCCAGAAAGATTATTTTTGCTTGCTGAGAGAAATATTCATCAGAATTTATACTTACAACTGAAAATAGATCAACATTTCCTGATTTTCATTTCAAAACTTGTTTGAGAAACACGAATGTCAACTATAAAATGAAGTGACTGTCAAGTATAAAACTAATATCAAGTGTAATAGTGAAAAGGTGTTGGATTTAATTTTAACGAGAGATTAAATACTAGTATTGTTGCATTGTCTATTTTTGGCCTTAAATCTATAAATAAAATAAAAATCACCCATTACTGCAAATGTACTGAATAAAATATACATTCGGTTTAATTAAAATATTCAGAACCAACTTGCTCTGTACCTTAATTTTATCATCTCGGGACATGAGGTGACGCTTAACATTGGATACCAGGAGATCCTCGTTCACATTCCCAAAACTAACATCTTCTGATTCCATCTCTCCAATTTTTAAACATACTAAATCAAGTTCGGGTGAAATTATATACAAATCACTAGAAGATAAACAAATGTGCCACAGTTCGTGCTTAGAATGCACTTTATGATAATTATTCCTTTATTTTACATCAATTTTCAAGACGATCCTCGAGTGACAGGTACTGAACCGGCAACAAACCACAGGAAATATTTTGAGCTTTTGTTTTGAGTATCTTCTCCAATGTCATTTTTTATAAAACAAATGACTTACGCATTACAACAGTCTACGAATATTAGTGTTGGGGATTCATTGGTGACCGCTAAAAACAACGGAAAAATCTAAAGAGAGGAACACGCTTAATTTATTCTACTGAACATATTTAGATGCTTTTGGTTCACATGTGAACATATTAAGAAAAATGAAGACAAGTTTTATTTCAGGACATGCGGCTCTTTCAGGGCTGCGTAGAATGCTAAAAGTGAGTCGATGCTCAAGTGTTCTGTTAAACCTTATTGCAACTAAGGAAACAAAATACTATCGTCTGTACGCATCAACTGCTATAAAACTAATCTACTACCGATCTTTAACGTATCATTAACTGATTTGTATTCTTGTATTAAAATAAAACGAAAGTCAGTAACGCTGACTGAAAAAAGTGGATGACACATTGGGTAAAATTATTTTATTTTGCACGTAGGACGGTGCCACTCGGGCTATTGACCTCGTGTTGCAACATTTCCTATTCGCAATACAAAAGGTCACCTTTACCACTTGTATCGTAAATTCAAGTAACTATTTATTGTTACGATTGGAAGACAGCAGTAAGAATCACTGAATTCTGTTGTTAATTTAGGAGTTTTTAATTTTGCACATTGCATCTAATACATATTTTTGCCTAATTTTGACCTTTTTCTTCCGATTCCCGAATTAGGCATTAGTTTCTTCTTTTTTACTTTCCCGTATACGTACGTATACACGGAGTGATATACGTAGTATAGGGAAAGTTATGTAATGCTGCGCGAAAAAATGGCCAATTTTCGGCGGAAAAAAATTAATTGCCGGGCCATGAAAACGAGTAAGTGAATAAAACCAGTTGCTAAATTAAGAAAAAAAATCCCCTAACACGTGGTGTAGCAAGAAACCCTGTTTTCTAGGTCCTTGATACCGAAAACCAATTCAAAGGAAAACGTCCGTCTGTCCGTCCGTCTGTCCGTCCGTCTGTCCGTCCGTCTGTCCGTCCGTCTGTCTGTCCGTCCATCTGTCTGTCCGTCTGTCTGTCCGTCTGTGAACACTGCTAGCGCCTAAACCATACGTACGATTTCTTCCAAAATGGACATTCCCCGGTCGATCTGATTCTAGTCGAAGCTTTGAGATTTTGAAAAAGATTCTTAAAAATTTGGGGGTACTTTATAAGAAGCCCCTCGGGGATTTTCAAAATTTTCTCAAAAACGGTCCAAATTTTTTCTTTAAATTTCTTGTATGAATAGAGTAAAATACACTTATTAACATGGCATAAGTCCGATTTTCACGGATAACTGAAATTTCGAAAATTGTGAAAGTTTGAATTTTTTGCGGCGTCTTTCTCCAACTACAAAATTGAAGATAGAGATTTTTTCTTCAAATAAAATTTGTTCTTCATATTGAGTTCTTTCATAAAGGTCAAGTAAATGTTTCTCAAAATTTTAGTCGTTTTCGTGCAATATTGCGTGTAATATGTGCAATTTTAAAAAATTACAAAAACAAGATCTTATCAAAAACGGCTCCAAATTTTTTCTTTAAACTTTTGGTAGGGATAGTGATAAATGTACTCTATCAGATGACATAAAAGCCATATTGCTCTTTAGGTTGGTTGTTTCAAAAATTACAAAAATGTAAATTTGTTTACTTGTCTCTCAATATGTAATTATCGTCTGTCTTAATATTTACATTATCGGCGATTTTTTCACATTATTATATTTACGAGTATATATGCTTTAAATAATGTCAAGTAAAGTTTCTCAAAAACACAACCGTTTTCTGTGAAAAGTAGCTCAAAATTTCGCATTTTCAGAAACGCTCAAACGCCATTTTCTCATATATGGCTGCAATTTTTTTCTTGAAACTTTTGTAACGGATAGTGATAATTACACTCTTTAATATGACGTTAAGTTTATTTTGAGTTTTTTTCAAAAATTACATAATTGTATTTTTTTAAAGATCTGTCACTTCTTTAATATGCACATTACCTGTCATTTGTAAAGATTATTATATTTGTGAGTGTAAGTGTTTCAAATAACTTCAAATAAACTATTTTCAAAACTCAAACATTTTCTGTGAAAATGTTCTGAGCTTCAAATTTCGCACTTTTCGTAGCGCTAAAACGCCATTTTCTCTTAAACGGCACATAATTTTTAAAAGAAAATTGCCATTTATGACTATGTTTTTTTGTTCTTTAATATTCTAAAATTAATGTTTCCGTTCTACCAATAGGAAACCGAAAAATTCAGAAAATTACCAAAAAAATGTAGTTTTGGTGGTGATAGATGACAGCTGCAAGAAAGAGTTTGTGGCAATTCCGAATAGCTAGTGAAGACCCAAGGAAATAGAAAACTAATACGGGAAAGTCTGTGCCATTCTGTAGCACCACTAGTTTATACCTAAAATTCCGAGGTCTAGTTATCATACCAAGATTTAGAGACAACCAAGAGTAAGAATACTTTTCAGAAGTGAAACTGAAAAAATAGTAGATTGCCACGTGCAATCAAGTTTATAAATTTGACTTTGAAATTAACAATAAGATGTACTTTGACCATTAACTTTATTGGTAAGTATACCGTGTTTGCCATCAGCCATTATTAGACACAAGGCTTTCTATCAGAAGCACAGCCTCACTCTTATACTCTCGTTTGTTTCATTCTAAGATTACCGTAACTCAGTGCCAGGGTTTACAACTTGCTAATTGAATTGATAAGAACGTCGTGTATTAAATAAATATCACTAAAACTCATTCACAAACGATATAATGACAATAGCATCCCAGGTTATAATTTCATGCATATTGGATATCATTTCGCTTGCGTATCTGCGGCGCCCAGAGAAAATCAGGAGTCTAGGGCAGTAAATCCATGGGGGGCCCTTATTTCAAAGAAACAATTCCCTCCTCCCAATTCATCAACAGAATTCAATTCTGCATGCATCAGAAATACCTTATGGCGTTAAATTTGAATGATATGATTCTTTTTATTTCTTTTGAATAAAAAAAAAATTGGTACCCCAATTAAATCGGGCCCAATTAACCACCCCCAATTAAGCCACCTTTCGGGTCGTCTCTGCATATCAATATGCACACGTTATATTTATAACAAAATTTAAATTGAAAATTTGCTGTAAATATTATCACAATTTTCTGAACACTCTGAACACTGTACTAGTTTTCACGCACGTTCCTTATGAAATGGCACTTGTGAAATGAATAACGTTATAAAGCCCAATAAAACACAAAATAGGTACTACACGATTTTTGAAAACAATGACACGAGACAATTTTTGTTGGCTTTTCCATGTCTAGTTATATTGATTGAAACTTCCGAGGACATTTGAACCGCTGTTGACCAACGTTTATAAGAAGCCATTAAAAAAATACTTTGTCTTTTAAGGGGAGAAAAGAGGTGCCGATAAATATGAAAAAGTGAACGAGAGGTTTGGTGAAAAATGAACCTTCTAGCTTAAATATTAACATTATTAACATTAAACTAGAAATTAACGTTAAATTTGTGTATTGTGGTTAAATTTGAAAAACTGTTTGGAAATCAATATTTTTCACCCAATTTTTATTGAAGCAACCTTTGTTTAACTCAGGAAACGTAATGCGGAAGGGTTCTAAATGGAATGTTCATCTCAGGTGAATGCTATTAGTTTTACAATTTGTTACAAAAGGAGGGGGAAGTGTTTAAGCCAGGCTGCATTTTTACACGTATTTTTTAACAACTCTTAACTACACATTTTTTCAGCTATGCCTTGAACACAACGCAATTTTTTATCGCTGTTTTCTTTCTTTCTATTCTAGAGAGCAGCGGAAGGTTTCAGCTGCCGAATCTACCCGAACCGCTGTGTACCACAGTATACCACTTCATATCACAGTGCGCTTAATTCAGCCATGGGAGCTTTGAGCACAACACAATTTTGTTAGTTGTTTCATATCTTGTTATTGGAGAACAGTGGAAGATATAAGTTTCCAAATCTACCCAAACCGCTGTGTACCACATATAAGTGCACTTTTTTCAGCCATGTCTGCTCAAGCACAACACAAGCCAAGCACAACACAATTGTTGTTAGCTGCTTCCTATCTTGTTATTTTGGAGAACAGTGGAAGCTTTAAGTTTCCGAATCTACGCGAACCGCTGTATACCACAGTATATAAGTGCACTTTTTTCAGCCATGGCTACTCAGGCACAACACAAGCCATACACAACACAATTTTTGTTAGCTGCTTCCTATCTCGTTATTTTGGAGAACAGTGGAAGCTTTAAGTTTCCGAATCTACACGAACCGCTGTATACCACAGTATATAAGTGCACTTTTTTCAGCCATGGCTACTCAGGCACAACACAAGCCATACACAACACAATTTTTGTTAGCTGCTTCCTATCTCGTTATTTTGGAGAACAGTGGAAGCTTTAAGTTTCCGAATCTACGCGAACCGCTGTATACCACAGTATATAAGTGCACTTTTTTCAGCCATGGCTTCTCAGGCACAACACAAGCCATACACAACACAATTTTTGTTAGCTGCTTCCTATCTCGTTATTTTGGAGAACAGTGGAAGCTTTAAGTTTCCGAATCTACACGAACCGCTGTATACCACAGTATATAAGTGCACTTTTTTCAGCTATGGCTTCTCAGGCACAACACAAGCCATACACAACACAATTTTTGTTAGCTGTTTCCTATCTTGTTGGAATTTTGGAGAACAGTGGAAGCTTTAAGTTTCCGAATCTACGCGAACCGCTGTATACCACAGTATATAAGTGCACTTTTTTCAGCCATGGCTTCTCAGGCACAACACAAGCCATACACAACACAATTTTTGTTAGCTGCTTCCTATCTCGTTATTTTGGAGAACAGTGGAAGCTTTAAGTTTCCGAATCTACACGAACCGCTGTATACCACAGTATATAAGTGCACTTTTTTCAGCCATGGCTTCTCAGGCACAACACAAGCCATACACAACACAATTTTTGTTAGCTGTTTCCTATCTTGTTGGAATTTTGGAGAACAGTGGAAGCTTTAAGTTTCTGAATCTACACGAACCGCTGTATACCACAGTATATAAGTGCACTTTTTTCAGCCATGGCTTCTCATGCACAACACAAGCCATACACAACACAATTTTTGTTAGCTGCTTCCTATCTTGTTATTTTGGAGAACAGTGGAAGCTTTAAGTTTCCGAATCTACACGAACCGCTGTATACCACAATATATAAGTGCACTTTTTTCAGCCATGGCTTCTCAGGCACAACACAAGCCATACACAACACAATTTTTGTTAGCTGTTTCCTATCTTGTTGGAACTTTGGAGAACAGTGGAAGGTTTCAGCTTGCGGGGCACGCCCAGCAGCTGCCAGGAGGGCGCGCGCGGGCGTGCAGCGACGTTGGCGGCGGCGGCGGCGCGGGGCTTGCGGTGGCGACGGTGGCGGCGGAGGCGGCGGAGGACGCGCGACAGCCACGATCCGCTCTCCCGCGCCTCACCCGCAGGTTCGTCCTCCTCCGGAATCGTTTCCAGGCGAAGGACGATTTCCCGCAGGGGGATGACGGTCGGAGAGTTTTTGTACACATCCCGCGGACACAGACGTTTCATGTTCTTTTTTCGAAAACTCACACGCGGCTTTAACCTGTACCTACGCACACGATTCGGGCGTGGGAAAGAGTTCAAGGATCGAACAACAATTTGATCCTCTGGTTGCTCTGCTGCGGTTAAATTGAGTCCTGTTCTTGCAAGAACGAATATTTCCTCGTCCTTATCGCTATCTTCTTCTCTTGACTCGACTGTCTTCTTTACAACAATGAAAGACGAATTTTCCAAAAGATCGTGTCTTGGAGATATCCTTTTGGTAGTTTCATGGGTTGAATCTTCTTCGTATTCAGATGAAGTGCCCTCTTCGTTTGCACTATCTTCCTTGTTAGATTCCATTAATTGTGGAATTGTTTCTCTCTCTTCTTGCACCGCACAGCTATTGCGCATCACTCGAACAAGAAATGCGTGAATACGATGAAATGTTGTTTGGATCGGAACATTCATTAAACAATCGTAAAATTGGTGCGTCTGTGGAATATACAAATTCAGTAAGTAGTGCGACTGCGGTATCCAAATTTTTAAAGACATCCAGTTTCTTCTAAGTTCTTGAAACTTGTCGAGCCATTCAGTTCCAATGTTTCTCTCGCAATCCATTTGCAATGGTTTTAACATACCAAGAGCCATGGCGGCAAGATTCGTGACAAAACGGAACACGAATTTGCAGATAAATCCAGAAACGCTTCTAGGGATAGCCTGCGACAAGTCAGTTATGTATTCTAAGGAGAGCATCCTTATAATCCGATAGTAATAGCTGTAACTGCTGTAACTGCTTTTGTATCATACACTTCCTATCGACATGTCAATAACCTACATGACTGTGTTCGACCGTTAACACACTTCGTCATATAATTGTTTAGTGAGATAGTATTCCATTCCCTCAGAGGGTACATAGTCTCAGAAAAACAAATTTGATAAATACGTAGATTGAAGACAACACAAGAACAATCAGCAGCAAAGCTGGCTTATTATCATGAAAGCAGTCGTGAAGCACATAAATGATATTTAACGCTTAAAATGGATGGAGGGTTCATTCTCGTCTTTATCCTCCTTTAATTAATGCCCAAAGGATTGTTTATTTCAATTAAATAATTAATTGTTACTTTTCAACCAATTAATCGATTACAATTAATTGAAAGAGGTTTGCCACTACTACAGTGAGGGAATGTGATATACCCCAACATTTATTTAATTACCTTTACCATAACATTTAATTTTGTAATGATATAAATGATTCTTGTAATATAACATCACGATATCAATTCACGATCTGTTTCTCTTTGTAGCCTTACTTCGTAAGATGAATGCCTACTTTTCGCCTTACTTCATAAGAAGAGAAAGTATTGTAATAGTGGGCCGGAAAACGAAGATTTTCAACAGAAAAACTCTTATTGCCTAACCCTGGTAAAGAAAACTAGTGGCGCTACAGAATGGCACAAACTTTCCGTATTAGTTTTCTGTTTCGTTTGGTCTCGGCTAGGTATTCGGACTTGCCAATAATCTTGACAGATGCCATCTATCACCGCCCAAACTACATTTTTTGACATTTTATTAATTTTTCCGTTTCCTAATAGTAGAACAAAAATATTATTTACAGGATATTAAAAAAACAGTTAAACTTTGCCGTAAATGGCAATTTTTGTTCAAAAATTTGGAGCCGTTTTCAAGAAAATGGCGTTTAGGCGCTACTGTAAGTGCTAAATTTGAAGCTCTTTTTTACAGAAAATTTTTGAGTTTTCGAAAAACTTCATTTGAAGTCATTTGAAGCACTTACACTCACAAATTCAATAGTGTTTACAAATTGCTGGAAATTAACATGCATTTTAACGGTGCATTTTAACATGCATTTTAATGTGCATTTTAACGGTATGAGAGAACTTTCAAAAAAATTACATTTGTGTAATTTTTGAAAAAAAAACAACCCAAAATTAACTTTACGTCATATTAAAGAGAGCAATTATCATTATCCGTTCAAAACGTTTGAACAAAAAAATGGAAGCCATTTTTGAGAAAATGGCGTTTGAACGTTTCTGAAAATGCGAAATTTTGAGATAGTTTTCAGAGAAAGCAGTTGAGTTATCAAGAAACTTTACTTGACATTATTTAAGGCATATGTACCCGTAAATATAATAATGTAAACAAATCGCCGCTAATGTAAATAATAACGACGTGAGAGACAAGTCAGAAAAATTACATTTTTGTAATTTTTGAAAAAACAAAAGAATAGAGCAATACGGCGTTTATGTCATCTCATAGAGTGCATTAGGCACTATCCTAACCTAAAGAAAAAAATTTGGAGCAGTTTTTGAGAAACTCTATATTGTGCGACAACTATTAAAATTTTCAAAAAAATGTACATGACCGTAAAGAATAAACTGACTATGAAGAATAAGGTTTAGTTGAAGAAAAAGTCTCTATCTTTAATTTTAAAGTTGTAGGAAGACGTCGAAAAAAATTGAAACCTTTACAATTTTCGAAAAATCAGAGTTAACCGTGAAAATCAGACCAATGCCATCTGAATAAGTGTATTATACTTTATCCTTACAAGAAATTTAAAGAAAAAATTTGGAGTGGTTTTTGAGAAAATTTTGAAAATGTCCGGGGGGGCCTCATGTAAAGTACCCTCAAATTTTGAAGAAAGTTTTTCAAAATCGAGGGGCTTTGAGTGGACGCAGATCGACCGGGGAATATCTATTTTGGAAGAAATCGTACGTACGGTTTACGCGCTAGTGTTGTTCACAGACTGACAGACCAACAGACGGACGGATGGACAGACGGACGGATGGACGGAAGTTATGAAAAGATCCACTTTTTCCGTATCAGGGGACCCCAGAACGTGTATTTCCGATGAAATCTCGAAATCGATTTTCCGCAGCATTTTATAACTTTCCCTATGCAACGTTTATACGACGTATACGGGAAAGTAAAAGGGAATAAATCTTTTTTTCTCTCTATGTTTAGTCGCACATCAACGACTGAGGTTATTAGCGACTAGACTTTTTTATAACAGGTGTTTACAGACAATTATGGCTTCATCGGTCATTACATTAACATAAGTATCGTAATGTATAGGTCATAACACAATACAGTATCACATATTATTTATCTTATATACCATCAACATGCAGTATTATCAGGACAGGGTCATAACATATCTTTTCGAGGGTTATATATCATTACATTAACATAAGCATCTTAACATATAGATTATAACATAATATTATATATCTACCATACTCTTAACATAATCATATAATATCATCGGGGTAGAATCATGACACATCAGCTCGAGAGATATGAGCGGGCTTCCCATAATATTATATTTCAAGCATGATATTTGTGTTTTTTGCAAAATTTGACAATCTGGTTCTGAAAGGGGACAGAGTACAGGATTTTATCTATTTCATTTGGATTAAAATACATAGTTCTAATATGTTCATATTTGCTATAACTCGTAATAATATGTTCGACTGATAGTCTTACTTGACACATATCACATAGTGGTGGTGAGGTATTCTCCAGCAAGTACCTGTGTGTAATTTTAGAATGACCAGTTCTGATTCGTGTAATTAAAACTTGTTCGCGTCTAGTCATCTTGAGGTCCGAGTTGAGTGATAGGAATACATCGATTGATTTGTGGGTATTACTAGTTTTATGACATAGCCATATCGGTTCCCATTGCTGGATCATCTTCCTATGTATGAATCTTATGACATCTTGCTTGGAATATCCCGGGTTAGGTCTTACATTGTTTCCTTGGAGATCAATTACTACCTTTGTACTCGTTTCATTATTCTATATATCGGTCGTAATAATTGAATAAGCTGATTAGGTAAAATAAGAAAAATTACTGATAAGTCTTGAAGTTTAATCATATGAAGTAGTTCTTTAATTCGAGCCGTAATTTTGGATTCTGTTTCATCATATATTTTGAAGTTATCTTTTGGAATTTTATTAGTGATGACAGTGGCATTGGTACAGTAATGGATTCTCTTTTTAAGCGCTACCAGAATTGCATGGTTGAACATGGTTTTCTTGACTAGCAATGTTCATAAACCGGAATTTCACCAAAGATTTGGATCCTCCACTATGATCTCAGAAAATCTTGTATTATTGAGTCCGCCAATGAAGATATTGTAGTTATTTTTGTATTTATTATAGGTTTCACGGTATTTGAGTTTCCATTCGTCTGGGTCAAGGTTGTTATGCTGAACTTCAACCAGAGATTTATCAAATTCAATGATGTTGATGATCCAGGGATTTACAGCAGGGATCCTTTGTCTTTCTATAGCGAGCCTCGAAATGTTGAGGGAGCTGAATACTGTAGCTACTTTATTATAGAAAGGTGTAGAACACTGTGGATTTCCACTTCTAATTCCAGGAGATACATCATTACGTATTATCTTGTTTAGGGATGTTTTGGCTTTAATTGCATATTTGATTGACGGGGTTTGTCTTCGAAATGCGAGGTAGGTTTCAGCCGCTTCGATGAGGATACTACCAGTTGGGCTTGTGTGAAAGCAACCAGTGCTTATTCTGAGTCCGCAATTGTGCAGGGTGTCTAGTTTCTTGAGAGTTGAATTGCACGCTGAATTATATACAATAGATCCGTAATCTATTTTACTTCTTATTAAGGTGTACACGCAAGCTTCATTACTTCTCGGCTGTCCGGGGCCTGGGTTGGCCCCATCCGCCAGCCAATCGGAGGGACCTCTCCGCCAATCACGGCGCACCTGCCCCACCCGAGCGCCCAGGCAGAACAACATATAATGCTGGACGCGTACAATATCATGTCACTGCCCTGAGGAAGCCTACGAAATGTTAGGTGAAACGTCGGCCTTTCTGCCAACAACGCGGCGTCACCCGGACAGCCGAGAAGTTCTTATTAAGGTTTTGTATGCAAGTAGTAAGATATATTTTTCTGATCCCCAGTTGTGATTAAGACACCTTAGGATTAGTCGATTTTTGCGTACGTTTTAGAAATATGTTCTTGCCATGTGAGCTTGTGGTCAAATATCAGGCCCAAGATTTTTGTATGTGTGACAGTCTTAATGGCTTTGTTGCCCAGGAATAATTTCGGGTAGAAGGGGCTTAATTTTTTAGAAAAAATCATATATTTTGATTTATCTGTCGAGAATTTGAAACCAGTTTTCATTGACCATTTGTAAATTCAGTTTACAGCAGTTTGCATTAATTCATTGGTTGAATCGAAGCTCCTTCCTTTGCATAGTATAACGGTACGACCCGCCGCGAACGAGATTCATCATTGATATTAGTTTAATGTTATCTGAATTTTATTCGATCGGCTGAGGGGGGCGGTCCGGCCTACTACAATCGTGTATGACGAGTCAAAGTGCTGTCTTGGGTGGAGAGAGGAAAGTTACATTTACTGTCCAGAAGCAAAGCAAGGGGCCATCTCAGCATTTGCTCAAAGGACCAGGGAAACTGGACAGAAAAACCTGATAGAGATGGGGTCATTGCCCTAAGGATTATACTACAATACATTTTACAGATATATTAAGATATTATACAGTATATAATTACTTTTAGTAGCAAGATATTTAACATTTTAGGATTGTACAGTTTTATGTTTAATGTAAAAGTAAAATTTATTTGTTACTGTCATTTTACTGCTACTACCTATAATATAATAAAAGTAATAATAATAGTAAAAATAAAAGCACATAATATTAATTATGGTAACAGCTACATATAATATAATAATATTAGTATATTCAATTGTCCAGTCTTGAAATGGTGAGGAGAAGGAGGCAGGTTTTGGTCAGGTTATTTTCTATTCCTACACCTAGTCCTACTGCAGCACCTGAAATCAGTTTGCGCATATTAGTTACTGATGTATTCCTGAACATTATAAAAACGTTTTTGGCCAAGGAAGTAATATTATGGTAAAATTATGGAAGTAATACATGGAAATATTAACCTTGTTACCGCGATAATGCGGAAGGACTTCCAATGATAGAGGAGCTAATCAAAGGGAGAGGTACAGACGCTATCAGCGCCGGCATCAATAAAAGCTGCTTAGCTTAATGGCAATTTACTCTCATGTTATAATTATGCCAGTTAGAAAATATAGGACAAAAGGTCATTCAGCCGCAAGGAATTCTTGTAAATTCTATGTACGATCTCAATCCATCATCTCATTTTATTTCTTAGATTAAATTGTTCTTTGTTAAATTTTAATTATGTGTTGTGTTTTTTTATGAAAAAACCCCGTCCCCGATTCCAAATCACTAAGCAGATACATCGAGTCGGAGCTAGCCCGGGAGGCAGATTTATTACAATAGTAACACCATATCATCTGCGTATTTCCGCACGAAAACTGGGCTTACAATATCATCAGCGTCATTTATAGCGATTAAAAATAGTCGCACTGAGCACTGAACCTTGCTGTAGCCCATCATTAAGTTTCTTAATTGTTTATAAATTATTACTTATACGTACTTGAATACTTCTGTTGCTAATAAAGTTGGTAAGGAACTTAAACATATTGCCCTTGATAGCAATACCAAGTAATTTAGCAGCTACACGGTGTGTCCATACCATATCGTATGCTTTTTCGATGTCTAGATTTACTAAGATAACATGCTGTCCGTGAAGAAAGGCTTCTTGGATTATCGTTGTCGTGCTGTTAAGATGAGAGGTGGTGGAGTGTTCAGTTCTGAATCCAAATTGGTTGTCTTTTATTAAATGTTGAGATTCGAGGAACCACCTTATTCTTTTGTAAATGATGTTTACTTTCCCGTATACGTACGTATACACGGAGTGATATACGTAGTATAGGGAAAGTTATGTAATGCTGCGTGAAAAAATGGCCAATTCTCGGCGGAAAAAAATTAATTGTCGGGTCGTGATAACGAAAAATTGGATAAAACCAGTTGCTAAATTAAGAAACAAAATTCCATAACACGTGATGTAGCCAGAAACCCTGTTTTGTGAGTCCTTGATACCGAAAAACCAATTGAAAAGAAAACGTCCGTCTGTAATCCGTCCGTCGTAAATTACACTTATTACGGTGGCACAGGTCCGATTTTCACGGATAACTCTAAATTTTCGAAAATTGCAAATGTTTAAAATTTTTTCGGCGTCTTTCTGGAACTACAAAATTGAAGATAGAGATTTTTCATTTAAATAAAATTTGTTGTCCAAAGTGAGTTCTTTCATTAAGGCCCTGTACATTTTTTGAAAATTTTAGTAGTTTTCGTAATTTGTTTTTCGTAATTTGAAAATAATTACAAATACAAGATTTTCTCAAAAACGGCCCCAAATTTTTTCTTTAAATTTTTGGTAGGTGTTGTGTATCTGAAGGAAAATGCGGCCTCAACAGGCAACAACAGTTTATTACACACTTGAACATACAGTTTGGTAACCCCGACGGCTCGTGGCCGTTTACATAAGTCGGAACCGTCGGCTCGGTGCGGTGCCGCCGACGGCAGCTTCCACGAGGCGTCGGTGCGCTCCCGTGAGGCGCGGTAAGGCTACCAACGCGCCCGAAAACCAGGGGCGCCAGCGTTATCGGCGTAGCTGGGGACACGGTTGCGTGGCCTCCACGAGTGGTGCCGATATGGCGAGCGACCAGCAATGCGGCCGCGATCGAACGCGTGCCCTTAAGACACGCTGCTATAGGCTGTGGGGCCCAGGAGCGAGCCGACCAAGTATATTCGCTGGAATCCTAGCGGAGCCCAACCACAAATCCAAAAGACGTCCGGGGCAAAGCCGGTCCTAAGGCAAAGAACAAAATACAACGTTAAACACTGTCGGACAATGCTGCGTTAGCTCGGGCTCTCCGCTGTCTCACTGACGCAGCGGTCTCCGCGTTCCCCCTGCCCCAGGTCGCTGCGGTATACCTCCGCCGGCCAGCGACCCGGAACTATTTTTCGGGGTGGCAAGCTATGGTGCGCGCTGCATAGCGCGCCCCGTTCAAACTCTCGCCGCGGATATACAGCAGTAGGTATAGTGCCTAACGTATTTTATGAGATGACAAAAAATACATATTGCTCTATTCTTTTGTTTTTTAAAAATTGGAAAAATATATTTTTTTTACTTGTCTCTCACGTCGTTAATATTTACACTAGCAGCAATTTTTCCACATTATTATATTTACGAGTACATGTGCTTTAAATAATGTTAAGTAAAGTTTGCCGGAAACACAACCGTTTTCTGTGAAAAGTAGCTCAAAATTCCCCATTTTCAGAAACATTCAAACGTCATTTTCTCATACATGGCTGCAAATTTGTTCTTCAAACTTTTGTAACGGATAGTGCTAATTACACTGTTTAATATGACGTAAAGTTTATTTTGAGTTATTTTTTGTTTTTTCAAAAATTATATAAATTTAATTTTTTTGAAAGATCTCTCACATCTTTAATATGAACATTACCAGCAATTTCTAAAGATATTTGTGAGTGTAAGTGCTTGAAATAAAGTATTTTGAAAACTCAAAAATTTTCTGTGAAAATGAGCTTCAAATTTCGCATTTTTAGTAGCGCTAAAACGCAATTTTCTTTAAAACGGCACATAATTTTGAAAAGAAAATTTCCATTTAGGACTAGATTTTTGTGTTCTTTAATATTCTAAAATTAATACTTTCGTTCTACCAATAGGACATCGAAAAATTAAGAAAATGGCAAATAAAATGTACTTTTGCGGTGATAGATGGCAGCTGGCAAGAAAGAGTATGTGGCAATTCCGAATAGCTAGCGAAGACCCAAGGAAATAGAAAACTAATACGGGAAAGTCTGTGTCATTCTGTAGCACCACTAGTTTCTAATATTTTGCATAGGTTGCAAGTCAGTAAGATTGGTCGGTAATTATAGCTATTTGACTGGTCTTTGCCAGGCTTGGGAATCGGAATGACAGTGGTAGTTTTCCAGATTTGAGGAAAGTTGAGAAAGAGTTGAGGACATTATTTAGCCATATATGGTTATATATTTATAATAAAATGTTAATTCCACTCTTTGGGAGATTTTTAATTAGGCAATTAGGAATATTGTCTGGGCCGGGAGATGAGTTGTTGATCTTTTTTAAAACTTCTTGTAGTTCGTGCATGGAAATTGGAGAATTCATGTCATTATCATAGTTTATGTCATCAATGGGTGTCATATTTGATTCACTTTCAGCTTTTTCTTTATATGTGATGAATTCTGTATATGGTAATTGGAAATGCTGGAATTTTTCATGAAGGTTTCGGCAAATTCCTCATCAACAATTTTGGGTCGCTTATTATCTGGTCATTGCAATGCAAGAAATGTATAGTACTGTTCGTCTTCATACCACGTATGGATTTGATTTTTTTCCAACTCTCAGTTGAGTTCGATTGGCTGTTGATTGAGGAAAGATATTCAGTCCATGATCTAGCTTTGTTTATTTTTACAGTTCTGCGGGCAATAACGCTAGTTCTCTTAGAGTTCATTCGACTATCATTATCTCTTCTTTTTTTATACCGGTTAAATGCTTGTTTAGCGGTCCTAATAGCAACTTTGCATTCAGTATTCCATCAGAGAACGCTTTTGAACTCAAGAGGGCCATGGTGCGTTTGTGTTATTGAGTTAGCAGAATTGGATATAATATTACAGAATGATTTTACTATCTGGTCAATATTATTATCGTCCTTGAAAATATCTTCTTCATTGAGGCGCTCATCAATTTTTTCTTGATAGTCCAGCCAATTAATATTCTTATATTTAGGGATTGGGTTGCGCCATTCATGACTAACGGGCATTCATGACACATGGTTCATAGATATCAATCAGTATTGGAAAGTGATCACTATCATAGGGAAAATCCATAACATTCCATTTACATTCCTGTGCTATTGTGGGAGAAGCTATTGAAAGATCAATCGCATTTAGTCTGCTGTTACTGATATTAATATGAGTGGGATCACCAGAGTTGGAAAAAGTAATTGACGACCATGACCAATAGTCTACTTCTTTTATCAATTTTGTACGGTCCCCATAAAGAGTGATGGCAGTTAAAGTCCCCAAGAATTATGAAGGGCTCTTTTATCTGGTTTATAATACCATGCATTTCGATTTCTTGTAGTGGGTACCTATTGGGGATATAAGCATTTCCGATACATATGGGGTTAGCTGAATTAATTTTAATTGCCACAAATTCCATGTCAGTTTGAATTTTTAGAATTTCAATGGGAATCGATTTTTTGGAATATATTGTCACACCACCACATGCATATTCAGGGTTGCTTCTATTTTTAATGGTGCAGTTATATCCATTTACATTCCCATGTGTTTTTCCTTTAAAGTTTGTTTCTTGAATACAGATTATATCAGAGCTATGTAGTTTGCATAAATATTGTAAGTTTTCTAACCTGCTGTAAATGCCATTTAGATTCCATTGCAGAACTAACATAACTTCTTCTTTGTATTATATTCAACTTTCAGTTATATCAGCATGATTTAAATTCTATGGAATGATCTGAATAAGTACATACAGAATTTAGGTACTGTCTAAACTGAATTCTTAGTCTGAGGACTCCCTGTTGGGAATACTTTTTTCTAATTTTTTGATAACTCTTGTAAATCTGCAGTACCTTTCAACATCTGACCCGAGAGAGGTGGCTCAGAGCATCACCTGATGTCACTGCAGTGCTTCTGAGTAAGATTGGTCGAATTCAGTCGCCACGTGAAGGGGAATTCTAGCGGCTGGCTGCTCTGATCGGTAGTTTTCCGTGGTTTCTCCGATCAATACCATGCGAATGCCGGAGCAATACCCTACCAAACGGGCCACGTATAGCGTGTGATCTTTTTTCCCCTTCCTTGTCCTTCACTCCTCCCTTACACTTACATCCACTTCTCTACCACACATGGAGATCGGTCGGGAGCTTAGAGCTTGTGCTTCGCTGGTGAGAAATACCTGATGAGGGAAAACCCCGCTAGCACGCCAGCAGGTAGGTTGGCACCGGATCTCAGCATACAGCGGAGGAAGATCAACGCGATGAGGAAAAAAGACATGCCATACACTTACGTGACTAAAGACCTTAGCAGTGGCCGGAATTACTAAACAATCAATCAATCAACACGTTCTATAGTCAGAATGTACATTTTGTGAGTAATTGATACGACGATCCTTGACGGATGGACGATCAGATGTTTTGCCATAAATCAATTTTTCGATATCAATATATCTCACTATACTCCATTAAATGAAAGGCGAATTGCCAGCGATATCAACTGGGACACGGTTATCCAATCGGGAACTTGGTTACACACACATTTTTTATATTGAAGCTCCCGAATGGATATCGTGGCCCAGCTGATCAAAAGTCAATTCACTCTATATTAAATCGAAGTATACTCAGTGTATTAGAGGAAGCTGTTTACTACACAGAGAGTAATGAATTAACTATTTTTCGGTATCTGAGATTCACAATATGAGTTTCTCTGTCAAAAATCGCCCTTTCTGCTGCAGAAATGCAATACTTTATCTATTCCACGTAAGTAGTATGCGAGAACGTAACGAACGTGCTCATACAAGAACAGAACTGCCGGAAAATACGTTGCCTAAACTATGATACGTGGTTCCCTGAAGTTCCGTTCCCTTCCGTTACATGACAGGATATTCGTTGACTGAGACAGTCCACGAAGAATGTTCTGTACATTGATTGACTGATTAGTAATTGTGACGTGCGGCCCGGGCGCGTCAAACGCTAAGGTCACTAGCCCCGTAAGTGTAGTGCATATTTTCCTTCTGGAGGTAGCGGTGAACTTCCCTTGTTAGGTGGTGAGATCCGGCGCCGACCTACCGTTCGGCTAGTGGTGTTTTCCCCAACCAAGTATGTCTCCCGACCGGTCTCCTGGCAAGTGAGGTAATGTAGTGCATGTTAGTGTGTGTGTAAGTAAGGGGTGAGGATAGAACATTGAAGAGGAAGGAAAGATCGCGCGCTGTCCATGACCCGTTTGTTAAGGTACTGCTCCGGCATTCGCCTGGTGTTGATCGAGAAAAACACGGAAAATTGCTGATCAGAGCAGTCGGCAGCTAGAATTCTCCTCAAGACAGCGACTGAATTCGTCCTAACCATATAGGTAGTGCCGGAAATGTTGCCATCGTTGGGACTCGAACCTAGTACCTTTCGGTCAGAGGCTCTGCAGTGACATCAGTTGATGCCCTGAGCCACCTCTCCTGGTCTTTATGTTCACTGTTCTACGTTCTACTCGGAGGTCGAGGCCAACTATACTCAGGGGCGGATCGAGCCGGTCATTGGGGAGGATCATAGGCTTTTGTTAAATAATAAACCTAATGCTAATATAAATATTTAAATCAAATTTGCGAAAGAAAGGAAGGTAACAAACGAAAAATTCCGGACATTTTGGGGGCAGGGGACCAAGGCTACCACGCCCCCCCCCCCTGGATTCGCCACTGACTATACTGTGGACTACGATAATCGGGAGGCAAGGCGCAGACAAGCCGGCGAATGAATTGTCATCTGAAAGAGGTCCGCTGTTATTGTCTTCATGGTCACGCGACTTTAATTTCTCTTCAAGAGATGTGAAAACACATTGTCAACTTCTTTTGAATATTAAGTCACGAAATAAATTTTAAAAGGGAACTAACTAGCATTAATGCGCCCGACGCATCGCGACGCCGTAAAAAAGCACTTGGAGTCCGGCAGCAAATCAGAACGAGCAAAGACCACAAACATTTGTTCATTTGCGAAGTAAACTAAAAGCGGACAAAGGTTCGTGACGCCAATAGTGTATTCTCCGTTTATTTTTTATTCTTGGTGAGTTAGGAGAAGGAGCATCGCTATGCAATCGGGGGCTTCAATTTTTGTTATTTCTCCGGAGTGCCATCAAGATGATAAGAGCGATCGGGTCTGTAGCTATAATATACTAGAGCGTCTCAATCTTAGATTTCTTTACGGCGTTAGGCCTTCTCGGAATTTTGCTCTTTCACTAGCCTCGGGAGCCACGCGCGGGCCACTCAAGCGCAAATGCGGGCAGTGAGGAAGGATGGAGATGAGACTCATTCTATGAGTGAGGATCGTCAATGAGAACGCTCAATTCGAACCTCACCGCGTAAATTGAAAGAGCAATCGGCGAGAATATGATGGACTGTGACACAGAGTTCAAGTTGCCTTCTGTCTTATATCTTTGTTATGGGAAATGTTTGTTGTCAATAGATACAATGTACGTTACATGTTATGTAAGTTACAATACATAAAATGTGTTTTAAGAACATACGTTCTCGGTTTAATGGCATTCAATATTCAAGATATCGCAGCATTATCAATGTATGTGTGATCGTTTTGAAACCAAAGAGCGCCAAACTGGCACTCTCATTGGGGTCTGGTGCTCTCCCAGGTATTGCACCACGCTCTTGCCTCTTTCCTCTATTACTGCGTTTACTACATTTACTCTTTGGCCCTACGATTCTACACGCTTTAATATAGGACCTTCAGTGGCGCAACCAATTGGTGGAGGGAGTCTTGCCCAGCACCGCGGGTGTCCAAAGGGGAATCCCAATTTTCTGTCTTCAAATCTGACACTAGCTGTAAGTTAATTTTATGGATTTTGCGTGTTATTGAAAGTACATATGTTCAGTCAACAGTTGACTGATTACTTCTTTGTGAAAAGTTGGCCGTCCGCCTGGAAGGAAGTCCCTTTCTGTCTCTCATGGTGGATCATATTTCCGCCTGTAGTTACAGTCTGAGAGCGCTAGTGTGAACACGAGTGTGTGTGGAAGGATTTTTCATTATTACAATATATACCAGGGTAGTGAAATTTTCGAAATAAAATAATTTTATTTGTGTAAAACGTGTCGAACAATAGTGCTTGTTGCAATGTACTGGAGTCGATCATCGTATTTTCGAAACCAATTTTTTTAGTTTTATATGAATTATATTACCGTCAATTGTCTCAATGCAGAACTATTACAAAAACTTAAGTGTCCAGTAAAAATCAAAGCCAGAACTACGTGGGCGGAAGATATAAACTACATCTGACACAGTTTCAATTAATTTGCATAAAATGCTTAAATTTTATTGTACAGAACGTTTAAAAAGTCTCTCCGCAGTTGCCGTCTCCCCATGTCACCATCCTTTACGAGGAAACGGTACTAACTCGCAACTGAATCCGAAATCACCATTGCACGTCAAATCTCTACATTTCGTAAATTATCTCATGTATTGGGTTATTATTGAAAATCGCCAGGGCATGTGATCAATTTAAACTTTAAGAAAAAAAAATTCAATACACATGTTTCGGCATCAAAATAAGTGTCAGAAACTTGCTATTGAATTTAGATCCGTACGTAATGTGCAAGCTACGTCAAATAAATCAGTTACTTTCACAGTAATCCCTCAACATTCGCGAGAGTTCGGTTCCCAAAAATTCTCGCGAATGTCAAATCCGCGAATGTTGAGTCTATATTTTAATGAAAAAAGGTGGGTTAGGTTCCTGGATATCGAAAAGCTATTTAAAAAAAACAGAAAAAATTATAACAAACAATTGCAGTAGAACTGAGTAAGTGCTACGAAACAATTCACAATTAACATCCCAAAGAGACGAAATAAAACAACACATGAAACTAATTTCAAAGTTGAAAGTGATGAATATAGAATTTCGTTATTTTTTTTATTCATCACCCTCCTCATTCTAATATCCAAATATGGAAAAGTCGCTGCTTCTATTTCTCTCTTAAATTTTGAAGTTATTTCCATGTTCGGATCACATTCGAATGCCCTTTCCACCAGAGCTTGTTGAAGTTTTAGAACACCAATAACAGCTTTGACATTGAAATTGGTCCAGGACGCAGCTTCACTTCAGTTACTTCATTACGTTCGAGGTTTTCTTTGCTTATGATTTCCCGAAGCTGCTCTTCAGTGAGGTCATTATGAGAGTTGCACAGATCCTAAATGGCTTTTCTGTTCATGTGGCCAAAACCCTTACCTCCAATTTCACGCAACTGAATTGAATTATTTTACAATTGAGTTATTCTATAAATGTGAAATGACATTCCAACTTTGAAATTTTTGCAGAACATGATACTTAAAGCTTCGGTGTCTGCCGAAATCGTTTCCCAGATAACGCTGATAAACAAAATAAAATGTGCTAGCTTTCACAAGAGTATGACCAAAGACGCACTCGCGAATGTTGAAGTCGCGAATGTTAAAACCGGTAGCATTTCTCTAATCACGAATGTTCGGAACTCGCGAATTCGCGGATGACGAGGCATTACTGTACTTTCTTGTATTCGTACGTATTAGCGGTGTAATATCCGTAGTATAGAGAAAGTTATGTAATACTGCGGAAAATCGGTTTCGAGATTTCATGTTTTGGGATCTTTTCTTTAGAAAATATTGAAAACAAATTTTTCCCAAAACGGTTCCAAAATTTTTTTGAGTTCTAAATGCACTACTTAAGATGTCATAAACGCCATTTTACTGTATATTTTTGTTTTTTCAACAAATTCACATATTTTACTTTCTCGCACTTATTTCGGAAGAAGAGTAAAGTTTATAGCCTAATCCTGCCCCGGAAAACGGCGAATTTTCGGCAGAAAATCTCTTGTTGCCGGGCCATGGCAACAAAAAAGTGGATAAATTACTTTGCTACATATAATAACTTACTTTCTCTAACGTGTGGTGTAGCCAGAATCCATGTTTTGTGGATCCTTCATACCGAAAAATCGATTGACGGCAAACCCGTGTGTCCTGTGATCAACGCTAGCGCCTAAACCAGGAGGCCTTGCCTGCAGGCCTTGTGGCGGCCCATGGTGACGTTTATTGTCGCCCGCGAAAGGCTTAGTTGAAAGTGAATGTCCCGACTGTGCCGTATTTATTTATTTATTTACGTCAAAAACAGTTAAAAACTGCGTGTGACGAGCTATGGGGAGAAGTGAATTTTGTGCACGTTTTCATAATTCTGTGGTCTCTGTCCTAAACCATATTCTAGTCGAATTTTGAATACAGAAAAGAGAGGTTTTTTTCGAGTTTTGTTGACAAAAAATTCGCTCCTATATAATAAAATATATTTTCAAAGGTAAATTAGCTATAAATTCCTGCCCTGAACCCTCATGTTCTTCATGAAAGAATAATACTTTTTGCTGCGATAATATGAAAAACGATAATTTGAATAACTATATTTCCCACTGAAATTCAGAAGACGTGCACAAATAATGAAGTTACATTTATGTCCAGAAGCAAAACAAGGGACCATCTCAGCATTTGCTCAAGGATCAGGGAAACTGGACGAAAAACCTGATCGAGATGGGGGCCATCAACCCAGAAACTGTGGTACAATACTTGTTACAGGTTCTTTAGAATTATACAGTCCAGTTGATAAATAATTACATTAACTATCATTGTTAAAATTAATGCTACTTCACTTTTTGATGCTCGGTATAGTCTCGAATTGTATAGAAACAGTTATGCAGCAGAAAAGATTTTACTTGGGACTTAAACTTTTCTATCGAATTTAATCGTTTAATGTCTTCTGGCAAAGTGTTGTAGAGTAAATGTAGGTAATAGGTAAATCTCGGTGGACAGCTTGGCCTTTCTGCCTCTTCTGTCCTGGGTCTTCTTTGTTGTTTTATTATGTCCCGTGCAACTATGATGGGTGGGAACACTGTGCCCCAAGCGCACGCGCATTGCTGGGGTCAACAGCCTATTTAATGTAAAAATAGGCAAGTTTAGATTTTACGACTTTTTTCCAGTAAATTCGGAGATTAAAGTTCATCCATATTCGATTCACTGCGTAATAAACAATAATGTATTAAAATGTACAAACCGTTTTACTAATGCTTACATGTTTATTTTGATTTCAAGTTTTATTTCTCTGACACCTGCCTGCTTGAAAATATCCAATCACATACTTTCAAAAGGAATCATCTTAGTGACTGCATTTGTTACTTTAGGAAGGTAAAGTAGAGGACAATAAAAAAGACACAAATTGTAACCATTGTTCATCAGTATTTTATCTGATGTGAGTTAATGAATATACAACACAATGAAATTGTACTAGAAGTTACAGTTTTGCACAATCAAATAACATAATTTACTGCACTAGAAAAAGTGAACACAAATGCTGCATGCTTTCTTAAATTATTATCATTGAAAAAGTTTAGGCTGTGTAAATTCATTTTTCAAAAAACTTTTTTGGTATAAAAAACCACATTCTTTGAAAAACAAATGTATTCATTTTTTCTGTGCATACATGAAACAACAGAACCTTCCATTTTTTGCTACTACAAAGCTATTAATTATCAAAAACTGTAGGTTCCATTTTTAAGCAGTTTCTTTATAATATTCTTTGGGCCCATATTGTAGGTGCATATATTATTTATATATAAAACGTGTTAGCTACACTACAACACTAGACATCAAAACATACCTGAGCAAAATTAATTTTCATAGTTCAGCCCTTCAAGAGAACTTTCACACATCTGGCCACACACTCATGGAAGAACTTTAAATCTTCCATCAAAATAATATTTTAGTTAATAGGTTACCTGCAAGCAGTATGTCTTCTCTGTAAATTCACTTGTTCCAAAACTGGACTTTTGTACTCTTCAATTTGGTACCTCATTATTTCAAGCTGAATTACAGAGTCATTAGAACTTAAAGAACAAAAAGAAAACTTCCAATTCTAGGGTAACATTTCTGGAAGGTTTGGAGATGCTTAAACATTTCCAAAATTAAATATACATATAGGTCAGCAATATCAACACTTCATAATTTTGTAAACTATCAAAAAAATACAAATCAGTGTTAATCGTAAATAACTATAACATTACAAACAGTTACCAACTGAAGTTTCTACATGTGTACAATTTGTACACTTACCTTGGGTATCCCAAGAATGAATACGATGTAACAACACTAAAAATACTTTTCATTAACAAACAACAAAGAAGTGTACATGTATTTATATAGGTTGTGACAGGTGTACAAAGTATTACATTTATGACAATAAATGTATTATGAATATGAATATTAAACATTTTTACAGAACATTGCGTAACCAAGTAAAATGAAATACATTTCTAAGAATACAAAGAACATTACATTACATATCATATACATAAAATTACATTTACACATAAATACATGGTGAGCAATGCATGTGTTTGGTGATACTGTGTAAATACTAGCACATTTATATATTAAATCTTTTAAACACAGGTGGGCTATTATTCTACATAGTTTCTACGACAAGTACACCAAAAAACTACATATGATACTCTCTCCAGATCAACAAAAACATAACAAAGACATAAAAGTACTACATATAACATTTACAGAAAACAGGACAGTCTCAATGTGAAATCTTAATAAAAATGAGAAAGGTATGTAACACAGGAAAGCACTATTCCAAGGGAAAAAACATGATAAATGAATTAATCAGAATTACAAAATATTCATGTTGCTTCAATTACTTAATATTATTGCATTGTAATAGTTGAAAGATACATGGAACAAATGAGAGAGAAAAATAAATAATGCCCCTGATGAAGGAAATACAAGCCCCATTAGGACAGGTGAAATCCTTGAATAGAAAGCGATGTCCAGTAAAATCTACTTAAAAAGTAACATCCTGTTTGCACATCTGTGATGTTTATATCAGCACATGTCTGCATGATGTCATCTACCCTTACCTACAAATCTGCTCTTTTAATGGAAATATGAAGTTTCCCAATTGAAAACAATAATTCAATTTTTGTTATTTAACAAATGTAATAAAAATTATAAAAGTTTCAACATTTTTCATTGAAGGTAGGGTAAGACTTCATGGAAATTGTTTTTGTTTTTGCGATAATAATAGGCTGGAAAGAAACTTGAGCGGATGTGTTGGATGTCCCTTCTCGCAGCGAGTACTGGCCTAAGGGATTTGACTTTACACTTCTTGTGGCAGCATGTCCCCTCCTCTCCTGTGAGGTTTTCAAAGCCTTTAGTGCTCGAAAAACTTCTTCCTCTCGGCCACCATCCCACTGAGAGGACTTGCAGAGTTGCTGGAGGCTGAGGGGGAGCGGAGGGGGGCAATCCATAAAAAAGACGACGATTTCGGGGACTTCTCAACATCGTCGTTCATATTGGTAAAACAGCTTTTTGGACACCGAATCAATTCTGTAACCAATACAAGTATAAATATATTGTTGGGATTTTTATATATTTGCTGTTTGATAGAGATTGCATACTGTACAAAAACACTTTTGTACGATATGTAATACTATAACACTTGCTGCTATCATTGGTCAGTCAATAAGCAAACTCCAGTACCAATCATTAGAAAATATTTATAGAAATTTATAGACATCCATTATCCAAAATTTATAGGCCTCAATTTTTTCTTTTTGGTGGGGGGAGGGGGGAGGGGGGAGGGGGGAGGTACCGTACATATTCATTTTCTTTTGTAATACTGAATATTGAGAATGATCCCTGCTACGATTGACAATGATAAAATATTAAAAAGATACTATACTGTGGCGGCAATGGTGCAACGGTTAGCATATCGGACTGTTATACCCAAGTTCGCAGGTTCAAACCCAATCAAAGCTGGCTTTAAGGGCGAAAAAATCCTTCGTACGCCTTCCTCCGGAGGGGAAGTAAAGCTGGCTGTCCCACGTTAGTAGATTTACTGCATGTTAAAGATCCTCAAGCCTAAATGATGCCCCGGGCTAAATTCAAAATCACCTGTTTTGTCGCCCAAGGAATACCTTCTTTCTCCGCTAGTTGGTGAAAGGAGCGTAGCAAAATTTGCATGGTCAGAGGGAAGAGCAGGCCTCATGGCTTGAGTCTCGCCACGTGAAATAAGGCATTACATTCAATTCAATTCAATACTAAAGTCAATCATCTGACTTGAGTAAATATTGACAAATCTTAAAATAAATGCTTAAGAACTCAGAATGTTTATTATTAGTAGAAAAACTCTTTTCACCACCTTTAAGTGCAAGAGAACTAATGGTACATTGTCAAACAACCGATCATAAATTTTTAACAGCTGTCACTCACTCAGAATGTTCATTGTTGGCAGATAACTCACTGCCTACAATGGTACAATGGTAGACTACATAGACATTATGTTTGGTAATACGAATTATCGAATATACAAAGTATACCTGGACTCAACTAGTTCGGATAATTGACGTCCCACTGTAAATTTTTCACAAAACATTAGTTTAAAACAATTTATTTTAATGACTAATATTCATTAACAGACAAAAAGTAACAAGTATTTTACATCACATTTCAATGATATATTGTGAACTTTTTCATGGAACAATTGTTTTTTTTATGAGGCAGCAGATTCTCAATGAACTTATGACATTAGTTATCATAATGAAAGGCAGAAACTTAATTTCATTTGTTTGTGAACACTCAATGAACAAATTGATATTATCATTAATCAAAGTTAATCTTTGCAACTTAAAGCACCAAAAGCAAAATACCCTTCTTGCATCTTGTAAAGATCTGTCAAATTGAAAGCAAAAAAACTTTACAATATTTTTCTAATTCAGAAACACAAAAGGTTTTTTTTATTGTCAGATGTTGAAATAATATGTACAACCAAAAACTTCACAATAATAAATTTTTCTTCTTGATTTTTTTCTCTTTTTTTTTTTCTTTTCTTTTTCTTCCCCCCCCCCCTTCTTATATTTCCCTTTGTTTCTTTTATTCTTTCTTCTTCTTAAAGGGTAACAATGGCCATTCATAACTTTGGAACTTATTCTTTCTAACTCATGATTTGCCTATCAATTTACAAAATACAAATCTTATTTCAAAATCTTTACCTGCACTGGAGAGAGCTGGCGGTTCCTTGGGCTGTTTGTTACTGCCGTTGCTGCTGATGTCGTTGGTCCTGGGACTAGAACAGGGTTCCTTGAGAATTGGGCTGGACTCATTTCCCTTGGACATGCCAACTGGGGAGCCTGAAAGAAAAATTCACTCTGAGAAAACTTTCCTGTCCATTTCAACCTTCTACTGAAATACATACATGAAGTTTATAGGTGCCAACAGAGCAGTGGACAAAGACAAAAGTGAATGCTTTAAAAGGCAAAATTTCAGAAGAGAACCATGAACTATGAGTATAAATATTGCATGCAATTCTTTTAATTTTCTTTCTCTTGACTACTCCTTTTGTTGTTCAGGGCTTTTAGAATTTGAAAAACTAGTTACCAATGTGATATGTTATGTAATTTTAACTATTATTGAAATTATAACTATTTTATGACTTTCTATTAAAACATATAACGCTTCCATCAAATTATTCTTTTGAAGTGCACCGATGAAAATATTATGATCAAATTTGAATACTCTGGACTAGGTTTAATCTACTTTATTTTATTTTTGAGAAATAACAACAAAAAACATACAAATTAAATGTAGTCAATGCAACAGCACCTAGAAGCAGGGAATATATTTGCTACATATATTTATAATAAGCTAAATATATTTGCTTTGTAATATAAGTGAATGAAAGCAAGTAATATTCAAATTGCATTTGCCTTAAAATTATCAGGTACAGTAACATAAATTTATTGCAACCCATGCTTTTTGCTGATCTAAATAACCAACAAAAGGTATATTTGCCTTTTCAGATATTGAGATAGTATGCATTTTCTACAGACTCTTCTTATGCTTTTTTAATAGAGTAAGTGATCATAATTATAAGTGGTCTTGATAAGATATTATTCTTTTTATGTGCGCATCAAGATAAAATGGTTTCTCCTTCTTAGACGATCTCTGATAAAGCCTTCCCCTAATTAATTAAGACTTCCTTAACTTAAGAATACACAATGAGCTGATAATGCACAAAGCCTATATGAGTTTTTGTGCAATGACATCCATCCAATGACAAACCAATGTCATTATCTCAAATTATTATTATTATTATTATTATTATTATTATTATTATTATTATTATTATTATTATTATTATTATTATTATTAATCGAACTCAACATATAGGGGGTACAGTTACCAAACACAAATTCATGCACACATGCTCACAGTTAAAGACGGCCCCACCACCAGTATCATGGGAGCTCTGAAATGCTGTTCCTCTACCGTACCTTGGTTGTGAAGAGTTTGAGGAGCAGCCATCAGGAGCAGTTGAGACCACAATTGTGACAATGCTGCTTCCTTGCTGGGTCTGGCCTCTTTGCACAAGTGTGCAAGAGCGTTCGGCTCGTCCCCATGCTGTTAGTGGTCACACATAAGCATACCACTGACAACAACACTCCTAACTTAACTTCGCTCAGTGTTTCTCTACTAACCATTACTCATTCATTTGATTTTTCTACTTTCTTCAATCTTTGAGAACTTTTGTTTTGTTTCCAGAGCCGATGAAAATATATTTGATTTCTTACAGACATTCTGTAATACATACTCAATGCAACAAAACCTGTCTGGGGATTTTGAGACTGCTTTCTGTCCCCAGCAAGATTTACCTAGTTTCATCTGATAATTAAACTGCATTTTATAACTGCAAATATTTGTTGATCTGGCTTGTTGATTTTTGTTGCTTCTATTTTTCTATGTTGTCTGTCTGACTGATTGTTCTGATGTTCAAACATATTCCTAAATGAAACTTTTCAACAAGAACCCTCAACAAATTAGAAAATATATAGCTATTGAATGAATTAGGAAGCTTTTACAAGACAAATACAATGTTATAACCTCAATATTTCAAATAAAAGAAATGATTTTCAGAAGAGAAACACTGATATTCTACACTATCTGATGAACTCTTGCCTCTTGGTCTTCCAGCAATAATTTATTAACTTTGTAAAGATTATAATTTAAATATCCCCTTTTGCTCTTTCCTCAACTATTCAATTCTCAAAATGATTTTAGAAGTTAAGACAATTTCATGAAATGGACAATAAATATAATAATTTTTGAGTTGGCAATTTGTAAATGAAGTCAAAAGTTTTAAATTATGGTTATTGCCTGGAATACGTGCATGAGAAAGTCAAGCAAGAGTTCACTAGCTTTTAAATAATATAAGATACTTGAATTTGAAAGATTTGAAAATGTGAAATCATTTTTAAAATATGAAAAAACTTCAAATATGTAACAAAACAAAATAACACAAAATTCTTATATTTAAATTAAAATTTACAGACTTGATGCCAACATCTACAAACAATAAAGAAATAGGAAAAAACAAAACACCAATTGAAGAATGTGAAAAAGGCACCAAAAATGTGGCAGAAAATAAGCAGAAAGAAACAAAGCACTTCATTGTTTTCCTTTTGCTCGAAACAACCCAGAAATCTAACCATCACTATGTTTCCAGTCTTCAATTACACAAGCAAAAAAGAACCTGTACTTTAAGGTTCCATAACCTACCTTTATTCAGATGTTTTTCAAGACCAAAGTTGAAAGAAATATTATCCAACAACCATTCACATGCATGCATGCATTCACCTTGTTCACAAGCCTTTTGAGGATTTAGTTTATGTTCATAAATAAGAAAAAGAGTTTATTTCATTTTCATTAACTTAATGACCTATGACTAAATTTGAACCATTCATACTGAAGGTAAGAACCAATACCAAACTCACCAGGAACTCCAAATAAATTCATGATCTATTAGCACATGCCCAAAATAATTACATGCTATAATCTTCTAGTTGTTAATAATATAACAAACAAACAAATCAGTTATTTCGAAAGGGCCACATCTCTAATCTTTGCAAATATAAGTTAATTTCACCATTTGATTCAGAAAATGCTTTGTGTGTGGAGAAAAGATATTAACTACAGTCTTTTCTCAATGCTTTTAGCTTTGTTAAATGTAAAAGTGCTGCATGTCTACTGGTTGTTAAAATAATCTAAGTAGCTGAGGTTTTCTGTTAACTTCAAAGAGACCAATTTTCCAGAGATGCATTTTCCAACACTGTGAGCACTGAGCGTGTGTCCACATGCACTGAACAAATAATGGGGATGTCTCCATTTTGAAATTATTCAATTCCATTTGTTAGGCCACAAGCCCACATCTCTAGGGCTCTTGGATATGTGATTGATTTGTGGAGAAATCTCATACGTAATATTAGTGTAAATGAAGGACTAGTTGGAAAAAGGAGAAATTTGGTTTCAATGTAGCAAACAGAGTGAAAGCTGCTGAATATTTCTCTTAACAGACTGAAAGCTGCTGAAGTTAAAAATATATTCAATACATCATCGTCACAAAAATCTAAGACCTCAATTAAGTCAAAACACAATCACATTACAAACTTCATAACTACATTAAATTTATTTGGAATACTTATATTTGTCATACTGAATGTAACTTGTTTTACAGCTCATTGTGGAAAGTTATTTTCAATGGAAAAGGAGTATTTTAAGAAACTGAATAATAATTATTGTGAAATAAGCCTGTGTTTGAAACTAAGTTTGTATTTGTTGAAAAAATAACAGTAATGCAGAAGAAAAAGGAGAAGCCAAGAACACACAAAAGTGAACTGAAGTTATGCCATTCCAGTTGAATTTAAAACAGTATTAAAACGTGCATACAAAGATATTTCTTCTTTTGATACTTACCAGGCTATCCTGATCCCTGGAGGAACTGTTTGAATTTTCCACTTGTGCCTTCAATTTCTTGTTCCTTAAACAAATGGTTTATTATGAATTTTGCAAAAAATGGTATACATACAAAGAATAAAATTAATTTAATAACAAAAGCTTTGAATTAATAAAAGAAATAACCAAAACCATTTTTATTTTATTCTTTAGACAATGCAGGCATAAATCTTAATTTGTTCTATTTAATTATCTCAAACATAGTTAATTAAAATTAACTGTATCTAAAGTCAACTTAACATACCTGGCATCCAGTTGTATAATGTGCTGATGGGCCATAGCTAACTGCTCTTCAAGAGTCGCAGATTCTACACATTTATTGGAGTACTTCTCTGATAATGATAAAATCTCTTTCTTGATTCCTTCAATTTCCTCACTGTGAAAATCAAAGAACAATGAAAGAAATTGTAACCTGAAGAAATGAAAAAACTGAAAAGCTTTCATGAATAAATCTTACATGTGCTCCTTATGTAAGGCACCAAAATCCTTCGAATACTGCACTTTTTTCATGAATTCAGCCTTAAATTTTGCGATTTCCTTTTGAACTTCAATCTCATGGGCTTTTCTCATAGCATCTAAAGCTGTGAAAATACAAAGAGACTTTCCATAAAGAAGAAACGTTTTATTATGCAATATAATAGTGCAGTAGGAAAAATAACATTCGCATATAGAGGTTTAAACAGATGAAATCAATTACAATTGCATGAATATTTTAGCCAGAATACAGTAGACTCTGGTTATAGTGAACTTCAGGAGACTAACATTTGCCATTCACTAGGATCAGAAATTCACTATATTCAACGATGTCAAAATTAAACAGAATTTTCCCATAATTACTATTTTATTAATAGAGTGATGCAGCAAAATACATTAACAGCATGAACTGAAAATTTCAATATATTTCTCCATAAAAAATCAATTATTTTCGATTGTTGGCTTTGTGCATTTTTCATTAGTAATTTCTCTAGATCCTTCTCCAGAGTTCGTGCTCTCTCCATACTTGATTCTGAACAGTAAGGCAGTCATTTTACTCGCCTTAACTTTTATTTTATTTGCAGACTGGTGTTGGAATTTGTGGTATTGAGGTGATATATTCTCTTCCAGAAGTGAATTAATTTCCAGAACATTGTATTTCCTATGTTCACTACAATCGAGGTTCAGATTTACTGTAACTGAATCTTCATGTTTCATTGTATTGTAAGTGAAACAGGACCAGTGACTAAGTTCACTATAACCGAGTGTTTACTATAAACAGAGTCGACTTTACATCTATTTTGATAATTTTAGCAACTTAATTGCAGATTCACCAAACTATATTTTCCTCACAAAGTAAAATGGGTAATGCTAGTTCTTCATATTTTACCTGCAAGAGTAGCCTGCGTTTCTTCAGCAAGAGCCTGGTCCTTTTCTTGGCGCATCTGTTCCAACTCTTGTTGATGTTTTTCTTCCATTTCAGCTATAATACGACGATGACTTTTCTCCATTGCAACAAGACCCTTCTCACACAAAGCCTAAGTCAAAAAATGTAAAGAAAACTTTTTATTCTGATGGGCCTTGATTGAAGTGAATAAACATAAGTTAAAGGAAAAGAAAGTGAATAACATTAACTTTGTAATGACACTAAATGAATTCCAATTTGGTCCTTGTTGAAAATAAACTATTAAAAGAAACATTAATTTTTTAAATTACAAGTTATAACTAAAAGATTCAAAAATATAAAAATATTCAAAATCAAAGGTATAAAAATATTCAAAAGAAATTTCCAGGGAAAAAAATGATAGATCTACCTTCAAATGTTCCACTTCATACTGATAACGCTGTTGTATGTTTTTGTCATCAAATCTGTCAACAGAACCTGATGCTATAGTTTTCTCATAGAGGCTGCGAAGATTTGCTACTTGCTGATTATACTCAGAATCAAGAGAATCCAGCTGCATTTGTAACTGCTGGGCTTTCTCTCTCAATTCCTCATTTTCTTGCTGATGTTTAGAAATCTAAAACAAATGTTTAAAGAATATTTTTATTTTGCTCAGAGATAAGAAATGAGGTACAATAAAAAAGTTGAATATGAATTTAGCTTGTCACTGAGATCTTGCACGATGAATTAATTTTGATGGTAACATTTCACATTCTTTCCCATTTTAAAGGAACAATTTAACTAATTATATTGCAACATCAGTAAAATTCATACCATTACCTTACATATGAAACCTTTTAAACCAAACAGGACATTATTTTAGAAACCAATACTAACCAACTCATTCTGTTTTTGCTCCAAGGTGCTGTGCAGTAAATTCATAGCTTTCTCATGACTAAGTTTCAACTCTTGAATTTGATCCTCATGTTGTTCACGTAATCTGTAAATCATAATATTATTATTGTAGGCCTACTGTGGCCTAAGTAGATCATGATACTTAGTATTATGCAATTAACTTAGTATCAGACAGGAGTAAGCAAGAGAAGTTAAATTAGTTTCTGAAAGTGGAATGGAATAAATGCTAGATTGAATAATTTGTACTTGAATTTCATAATCAGAGAAAGAGTGTTATTTTATGATTCACTTTTATTTATAGAAGAGTAAACCTTATTATGCTAATTTTAGGTTTCTTTAAAAGATGTTTTGCTTAAAGACTAAAGGCTTCCCCCCACTAAAAAGACATTTCAGAATTTTAATCTTCTGAGACTGATCCAAATTCTTGCCTTTAATAAACATAACTGCATATTTACTAGAGAGATACATTTGTGGCTTTCTACAGACACTGATAAGTACACTGTGAGAGAAAATATGGAAGGGTGAATTACTGAAAGGAACAACAGAGGCAACAGATGACTGGAACCAAAAGGAAACCACACGAACATTAACCCAGAAGTGAAAACTTCAAAAAGGAAGTCCTCAATGATTTTTACACACTGATTTGATTCAAGTTTCTAAAAAACTACAATTTAAAATTTAACAAATGTACCTTTGGACAGCAGCTTGTAGCTGTTGGCATCTCTGACACTCCTGGCCATCTAACACACATTGCGTAAGATTTGCCACCATATCTTGAAGTGTTGAACATTTTGAGCAAATAGCATTCCATGTTATTTCAGTATCCTTTTTAACATTATTTTCCAAATTAATGGATTTTGAAGATTTTTGACCAGCACCAGGAGATACTTCTGATTCCATGCACTGCCGAAGCCTACAAAGACTTTCCTCCAGGCCAAGTAACGATTTCATGACTGTGTCAATGGATTCTTGAGATTTTGTACTTTTCTTTGGACTTTGCAATGCTTCAATAGAAGAATTACATTCATTAGCAAAATGCTGGTACAAATGTTCAAATTCAGTACCAGCCAATATTTCCAAATTGCAGCCCTCATCAGACAACAAAGGATCAATTTCCAAGAAGTTGGAAGCATCTGCTGAACTTCCTTCATTAACAACACTGGAAAAATCATTACATGGACCTTCCTGCAGTAACAACGATATCCTGGCATCAATTAAAGCTTTGTGAGCCATCACATCAGAGAATTCTGAAAGAAGCCTACGAGATTCTTCTGCGTCAGAATCACTGTGCTTTCTCTGCCTCAGAGAACCTTTATGTTTCCATTTATCAACACAGTCTTCATATTTTTGTGTTAGCTCTTCAATGCTGGATTCCATTTCTTGCTGAAGAATGTTCTCAACAGCATCAGACCATTGCTCTAAAATGGACCTATGTTTTGCCATGAAACTAAATGTTGCTTCTTGCTCTGCAGTGAGCTGGGCTTCATACAACTGACCACAGCGCATTGTGATATGGGAAATCTCTGCTTGAATAAGTTCCCTATTCACAGCTTCTTGGGCCATCTCCCAAGCCTCTCGAATCATTCGATCTTCCAGTGATGCTGATGCCTTTTCGTTTCGATCATTTGTTTGAGACCCTTCATCATTCGTGTAGCTCAGTGTTTCATTTGCTAATGAAGCAGCTAATTCGCTCAACTTTGCTGTTTTGTAGTTGTGAACTGAATCATTTAATTCCTGTTGCCTTTTCAACAATAATTTAATGATACTTGAATTGGCATTACTTGGAGATGCGGGAGGAGAGCTCTGTTTCACCACAGCACCTGAATTTTGAAGAGCAAGTTTTCTCTGAAGGAGAAGTTTTTTCACCAAAACTTTGGTTAAGTATTCTACTGAAGACTCACAGTGATGTTCTTCCTGATCATGTCCACTGAGTTTAGATTTCAAAGCAGAAATGAGTCTAGTGCTTTGCAAAATCTCATTGTCCATGACCCACTTCTTAAATTTACTTGTTCCATCTTCAGACTGCAGTACTGATTGAGCTATCCTTTGGACTAAAATTGTTTCGTATGCTAATTTTTCTGCTAAGAGGTGTAACTGAGCTTCTCGGTCCAATTTATTACTTCTACGAAGAGCATCTCTTTTTGCTAACAGGAAAGACAATTTTGTTCTCAACATGCTTTCTAAACGACTCACCACACACTGCACAGAATTCTTTACGGAACTTTCATCCTGTGGTTCCACGGTAACTTCTAAATCAACTGGCAAGCACTGAGCATTGCATTCTTGAAGCATATCTTTCACTTCACAAAGCCTTTGCTCCAAAACAGCAAAGTTGTCCAACAAAGCACCTGTGTGGTTCATAGATCGGTCTTGAAGAGCTGTTGACATTAAATTAAGGCACTCCTGAACTTTGTCACGAGATTTAATAACTAAATCTTCTAGCTGCCTGACATACACACTCTCCTCAGGAGGGTTTTCCTCGGACGGTGTTTCTCTTGGACTTTCAACGTTTACAGCTACAGATTGACAAGGTTCAGTCTCAGTTTTGTAACTCAGTCCATCTTCAGAAACAAGTTTTTCTGTTGCTTTCTTCACTTTGGCTTCTAATGAACTCAAACGAATCAAAACTTTCATAGGTTCTGAGCTAGTAGCACTATCAAGAGATTTCCGCCTCAGTCTGGATGATGATACTTTCAAAGCATCTCCTTTAGATGCATCTTCTGGCTGTGACTTCTGAGGAGATTCGCTTCCAGGAGACTTTGTTGCTTTGGGTTGTGTGACATGTTTGCCCGTTTCTAAAGCTATTATCTTCGCTTCCAATTCACCCAACTTTTCTTCAAGTTCCTTGCATATTTGGAAAGATTCCCTCCCTTTCAAGGAGAGGGAGCGTCTCTTATCTCGAGATTCAGATTTTGTTAACTTCTGTTTCAGTGTCCGAACCTGAAATTCCAAAAGAACATTTAAGTAATACATCTAATTTAGATGATAGTAGTGCTAAGAATCCTAAATGTAGCTTCAGAAATACCTGTTTTTCTGCAGCACTTAGTTTCAATGTCAAATCTTCTATGCGAGAAACCATCAGAGATGTTTCTGAGTTGTGGGCTCCTTCATTACTACTTGCTTCCTGGCGCAGACTAATACAGACTAGTTCTAAATCATCATATAATGCATGAGATTCCCGAAGTTCTCTTCTCATCGCTCGTATTTCTGCTACTGCTTTCTCAAATCTCCCCCTCAGTTCTTCATACTCCTCTAATAATCTATAATATAAACAATAACAAATTATAAGTTTTTCAATAATCACCCTCAGTAAAAGGAATTTAACTACAATTTACTTTTCTTCAATTTTAGCTAAACATGTAAAACAATTACAACTTGTCAGCAGACATAATATTCTAATACTATGGCACATCTAGGGGGCGGGGGAGAGGGGGCTCATGGGACTTGATACATATGAGCAAGCCAATGATATGTATTCAAAATATACAGCTTTTACTAATTTTCTATACAAAAGAAAGTCACTCAGTATATCAATTGTTAATGTTATAAGTCAAGAAAAGTTATAAATTAAAATTCATTTTGTACTCAGCATAAAGAAAAAATTATTTATAAGAAAACATTAAGTCGGGTAAACATTGTGCCTGCAGCCCCCTCCAGCGAAAAATCCTTGAATGAGATGTAGCAGACAGTTCTTACAAGTTGTTCTCAAACTAAAACGTGCCTTTTCCAGTTTGGTATACATTAAAAAAAAAGTAATATGACTTTTCATAAATGCAGCAAAAAAGCATGTTTAACTTTTATTGAAATATTTTTGAACCAAACATCAACAACATATCAATCGAAATTTTCCCCAATGAATGGAATACGTCAAGTTTATGTGTAGAGTAAATTTGACAATGAAAGTGAAATAATGCATGTTCACAAGAGAAAAAATTCACAGGATACCAACCTTTCTCGGTCCATTTCACTGGGACTCATATCCAGTTCTATTTTAGTCAGATCGCTCAGGGAATCCACACTCCTCCCTCGCTCTCGAGAAGCACTGAGCCCACCGCTTGTTGAGGAACTTCTGCTCGGACTTCCAGCATTGGCAACCTGATTTTCCAAATCATGTACTCTCTGATACAGACTCTCATTTTCATCAATGCCATGGGATAGTCGCTGCTGTAAGTTTGTGACTTCTTCCCTGAGTCTCAGAGAAACATTCTGTTCAGCAGACAATTCTCGACCCAAACGTTCGCACACCTGCGAGGTTTGTTCCAAAGCAGCTTCAGTAGTGTTGAGCTTGCGTTGCCATTCTTCAGAGTCTGAATGATACCTAAGAGTAAATTCATCAATATTTTAGTTTGAATTCTTGCAAATTAAAATATACATAGTTCCTGACTACGGAAATATTGAGAGAGCAGCAGTAGTATTTGCAACTAGTGCCAAATCGTCAATTGTTCTCTCAAGTTCTAGTGGGATGCAAAATATATAAATTTATAAATTATCCCGTGTTCACAAAAAACAATATGATCTTTTGATATCTATTGCATAATGTAATTTTGTTCTGAACAGGTATGGAGTTTGTTTTATCTATCCACGAAAATAAATACAAAATAAAGAAATTTATTACATCTTGAGAAAAAGAAAAATATTACACTTGCAACATTTTTGCGTAATAACAAGCATTTGGGTGAAGCTAGAGAAGACCAGATACATAAGACAATTGCACTCCAGGATATATACATGCTTACCTTTTAATGTTGAATAAACATACTACTGCAAATAGAAATACTAAGGGGCAAAAGTAAGCTTACCTTTCTTGAATTTGTTGATACAAAGATCTCCATTCTGGTCCTGATGTATGCTCCCGCCATCGAGCAAGTAATTCTTCATGTTCTTGTAGCAACACTTTGTAACTGCACACACAGCACAAAAAAGACTCATGCAACATTCATCTAGCTCATTCCAAAGACATTGCAATGCAAACAATAAAAAGCAGTGCAGGGAAATGAAATCAAAGCAAGGCTGACCATATATTACAACTTATAGACACAGCATTTTGTAATCTCAACTAGTAACTCTTATTTCAGAATTTTGACAGTAAACAAAGCTTCATAATCAAATAATTGTTTAAATCATCATACACTTAGCTATGGAATTACTAACAAAATGTATATTGAAACTTAAATGAAATCTGATGTTCTCAGTGATCATTAGGGACCAGATTTCAATATTAATGCTTATTCTTCCCCTGTGTCAGAAAGTATTCAAACTTCATATGTGCATAAAAAAAAAAAAAATTTCCAATTATTTAAACATGATTTTAAAATGCACATTTCGCATATTTTGTCTGCTGTCTCAGTAAGTATCACCTTTCTTAATAATGTTAATTATTAAGCATATTTTGCTTGAAAACACATCATTATGACTGACTGTCCATTGAGGAAAATTATTAATTCTGCTAACAAATACTACCCTTTGAAATTTCATTGAGTGATATAGAAAGAATTAAGTGCTGGATGAATACACTGTGCATAAAAATTTTGAAAAACAATATTCTGATATTCCTATACAGGTTCTTTGTAGGACATATTTTTTAAGTTTTTGAAGCATACATGCATACATATTTCATAGATTATTAGTGCAAATAAATCCTGTCCCTAGTAGCAACAAAACCTCATATCCACAACTCTTTTTGTTAGAATTTATTCTTACAATAACCCAAAGCTTCCTTTACTTTCCTGTAGAGGTAATGTTTCTTTTTGATCTTTGAAATTTCATATCTATTACTTTCAAGTGGCATTATATACAAATTTGAAATTTCACGTTTTTAGACTATATCTGATGTATCCTGGTACTTCCTGAATCTCCAGTAACATAATGCTAAATTTCATGTCTGCAGGAAAACATCAATCTATACATAGGTTACCAAATAAATATGGTCAGCCCTTTCAAATATGGAAAAAAAGCTACACAAAACACATACTGTACATGGCACAGGGAATAAACAATTTTAAAAAACACACAAATTCAGAGAATATTTGAACTTACTTTTGCTTCAGTTGCTCAAGTTCAGCCACTTCCAGAGTACGCTGCTCTAGCTGCATTTCTGTGTGTTGCAAAGATGCAAGAAGATCTTTCACCTGAAAAAATTAAGAAGCAATTCATGAATGCAAAATGTAATTATGCAAGAGAGGTGAGTGAATAAAGAAAAAAGGTAAAAAATATGAATCAGCCCATGTCAGTAAACCATTTACAACATTATTTGGTCTACATATCAACAAAATAGATTCATAACAAAGGATATTGGGATCTATGTTAATAACTGAATAGATACCTGTTTTTCCAAGGCAGCCATTTCATTTTTATGATGACGTAGTTTCAAAAGTTCTTTTTCAGCATTACCAACATCACATAATGCATTACTTAGTTGCCTCTTGAGTTCATCAATTTCGGTGGATTGGCTATCTGCCGAGTCAAATAATGAACTCTTTACAGACTCCATCTGAAAAGAAGGAATCAAACATAACAAACAATTGTTCAAATGCTAATATCATGAAAAGCAAAGTTGTCAATTAAAGAAATCAACAACCAGACTTAAAATTTGTTAGGAAGATGATATGATAATATATTTCATAATATTAACAATGGTAGGTGACAACTACAAAATTTTCTCATGATATTAATACAACTTACTCCTGTACTTTCCTCTGCATCTGACTCGGGCACTTCACCACAGCAAGCCAGCAACAAGTCATCAGGTCGAACCGAATCAAGAGTAGATCTCCTTGAAGATGGAGGAGAAGATCGCGATCGCTTATACACACGAGACCTGTAGACAGACCAGAACAAAATCTCTCCTTAATTTATGCTTAAATCAACTATACATTACTGCTCACTACAGAAAAAGATATAAAACACTTGTTACTGTCAACATTAAATTAGTTCAAGTATTTCAAAGAAACAAAGAGAAAAAAAATCCATGTAACTTTCTGAGTTGCAAGTTCCTTTGGTGCAAGTTCCTTTGGCACTCACCTTGCCTTTTCTTTCACTCTGGAAATGGGAGTCCTGTTCAAAGGTGGTGATGGAGGCAAAGGAGTCAGAGGTTCCCCCCAGTCTTCACTCTCCCGCCGGCCTCCCTCAGATGCTGTTCGGTACTCTTCATCAGAAGAGAACAGCACTGAACGTGGAGTGAGGGGAGTACTAGGCACTATGGATGGTTCTCGTTCTGAACACACAACTCTGCAACAGATTTCAATACTTTTAATATGATTTATAATTTTATATGCAAATACTGAAAAAGATGGGCTATCTCTTGTATTTTCCATTCCTTCAACTCTTGTTTTATTTAAGTACTCAAAAAATTGTGAGGACTGCTATTATTATGCATCAAATACGTTCCTAGAGTAAAATTAAAAATGAAAGTTTAGAATTCTCTCGTATCTTTCCTTGAAGTATCAGTTCTGCAAATAAATACTATCCATTTCAAATTAAAAACAACAACTTCTACTACTTCTTTTACTAAAAAATATGTCTTTTCACCATTATATTTTTATGACTGTCATAAAAAACAAAACAGTATGAGACCTTAAAGTTTTCATTAATGAACACAAGGTATTCGTGTTACAATGTCTTTAAATAAATATGAAAAACCGTTAAGCAACATACAGAAGCTACAGGATGGCCACTCATTTCTTGGAAAAAAATTCTCTGACTTTTCCAGGTTTTCCAGTGCATTTTTTCCCTTGTTGATAAGGTTTGTAGAGAATTTCACACTATTTTTAAAAAATGTTAAAAGGAAGACTGACTCTAATTTGCTAGCTCTATGATTTCATTGTTAAAAAGTACAAATTAAAATAATTATCAACAAATAAAAATGAGTCAATATTATTTTTAAGGAATAATTTCTGGTTACATAGCCATCTCAAAATTTTCCCTGACTTCTCAATTCTTCTACAATTCCCCTAATTTTTCTCTGACTTTTCCAGAGGAATGAAATTCCCTGATTTTTCTTGGAAAATGGCCATCCTGTAAATAAAATTTAATACAATAGATCACATGTATCTTGGACTTTAAAAAAAACTTTAATTTGCTTGTCTTAAAATTACTTAAAAGGCACTTCAGTGTTCACACACATTTTTAATTTTTTAAATTTATTTTTGGTATATACTATCTTCTCCTTAGTATTTTTTCACTTAAAAACCAGAGCTTGAACTAGCAATTACAAATGAATAACACAATCATTACTAAAATATAGTAGTGATCAAAACACAAAAACAAACCATGTTCATACATTGAATAAGATACACACAAGTAACATTATTTCTGAGGTGAAGTTTTGAGGGAAGAGTTTACAAGTACATTATCACTCAAAAAATGACTAAGAGAAAGGAGACATTAATGTGAAAGTATTAGACCTACATAATATGATAAAAATCAAGTACGGAACTATTAAGGTTTTTAAGAAGTAGTGAAATTAATAACTTACGGGACTTGAGTAGTATCCAGTTCACGCTCAAGCTTCTCGCCAACACTAATAGTTGATCCATCAAGTACATTTGGTTCTTGCAGGCCTGCTGCTCGTCGAATTGCAGACATCCAGTTATTCCTAATACCAGCTGTCACTGCTGAGAGCACATAACGGCGCTCATCCCACGTCTGCAAGACACAGTAATTAATATTAAATCATGCTATTTTATAAAAATGTAAATAATGAACAAAATAAAATTAAATAATTTTGAATATCCTGTAATTAATCTCAATTATTATTTTGCAATTACTTATTGACATGTTACTTTCAACAATAACATAATTACCTTACTGTCAACACTTACGGGTTCTAGCATTTCAAGTTATTTAAATTTTAAATATGTCCTAACCCCACATTATTTTGAGACAACAAGAATGGAAACAGAATTAAAACAATATTTCTCCAAATTCTATTTCAAAGGAGAAGTTTTTTGCAGGCATCAGAAATGTCTACCTCAATGCTAGCATGCTTCACACTCCTTGTGTTTCTCCAATGCAGACTACAAGAACACAGTGCATTGCCTCTGCCACATCACACACCACTTCACACAGTGGAGTGGAGGGGATCAGAAAATGGGATGGGAAAAGCACAGCACAATGAGACCCACCTACCCGCAGAAGCAAGCTTGACCTTGACTTCTCTCTAATGAGCTTGAGAACCACACACAGCTTTGTAATATTATACACAGGTAGGAAAGTTGGTACGATTCAAAACAATAAAAGTATTTATGATTTATCATAGAAAATGTGATCTAATTAATTGCAAAATTTCTAAACAAAGACAAGAAGTTTATAAACTATTAAAAGTTTCAAGGAATCATGAATACTTTTTAAATTGTATTTTTTTTCCAGAGATAATTTGATAAAATTTAGAAAATGATCAATTGAAAATTTAATCCTAAAAATAAGTTTTGGAGATAATTTTTTCTGGTATTAGATAAGTACAATAATTTTCTTTTATAACTGTCCTAACTGAAATACCCTCATACTAATTATTTCTTGGGAATTAAAACAAATACTCTGAATTTGATTTTAATAATCACAATAAGTGAATCATAATTCTATTGCACTTCTGTTGTTATTTAATATTTTAATTCATATAATATATCTACAAACACTTTGAAAACATAGAGTGGCATAACATAAAAAGCATAACTTGTCAATAATGTACCCGACAGGACAACATTCAATCATCTTTAACAATTCACAAATACAATTTTACAAAACAAGTGTTACAACACAAACATACCGTAGCCTGAAAGCCATAATTTCTGACAACTTGCACTTCTGACACACTGCGGACACCACTCAGATCAAGCACACCATCTAAGATGCCTTTATCTTCAGCAGATGGATCTCGATAGTACATGAGAGCAGTTCCTCTCAAAACAAACCAGTGCTTGTTGAATTCCTGCATAGCAAGAAACTTTGTTACTAAAGAACAAGTACAAAAATAACACACCACAATGTATGTAATGGCACACAGAATTATTCCAAATCTCAATGTTACATACAATTATAAAAGAAATCTTAATTTATGATTACAATACCCAATATCTTTAAACATTTCTATTTACCAACATTTCATAAGAAATGTTAGTGTAAACTATGATCGGTGGTGTAATCTGGGAAGGAGAGAGCTCAAGGAACTCTAGTCCCCTTCTTCTCCCAACCTCATCAAAAAAGTTCACAGTTTTAATTTTTACTAATTTAAAAAGAAAAATAAACATATTTTAATTGTTTATGTTTTTATTCAAACTATTTAAATTCAATGTTAAAAATTATTTTGTTAACATATTATAAATAATAATTAGAAAATATTTTAGACAATTTTATGCTTATTTGATATTGCTCCTTCATAATGATTAAATCAAGATTGAATTGCCTAACTAATTTGATGTACTAACTAAGCCACCACTAACATACTAACTAAACTTATTTACTGTGAAAAGTAAACTGAAATATTTTTTATGATAATTTTATTTGGATAAATGTTTTAAGTAAATAACTTTGACTGGTAAATTTTGTTCTTTTTTATCTTTACAAAAATAAATTTAACTAAAAATAAGGGTAATTTAGTTTCAGTGGAATGAAACAAAAATCATGACATAACTCTCATTTATTTGTGACCTATAAGAAACTATAAATTAACAAACAAAAATTGTTTTTAATGTCCATATAAACATAAAATGTCTGCGTAGATGGAGCAAATCATCACTTCAGTTTGACAGCAACAGCTCCCCTCCTCCCCCAACAAAAGGAAAACCTGGATGCCCAACTGAGTATTTATTTCAATTTATCAACAGACTTTTAAATACAAATAATTAGAAATTATCAGCTGGGGAAATCCATGAGGACCTGTTATATCACATTCTTTCTTTTTTCTCAATCAGTATAAAGCTACAATAATTATTTATGGAAAGAAAATAACAAAAACAAAGCTATTACTTCGCGTAAATGAGACGTAATAAAGATCAAATTACAAAAACATGCACACACACATGCAGAAATATATATATTTCAATTTTACAAGTCAATTTTTTTCTTTCTTTTTTCTTCCCCCCCTTTTTTTTCTTTTCTTTTCCTTTTCTTATTTGGGTGGCATGAATAGGGACATGCCAATGTCCACTTTGAGGTCTATCAAAAATTCTCTGATTCTCTTTATCTAGAGGTATGATTAATGTATTTTATATCATTGTTGAACAAGTTAAATACTCTATAACTAATATAATTATGATTTCATTTACCAATTTCTTTTTTAATGATCAAAACAATTTTCTTAATCATTTTATTAATGAAGTTTTTATGTACAAATATTTGAAACTACAAAAAATTGAAAAAAATTTTGAAAGAAAATATCAAATTCTGTTGAAGAATAAATAAAAAAATGTTGCTGTTTAATAATTTATTCATATGCTTTTCTTAAAGATCAGATTTAATAGCAAAAATCATCAAAACTTACTTTGTTCAAACCCTGCTTCATGAGCCAACCCTTCTTTATATTAAGCAAATCTTCAGCAGGAAGATCCACTCGAAGTTCTGAACTTGGCGAATATCGCTGAGATGACAAGTCGAGGCCACAACCATCAGGATCACCACGGACCTACAGAGAATTAATTTATCATTAAGATCTGAAACCTGGGAGGTTATATATGTTCGTTTATTGTGTAAGAGAAGGCACGTTGATGGACCTTTTTTAATAAAAACAAATGTATTTCTAGTTTCTATGAGTAAGAGTACACATTCGTGGATATGCCATGTATTTAATTTTATTAATGAAAATAACCATTGTAGTAATCCTGTTATCTTCACTTAGAAAGGAGAAGAGTTTGTTTATTATCATCCACATTTTGTCCACTCATCAAAGAGCATTATGTCAATTTTACATTGTGCTCTAAGCTATATTGCTGTATAAGTTGCATATGTTAAGGACACATGTGATTTTGAAACAATTGCAAAACTGGATCTTCAATCACTACATCATGATTTCGCCAGCAAGATTCTTGAGAGACTGCCCATTAGACAGAATTGGATTCTAAGTACATAACTTTACAATTCTTGCAGGAAACACAGAAACTAGTTACTTGCACCCTTGTTTAATAACATGCATTACTTACCAGTTTATCACCAGATGCATCTGGCTGATCTGTCCCTTGTATATTTTTCTTTTGGTCTTCTTCACTACAGTCACTGTCACGTGTAGGTTTCACTACACCTGCCAGGCCTCGATGGTAACCTATACCTTGGTGTCGGCGGAATCGTGGTCGAGTAATAGAATCGGCTATATCTTTGAGCTTCTCATCTCGTTTGCTTTCATCCTCGTAATCGAAGAGAATTCGGCGAGCCACATCATTGTCCCCTGTAAAATAAACCATTTAAATGAAATTAAATTCTTCCTAATAACTAGGCCTACACGGTGATGGATTGTATTTTTACTTAGAATTTCTTGATACATGTTTGTCAATGTAATAAAATATCACATATGCAATAAAAATTGCGTAAACCACTTAAAACAGCCAGAATGTTTCAATGGAGACTAAAATGAGATTGTAAGAATAATGCTTATTTACAGCCACAAATCAAGAAAGCAGGAGGTAATAAATATTCAGGCAAATAGGACAGTAATAATAAAATAGACAAAAAAAAACAATGCAAGAGTTTCAGTCATGGAAGGCATGGATAAAAATGGAACAATGTAGAATCAATAAATGAACAAATATATTCAATAGAGTTCCAATGTTTTTATAGACAGTCAAAACAGTTTATTAAAATAGCAATGTTCTCTTTACATATTTATAACAGTTCTTTAAAACATCACAAACAGCTACAGATGTTTTAAAGAACGGTTATCAATATGTAAAGAGAACATTGCTATTGTAATAAACTGATTGTCTATAAAAACATTGAATATATTTGTTTATTTACTGAAATAAACAATCAATGACAAACTGCCATTAGGTCATCTATTATAATGTAGAATCAAATGTGAAGAAAGTATGAAGATATTGAAATTTTGAAATCCTGGCAATTGGAGTTTTTTACTGTTCCCCTTGAAATAATAAAATTACTCTAAGTTGAAAATCTGTATTACATTTTGGACATATCAGATATATTGAGCCCAAAATGTTGGTTTCCTGAGGTTCACTATAACCAGAGCTGACTGTACCATATTTTCTACTAAGAAAAATTAACAGTTAATCAAAATTAACATGGAAAATTGATTCAAAATAACAATGATAGAATGGCTAAAAGAAATATTTATACCATCAAATTTTGTAGAGACTTCTTATTATGTAATTATGGTTACAGAGAACACTGCTTACTCTGAGGGTCAGTAGGAGGTCTGTGGCTGTCCTGCCACCCAGGAAGCATTCCGCTGAAGTCTTCGGAAAAGCTTCGGCCCGATCTCACTCCTCTCTTCTCCCTGTTCTGCACACGGCGAGTGCGCGCCTTCTCTTCGCTCTGGATTTTGTCTCTGGTGGGAGGGGAGGCTGAAGAGGCAGGTTGATCATGGTAAGCTATAAAAATTGTACACAGCTCACAATTTACATCTAACACAGCTTCACTTAAAACAATCCCATGCACTGGAATAGCTAGAGCTAGTGCAACATGGGGCCTTTGCAGAAGACTGCCACCACTAGGACAGATAAATAATAACAATTTTTAAGATAGAAATCTAGCTTGGCTGGATCAAGTGGTAGCCCAGGGAATGAAGTTAAGGCAAAAAGCAGCAACAGTGAAGAGATGATGGAATAAAAAAGTAGCAAAGAGTTAGTACTATTTTCGGTGAAGAAGTAAATGCTGGAGTTGTGGCACGTTCACAGTACGTTGTTAATCACAGTAGATTTTTGATTAGGATCTTGGTGCAACTTGGGAATATAGCTTGGAAAATCCATCAATAACTCCCCTACCCTTTGTCCAAGCTAAGCCAGTGCAAGAAAACATGTGACTGTTCCATGAAATGCAACCATTATTTCTTTCTGATTGAAATATTATTAATTCTTACTAATTCAGATGTCTTCAATTTTGACAAATATGAGCATTCATTTGTATTGCAATGGAATCTGCTATTAGGTTTGAGGATAATTTTCCAACATTTAAAAAGGAAGAAATAATAGAAAATAATACCTCAATACAAACTATTATATACTAAAGAAATATAAACACAGATATGTAGCCATTCTGTGAAGAAATAACAAAAATTTTAAAAAAAAAATTTACAAGATTTCAACCTCCCTCGTTTATATTTGTATCAACTATTTTACTATTTTTCAAAGAATTTCTTCACCTTTACGTGTATCCACTGGTGCAGATGAAGGCACTCTCGGAGGGGTGTCTGTTACAACAGGGCTGACATCTCTTGTGGGATACACATCTCCTTCAACTTGCAACCAAGAACTTGGTGGTGGAGTATGATGAATTGGCCGAGGCTCAGAATGACAACTGTTGAACCTTGGACGTGTCTCCTGAGGCGTTGATGCTACAAATACGTACATTATTAGTGACCAAATTATGAGGAAAATTTTTAGAGTACATGACTGATTTTTTTTTTTAAACCTATCATGTCCTTCATTATTCTTTGCTACAACTTACAATTATATATTTCTGCAATGAATTGTAACGAGAATGACCAGAAGAAATATGAATCATTGAAAGACCTAAAACTTACCTCTGATGGTTGGGCTGGGTTGATGTATGCTTGTCGATTGTCCTCCAGGGAACGTTGCATTGCGTTTATGTCGACCCTGCAATAAATCAAAGGTTTTAGCTGCTGTCACCATTAGTACTTGAATGGAATGGAATATTCATCACTGCTCAAAAACTCCAGACATATTACAGAACAAACAAATCTAGTTCTCTAAATGACATGGTGTACTTGCCCATCCTTTCACCTAATGCATAAGTCAATTCTGAATAATTATTAAGAGAGTCTTACAATGACAGACCTCTCACATGAAGAGAGCTAAAAGACTACGCTTTCCAAGCGTGGTTGCCAAGAAGACTATGACATCAGCAGGCTCTCCTCACAGAACAAGGCTCAATGCAGAGATGATCACATGCAGAACTTTAACAGCCACTCCCACTCTCCCACAACAGAAAATGAATACTCACAGAGTAATATCCTGCAGTTTACATAACACATTGGAATAAAACATGTAACAATAATTTGAACAATATACTTTTTCTTTGGGATAAACTACAGTGTATTTGTGTAAGATAACATAATGCAAAAGAAGAAAGTCTATGAAATCAAACTTGAAAATAGCACTTTAGCATCTAAACAAAACAAAGTAAATATTATGTTCAGAGTAAGAAAAAAAAAAAAATTTATGATAGCAGTAACTGTTAATCAATTATAATACACAATACATATTTTTTTTTACGAAAAGTAGTTCAAACTTTCAATGTACATTCATTAAAGTTCATTAAAATCATTATCATGAGTGTCATTGAACATTCCAATTATACATATTTTTATTATGGAATACCTTCTAAAAATAACGTGTCGTGTTCACACCTTAGTTGCTGTACAAATGAAATTATACGACAGTTCTGTGTGACTACTAAACTGTAAACTAAAATGCTTGTTGACACGAGCGCAACACGTACATGCAATTCATTTAAAAGTTTCACGTCATTACACACAAATCACTTAACCATCAACTCCTACATCTGGCGTGGTGATGCAACCCTCACGCCACGACAAGATGATCTCAAATGGCTGTGAAGCCCTCCACAAATGTAATGCAGGAAACAGTCAATTTGGCCGTTACCAATCTACCACGTTGACGTCATCACTCCAGTACTCCCACACATTACCCATTACAGAATCAGTTCCCTTACTAGAAACATAAAATGTCAGTTCTGTGAAACTTTTGCTCGGGTAGATGTAATTACAATTTGGGTTCATCAAACTTACGCCAGTAATACAAACGAAATAAGATTCTAGTAAAGTAAAATTGAACCAGCAAGAAATATGCAAATGTATTGGAAAGAAATTGATAGAAAATTAGTTTAGTGCTCATAATATTAAACTGTTATGGAGACATCATAGAAAAGTTGAGTACGTTGACATCGCCAATTAACACACTAACACCAATGACTTTTATTGCAGCACCATTTGCTACTTAAGATCTCAACAGTATGGGCGTTATCTCTTGAAGAGCTTGTTAGTGTCAAGATTAATAAAAATGAGCTGCAATTGCCTCGCAGATGCACTAAATTGGCACATCCTAATCCCCAGAGCGCAACATGCGACCCATTCTTAAAGCGATATCTCACTGAACGATCGTTCGTAAAGGTCGTGTCGCCAGAGAAATTACCGAACTTGTCCCTAAGGTCACCGACATTGGGATCCTAAAATAAGGGGGCCAAAGCTCCTGTAAAATTTCTATATTTCCAGTGGCTTCAAAGGCGAACATTTGGAACAAGAACATTAACTTCTAACTGAGACCATTTTATGTATCTGGTGTAACACAATACCTAAGATTTTTAGACTAAACGTAAAATTTCCTTGAGAAATTTGAGATACTGATGGAATAAAAAAAATCGAAGGATTTCGAGAAATAGAATCGGATGTACAGACGAGTTTGAGACATTTGAATAATTATGGAATGATAGCCGATCAGGATTTTGAGGAATCACGAGACTTTGAGGAAAAGAAGACTTTAAGGAAAAGGAGAATTTAAGGAATCGGAGACTTTGAGGAATCGGAGACTTTGAGGAATCGGAGACTTTGAGGAATCGGAGACTTTGAGGAATCGGAGACTTTGAGGAATCGGAGACTTTGAGGAATCGGAGACTTTGAGGAATCGGAGACTTTGAGGAATCGGAGACTTTGAGGAATCGGAGACTTTGAGGAATCGGAGACTTTGAGGAATCGGAGACTTTGAGGAATCGGAGACTTTGAGGAATCGGAGACTTTGAGGAATCGGAGACTTTGAGGAATCGGAGACTTTGAGGAATCGGAGACTTTGAGGAATCGGAGACTTTGAGGAATCGGAGACTTTGAGGAATCGGAGACTTTGAGGAATCGGAGACTTTGAGGAATCGGAGACTTTGAGGAATCGGAGACTTTGAGGAATCGGAGACTTTGAGGAATCGGAGACTTTGAGGAATCGGAGACTTTGAGGAATCGGAGACTTTGAGGAATCGGAGACTTTGAGGAATCGGAGACTTTGAGGAATCGGAGACTTTGAGGAATCGGAGACTTTGAGGAAACGGAGACTTTGAGGAGTTTAAGATAGCGGAAGATGTTGAACAATAAAGGATTGGAGACATGGAAGTTGGAGCCTGGAGCCCTGACCTTGGAGCGCGGGAAGACGGAGAGCACGTCGCTCCAGCTGCGGTACTCCTCGCGGCACGTGCCCTTGACGAAGTGCACGCGGTCGGGCGCCGTGATGGCCAGGCTGAAGGCGTTGCCCGTCACCTCCTCGGCGTCCGCCACCTCCAGCACCTTGTTCATGTCGATGCTCGCCTGCGGCACCGTGTCGGGCTGCAACACACACCACAAGCACATGTCAGGAGTGGTTTATGTACCATCGAAAACTAACAAGATGTACTTCAATAATAATCATTGAGGAATTGAGTAGTTGGAATTGAGGAACTGAAGATTGGGGGAGGGGTGAAAAATTACTTTAAATGCAGAAGAGTAATTGAAATTTGTGACCCTCTAGACAGAGACGTACAGTGGGAACACGTTTTGCTTATTTACTTATTCAATTGTCAAAAACGTGAACGGCTTGAGGAGGGGAAGAGAAGGCAATTTAGTGCTAACGTTTAGAATGGTTTCAAGAAGGAATCTTCTCAATATTTTGTAAATGGATCAAGAGAAACACCCAGAAATCGCGAGCGTATTCAGACTTTTAGAATTACACAGCACGAAACACTCCATACCCTACCTGCATCATTATTTCATTTAAAATTTGTGACCCCCGCACCCATAAACGACAGAGCGCCTTAGAAGTATGCAATTAGCTGTACACTGAAGTCCTCGCAGTTGCGTTGCTAGGCATTCGCACCGTCATTTCTCCGACATGTACTTCTTCTAGCAAGCTTCACGACCACACGATCTTCGTATCTAAATCGGATATCCTTCGGAATCCATATATCACACCAGCGTGCAGTAATAGGCTTCGACTCACTTACTCCGCTGGCGCCGACAACACGCCACCGTCGGAATTCGAAACTAAAACCATTCGGTTTATGAAGCGTCAGTTGCGAAGTAGCACGTACAGATCTGCGGGCATCAGCATCTGCGATAGGCAAAGCAACACCTACACTGTCGGCTGGGAGGCGACTGGTTCGATCACAGACGGATCCCAAACATTTTGCTCGGTGCGTTAAACAGAAGCCAGTTTTTTAGCACTTGTCGGGATCGAGTTCGCGCGCCGACACTTCCTGATCGGTGGTTTCCTTGACCACTTCCACAGGAATGCTGGAGCACACTATGCAAACGGGTCACGCCCCGCGTGCGTCCTTTCCATCCATCCCTCCCGACCTGTTCTAGGACGCCCCAAATTCCCTACGACCGCATTCGCCGGCGGGCGAGGCACCGCTGCCACTTAGGGGATGCTTCCAAAAATAAAGAACATTTTCCACTCTAATTCCATTGAACTACCCAGGCATGGGAAGGGGAGGAGACACATGGCGTAATGACTAACATACACAATGTACACCTACCACCGGAGCGACCCTACTTTCATCCCGGACCAGTTCATGTACAAACGTGTGGTGGATAAAGCGAACGTTCACGCCCATTTTCTAGGGGTTATTCCGTTTCCCAGACTCTCATTCCGTCAATCCTCCATAATCATTCACTTCTTTATCATCAATCAAAGGCCTCAATGACCCCAGTAGTTTGAAGGACCCCTAAACCCAATAAATAATAAATTCATTGACAAAATGAAATTACACAACCTAAATCATGTATGAGTATGGAAAATGGCCAATGAATGAATGAGGACCAACAAAGACTATCGACGGCAAGTATGCGAATCCTAAGATGCCCATAGGGAATCACGAGAAGAGACAGACCAAGAAATAAAGATGTTAGGAAAAAATGAAAACAAAAAGTGTAATAGAGAAAATACAACTCTTTTTAAATGAAATATAAAGATCACTTGGGAATGAATGACTGCCACAACTGAGCTGTACGTACAAACCAGCAAGAAAACGAGATAATGAAAGACCACAAAAAAGTCAATGTATGTATTTCATGTGTTCCTGCTCTTGCAGGAAGACATGAAATACTCAACCTAACAACAATACTGCAAGCAAATTAACGGAACCTATACTAAAGTTCAATCTCCTTTAGTTCATGACGATTACGATTATGACGGACAACGGACTGAACCTACCAAGAATACTGTAAACAAATTAATGGAATCTGCACTAAAGCCCAATCTCGTATAATTCATGACGATTACGATTACACGACTGAACCTACCAAGAATATTGTAAACAAATTAATGGAACATACACTAAAGTCTAATCTCGTACAGTTCATTACGATTGCAGTATTCTTGGTACGTTCAGTCGTATAATCGTAAACAGATTAATGGAACCTGCTCTGAAGCCTCGTCTCCGATATTTCATGACGATGACGATGATGACGGCGCGCTATGGGGCGTTGACCCACATCCCCCATGACCCTCCGGCCGGGCGCTTCCGAGAGCGCGGAATGTGATAACGAGCGTGGCCCTCCCCTCCCCGCCGCACTCGCCTGTACATATTCATTTCCGCGCCCCCCGCGCCGCGCCGCGCCGCGCCGCGCCGCCTTCTTCGGCGATCGGCGACCGGCCAAGGCCGCTGCTAACAACCGCCTCCGCTCCCGCCCTCCCACGGCCGGCTGTACGTACTGCGCGGCCCCCCAAAGCACAACATCGTGTGGGTCCCTCCCCGTCCGAAAAACACTAATGATAATGGAATAACCTTTTTGTACAAATGCACAAGGAAATTAAAGTTTTTTTCCTAACTCTCTCCCCTCCCTCCTCTCTCTCTCTCTATATATGTATATACGTATATATGTATATACGTATGTATACGTATGTATATATACACGTATATCTGTGTATATGCATATACGTATATGTGTATATGTATATATGTATATACGTATATGTATACATGTATGTATATATGTATGTATGTATGTATATTATACCCACACACACAAAATATGTCGACCTGGATAGTCGACAACACTAAGGTGGTTGCACCTTAGCCGTCTCTACTCGAAGAATCGCGGGTTCGAATCCCTCCTTGATGTTAGGCGGGCATTGATGTTAGGTTTCTGGGAAGAATATGGGATTTTCCACACCGCCATATGTTACCTCTAGAAATAACCTTTCCTTCTCGACACTGTCCCGCCGTGTTCACAAGTATGTAGGGCGACGCCAAGTTGGTGGTCTGTCAGCGGACCGCTGGAGTACAGCGCTGTCAGAGGGCGCACAGGACCACGACGTGTGCGCCATCTGCGTTCCTCTCCAACTCTAGAGCAATTCTTGGTGTCGCCACGGCCCCTTGGTGGGTCACTGGCGTCTGCATATTTACTAGCCGTTGTGAGCCTACGGACCTCGGCAATGCCAAAGAGAGACGGCATCAGAGGCGGAAGGGCAGGAAAGATACCGAGGGCTGGGGGCGTTGGTGAATTCCTAGCAGCGATACTCCAATATTAAGAATGATATTTTTTTATTTAGATTATTTTACAGAAGACTTTTTTTTATATTTTATGATTTTTTTGGGAGGATACCATTTTGACTCACACGAGTAATCATACAATGAAACATTACGTATATTAAACTAAATATATTTAGGAAATTAAAAGGGATAAGAGGACAATGAGACAGGGGACAGTCATGTCATAGACTGAAGATGTCTTTATGGTCATGTGGCAGGAGCGTGCCACGGGAAAGGACTGGATCATGGGATACGAGACGGGTTTAGAAGAGGAGAGGTCGTGCTAGGAGTGACATGGGGAGAAAGGGATTCCATGTGAATACTCGAACGTTGATGTTACGCAAGTTATGAAGAAAAAGAGAAGACATAAATGAAGTGTTTTCAGTGGCACTGGCAGTTTTTCGCAATGGTTCTCATCGAAATACTGTACGCTGGCGGCCGCCTGCTACCCATTCCTGCGAAGGGAAGGGCAATACTGCAGCGAGTCCTCAGCGGCAGGCGCCCAGGGCCACGACCATCACGGAGGCGGCGGCGATGGCGAAGGCAGTAGAGGAGGCTGAAGCCAACGACGGGGAAGACGGTGGCGAGAGGGTGGCGGTGACAGTGGCGGAGATGGCGTGGCTCCTTGGTCCACGGGGCCCAACGTTTCGTCCGCTGGTCGGAGAGCCTCTTCTCGTCCCCTCTGGGCGAGTGGAAGACTGGGCGGGCGAGCGGGCGAGTGGGCGAGTGAACGGGCGGGCGAGTGAACGGGCGGGCAAGTGGGTGGGCGGGCGAGTGGACGACCGGGCGAGTGGACGACCGGGCAAGTGGACGACCGGGCGAGTGGACGGGCGGGTGAGTGAACGGGCGGGCAAGTGGACGGGCGGGCGAGTGGACGGGCGGGCGAGTGGGCAAGTGGGCGGGCGGGCGAGTGGGAGGGCGGGCGAGTGGGCGGGCGGGCGCGTCCACAGCCCCCTGATTACGCGGCCCCCGCCAATTAGCGGTTCGTGGAAGCAGCGTGCCTCGCCACCGCTGCCTCGCGGCGCGCCCGTTGCCGCCCGTTGCCGCCCGTTCCCGCCCGTTCCCGCCCGTTCCCGCCCGTTCCCGCCCCGCCCGCGCCAACGCCCCCTCGCGGGCCCCAGGCGGCGTTTCCGCTGGCACCGCCAGTGCTGGAACGACGGCGCGGAACTTTACACTTCGGTTCGAGATGCCATGGCATATGAAATTGTGACTTTCAAGGGCGGCTCGGGGAGATTTCTTAAGAGGAAAGACGTCAGATGCATGAACAATTTCAAACGAAACATACAACAACTTAGCTTACATGCGTCGATTTGCGATGGGATGAGAGAAAAGTTCGGTTTGTCCCTACACCCAAACTTCCTTCCAGGTATAACCATGCTCAAGCCATTGCCCTAATCACAAAGTCCCGGTCGTTGCTACACAGGACTCAAGTGTGGGCGGTAGAGGCGCTGGTCTGTAAGAGTTGAAAGCGCCTCTTTATCCAGCTGGAAGGATCACGGCCGCATACCGCGATAAAACATTCACTATACTAACGGGACTAAGGACCATATCAGCCGAGATGCCCGGAAACATCAATCAATCAATAAATAAATCAATCATTCTCACCTGGCACGTGTCCTTTGTTTAGAATATTAGCCTTACTTCTATTAAGCGGAGTAGGGCTAAATCTATTGCGGGTTTAAGCGCCGTAGAAAGAAGCAGCTCAGAGTTTGCGTTTGAGAGGTTAGTCTCTGACAGAGTGCCTAGATTCGCTGGTAGAATGAAGTAGTAGAACGAGGGTTGATACATTTCGGCCCTGGCCCTCGTGAATTTACTGAAGAAACTGAATTACTGAAGAAAGACAAGGAGACGACAGAAGAGGATTAGAGTAGAATACAAAACAAGGTTTACAAGTACTGGTTGTTTCACACACTGATTTCCCTAGGCCTCTCTCATTTAATCTAAGTTCAATATTTTAGATTTCCACTTTAGGCTCGGCAACTGTTTCTTCCCTTCCGATGATCCCATGGTTTCGTAAGTTTCGTTTCCAAAAAGGAAACCGGTAAAATAAAATAAAGAGCTACTTTGACATACTCGTCATCTAGTTTCTTGATAAATATTCTACAGACAAAATCACTTGCCCTAGACAATATAACTCACTTGTTACCGGGCGGCGCCGTTTTGGTACTCACACATCATGTCCTTCTAATCATTTAACATTACCGAATTCAAATACAATACTCGACCTTTCGGTACACTTCTTTATTGGGCAGAACACGTCTTTCTTCAATTTGTCTATTAATGTGACGTTTTACCCAACTCTGTCAACTATTTTTACCATCTTTCAGAGGTAAAAAAGCTCGAGAGTAGGAGCGTATTCGTCGACAGATGAGTTATTTCGTCATTCTCAAAGACGCATTTCTAGACCAAATTATTTGATAACTCCCAACCAAAATCTAAATTTGAATAACCAGTTGAAACAGTGGTAAGCCTGGGGAAGCCTAACAAATTATTAAGTAACACCAGTTCAATGTAAATGCAGAACTACCGTCTAATGAAACCTTCTCGATAAAACCAGGTAGGTCGTGACCAATTAAACTTGTATGAAAATCAACGCATACCTCGTGCATTTGAATAGAATTGACCCCGATTCAGAAGCATATGCGCTGGTAATCAACCGCCAGATGCTCTTTGCCGAATGAGGCAATTCAAACACAAATCCACATCGCAGTAAACAAGAGACTCCCCTCCCCCTCCGCTCCTCAACAGAATCTCGACAGGTGGTCGGCATACACAGAGGGGGGGGGGACAGGAGGAAGGAGGGAGAGGGAGAAGTATGCTCACGGGTGTGCTTACGCAAGTATTTGTTCGTCTCGAAAGCGACCGAGAGATCGGCAGCTTCCTGTTCGTTTGTGGCGACCCGATAATTATGCAAATGGCAAATACACGAACGAGTGGCGCAGTTAGGGAGTTTGAGCCACACAGCGTGCTCCGGGAGTCTGCCGACACGCTGGTCAGTCCCTGTTTGGTTGTGACTGCAGGCGGACTTTAATGAAATGTCATTTTTTTCCCTTTTCACTTTAGAACAACGCCGTTTAGTACAGAAATTAAAATGTAGTTTAAGTTGTACTTACCAATAAGAAGCACATTAAATTACGTATGAAGGTGTCTTTTTTCTTCAAAAATCAGTTCGAATGATTGGACTTCTACTGTACTACCCAACCATTAGAGCTCGAAAGTTTGAACAAATACATATTTTTATTATTGATGCGAGTTTTAAAAAATTGATAATAGAAATTACTTAAATGCACTTCTGAAGTAGTTTTAGAAGATTTTTATTTTGTATTCGCCCCCCCCTATTTTTGCTTCTGATGCCTACTTTTAATATTTTCCCTCGCTTTCACCGTTTTCTTCCTCTTCCGATATTATTTTCCTTTTTTCTCCTAGCACCAATCTCCATCGAGCTGGAAACATACCAGAAAACCTGGACAGCACGAAAGCACTGTCGTGTTTTGTCATTCCCCGCAAGCGAAGGTAAGATATCACGAAAGAAGTGTTGAATTTGGGCATCCGGTCACAAAGTGTCAAAAATCGCTACGAGAAAGCAAGTTGATACCTGTTAAGATTTTTTCTTTGTATTTTTTCCATTGATTCACACAGACTTGGTTCGCTTTCGCTTGCAAACTTCAGGGTAAATCTAACAAATTTTAATAATATTAAATATTATAATTTTTATTAGATGTTAAGATCATGAAATTTGGTCAGAAGCAAATTGAAACATCAAGTTCGCCAACGTTTCGGAAAATTTTATTCCATCATCAGGACTAGTGATAACTTTTACCATCAGTCCGGATGATAAAATGAAATACTTCAAAATGTCGACAAACTTAATATGTTAATTCAGTTCTGACCAAAACCCCGCGATCTGAACTTTCAACACTGAATAATATAATTGTGAACCTACAATGATTACAATTCTTTCAATAATTTCATAAAAACAGTGATTTTTGATTGCTCATATACCCTTTTACACCATTTTTTAACCACAATAAATGCCTTTTTGCCTTCCTATTCTCATAACAATACACGCCATTCTGCATGCCCATTTTACGCAAGTATGTAGGCAGTGGGGAAACGGGATGCGGGCCCCGAACCGCCCCAGCCCAGTTGGGCTCTTGGCTGCGTCGTGGCAGTGGCCCGATACTCTAGGCATAGAGGAGGGACTTGTTCCCGCATGTGAGTGGCGCATTGTTTTGACTCCGGTACTAGCCCGGACAGCTAGTAGCTCTGAGCTGGGAGGGTGGCCCTAGACCCAGGCATTGTATGGGGACGTTGCCGCGAGGGCTAACTCCGTTCCTGCGGAATCCGGATATTTTCCCGAGGGTGTATTTGTGCGCCCGAGGGGGGTGCGGATTAGAGGCTAACGCCTAGGTACCCACCCTGGGGGGGTGTCGGCTCCCTAATAACTTAAACTACCAATTAATTTCTGAACTAAACGGCATTGTTCCATTAAAATCCGCCTCCAGTCATTAGGGGGCTTAAGGCACAAGTGCACACGCACTTGTATTATACGTACACTCTTACGGCACGATTTCAAGCACGATAAGACGTAACGAAGCCCATTTCAGGCAAAACAAACGCCTGCGCTTCCGGGCTCTGCCGCCAATCGCCCACTTCCTCGCGTGCTTGAAATCTTGGCGCGCTCGGCGCGGCGTCCGCGCGGCCTTCGCGAAAGCGCGCCAAAAATCCGCGTCGCCGTTGGCCGCGCCACTCGCGGCGCTCGCGTCACCCGCGCGCGCGCAACCAAGGTCAAGATCAAGGCAGGGCGCCCCGCGAGGCGCGAGGACGCGCGCAAAAAGCGCGCGCTGCGCCGCGCAGTGGGGCCGAACGACGGCGCAGCACTGGCGCGGCCCGATTTACTCCCATGCACAGGGGAGGTGCGATTTACACCGATACACAGGGGAGGTGCGATTTACACCGATACACAGGGGAGGTCCGATTTACTCCAACACACAGGGGAGGTCCGATTTACACCGATGCACTGGTGAGGTCCGATTTAAACCGACGCACTGGCGAGGCCCGATTTACTCCAATACATAGGGGAGGTCCGATTTACACCGATGCACTGGTGAGGTCCGATTTACACCGACGCACTGGCGAGGCCCGATTTACTCCAATACATAGGGGAGGTCCGATTTACACCGATGCACTAGTGAGGTCCGATTTACACCGATGCACTGGTGAGGTCCGATTTACACCGACGCACTGGCGAGGCCCGATTTACTCCAATACATAGGGGAGGTCCGATTTACACCGATGCACTAGTGAGGTCCGATTTACACCGATGCACTGGGGAGGTCCGATTTACACCGATGCACTGGTGGTGCCCGATTCACTCCGATAAACTGGCGAGACCCGATTAACACCGATCAATTGACATCGCCATCGCCATCTACCAATTTGTCACGAAAACTCGAATTTCTAGCTTCCGACTAGCAGATACCATCTAAGCTGTAGAAAGCCGCTCGTTTATGCTAATAAATAAAAATGGTAATATAGCACATTTTATTCAAATATGAAGACAACTGCTCGATACTGGTTTCGACAGTTATTTTGAACATAAATACCGAAAGAAATGCCAGTACTCTACACTGATACCATTTTGATATCGGTATCGATACTTCGGAAATAATTCGCCATCTCTACGCGTGTTTACTTCGCATTACGTTTCGGCCCCCTGTGTGAAGGCGGTTGATGACGCTCGTCGGCCGAACAGGTGGCGGGCACCCGGCATCGCACGCGGGCCGAACTTCCAACTCCCATCGCCGGGAGCGCCACCAGTCTCCAAAGCGCCCAAGACAAAACACGGAAGATCAAACAAGGCAAAACTTAAAACAAATAGATAATATCTTTTGAATAGAAATGCATTTTTTTAAATAACTCTCTTGTTCAAGAATTCAATTACAGCAACTCAAAATTACTTCAATGCGAACGGTCACTAAGAAATTTCGTGCTGAGATAAACAGATTTAATAGAAAATGAATTTCAATGGAAAACGCTCTGGAGATCTCAGAATCAATGCCGGGCAGAAATCGGAGTTATGTCTTTAATAAAATGCGTCGGACACTGCACAATTTTTTTTCCCCATCCGTCCCTAATACTCTTCCTTAGGGCCTAGTGATGGGCGTGTCACATATCCTCCTCGATATAGAAAATACTCTGGCAGTACAGCAAACTCATGGATGCCAAATCGGGCTCTAACGCCATCTGACGCACAAGAAAGAGAGGTGACGGAAATGAAAAAAGAGACAGAGATGGCGAATTATTATTTAAGACACGATTCCAATGGGGAAGTGGCGCGAAATCTTAGGAATTACGCCCACCCACTTTCTTCGCGTTAAATGCATTCTGACGATGCGCAAGCGAGGGGCCGAGTGCCTTATGATCGCATTTACGCCAAGTGTAAGAAATGCAATTCCAGTGATGACTGCGAAGCGGCGTGCTGAGTAACGCCGAGAAATCAGCAGTGACCAGCTTCGGCGCCAGCGACCGCTCTCACGTGAATGAATGGTCGCACAGGAAAGCAACCCCCATCGACAAGCAATAAGAGCGTGCTTACGAGGCATGACTTCACTCTTCTCGTGCTCTAACGGGCTGGCGACGGAAAAAAAATCGAAAGCTCAGTCCAAACACGCTCGATTGGTAATATCTCCTCGGGAAGCGGTAATTGCTCTTTCCCTCGAGCGGTAATAGATTTGCGAGTATGTGTACATGGCATGAACGCTATTTTTCACAGTCGAAGCCTTAAGGTAGGTATTTAAGAGTGAAAAGATTTATCGTTCGCTGTTCTTCGGGAGGACAGTAAAGCCCGTTGTCCCATGCGGTAGATTTGCGACGTGTCTCTTGGTCTCTGAAACTTCTCAAACCGTTCGTTTCTCTAGAAATAGTGTTGTTCGCTGCTAAAAAGGCGTTGTGGTTACTCTTGCCAGTTCGCCCTCCCAAGATCATTACTACACCGAAAATGGGCGCTACAAAATCCATGGCATGTATGAGGTCAGTTGCATCTCCAACAGTGAACGGCTTGGTCTCTAAACACCCCTCAGAACAAAACCGTTATTGTAATAGAATGGTTATTCTGATTCTGATAGTTACTTGTATGAATTCCGAAGAGTGAGACTAATATACTGGAGCTTTATAACTCTGGAATACATTATTCTACAATACTTATAAGTCTCCAAAGCAAACAGTGGAAAAAAAAGCAAGGATGCCATGCGTCATACATATTTTTATAGTCCTGGCGCAACTCAGAACCGAGCCAACTGATCTATCAAATGTTTATTTGGAATACAAGTAATACGGTATATGCAAGGAAGTTTTATTTCCAATAATGCTTAACCAGCACCGCCTGCAAGTAATTTTTGTATGCGGAGGGGTTCCTCCCAGCGGCTGCGAAGCTGCCCCTCTCCACAGGCGATGCACCGACGCCCGCGCGGCGAATACGTAATGCCGCTTACATCACCCGCGCGACGGCCGCCCGCCCGCCCGGAGCGTCCTCTCAACGCAGGTATGTGGTCGGGCGCGGAGCGGGAGAGGGGTTCGGCGGCGACGACTGGAGAACGAAGGACGGGGTGGTGCGCAGGGGAAAAGAGCGGGGAAGGGGGAGGCGGGGAGGGATGGGACGCGACGACATGGAACTAGGCGAGACGGGAAACGGGATGAGAAACGAGAAAAGAGATGAGAAACGACAAAAGAGACGAGAAAGGATAAAAGAGATGAGAAACGATAAAAGAGATGAGAAACGATAAAAGAGATGAGAAACGATAAAAGAGATGAGAAACGATAAAAGAGATGAGAAACGATAAAAGAGATGAGAAACGATAAAAGAGATGAGAAACGATAAAAGAGATGAGAAACGATAAAAGAGATGAGAAACGATAAAAGAGACGAGAGACGAGAAAAGAGAAGACAAACGTGAAAAGAGATGAGAAACGAAGGGAAGAGGAATAGGAAGATGAGGCGAGGCGAGGCGAGGCTAAGCAGTCGCGGATCCAGAGGGAGGCCATAGGGTCCACGCCCCCCCCAATGGGCTAGAGGTTTTGTTTACCTTTTTTAATTGGCAAAATTGATTTAATATTTATGTTAGAATAATTCTAATGTATATAATTATTATATAAATTATTTAAAATGTAATATTTATAGTATAGTATTTACACCACAAAAATATAAACAATATTATAACAAATGTTTATTTTGTAACAAAAATCGACGATGGCCCCCTCCCAAATGATCGGCTAGATCCGCCCCCGAGGCTAAGGCTAGGCGGGGAGGGCGATGCAGGGTAAGGGGAGTGGGCACGGAATGGGGCGGGGCAACGAGTCTTCACACGGAACATGACGCAGCTCCTGCAGATCGGGGTGCGGAGAAGCGCATGCGGCAGTGAGGTGCGGCGTACGGTGACGCGGAGGTTGGCGCGGAGGTGAGTGGCGGTGAGTGGCGGGAAGGTGGGACCCTCGGGGTGAAGGGGGGGGTAGGAGGCGACTTCGCGCATGCTTTGGCCGCTTATGTAACCGACCCCAAACGCTCGCTGACCCATCCTGCACCCAGTGCCTGCAATGGGAGACCCGGCCGACTAGTTACTCCTTTTCCTCGACCAGACGCCGACTCTCATGAAGCTTCTCTGTGATGAAGAATTCCTTATGATTTGGGAACGTCAGTCGCTGTACTATCAATTTTACAAGTTATGAGATTTGAACCTTGATGATTAATAGAGAGACACCCAACCGCCGTGTCGCAGTATGAGTATTTATAATAGCTGAGCTGTACATTCACGTCTGGGCACATTCATGCATGTTAAACCGCACATTCATTTTAACGAGTATTAATGGCTGTGCTGAACTCTCCCTGAAGGTCTGCTTGCATCCAATATTCCAAACCCAACACACATCGTATTAGTAGGGTAGCAGATAATATAATAGATCTAATTAACTAATAATTATATAATTTCATGCAACAGCGAACACATTGACAAAACAGACGATGTCATCTAAACAAGAATTGATATTTCAGATTTGATTACGCACATCAGATAATTCAGAATATCTTTATAAATATTATATTTTATGCGAAAGAAACTATAATTTCAAATATTTTATTTCTAAAAGCACTGTTCATCGGGACAAAATAAGAGTTAAACTCTACCTCGTTTTAATACCAAAGAATGTACGTTCTAGGCCGGAATAACAACGTTCAAATGACTCACATATTACGTGATAAAAAAAAATCGTGTCTCGACATTACTCGTTGAGCAGTGCGATCCATTCAAATTATGCATTAACTTTTTTTACATGGAAACTATACAGATGCTGCAAGAAAAGTTCGACACCCTCCTTCCCATCTCGAGCCCTACCTCTCACTAACAACTTTCACTTCCTAGAGTTCGTGGAACTTAATGCAATTATGGTGCTCTTCAATTGTTCAAGGGGAACAATAGGAGCGAATTAGCAACAGGCGCGATGAGAACAAGAAAGTTAACAACACAATAGAAATGTAATACGGTGAGTGCTTCACTTGTAAAAATGCAAATTGTTTTCGATAAGCATTTTTTTGCAGTTTCTTTGTAGGAGCGACAATTGCCGCGAGTTGGTTCATCTTTTGTATCCAACTGAAATGACCATCTGAACCACACGTTCATATTAAACTATAAAAGAACAAAAATTACGTTGGAAGTACGCATTGGAAAATTAATTATTAGAGAAAATCAGCCTCCTCCGCGACTTTAGCTTTGCGCTTAGTTGTACCTTTTCTATTTTCGGCAAAGTTTCACATTATTCATAAATAATTTATCATGTACACTGACGACGATCACACATGGAATTTCAAGCTTCTTGAAGAGTTGAATCGCGGGGACTATGTAGACATGTAGCTACAATTCGACAAAATTCGCGAGTTGTAGACTGACGTGTTGAGACTAGTGCTTTTAAAAGAAAATGATGGTTTCTCATTCTGCAAACTTAAACACAAAGAGAATAATAAATATTATAGTTTGCTGAATTTCATAATGCAGAACACGCACACTATTCAGGCACGTTTCTCAAACAGTCTCATACAATCAAAACTTCCAGTCAACTCTCTTGCCATGTTGAGACAGAACGCATCGACAGCACACACTCCCTTCCCTGTCCTAGTAGCTAAAAGGGTTACAACATTGTTGTCGGCTAACAAATAACACCCTGCCACAGCGAGGAGTGGCTGCAGCTCCCGATGTTGTGCTTCCTCCACTGCATCTTGGTATTGATGACACAACACGGGTCGGGTCGGCGCGGCGGGCGCAGTATTATCGGTAGCCACATAACTTTATAGTAAGCGGGTTGCTTTGTTGGTGGTGTCGGCGGGCGCGGGGCTCCAAAACGAGGAGTCGAAGCGTAATGAATGCAGGGCGGGCGCCGAGGCGGGCGGCCGGACGCGGCCCCAGCGGGGCGTTGGGCGGCGCTCCGCTCGCTGCGCTGCTCTGGCTACGCTTCGGGGCGGTCACTTTTTGAGGCTCGCTCCGCTTCCTTCTACCACTACTTCTTACGGAGCAACGGCCCATTGCAACTCTGAGGTCTGATATCCGCGAACTTATAGTGTCGCATCGTCCATCCTTCCCATCGTCCTTTCTTCTCTTCGGTCCTTCCTTCCTTCTCTTCCCATCGTCCTTTCTTCCTTCTCTTCCCATCGTCCTTCCTTTCTTCTCTTTCCATCGTCCTTCCTTCCTTCTCTTTCCATCGTCCTTCCTTCCTTCTCTTTCCATCGTCCTTCCTTCCTTCTCTTTCCATCGTCCTTCCTTCCTTCTCTTTCCATCGTCCTTCCTTTCTTTCTTCCTTCTCTTCCCGTCATCCTTCCTTCCTTCCTTCTCTTCCCATCGTCCTTCCTTGCTTCTCTTCCCATCGTCCTTCCTTCCTTCTCTTCCCATCGTCCTTTCTTCCTTCTCTTCCCATCGTCCTTTCTTCTCTTTCCATCGTCCTTTCTTCTCTTTCCATCGTCCTTTCTTCTCTTTCCATCGTCCTTTCTTCTCTTTCCATCGTCCTTCCTTCCTTCTCTTTCCATCATTCCTTCCTTCTCTTCCCATCGTCCTTCCTTCCTTCTCTTCCCATCGTCCTTCCTTCCTTCTCTTTACATTGTCCTTCCTTCCTTCTCTTTCCATCGTCCTTCCTTCCTTCTCTTTCCATCGTCCTTCCTTCCTTCTCTTTCCATCGTCCTTCCTTCCTTCTCTTTCCATCGTCCTTCCTTCCTTCTCTTTCCATCGTCCTTCCTTCCTTCTCTTTCCATCGTCCTTCCTTCCTTCTCTTTCCATCGTCCTTCCTTCCTTCTCTTTCCATCGTCCTTCTCATCGTTCTTTTCCTCCTTTTTATCCTATTTAATCTTCTGCTAAGTTTCTTCCTTGGTGTCTTCGCTTTTTATTCTCCTTCTTTTGTTACTTTGTTTCTTCTCCTTCCACGTGTGACGTTACAGCTCCATTTGAACACTGGCCCGACATTCGTATATTCGCCGTCCGGCAGGAGTCTCCAAAATCGCGAGAAATAGGGAATTGGGGATCACTCATTGCCTTGTCGTCAGGATGGAAGCGCGGACAGGATAAGAAACGAAGCGAGGTCGTGGCACTTTTTTTTTCTCAGATATTGCTCTAGCTCCCGTTTGGAAATATCACAACCACCGATTCGACTAATCAGAGCAACTGACAACTAAAATTTTCCTTCACATAGGGACACATTTAACTGGCGTCGAAAGTTCGCAACTGTCTCGAACGTAGAACATCTCAGACTTCAAAGCTTCATTTACAAACTCACATATCTAGGTAAACCCGCTGCCCATTCTTCTCTTTGAAATTAATTAATGAGGCTGAAAACTGAAAGTAATGGAGAACGAAAAATTCGAAACAGGGAGAGCACCCTGAGTTACTGAGCTTCACACTGTTAACTACATCCCATTCTCCTCCCCATCTTTCACACATTCTTCAGAATTCCATCGTCAATTCAAAACGACCGTTTCAAAAACTCTCCTTCTCCGCAATCAACCGTCACTCCAGCACACAGAGCACTACATAACTCTCAAACATTCTTCTTCATCTCGGTATAATAACGGGCAAAATTAGAGGAGTTATAACGTACGGAAATTGGGGGTCGTTTTTTCCCCCTCCTTTGTGTCGAGTGACAGGGGCATGATGACACCTGTCTCTGCCGTCATCGGCGGCGGCTGTTTTTGCCGTCATCAGCCTCGGCCTGCCTGCGCCCGCCTCGTGTAATCTGGGGCCGCGCCGCGCCAGCGCGATGGCCGAGGCGCGGAGCGGCGCTTCGCGGCACGACGCCGACGAAATTAGCCCCGTAACCCAATCCGGCGCGACGCGACGCCGCCTCACGACGCACCGACGCGAGAGACCGACGGGAAGATGAGGTGTGTGAGGAGGAGTGGGCGTGGAATTCGAAGCCAAGCGAGTTTCGTGACGATGCGTCACGAAACAAGAGAACAGAAGGGGGGCGAGGTTGGCCGGGTTGGGTAGGAAGGGGTTGGGATGGGATAGAACGAGCTGGTATGGGGTAGAATAGAATGGGATGGGGTAGAAGGGAATGGGATAGAATGGTATGGGGTAGAAGGGAATGGAACGGGGTAGAATGAAGCGGGACAGGGTGACTTAGAGCAGTGCGAGGTGAGACAGTGCGAGATGAGTTCGGACAGTGTCACGACGCTGAGACAGCCGGCGCGATGCGATGCGACGTCGCTTCAAGGCGCACCGACGAGAAGGGGGTGGGGGAGGCGACGGACGAGGAGAGGAAGACGAGGGTGTGAGGAGGAGTGGGCGTGGAATTCGAAGCCAAGCGAGTTTCGTGACGATGCGTCACGAAACAAGAGGGATGGGGATGCCCCCCCCCACATCACCATCCCTCTTGTTTCGTGACGCATCGAGGTTGGCTGGAATGGGAAAGATCGGGATGGGATGGGATAGAACGAGCCGGGGTGGGACAGAAGAGGGTGGGACGGAGTAGAAGGGGGTGCGATGGGATAGAACAACGTGGGACAGGGTGGCTTGGAGTAGTGTGAGATGAGACAGTGTGAGACGAGGTTGGACAGTGTCAGAATGGTGAGACAGTATGGGATGGCGCCATGCCGCATTGCGTAGAGCTGTAGTGATGCGGAAGAGATATTCGTTACAGATACATTTGAGTAGATATCATGATATCAATACCAATTCCGGTTCCATCTGTGTTAAGATCTCCTTCGCGGTTTTGCTTCTGCTTCTGCAGATGGCACCTCACTCACTAATCACCTGTAGGCAGTGTCTGTAAGTACCGATGGCACGTCACTTTAAGTACCGCGTCAAACGCTCTTTAGCTTCGAGTCTTTGGGCCAGGATTTCCACGTAGCAGGGTAGCCAACCTCCCGCAAGGGCACTCTGCCGCTCCGCGCCCTGCCTTTGGGAACGCAAACGAAACCACTCGAGTCCCCGCCTGCTTCTGCGCGCGCTCGTGACTGCGCCCGATTCTGCGCGTGGCCGCTGCGCGCGTCGGAGGGGCGTGCGTCACGCGAAAGGCAAACAGCGCGCGCGGGGCAGGGACCGCCCTTCAACTCCCGGCCCAGCCACTCCAGCGGGCGGCGCGCGGCTCGGACGGCACACGGCTTCGTGCAAGCCACTTGTTACCATACGCAATTCCACAAGGGATATTTATTACGGCTATCGTCTTCTACTTCATGAATGATTTTTCATAAAATGAAGAAAAAGAGGAAAAAAAGGGGGAAAACCAAGGAGGAGGGGGAGAAGGAGAAGAAAGTGGCGAAAAGAAAAATACGGAGGTGAAAGAAAAGACGAGGGAGAAGCAAAAGGAAGAAAGAAAAATGACAAGTGGGAAGGAGAAAAACAAGAATTAAGTTTTTTTAAAATTTATTTATATAAGGTCGCTTTAAATTAATGAATGAACTTTCTTTGTGAAAGTCTCCATAAAGAGCCACGAAAATTGTATAATGTCTCGTTGTAAACAAAACTGCTGCAATATTTTTATTTCAAAGGAGTTGGTAGTAAAACTGATATTTTGGAATGGATAATTCGTCTCTCATGGAACGAAATCTTGCCCGCTATTGTCTGAACCCATATGAGACAAACAATCTAGAACGGGTAGGCCTGCAGCAGCAAAAACACTGCTGAACAAATCAACACAAAATGGTTGTCTAAAAAGTAGCTCGCATACTGGACAAGGACAACAAATTATTGATTCAGGATACCCCTGCTATCCTGGATCAACATTTTGCCCAGCGTACATGGCCCAATGCAACTGATGGCGTCCATATCTCATTTTTTTTAAAAATGGCGCTTAGCCGGTTGATGCAAAACACCGTCCAAATATTGACACACACTAACGGGACTAATGACCATAACAGATGTGTCCATGTACATCTATCAATCATCTGTCCAACATTTGAAAGGCTCGAAGCACGAACAAGATAAGCTACGCCAGCCACAGCAATCCTTCCGCTATTCGTACATGTTAACATCTCCATTTTGGTCGAAGTGCGTGTCATTTTGTTACAGCCTTAAGCCTTTCAGCAGCAAGGCACACGGTAACAAGATAAGCAACACTTTACCTAAATCAAGATATTAAATTTTACAAATAATGGCTTGCTCTGACTGGTCTTATCTTGTTTCTGCTGTTGTACGAGGGCTGCTGTAAAGGTCACGGCTACTGTTTATGCGTTGTTCAATAACATACAAACAATTTACATTTTATGATTCCCACCCCCCATCATAAAGTTCGAATCAAAATCCTTCTACCTTCTGATGTGTACGTATCCCTTCTTATTACAATTGACAGGATTATAAAAAATGTATAGCTGCACTACAACCAATAACTAAACAGTGTGAAATGAAAGGAAAATAATTAGCATACTGTGCGAATTCTTTCCCCCAAAAAGTTTTTTAAGCAGCAAGGCAGGTTATATCTATTCTACCAAATTGTTTTCTACCGAGACGCTTGTTTTTATAGTGTTCCATCACCTTTCAATTTACTCCTCCCTCCCAATCGCACAATTCATGATAGAACGGCCAATCCCCTCTCCCAAATAGTGTGGACATAATTTTTGACAGGGCATTTATTCAGCCGTCGGCCTTATTTATTCAGACTGTTTGACGAACGTGAGGTTTGTCCAGTGTTTAATTCAGCAGTTCGTGATTTTCGTCTACCGTGTTTAACGAAGCAGATAATGATTTTTGTCCAGTCTGTTGTGGCGTTGTGATAGGGAAATGACACGAACACGAGCTCTACGCACAATATGTTTATGTACAACTGTACTATGTACAACTGTACTATGCACAACTGTACTATGCACAACTGTACTATGTACAACTGTACTATGCACAACTGTACTATGTACAACTGTACTATGTACAACTGTACTATGTACAACTGTACTATGTACAACTGTACTATGTACAACTGTACTATGTACAACTGTACTATGTACAACAGTACTATGTAGAGATCTGGGTTTATGTTCGCTATCTACCACCGTTCCTTCAACGCACACTGCTCCCTATCCCCTGGCTAGTGCAGCTAGTGCAAAGAGGAAGATGGGCAGAACGTCTGCCGGGTTCCGCTGGTCCAAGCATATTTCTTGATTTGACTCCATCGTGTCAGCTGTTCGTGATTTTCGTCCCGCGTGATGAACGCGACAGTCAGCTGTGGGGGCTCTGAACCTCGCGCACGCGGCGACGGCCGCGGGGACGTCGGGGTGCGTGCGCGTGTGCGTGCGTGTGTGTGCGTGGCACGCGTGGGCAGGTGGAGCCGTGCGGCCATTAGGCGGGGAACAATCTCATTTTATTTTTGTGTTTTCTGGGCAGCGCCATTAAACCGAGGGAGCGAGGCTGACGATGGCTGTGAGTTGTTTTCGTGGCCGTAGTACCGGGCGGCTGAGAAACGAGGCGGTTCGTCGTTTCGGTGTTGCTCCATTGCTGTTGGTGAAGCGTGTTTCGATCCCGTCTGAGGCCACAGTTCGTATTATATACATAGATAGATTACTCTAACAGGGATCCCTTTGACAGCTACTGCTTGGCTAATGCTGGTAACATAACAGATAGAGTCTATGTGATCAACTGGTCAATGTTTTGTTTGCAGATGGCTCACTTGCAAATGGAGTCGCCACTGCCTCCTGCGATACCGTAAACAAACTTGACTTTCATTTGGTTTTCGACCTGTCAAACTAGTCGCTTCTTAGAATAATTTCGCTTTATCGGGTGCATTAGCATCTAAATTACTAATTTCCAGAGCGCGCCAAAAATTGAAAGAAAACTATTTAATCTCCAGCCATATATCAGGTCTCTAGGTTGCGTTACATACCCAAGAACTCGGGGAAAATCAAAGTACAATGGTACAATTACGATTTTGATTGAAAATACAAATATTATATTATGTTTTTCCGCCTATTGTCAGACTGCTCCTATAGAGTGATTTTTCATGCTCATTGCCCATCAGCTTTACGAACGGAACATCATATATTTCTATATTCGTGATTTGTAAAGCGCTGTTTATCCGTGTGTACTTTACTATATTCGTGAAGATTGATAGAATATTTCATTTATTATATTGTTACACAATTTGTTGTTCTAAATTCCGTAGTGGCAGCAGATATATTATGGTACTCCATGATATATTAATTCAGGTTAGCAGAGGTATCTGCCACAGCCCAGCCGCAACATTTTGGCGCCAAACTGTAAAAATAGCCTGATTATTAACGAAAAATGTGAACGCCATCATTCACATCAGGGATTTTATGTTTCACAACAACCGGCTATAAACCTAGTTCTTCAAATCTGCTGTTCTTAATTTCATATTATGCTGGTAAGCATAATATATTCCACTCACGTTTGTGTAGTTTGGCGCTTCAATGAATGAAATAATTAAATTACAGTTTGTAAAGCTGCAAATGCAATAAAACAACGATTATCTCAAAACTTGTACGATGTCACATAGCCGGTTGATGCGAAACACCGTCCATCATCGCGGACAGTAGCTGTGTACTTTCCTCATTGGATGGTGAGATTCGGCGCGTATCTATTCGGTGGCTTCCCTCTCCAGGTATCTCCGCCAACGGGGCACCACGCCAGCGGGGCTCTAAGCTCCTGACTGGCCTCCCGGCATGCTTGGTAGTGTAGTGCATGGAAGTGTTAGTGCTGAAGGAGGGGAAATAAGACAAGGAAGAGAGAAGAAATATCGCGTGCCGCCCGGGTTCTTTAGGTACTGCTCCGGCATTAGCCTGGTGTCGATAGGAGAAACAGAGGAAAACTACCAATCACTGCAGCAGGCCGCCAGAATTCTCCTCCAGACAGTGACTGGATTCCATCTTGCTCTCTATCTAGTGACGAAAATCCTTCCACCGTCGGAACTCGAACCTAGGAGCTCCCGGTCAGAGGCACTGTAGTGACATCAGTTGATGCCCCGGGCCATCTCTCCCGGTACGTGTAAATCAGAAGTGTAGCCTCTGCTGAGCGAAGACAGTGCCGCGTCATACAAGACCTCCTCTCATATAAGTCCAAGGTTCGAGTCTCGACGGCGGCAGGATTTTCAACACTAGCTTGTCAGCTAGTTCGAATTCAGTCGCTGTCTGGAGGAGAATTCCAGCGGCCGGCTGCTCTGATCGGTAGTTTTCCACGGTTTCTCCCATCAACACCAGGCGATTGCCGGGGCAGTAACCAAATAAACGGGCCGTGGACCGCGCGCGATCTTTCATTCCTCTTCCTTGTCCTATACTTGTTGAGGATACCTAGTTGAGGGGAAAACCTCGCTAGTCGACGGTAGGTCGACGCCGGATCTCGCCATCCAACGGGAAAAAAATCACCGCCATCTCCCGAGAAATAAACACTCACTACACTTACGAGACTAATGACCTAAATAGCTGACGCGCCCGGAATCACAATGAACGAATCAATCAAAAACCGTGTCAGAATCGGGACTAGAACATCCCGGTGAGAGTCGCTGCAGACAGCGGCACTGCTGGTCTGGGCTCAGCTCGGCCGGTCAGTTGTCGTGAAGAAGCTGCAGCGAGCAGGGGGCGCTCCACTCGCGTCCGGCTCTAAGCGTAAGCGCTTTCCATTAGGAGGTGAACGACACAGCCCCGCCCCCGCCCCCGCCCGCTTTCTCACACACGCGCGTTAGATCACGGCCGCGCCGGCACGGTGACGTCACGTTGCCCGGCCGCATCGTGTAAACAGCCGGGGGCGGGGACCGACACATGTGGAGGCGCGGGCAGGACCACCAGCAAGGGCTTGCGATGGAAAGCCTAACGCACGTTTCTGGCTCGTTATGGATCGATTAAAATGAGCTGTTTGGTGGAGGAGGAAGGTGTAATATTGTCCCCGTTATGTACACAATGAACAATTCATCCATCAAATAGCACGCCTATCCAATAATTTCTACTCTAACATAAACTCAATAGATCAACTCAAACAATACAATTTAGCCTCAACAAACAACACACAGACCAGAATAAACAACAGATACCCGTTCGATTCCTTCCTAAAAATATTTTCAGACAATTGTGATCTGTAGATACTCTTATGAGTAATCTACCCCATTGTAGTAGCAATAGTAGAACTAGGTTAAGCATAGTTTAAGTTAGTGGTAAGTCATCAATACATATGAAAGAGTGTTTTACTGATCTATGTACAACCCAACAAGCAATAAATAAATTAAAAAAAAAAACAATGAACAATCACGAGCCAAACGACGCGTGTAGACTGAGAGTGAAAAGAAGTTTTTTAAAAAGTTTGTAGAGAGGGAATTCTGTAATCGGAATTTGAATCTTGGAAATGTAATGTCCCCATGGAAAATAAATGTCCCAATGTATGGAGGAATGTAGAGGTCCCTTGTTTAGAATTTATTGCTTTAACTAACGAGGAGGCAAATTGACGAAACGAAATATATTTTCGAGATTATGAAAAAGGACGTGTCACACGGCCCCGTGTTAACCTGTTGTTGACTAGGCGTCGACACAAAGCTGTAACGTAACTTTGGTATTCCTTCTGGTGAACACTAGGGAGACCATAACCTAGTCGAATCGTAAATTCCATCTCAATTCGTGACTTACAAAAGCTCGACTTACATATGAGCGCGACTATCACTTCTATTTAAAATCAAATCGAATAATTGTTTGACAAAGCTGCAAACACTGTTGTACTAGAGTGAACTAAAACCATGCACTAGCAAAGCAGTCGCCTTAACCGGTCCCGAGGGTGAACAGAATAAGAATTCGAAGAAGAAGATGAAGTTGATGTAGAATTGTATTGTATTGAATTGTAGAATGATCCTCAAACGTCTCTTCACTTTTTTCCTCAATGGAGTTAAGTTCACATTATGGCAATTAAATAAAACATTTTCACACCTTATTTGTACCATTAATTGTAAAAAAATAACCTTTCGTGCGAGTATATCTCTCAAGCGTTCCTATGCGTTCTCATTCTTCTCGACTAGCGACTGGTTTGCGAGTGCCTCGTCAAGGTCCGCGAGGCAAATAGAGATCCACTGTACGCAGCCCCTTCCTTGTACCTGCCACCTCGCCCCTGCATGCTGCCTCCTCCGGGTGGCCAGGGGGAAAAACCACAAATTAAAGGTAACAAGTTTGAAAAATCATAAATAAAGATGGACCTACTGAATCAGCAAACGCACCATTCTGTTTATTATTCAAGGGCTGTTTAGCTTCAAGTTAGTGTTGAGATTAGCTCATGGCTAGTCTATGGATAAAGGAATGGATGGTTCGTATGCCTTGCCCCCCCCCCACTTTTGCCGCAATAGCTGGCCCGTGCGCACATTTAGATGCAATGCCCCTAACCAAAATAAAATCTCACTTCTCTAGCGATACTAAAATCTAGACTATTAACAGTGAATTCGAAGTTATATACACAAAATCGAAGTCGATTACACAAAAAGTAGAGTATGAATAGTTATGAAATTTTTACAGGCTCTTCTTCAGGATTATCGCAGTGTCCTTGCAAAGTTTGGTAAATATTAATACAATACCAATCCAGAAAATAATTATTTTAAATAGGTAGATGGACCACGATCATTATTTTCCGCCTGATGCTAAGAGCAGATTGGTTCCTAATATATTACGCCAGAGACCAGCAACGGCGCAGCAAAACTGGTACCTAATAGATTTGCTCGAGGACAGTAGTAATATGAAAGGTAATTTTTTATCTAATAGTAATGCACTGTAAAATAAAATGACAGAAAACTATAGTACTTTATTAAAATTTGAACCAATTACATTCAAAATAATATTAAACATCGTGTTTTATATAAAATTTACGTTTATTGTCTTTTATAAGGACTGAATAACAAAGCCAAGGCAACGCCAATTATTTTGCTAGTTGGTTCGCCATCCAGCGGGGAAAAGATCATCGCCACCTCCCGAGAAAAACACGCATTACACTTACGGGACTAATGACCAAAGTAGTTGACGCGCCCGGAAACACGAATCAATCAATCAATCAATAAGCTAGTTGGTTTTATAAAATGGTCCGGGGGTCAGATGGTCAGGCGTCTTAAAGCAAGTGTAAGAAAGTGTAATTTTCTTTACAAACATCCTCGGACTTAGTTTCTGTGGACACTACCGTTACTATTACTCCTCCACGTGATATTCCACACAAGCGCTTTGGCTAATTCGCTTCCTGAACGGCAGACATTTGTAATTATAGCTACCTACAAGCAAGTCTTACGCACAGCCGGGAGCACTGCATACCGGCGGCCGCAGCGTTTCAATTGGAGAAAGACTAATTGTAACATCACAGCTCACCGAGGAACATTAATTTTAATACGCACTTGTATGGGAACACATTCCTCTTACTCGCGTGACAGGTGACGTACCCAAGCAAAAATTCGCTCGGCGTATTAAACCAGCCTTTGTGGGGCCGTGATCGTTCCCACCCCGTCGCTTTTCTTCCTTTCATTCGCTTTGTCTTCCTTTCGTTTTGAAGAACAAGCCCCCGCTACGCTGTGTGCAGGCCGGGCCAGCCCAGCGCGTCGCCGCGGGCCGCGTGGAGGCCCGACGGCGCCGCGGGGCAGCTGGGGCGAGGGCCCGGCCAGCGCGAGGGAGCGCCCTGAAAGGCGAAGGGGTTGGGGCGGTGGCGGTGCTCCTTTGTGCGGCAACGAGCTGTTTGTTTGCTCCCTGCCTGCTGCCGCCGCCGCCGCCGCCGCTGATACTCGCCAGCACGTTGGGGCCGAACAGGGTCCCCGTTCGAAATTTGGTCTTGTTTGTTTAATTGATTATTCTGGGGGTGTCAATTGCTAAGGTCATTAGTCCCGTAAGTGTAGTGTATGTTTTACGCGAGAGGTGGAGGTGGTCTTCTCCGTTTTTGAATGGTGAGATCCGGAACCGACCTACGTTGATTTGCGGGAATTTTCCCCCAGCCAGATATCGCCTACCACCGGGGCACCGCTCCAGTCGCGACAATCTCTGAGATCCCGATATGTGTGGTTATGTAAGTGCATATAGTAAGTGTGTATGCAACTGCTACGAGCTGTTTCTTTGCTCCCTGCCTGCCGACGCCGCTGCCGCTGATCTTCGCCTGCACGTTGGGCCTGAATTTCTCTCATCCCTTCATACGCCACCTCCATTTCCAGGATCTACGGCTGTAGAGGACTCATTTAAACGCAAGAATTCCAGACTTCCATCCCCAGCCCACAAACACAGATTTTCATTTCACAAACGCGCATTTGCGAGGACACATTTCGTCCCGTTGCGGGTCGTTGTGGCCCACTGCTTCGTCCCCCTGGCACACGAGTGCCTCCTCTCGCCGTGAACGCGGCATTGGTTGTGTTCCCGATGAAAAATGACGCCCACGGACGCTACAAACGCGCCCCCCCTCCCGTGCGTCGGCGACCTGCAGCCCGCTGCGGCGGAGTTCGACAGCTGGCGTAATTGGCGGTCGCTGTTCGAGTCTGCTCCACGGGGAATCTGCACTCTCCCTTGCCTGGCCTGTACAAATCGGAGCAAACATCACGTTTGGTTTCTTTTAGCTACTATTTTTTTATGCACTTTCATTGTCGAAAGTGAAAATTTTACGAAACTGAGGTCAGTTTCGTAATAAACATAAGAATGCAAGTGTTACAATAATCGATGGCCTCTTATTAACTATTAACAACACCAATTTGTTCCCATTATGTGTGTAAGACGTGTTAAAATCACCTGACTGTTCAGTTTCCCGAGGACATTCAGTATTCAAACGAGCTTGATATTGAAATTGAGGAGCAGGATGGCGAGGAGGAATAAAAAACACTTTCGAAAGGTCTCACTCATGGGAAAAACTAATGTTTTCAAAATTATCAAGGCCTATACCTCGGAACAACACTCCCCGTGGACCGCCTATGGAAGAACATTGCCAGATATAAAGTACTTTCAAACATTCCAAACGTGCAACGATACTGCCTGAAAGACTCAGGATATATCCGAAGTCATACCACAGCCATTGTGAAGCATTATTTCGCTCTGGTTTTCGTCGGCGACGGCCATGCTTTCAGTTGAAATGTGTGGTAATCATCTAATCCAACCTACTGTGATGTCCGGTAGTTAAAAGAGAGAAGCGGGATTTCGGCCCGTTCCCCGAAGTGCGTTGAGCACGGATAAGTGGCGTGAGGAGTACGCGCCGAACGTAAGAGCCGGTCTCTGGGCGTAAGACGGGCAGCGGACAACTGCAGCAACAACGGAGGGGAAGGGCCCCGCGGCTGTCCGCCGTCCGGGACGCTCGTAAAGGAACTCGATCACGGGGAAATAATGCGCAATTCGTATTCTTTTTACGCGCCCCCACCGGCCGCCACGTCGCCGCTTGACCCTAGTTTATAACTTAATAAGCTCCGGTAGGCTCATTGAGCAATGCGGTAAATAACCGCAGCCAGTGCATTATGTCTGGGTTGAAGCAACGCGCAGCCGTATCACGTTGCACAACTGCGAGCGGCGGCGGCGGCGGCGGCGGCGGCGGCGGCGGCGGCGGCGGCGGCGGCGGCGGCGGCGGCGGCGCGCCCAAAACGCCGCCTCGCGTGACATGTATACGGCCGCGTTAAGGCCTCGGAGGGGCGTGGAGGGCGCTATGACAAACACCGCCGGCACGCGTGCGTACGCGCTGCGCTCGGGGGCCAAGGTCTTGTGTTGTACTTGACGCTGCACTGGCTTCGCGTTGCGCAGCGAAGAGATTACACTCCCGATTTAAACGTAGGGTGAATTGACATTAGATCAGCTGGTTACGCGATTATGAAATCGAGAGCTTCAATAACAAAACTTAATTCGTAACGAAGCTTTCAATTGGACAAGGGGGGATTTGATCGGATTCGGGCGTGGAAGGCGCCACCGCTGTCGCTATGACAAACAGCGCCTGCACGCGTGCGTACGCATTGCCCTTGGGGGCCAAGGTGTGTTTTTACTTGACGCTGCACTGGCTTCGCGGTGCGCAGCGAAGAGATTACACTCCCGATTAAAACGTAGGGTGAATTGACATTTGATCAACTGATTACGCGGTCATCAAATCGAGAGCTTCAATAACAAAACTTAATTCGTAACGAAGCTTTCAATTGGACAAGGGGGGATTTGATCCGATTCGGGCGTGGAAGGCGCCACCGCTGTCGCTGTGACAAACACCGCCGGCACGCGTGAGTACGCATTGCCCTTGGGGGCCAAGGTGTGTTTTTACTTGACGCTGCACTGGCTTCGCGGTGCGCAGCGAAGAGATTACACTCCCGATTTAAACGTAGGGTGAATTGACATTTGATCAACTGCTTACGCGGTCATCAAATCGAGAGCTTCAATAACAAAACTTAATTCGTAACGAAGCTTTCAATTGGACAAGGGGGGATTTGATCCGATTCGGGCGTGGAAGGCGCCACCGCTGTCGCTGTGACAAACACCGCCGGCACGCGTGAGTACGCATTGCCCTTGGGGGCCAAGGTGTGTTTTTACTTGACGCTGCACTGGCTTCGCGGTGCGCAGCGAAGAGATTACACTCCCGATTTAAACGTAGGGTGAATTGACATTTGATCAACTGCTTACGCGGTCATCAAATCGAGAGCTTCAATAACAAAACTTAATTCGTAACGAAGCTTTCAATTGGACAAGGGGGGATTTGATCCGATTCGGGCGTGGAAGGCGCCACCGCTGTCGCTGTGACAAACACCGCCGGCACGCGTGAGTACGCATTGCCCTTGGGGGCCAAGGTGTGTTTTTACTTCCCGCTGCACTGGCTTCGCGGTGCGCAGCGAAGAGATTACACTCCCGATTTAAACATAGGGTGAATTGACATTTGATCAACTGCTTACGCGGTCATCAAATCGAGAGCTTCAATAACAAAACTTAATTCGTAACGAAGCTTTCAATTGGACAAGGGGGGATTTGATCCGATTCGGGCGTGGAAGGCGCCACCGCTGTCGCTGTGACAAACACCGCCGGCACGCGTGAGTACGCATTGCCCTTGGGGGCCAAGGTGTGTTTTTACTTGACGCTGCACTGGCTTCGCGGTGCGCAGCGAAGAGATTACACTCCCGATTTAAACGTAGGGTGAATTGACATTTGATCAACTGCTTACGCGGTCATCAAATCGAGAGCTTCAATAACAAAACTTAATTCGTAACGAAGCTTTCAATTGGACAAGGGGGGATTTGATCCGATTCGGGCGTGGAAGGCGCCACCGCTGTCGCTGTGACAAACACCGCCGGCACGCGTGAGTACGCATTGCCCTTGGGGGCCAAGGTGTGTTTTTACTTGACGCTGCACTGGCTTCGCGGTGCGCAGCGAAGAGATTACACTCCCGATTTAAACGTAGGGTGAATTGACATTTGATCAACTGCTTACGCGGTCATCAAATCGAGAGCTTCAATAACAAAACTTAATTCGTAACGAAGCTTTCAATTGGACAAGGGGGGATTTGATCCGATTCGGGCGTGGAAGGCGCCACCGCTGTCGCTGTGACAAACACCGCCGGCACGCGTGAGTACGCATTGCCCTTGGGGGCCAAGGTGTGTTTTTACTTCCCGCTGCACTGGCTTCGCGGTGCGCAGCGAAGAGATTACACTCCCGATTTAAACATAGGGTGAATTGACATTTGATCAACTGCTTACGCGGTCATCAAATCGAGAGCTTCAATAACAAAACTTAATTCGTAACGAAGCTTTTAATTGGACAAGGGGGGATTTGATCCGATTCGGGCGTGGAAGGCGCCACCGCTGTCGCTGTGACAAACACCGCCGGCACGCGTGAGTACGCATTGCCCTTGGGGGCCAAGGTGTGTTTTTACTTGACGCTGCACTGGCTTCGCGGTGCGCAGCGAAGAGATTACACTCCCGATTTAAACGTAGGGTGAATTGACATTTGATCAACTGCTTACGCGGTCATCAAATCGAGAGCTTCAATAACAAAACTTAATTCGTAACGAAGCTTTCAATTGGACAAGGGGGGATTTGATCCGATTCGGGCGTGGAAGGCGCCACCGCTGTCGCTGTGACAAACACCGCCGGCACGCGGAGTACGCATTGCCCTTGGGGGCCAAGGTGTGTTTTTACTTGACGCTGCACTGGCTTCGCGGTGCGCAGCGAAGAGATTACACTCCCGATTTAAACGTAGGGTGAATTGACATTTGATCAACTGCTTACGCGGTCATCAAATCGAGAGCTTCAATAACAAAACTTAATTCGTAACGAAGCTTTCAATTGGACAAGGGGGGATTTGATCCGATTCGGGCGTGGAAGGCGCCACCGCTGTCGCTGTGACAAACACCGCCGGCACGCGTGAGTACGCATAGCCCTTGGGGGCCAAGGTGTGTTTTTACTTGACGCTGCACTGGCTTCGCGGTGCGCAGCAAAGAGATTACACTCCCGATTTAAACGTAGGGTGAATTGACATTTGATCAGCTGATTACGCGGTCATCAAATCGAGAGCTTCAATAACAAAACTTAATTCGTAACGAAGCTTTCAACTGGACAAGGGGGGATTTGATCCGATTCGGGCGTGGAAGGCGCCACCGCTGTCGCTATGACAAACAGCGCCTGCACGCGTGCGTACGCATTGCCCTTGGGGGCCAAGGTGTGTTTTTACTTGACGCTGCACTGGCTTCGCGGTGCGCAGCAAAGAGATTACACTCCCGATTTAAACGTAGGGTGAACTGACATTTGATCAACTGCTTAAGCGGTCATCAAATCGAGAGCTTCAATAACAAAAAGTAATTCCTAACAAAGCTTCCGATTGGATGAACGCTCAACCAGCTGGCCAACTCACCCTACGCTTCAACCGGGATATAGTCGTGAATGCCTACAACAGCTTAAAGAAATATGTGGTGGGAGAATTTGCCATAGATTAATATCCCAAGCTCGTTCATTTGAAGGTTGAGTAAGTTCGTTTTGAGGTGATGAAAATTATTAATTTTACAGTGGCTAAATACAGCAATTGTCAGAGTCAAAAATCCACTGCTGTCAGGACTTGAACCCTAGGTCCTGCCTGTCAGAGACGCTGCAGTGTCTATGGTAATATTGGCTCTGAGCTAACCGAGCCGGTGATTGTTTTTGACGCACACTCTTTTGCGTATACTTTCCTTCTCCGAGAACTCACCTTCGTGGTTCCCAGCGAACTAAAATTGTTGGTACAGTTTGGGCTAGTTTTTCTACTTGCCGCAGTGACAAACAAGGTAGAGCTCTTGGAGTTACACGGGTACCCGTATAATACGGGTACCCGTATAATACGTGTACCCGCATGAATGCGAGTGGGTTCGACCCCCACTTTTCTGAGACGGGCGGGCGGGCGGGTTGACGGGTCTGCGGGTATTGAGAGCTCTAAAACAAGGCCCACATGCGACCGTACGCTCTCGTACAGCACTCGGAGGCCAAGGGTGCGTGCATTGTGTTCGCGTCACGTCACATGAGATAAAGTCGCGAACGTCTAAACAAAAATACAACCTGAACTTAGGCAAGGGTTAACAATGGTTTTGTAACACGCCGCGCTGTCATTTCAGGTTTTTTGAAAAAGTGCATTTAACGAAGAACCATTCACACTGCGCCTAGAACGCATGGGTCCTTTGGACGTGCGTGTAACCATTGGATTAGGTCCGATCTGCACGCTTCTGTTCAATTTCGGAGTTGCAGCGAACGCACGCAGTTTAGCTGCTAGGATTCCACAAGTGAGAAAGTGCGTACGCAGATTAGCTCCTTGGATTCCACATGCGACGAAGCTCATTCGCAGTTTAGCTTCTAGGATTCCACAAGTGAGAAAGTGCGTACGCAGATTAGCTCCTTGGATTCCACATGCGACGAAGCTCATTCGCAGTTTAGCTGCTAGGATTCCACAAGTGAGAAAGTGCGTACGCAGATTAGCTCCTTGGATTCCACAGGCGAGGAAGCGCATGCGCAGTTTAGCTTCTAAAATGAGGCCAACTGTCACTGATGAGGGGATATGACTATTTACGGCCAACTGTCATAATTCTGTTTCCTTCCCAGAAATTTTAAATAAGATTTTAAACATTTATCTGCAACTCATATTTCTACGAGTAATACAGAATTGAAATGAAAGGAGCAGATAGAAATATAAATGCTGAAACAGCTATAACCTTTATCACTCAAAATAATTTTATATACAGAAAATGATTGATTTTACTTTTTAGGCTTGTGGCTGTTGCATAATGTTGGATCAGGATGCAGTGCGGTAATTTATCTTCGTCTTTTAATGAATAGTCCCGGCTGGGTAATTCAGGATTTTCATTTAACGTAGATTTCAGCTTCAATCTCACTGTCTGCTCACAAATGCTTTCGCGTCTTTTCTACGTTACGTTTCAATTACTTCGAATAGGCATTTTTAGTCTCTACTGATAAAATTGGCGTTTTAGGCACCATTTAATGTGTTTCTTTGATGCCACAAAGTCTTCAAATATATTAATTAATTTCGTGTGTCTTCGTCAAAACAATAAAATGCGTTTTTACCCAAAAATCCGAGGTCTTCTCATAAAATACCTGTTCGAGCTTGAACCTGGAGAAAAGTGTCCATGGTATTAAAAAAATTTAAAAAAAAGAACACTAGGCGTCACTCACGATTGACCAGACCCCCAATCATTCCAGGTGTCTCGAGGAGAAGCAGTAAATATGATTTTTCGGCCTTTTGATATGGAATAATAATTACAGAAAGACGGTCCATGAGAGACATACAGAGGACCTTTCACTGCTAACTCACATTCGGACCAGGGCCACTGGTGGGGAGAAATCGAAAGAAAAGCTAAATCCATTGTGTATGTAATTCTCAAGTTGTGGGCTAAAGTGCGAACTTCTTCCATAGGTTAAGTTAAAGCTAGTCTACGTTCTGCCTCCCCCCACCCGTTTCTTCGCCGCATAATCCAAAGAGTACGTACACTCCCAAATCCCAATACACAACCAGGGCCAATGGCGGCGAGGGGAAGCGGACAGAGCGCGAAGCCGTCGCCAGCGGCGGCGGAGCGGCGAGGGCGAGCGCGGGCGCGGGCGCGGGCGCGGGCCGGGCCAGGCCGCCGAAAGCAGCGCGGCGGGCGAGGGGCGCGGAGCGGGGCGGGGCGGGGCGGGCTCGAAGGTCAGGAGGCAACCTGCGGGCCGCGCGCATTCCTTCACGCGTCCCCCCGGTCCCCGCCGCCGCCGCCTCTAACTACCAGCCCGGTACAAATAGGTGGAGCGTTCGTCGTCGACGCCGCTCTACTCCGACCGAGTCCCGCGCCCGCCGCGCCGCGCCGCGCCGCGCCGCGCCGCTCACTGGGCCCAAAAAGGGACAAAACACGCACGGGCGAAAACGAGCGTGTTAGCTTTAATCATTTTTCAAGGAATAGGTTACAAAATGATGCATTATTCAGTGGCACAAATGCCAAAAATTTTACATTTTCAAATATTAACGGTGTACATTCTTTTTCGTGTCTTTCGCGTTTCCTGAGGTGAAGAAGTATTTTAAGAGATGGCTGAAATATTAGCGGATACACAACATTATAATATGGTAGAATCGTTTCAAATAATACGAAAAAGTATGCGCTGAAAAAGTATCCCCGGCGAGGCGGTAATTTATTTACTTCAGAGTAAGCACTACTTTGGTTTTACGACAGAAGGGAGAGGTACTTATTTGCCTAGATCTAAGCTTACTTGGAATTAACTTATTTCTGACATCCGTCATATTAACTTGTACGGACAATTTGGTTAGTTTTACAACTCTAAATCAATTATTTAATCTTTGAATTGTGTTTTAAACTTGCGTTTTCATCACGATTTTTTACACAGACGGTGAAATATGTTTATAAAATTCGTTTAATAAAGCTTTTATTATAATTTTGGAAAATCAAGTTGTTCAGTTCGTGGCCATTTTTTGTACAATTGCTTGATCCGTCACCTCTGGGTAATATTATGCACTAATGAAAAGAGGGAAACGACTGTCATTACTTTTTCGGTTTGGCGCCTGACATTTCGATTGTTGTTCAATTTAGGAAAATTTACAATCAAACATGAATACTTTTGAGTTTCATCACAGAGGTAAACACTTAAGTCTGTGACAGTACAAGACCATGTCTAATTTCATATAGCCAATAAGGGTTTTATTTGCTATATTCTGTAATTAATAATGTTCTACAATAAAATCTCGATTATTTTCTCGAGTTTAAGAAAGTGAGGATATAGATACGAAAAGTAATTTACCGCACCTCAAAAAGGGCTAGAAAAAATACTCATGGAAGAAAACTCTTACACTCATGTGCACATTGCCAAGAGGCTAAAATTCCTTAGAAATTCCAGAAAAGAATCGAGTCATCAACAGAGTAGTATTAAGTAGTGATCAAGGAGTCCTGTTCCACAATCAATGGATGGGCGAAAACGAAAGAAATGAGAAACTTAAGCCAGGCACTGTTTACTAAACAAGAGAGCAGTGGGAGAACAATGATTAATTGGAGGGAGAGAATGATGAGCAAAAGATGAATCAACATACATCATCTAGAACACATGCTCTTCTGATGTTTCGGAGAGTGCGGTTTTATAAACAACATAAGCCGCACTGGCCCTGCATGTTAGTTTTGAGGCCGCTAACGAAGTTAGGCTGGAGGTGGCTTAGATAGATTGTTATATTTGATCTACTTAGAGTTTAACACTCTGTGGTAGATTTCTAAGAAGTATTACAATGTCCATAAAACGAATATTATTACATTAAAACACAATAACATAAAAACAATACAACATAAGGCGCGCAACACAAAACATTACATCTTTATTTTTTTTTTCTCTTCTAAACGTATTTACACTTTCACAGCCAGTCCCAAATGCTTCAGGTAAATTGTTTCAGTGATTTATAGTTCGACTCACAAACACTTAGCCTAAATGTTCCGGATGCTGCAACTGCAACTCTCACATAACAGAGCATCTGCGCATCACAGAGCATCAGCGCATCACAGAGCATCTGTGTATCGCAGAGCATCTACGCATCCCAGAGCATCCCACAGCATCAGCGCATCCCAGAGCATCAGCGCATCACAGAGCATCTGCGCATCACAGAGCATCAGCGCATCACAGAGCATCAGCGCATCGCAGAGCACCAGCGCATCGCAGAGCATCAGCGCATCACAGAGTATCAGCGCATCCCATAGCATCTGCGCGTCACAGGGCCCACTGCGCGTGGTGTCGGGGCGGCGGCGGCGGCGGCTCATTGTTTTGGAGTCTCCGTCTCGCGGCCGCGCCGCGCGGCAGGTGGCGCCCAGCTTCGCGCGCCGGCCGCCAGGCGCGCTGACCCCGTCAATGGGCGCGGCGCGGCGCGGCACCGCGGACTCAATGAATTCGGAGCTAGGAAGAGCGGAAACAGGCAACGCGAGGGAAAGACTTTCACTCGGCACGCGGTCGCACTTCGCGAAGCCTTTTCGGAAGCTGGGCTCGGAAAAATTTCGAAGAAATCATCATTCTTATGCGATAGAATTTATTATACCTCTTGCTAGTGCCTTAGTTAGTTATAGTTAATGCCTTATTTTACGTGGCGAGACTCGGGCCATGAGGCCCGCTCTTCCGTCTGACCACGCAAATTTCGCTCCTTTCACCACCTAGCGGAGAAAGAAGGTATTATTTTGGGCGACGAAACAGGCGACTTGAATTTAGCTCAGAGGCTTCATTTAGGCTTGAGGATCTTTTACATGCAAGTAAATCTACAAACATGGGCCAGCCGGCTTTACTTCCCCTCCGCGGAAGGCGTACGAAGGATTTTTTCGCCCCTAAAAATCCACGGCTTCGATCGGGTTTCAACCCGCGAACTTGGGTATGACAGTCCGACACGCTAACCGTCACACCATCGAATCCGCAAAACCTGCATTTCCTAGAGAAATTTCTCATCTGATGATCCGATTTTATCAACATTTCTATATTATTATATCTTAACTCCGAACAGTTCAACATGATATTGGCCTCTCGAAATTCCTCCATTATTTATATTTCACAAAATGTGGATTAATGCCATCCGCAAAGCGTGTAATAAATACTATAATGGTTTCAAAAATGAGTCAAAATCTTCTTGCCCTCCGCCCTTACATCAGTTCCGAGTAGATAAAATTGACCGGTGCAAAATTTCAGCCAATTTAGATAATAATAACCCATGTCACTGAGGAGTTGAAATTAACGTGATTTAGTTCTGGAAATAGTTTTTTTCCAGTCACTTTTGGCCTTAATATACTCAAATTTTTTGCCATGGAAATCACCGCTGAACATGAATCCAATATTAAAAATTCTAAGTGTAAACAATTTGCATTATAGGAGTCATTATTTTTTTTTAAATCTTTAAAATAAGTTATAATAGTCGTCAAAATAAAAATATAAAAAATTGAGGAGGATGAGAAGGATTACGCCTTCTTTCTGGCAATAAACTATAGTTGTGGTTTGCCGTTGACTTCCATGGTATGTGTGATTATGGGGTGAGAACTATGATGAGAAATTAACTATTTAGAAGGACTGATGTTTAAAATGCGAAATATGGTAGTAAAAGAAGAAAACCCCTATACAAGCACATCGAGAGGCTAGCCACACACCTGTGAGTTCGACCTGCGACTCGAACTCTCTGCCTTGACTGCGCGTACTTTGTTACTGCTGCAAGCTCCTGAAGCTCGAAGAAAATTAAGAAATTGTAAATTAGAAAGTCAAAACTGGGTATCTCCTGTTTGAAAGTGATAACAATTCCTTCAAATAACGTTGTGTATCGTGTGACATGAATATTCAGAGAGCCGGAATAATCGTCGTAGCTCCCAAAAAGTGTGTTCCCGAAAAGACTTGTGTTTGCGGAAGGAGTGATGATAACCACGATGATGCGAGTAACTCACATGAAGATGGAGGGGATGACGAAGTGAGACGCAGGGGAAACGGGAGAACCTCCAGAAAACCTGCCGCGAACTCGCTCTGCCCACCACAAATTCCACGTGGATCGGACAGGTATAGGAGTCCAGACGTAGGGATTCAGCACGAGGAAAGTGTGACCGTCGCATCGTTTTCACCAACGTCACCACGAGTCGGCCCGTCGAGTACTTAATGTATTTTTCTCAGATGGCGTTGCAGTCCAGTTCGGGCTCCTCCGTAACACCTGCGTACTCTCAGTGCTGCCAACTTTTCCAAGGGCATGAAAATATGCTTCTCGCCAGCTCCCAAGGATAGACTTAGATTCGGGCATTTCTTCAGGTGTAAAAACTAAAAAGATAATTCAAAGGATAAAAAGATTTACTCAAAAACACTCTTACAGGTAAAAAAGCGGCCTTCCGAAAGCCATTAAGTCAATAACCGAAGCGGTAATTGGCCCTAACTACCTAATGGATTGACTAGAATATTATTAAAAAATACATATGAAAATTAACGACACATGCTGAAATTCTGAATATATGGGGAGAATTTACGTCTGAAATACTCATTTCATATTTCTAGTGAGTTAATACTAATTTGCATATCTTTAGGATTTTATATTTTAAAATTAAATGGAAAAACAAAACAGTCACCTCATTCATTTTTCCTTATCGTGACAAAACCTATTAGTTTGTAACTGCTAATATTGTATACTTTGATAATTAAGCAATTTTATGTAAACAGAATACCGAAAATAGGTTTCCAAAATCTCGCATATTTTAGATATCCTTATAAGAACTGCAGACCACCCAAAAGCCCGAAACCGCTAATTCAGCCAGGAACAGGTGTTTCCCCTCCAAGTTAAACACACTGCTTCGCGTTTTTGCGTCGAACATCGTTTCGGTACGTTGAAAGTGTAGAGTACCTAATCTTGTTCCATGATGTCTTCACAAATTACGTATAACATGCGGGTAACGCCGAATTAATGGCCGTCAATATTCCGCGCACACACTCAACGCGCATGCGCAAGCAGATTCGCGGCGCGGAAGGATTCGTTCACCGAAGCCTTGGAACGGCGCCTTGCGGACCCGCGCCGGCCGCCGCGCTGCACTGGCGCGAAGGCGTCTCTCTTCGTACGGAGGTCCCAAGTTTTCCGCTAAGAAGTGAATTTATTATTATTATTATTATTCCTCTAAATCATGACTTAAGATGTTATGTGTCGGCTGAATACAAAATCCACTCCAGGTTGCAACCAGCTACCTAAGGAGCAGATCCAAGGACCGTCGGTGCCTCTACAATACTTTGCGCAAAATGTGGGCTGTTCCAAATAAAGCGATTTCTTGCACTTCCCAGTCTTTTGAATTACCTGGGAGCCCAGACAAGTTCTTACACAAATTTTGCGGAACAAATCCCAGAGCTCCGATAACTATCGGGACGACCTCTGCTTTTACGCCCCACATTCGGCTGATCTCGATTTCCTAACTCTTGTATTTAAGACGTTTCTCTGCCTCCTTGGTAACGACGTTTTGATCGCAAGGTACAGCAACATCGACAAGTAAACACGATTTGTTCTCCAAATCCCGGATGACTATATCCGGTTTGTTTGCCGCTATCGTGCGATCAGTTTGAATTTGTTGGTCGTACAATATCGTACACAATCCAACAGACGTCACCGGTTTCGGTGAGTGTTCGTACCACTTGGAGCATGTCTTCGGTTTATTATTATTATTATTATTATTATTATTATTATTATCATTATTATCATTATTCAAAATTTCACGCTCGTCCGGAGTTTCCCGATATAACTCAAGGACAGAACGTGAACACATACACGACGAGACAGATGGTGAGAAGTTCTTGCTCCAGTGCACTCAGGTTCCGCTTCAATGAATAAGAGAGAGAACCTTACGCACAATATTGGTGGTTGTCATCAGCACGGCCTTCTGCATGGTTCTGAAGTGTCACTCATTTAGATGGAGTTTCTCTTTCACAATCCTCCTATCTTCAGCAACAAGCCCATTAGATGAAATATCTACCTCTATTAGATTGTATAAGTTGTTCAGTTCAATTGAGAGTGGCTGGTATTTTCTTTTATTTTCTGCAATTGTTGACAGCAGATTATGATCTAATGGAGCTGCGATATCAACTATTATTGCCCTGTGAATAGTTTTGTCGAACACGACAATATCAGGCTTATTTGCTTCCATTGTTCGAGACGTTCCACAGCAGCCAGTGAGTCATTTTAAAACCGAGGTACCTTCCTTCCTTCCTTCCTAGCAAACTCTCGGCGGACATGGTCTGTCACGTGACATGAGGCTTATTCTCCTACTTATACGATTCTCGCAGTGCTCAGAAGAACAGCCTTCAGCCTTGTCTGTATGAACCAATTTTTAAGACACAGGAACCAAATTCAACAGACACCAATCTATTCGCGTAGATAACTACAGGAAGCATATCGATTAACGTTCTTATTATTTTTATTATTATTATTTATAAAATATATAGAAAAGGGAAAAGTCGTGTTTTGCTAGTAACACATTTATCCTTTCAATACGTTCGAATCGATTTAATAACAGAAGAAAACTCTTGAAAGTGAGTCAAACAACAACGCCTCACAGCCAATCGACGCAGTACTATAACCATGATGTCCACGTCCCGATTCCAGGCCGGACGCGACGGAGGCGGCACCAAAACACAAAACACCGGTCTCGTGCGGTCGCTCGGGGCTTCGTGCACGTGCCCTTGCGTCGCGGTGCGTGGGCCCTCCGCGTGGCCCCCGCCCCTCCGCGCCCGCGGCCGCCCTTGCAAGGCTTCGCCTCGCACTCCGCCGCCGCCACCAGCGCAGAGGAGATACCACACACAAAGGAAAGCTACCCACAATGCGAGCGCCGATTTTGAGAAAACGGCCTTTTAGCTGACTCCTGCGGTTCGTTTCCACAGTTTCAAGATGGCGGTCCACGCTGTGCGGTGGCTCGCTGAACATCAAAGGACCTCTACTTTCCTTTCTGTGTAGTATCGATTCTGTGCTACCAGCCCGGGCGCGGGGGTGGGGAGGTTGTGGAGTAAGGGCCACCGCTAACGCCCTATTTTGCTGGGGACCGGGCTCGATCCCTCGACAATCCATGTGGGATTTGCGGAGGACTAAGCTAACCCTCGGCTTTCCCCTGTTTCTCAGTCCAGCACTTTTCCATCATGCTTCATCGCATCTTCGTTACTGCTGTCATCTAGTTAGAACACCCGTGGGTCTTAACGCCCTCAGAAGTTGAAGGATACTAAAACTCAAATTAATATATACATAACAAATAAATCATAGACACATCGAGTCGGTACACACTCCTAATTGTCCCAGAGATGCTCGGTTGAATAATTGATGTGTCCGGGCGCGTCAACCGCTAAAGTCATTAGTCCTGTAAGTGCAGTGCAATCTTTTTTGTCGCGGGGGTGGTTGAGATCATTCTCCGCTGGATGGCGAGATCCGGCGCAGACATACACGTCGGCTTGAGGAATTTTCCCCAATCAGGAATCTCCCACCACTGGGGCACCGTCCCAGCCGGAACAAGTTATACGACAGTGCATGTACGTGTAAGTGTGTGTAAGTAAACAGTGACGATACAAGGAAGAGGAAGGAAAAATCGCACGGAGCGCTGTCCGTGACTCGTTTGTTAGGGTACTGCTCCGGCTTTCGCCTGGTGTTGGTCGAAAAAAAACCCAAAAACAACAAGGAAAACTACTGATGAGAGCAGCCGGTCGCAGAAATTCTCCTCCAGACAGCGGCTGAACTCGATCTACCTGTAGCTGGTGTCGTCGGGGCTCGAACCCTATTGATACGACCTCCCGCAGAAAGGCCCTACAGTGACATCAACTGATATATTGAGCCACATAAAACGGGTCAGAGGTAGTCGGGATATACGCCGCTTATCAACCCGAGTTTGCATATCTCCTGTTTAACCTCATCCCGAAGAGACCATAGGCACCCAGATGTCTTCGTCCAGTTTTACCTCGTCCCATTTTTTTGCTCGGTGGTCATCAGATTGTGCTTCCCCCGCTCCCCGGCCCATCATTAGCTCGCCTTTGTGCGGTCAAGGGTTGCTTTTGTCACCACCGATCCTGTAGAGGACCGTGCTCAGAACGGGGTTAATCGCAAAAGCGTTATGGGCGACA